>CM051512.1:18207138-19457138 GCA_028015205.1 Mytilisepta virgata
GTGCGCGTGTTTTACGTAAAAATCTTAATAATATCCGTAAAGTACAATTAAAACGTAAACTGTATCTTTTTGATTGTTTTTTTAACTCATGTTTCCCTTTTCAATGCTAAGATGCCTCAAATTTTTAACGAAAGCAAATTTGCCGTTTTAAAATATGATGTCACTACGCATAAATGTGACGTTATTAGATGTGTGGCCAGTTTTCTTCCAACACTTTGAATCGTGCTGATGTTAAAGATATGCTTGGTCCTTCTTTGGAGGAGTTTGTAAACTTTTAGTAACGCCATGACTTTTTTTTTTATCAAGAAATCAGTTTATAAAGTACATAAGACATAAAGAATTACAATCAAACATAAAACTCCATTCTTTTTACAAAATAATAACTAACAATGTTCATTTATTCATATAATATCGCATACAAAGAAATAAGTATATTAAATTATCTATAATATACACAATATCAAAGTTTTGCATTCCAAAACTGATGACATGCAGATCTGTTCAAACGATACCTTTGTGTAATAAGACATACCGCCGTCAACATAATAAAGTCAATGGTTTCATTAATTTTCATATTTATATTTAATAGGTTGCACACTTAACAAGTATTATGTACCTGGCACCACGAAATTTCATTATCTAATAGAATAGAGAATGGAAACGGGGAATGTGTCAAAGAGACAACAACTCGACCAAAGAGCAGAAAACAGCTCAGGGCTTACAATAGGTCTTCAACGCAGCGAGAAAATCCCGCACCCGGAGGCGGGCTTCAGCTGGCCCCTAAACAAAAATGTAAACTAAATGGACGGCACACTAAACTCCGAAACATAAAAATGAACCACAATTTAAAAAAAAACACAAGACTAACAAAGGCTTTAGGTTCCTGACTAGGGACAGACGCAAAAATGCAGCGGGGTTAAACATGTTAAGATCTCAACCCTCCCTATACATCTAGCCAATGTGGAATGAACAAACACAATACACACAGTTAAACTCAGTTCCAAAGATTCCGAGCCCGATGTTAAAAAAGGTAACAGAACAAACTAAGCAAAATGACAATGATCAATATATATTAACAAAGGACTAGTAGCAGTAAGTATAGTTTTAAGACTGAAAACAAAATATGTTCGGCATATTGAAACCACACTGAGACGATTTCTTTAAAATTCTACATACTATATATTACTGTATACAACAGAAATGGTTCAGAAAACTAACGGTAATTGTCCACGTTTTGGTATCGAAACAACCGTTGCTTGTTCTGTTTTTCTACAAGTTCAGAATTTTCAGAGGGAGTCAAGATAGAAAGAACAAGACCTAATTTATCATGCAATTATGCAATATGAGTATCCAAAATGCATTTACTGTATATTTAAAATTGATACACAATTACGGTAAATCACTTTTAAATATGTGTACATTGTCTCTAAATTTAAAATGTACTCGACACAAAACAGGTGAGCTCCTTGGACGTGTTCGAAATTCCCATATTCTATATATATTTACTTGCAGTCAATCAGGACTTAACCTGTTACATGTAACCCAGCATAGTGTCAAGACACTATTCGCTATTAGAAAGAATTGTTTCTTCTTGCTGCAAGGCATTGAAAAATAGAAATAAAGTTATTGCGTATAGGATCTTACATCCTTACAAGTGGATTATCTGGTTTCTTTTTTTAAAACCATAATTTAATTATCGAGATTGAAATCGCTTTGATTTGGGTGTGAAAAAAACAGTTCTTATATACGTTGTATAATTACCGCCAAAGGACATCGTTTGATTTGGCCCCATGAATTCCAAAATAAAAAGTAATGAAAATATTACTCTCATATACATGTATCATTAAGTACTTAAAAATGTTGCATTTTAAGGAGCTTGTTTTGTTTTTCCACAAGAAATTTCTGTAATAGCGGCAATATGCTGTCAACGATGGATATTTATTCATTTTGCGACCTTAAATTACAATTTTGATATAAGCAATAGCCTTGCCCAGAAAGGTTTTTTCACAGAAATCTGTCTTTATGTATGACAAACATTATATAAAAATCTTTTTGGGCAAGGCTGTTGCTTATTGTTTTTTTGATCAAAATCCTCTGTGAAAACTCAATTTTCTTCAAATGCTTGATTTAGCAGATGTTCATGATGTTATTGCATCATGGGAAGACGTTTTATACAATGATTGATAGATTTTGAAACTTCGATCATTAAACGATAATAATGATACAAATTGGAATCAGAAATCTTTAATATTAATTTTTCATGTCAGATGGTTTCAAATAATGACATAATGTTCTTTTTTTCACATTTTTACGGCTTATGACGAATGATTTGTTAAAATATGCAAATAGGATTCATGAAAATTGATATAAAAATTATGGCTATGTAATTGATGATATCACAGCATGCACAAAATTGAGCATGTCAAACGACTTCCGGGTTTAGTTTGGAGTTCACGTTCTAAGTGCTAAGTAAGGGTGCTTGTGTAACAACCAATTTGTTCCGCGAGTTACTTTGTTCCTCCGGAACCTTTTAACTAGCTATTTTGTTCCAGTGGAATTTTTCAACTAGTTGTTTAGTTATAAAGTTCCAGGAAAGATTATCTAGTTATTTCAATATGTAACATTATAACTAGTTTTTCTTTGTTCTGATAAAATGACTTTGCCCTGAAAGTGTCAGTCGGACAGCTAGGTGTCTCATATCACATATACCTTACTGTCCGATTAGATCACATCAAAACGACCTTAAGATGAATAACAACAATCAAGGTGTGGTTCCTTTTCATAATTTTTTCTTATGAGTGGATATACAATACAATTTTTACATTACTACTGCAGTGGAATAAAAAAATAAGACGTTGAGATGCCAAATGTTAACAAGAAAATAAGTTGTTTGTTCCTAAATTATCCCGATGACAAGTTTCTATTACAGTGTTAGTTCTATCTTGAGTAATAAGTTTTCACAGCTTCAGAAATATTTTACAATTCTTCCTCAATATCTAAATGGAATAAACTTGCACGTTTTTTGATTGTTCTGCTTTCACAATCATTATCCCTATCAAAATATGTTTTATCATTGAGATACAAAACAATTATATTATACTCTTTGTTACCCATGACCCTAAAATTTAACTTTCAAATGATATGAAAAAAACTCACGTGTTAACTTAAAAATACATTAATTAATCTGTTTTGATAAAAGCTCAACTGTCTTGTGTATTAAAGGCAATCAATTAATTAATTAATCATATTTTCAAAAATATTTCTCATAAACCGTAATGTATTAATTAATATTAAGCATGTTCATCTAACAATAAAATCATTGGTTATTTTAATTAATAACAGTAAAATAATAACTAGTTAAAATATTCCGGACTTTTATGACTAGTTTAAATGTTCCGGAAATTTATGGCCATTTTCACTGATCAAACTCATATAATTTATATGAAATGGAATGTTTTAACAACTAAATATGCTCCAGAGGAACTTTTCAACTACTTATTTTTTTCTGGTGGAACTTTAACTACACTCAGAATAATTTAACTAGGCGAAAAAGGTTCCAGTGAAATTTTTAGCCAAGCACTTTTTATACTAGGAAAAATGAGCTCTTATACTTGTTGGATGCTCTTAACATATTATAGGGATTAATCATTCAATTAAATTAGACAAGATAACATATGGCTCAAGACCTGCAATGAACTTTGACCTCAGGGATACGAAAGAAGTCCATAAAAAAATTATAATTGCACCATGATATATGGACCTACTGTAACAAAACCAACCATAATAACTGAATAACTAGTGTTGTTTTAAAAGTGTATTTACCTGAGGCATTTGACATAGAAATATTGAAAGGATTAAATAAATAAAACAAAGAAAAAATTTTTTTTCCATGGACAGCATGAAAGAGGTACATTTTACTTTGCGGAAGGAGACTTTTTTTACCATGGCTCGTGATTTTTCAAAAATAGTACATTGACTTCACACCCCGAAATTTTACCTGGATATGTGCCAGTGTATGGCGATCGTTTTGAGCATCTCCCATGTTTCAATGAAACGTACCGACTTAATGGCAGCCTATTATTTCATGACTTCTGTAACAGGAAAACAATTGCGCGTCTTGTCCCATATGGAGCAATCCAAAAATTAAGTCTGAGAGAGAGGATACAGTCAGAAATAAAACTAAACAAATATACCACACAGCACAGAAACGCTGAAAACTATACTCTATAAAAAATAAACAAACACTTATGAATAACGGAAGTGAATCGAGTGATTCGGAAAGGTTACAAGGAAAGCATTTCCTCCTCTTTTTCAATTTTCCTGGTAACCACTGATAAGATATATATTTAATATTTCTCAGTACATTGCTAAGATATTTAAAACAAAGTAGAGGTTATATACTGAATTCGTTGCGCGTATTAATGGAAGACGCTTTAAGACGGTTTTTTTTCTATTTATATTCTGAAAACATCAAAAAGAAATACAACAGTATTGTAGCAAATTTAATTGGATAAAAACCACTTTCAAGTCAAATGTTCATATCATGTAAAAAATGGACTATTGCTACATTTCTAAACAATTCATATGTCAAAGGCAAACCAATTTAATATATATTTTTATAAATGATAGCTTATCATGTTATAAAATTGGCATTTGAATGATATTAGATGCACTCAGTGTACTCTTAGACTATTTAATATCATACAGAGCTGTTACAGACTTACTTGTAATGATCACACCACGCGGAATTCTTTGATTATGTAATCCCTTTATTCTTTTTGTATCAAAATTATAAAATTTTTTACTAAACTAATTTAAATCATAGCTGGAGACCCTTGAAACAACACCATTGTCTGGGTATTGTTTAATGGTGGCCGATAGGGTAGGGTAGTGACGTCAAGATACAAAAATTTTACCATGGACTATATATAGTGAGTTTTTGGAGAATGCAAAGCTCTTTGTACGTTTAAAGCCTCTTTAAAACAGTATGTTAATGACTGCTACAGAAAGTTAAATTATTAGATAATATGATTTAAAAAGACAAATATACCTAAGGAGCAATAAAAAAAAAACGTAATCCATTGGACAGACAAACCCGGGAAGAAAAATGAACAACCCCAAGCTCAACGAATAAACACAGAAAAATAAAAAACAATGAACAACTCAAACTACTATAAAACCAGGAGTGAACCCAGGTGCTCCGGAAGATTAAGCAGTACCTGTTTCGTATACGGCACCCGTCCTGAAGTTCAATAAATTCAATCCCGGGGAAGTCACAAATCGGTGGAGACACATGAAAGGTTACGACAGTGGGAACAGGTCCAACATCATCTTAGATATTGGAACACTGTAATGGTCAATCAATTCGTGATGACGACGGTAAAATTTCCTAAGTGATGATCACCCCTAACATTGTAAGGACATGTGTCATACTGATGGCATAACCCGCTTATATTAATACAGCTTCCAGGCCCGGGACCAATACAGATATGAGCTGTAATGGACCGCGGTCAAATATAGCGTATTTCAAGTCCTTTCAATTGTAAAGTTTAATACAGCTTCCGGTATATTACGTCTTGCCGTCTGTGGATGAAACTAGCGATGTATATATATTTTTTTAATTTTGTAACCTGTATGTTATGAATTTGTTTAGTGATTATAAATAATAATTACGTGTAAGGGTTTCTGCATTTGCCCTGTATAGATTTTCGAGCAGCTGTATAGGCACTTGACCAGTACATCAATCTTCGAATCTATGCAAGGGCCAATATAGAAAAAAGCAGTTAATAACACCATATAATTCACCCCTGTCCAGCATCTTCACGTCTAAGATAAAAGTAAAATGGTTCACCTTTGTGTCCCATGCTATCCCAATTCCTGGCCTACCTATATTAGTATCTTTGGATTGTTATTTTGATGCGCATAACAATGCATGTTATAGCCAACAACAACCAATCAAATTGGTATTGAATGAAGATCGAGGTGAGTTGAATGCGATCCTGAATTTTCCGGTCATCTCTCCTTTCAAAGTTACCATGTATGGAACATGTGGAAAAGAAGTAGCAAATTTTAATTCAAATATACGGTAATTATAAAAGAAGAAAATCACACACCTAGCTCTCTGATTGACAAGTATTGCTTGTTTCCCAAGAAGAAGATCGATTTCTGTCTTCAGGTGCCCAAATGAAAACGTGACTGTTTCGATATAACCAAAACTGCTGAGATTTAAATTATATTTAATCAAATAGACAGAATATTTCGAGAATCTATAGAAAAATATTCAACCTTCCTTAACTACCAATTACATGTAATAGATTATATATTAACACGGTTTTTTTATTTCTTGAAAAAACCCAAAATATCACAATATTAAGATGGCTTAAACAAATTTCAGGATTGGATAAAAAAAATTATTTGAGAGTTCGTACCCTTCTTTAAATATAAAAAAAACAAATTGTCTGAAGTCAACATTTCGATCGATTTGTAATTCTGAATAACTAAGCATACTTGAAAAATGAATATTTGGATAAAAAACAAATAGATAACAGTAAAGGAAGGTAAAAAATGACTAACATATCAATTAACGCCAACTAACAGACATAATCCCGAAGAAAACAGCACGAAGGAGCACAAACATAAACACAACAGAGAGTCTGAATTGGTACAGAGACTGAACAGGGGTGGGTTGAAATCGGTTTTATTTGTACCAACCTATAAAAGCCAATACAACAAGATTACCAACAATTACAAAATAAATGGAGTCTTGTTTTTATTTCAGAAATTTTGTAGTTTCGGTCGAATATCATCAAAACTGTTTAATATGAAACCACTAAGTTATACAGTTTGGGCAAAAGCAGCATGATGGACGCTGTGATACATCATTTTGTGGTTTTAGTTCCGTTTTAGAATTGTTATTTTCTTTATCCCACATCGCGTTTTTTGTTCTTTGTGTCATACAATTAATTATCGAATGATAAATATCTCTATTCAATTAACTGATTATGTAACCCTCTTTTCAATAGTGCCATTAGGGAGTGTTTATAGCCTTACAAGAAATAATTGAAATTTAGTTGTAATATCTTTTCACTATTGTGCAGTATAAATTTTAACCGATTAATGAATAAATGGGACATTTTCAAAATTTATTAAGTATACTTAAGCAAAATATTGGTTTAATGTACTTTCATTCTAAATTAAGTTACAATTTATTTTTTTAGAACGGCTAAAACATCAAAGGAATTGAATTCAATAGACTTTAAATTTAAGGCAAAAATCTGGTTTATTTAAAGAAGCCGTCATGTTTTGTTGAACCGACTAGACGTTCCTTGTTTCTAGAGATACGCCATCTTCGTCTTCAGAGTTTTGACGAAGTTTTTATTGAAATTACTTCTCTTGCTTAGTCCTTTCCCTTCGTATATAATTACACTAGTAACTAACTTTTCTTTTTCAAATACCAAGATTTGGTTGAAAAATATTCAGTATCTTCTACTACTATCATTGAAGATTGTTTTTTATAACTTATCTTGGTGTTTTGTGTCTACTTTACCAACTTTGACATCAGCATATCTATGTTGATTACCACCACTGGTACTTTTATGCCGTAATGGAAGCGGGAGGTTTGGCGCGCTGTAAAACCTAGATTCAACCCACCATTTCTTTTGAAATGCCTGTACCAAGTCAGGACCATTACGGTTGCAATTTTCCAGTGGTGTGATACCAGTTTTGTCACACGTCTTATGGACTTGCGAGTTTTGTTAATACTGTTATGTACCTTATTTGATCTTAAACGGCCATTCTGGGTCCCGTTTCACAACAAACACTCTTTACGATGGAGAGTGGTTCCATGACGTCAATACAATAAAGACACTGAAAACAGAAAATAAATACACACTTACGTCTGTCTAATGGATTACGTTTTTTTTTTATTTGCTCCTTAGGTATATTTAAGTCCGTAAATTCGAAATACAAGGAAAAGACAAAGTTATAAGAATGGAACACAACAAACAAACTTCTATTTTAGAAACGCTGAATGACGTTTTGTAAGTCACGTGACGTCGATTTATATACGTCCTCTTTACGACCAATCGTGGGAGTGTTTGTAGAACGGGACCCTAGTCTTGTGTATTCGGTATTTGTCTTGATTTTCTGCAGATAGCAACGTTAAAAGAGCCATGTGATTTTAAAGTCATCAAGATCGGACTCAGTTCAAACAAACATGTTAGAGTGTTCATTCCGGTGAATTACATTAACGATAGTCATCTTTACAAAGACAAAGAAATAAATTAAATACCCATAAAATACAGGTTAGTACAACTATTCTTATTTAAAAACAAATCAATACCTTTTCTGCTGGCCAGAAACAAGTAATTCATTACCACTAATGTTTGTATCTCCGAATTTTTGCTTAATCCACGTACTTGTTAAGTACTTGAAGCCAGCAACTCTGATGAATTCGAATTTTTTTCTCATCTGTCCAAATAGCCTGTGAATTTTTTTTATTAATCATTGAAAATGATATTCTATAATTGGAAATGTGCAACAACAGTTTGCATATCTCACACCATTAGCATCGATTGGTATGCCATTTTTACCTTTCCTATTATCCATTTTGTTGTGTATCTATACTCTTGTCTTCGTGCAGTATGGTAATAATAAAACATATCGGCGTGCTTATGGTGTATAAGTGCTATTTTTCCTGATTAACAGAAATAGTTTACAATTTTGTACTTTTCAATTGCAATGGATGGCTTAATTGTTTGATATGTCTCTGTAATTCAGTTGAATGTTTGTTTACATATAAATTAACATGGGTATTATTTCTACGAGTTTTTTTGCTTAACAAACACTAAAATGAAAATGCGCGTAAATATATATTTAAGTTTTCTCGCTTATTTTAGGCTGTTAGTCCTGCAATCCTTGATAGTTTGACACACCCGTTTATTCTTATTTATAGACAATGTTATCTTTGAATTTTCTGATCTGAAAATATAGTTTCTGTTTACCACTAGCAATGATTTTTTTCTTAGATAGTTATTTCTGTCTTGTTAAATCTTGTTTTTCTTGATTTTTATTATCTGTAGTTTTAAGATTATAAGACCAATTCTAGATGGAATATATAGCAGTCAAGACTGATTAAGATATTGATGAACTGGTGATAACTGTTCTTCATAGGTCTGCATTAGATTTGTTTGATTTGGTACTGTTAAATTTATTTTGTTTTAAAGTTTATGAGGCAAACAATCAAGCTAATTAGGGGTATATCAAATAAAAAAATGGAGGTTTCAGATAAAGTATGGGTTTTAGTGTATTTATCCTTATTTTTTTATTTTTGAAAGGTTTATAAAAAATTTAAACCAGAAAACAAATTTTCAGTACCACATATTCTACAACAAATTAAATTTCACCTTTTTAGACTACTGCTAAATTTATATCCCAAAACCTCTAACATATAAGAACCTTTTTACACGAAATGTACTTTTTTAAAAACAAGGACAAATCAAATTATTATTAAAAATGCACTTTCCGTACGACACTTAAATGATTCATTTATAGAAAATATAGGTAAGCAAAGTACTGCACTTTTAACATGTTTAAGATTCAGATTAATAAAATTATTATCTTAAAGTGGAAAAAAGTAATTGAAGTATTTCTGTTTCCTGATGAAATTTATTGAGTGTTTTGTTTGGAGGATACGGAGCAATATCATATCTAATTAAACGTTTAAAAAAATATCTGTTAATTTGTTACATAAAATAAATAAATAAATAAATAATCTTTTTTTAAATAGGATTGTCTCATTAGCCTAAACTGATCTTTCTGAGTGTCCTCGAAATATGAAATATACAAACATTAACATGTATACAAACGAAATTATCATCCAATTAAATAATAATAAATTATATTTACTAAAAAGGAATTCAAAACATTACTGCGTATACTTACTAACTATATTGTGTCATGTAGAAATCTAAAGCTGCCGGAGTCTGTGAATAGACTGACAGTAGATTTCAGCTGCACTTGACCTCATGATGTCATAGAACAATTTGCTATCTGTTTGTGACGTCCAAAGTTTTGGAATTACCTAAACCACGTTGGCTACCAAGTCCACTTAGTTTGAAATGAAATTTATGTAGATTTCGACTTGAGTAAGAATCGAATTACCACCATTTATATCTTATCCTTTTTAAAGCCAGATTAGTATTGGTAATTTACCTCATTTTTATTAAATAAAAGGGGTAGCCCGACGGAGTGAAGTACCGATTTATTCTATGTTCGACCTTGTCCTTTAGTTATCAACGTTTGAATTTCACCCTGACAATAGAGTGCAGTAATTGTAGATGGTCGTCTGTTACACAAGGCACTTATCATAGTAATGAATTCCGGAGGTGTCATATTTGGGCTATTAATTCACAGGGGCCCGACTTCTGGATATTTATTTCCTTTTTATTTTATTTTTTTTGTTGTCTTATTTCATGAGTACTTTTTAATAAATATTTACTATAACAGCGCAAATTATGCGTTTATTATCAATGTACTATACACTGTCCACGTCCTTATACTAAAAAATCCTAAAGGGATATAAGCCGCCATTTTGGATTTTCTACCTCTGCCACGATTAAAATCGATTAAAAATACTTCCATGTGACAATTTATTTTATATCTGCCCTCAATCTCCTCCAAAATGAATCATCTTCAAAATCCAGTCACCATTTTACCAAGGTGCTGCATCAAACTCATTAATTTGACAAGCAAAGTCAAAAGTCCGCGTAGTTCGGGTCGAAAGCAACGTTACTGTATATAACAATATGTATAAGTCAATGAGAATCAGAGTTGCGTCCCTTTGACTTCAATAGTAAAGCTACGAGGAACGTTGCTTTCGACGCGAAATATGATAAGTTTTGACTTCGCTCGTCAAATTATCGAGTTTAATGTCGTAGCTTGGTAAAATGATTTTACTATTTTACATTTCCCCCCATATCTGTTCTATTGAAAGTAAAAATAATAAAAGAACAATGAAATTTATATATTTCAGGTAATTTAACTAATTTGATACTATTGTGACAAAATAAGATGCCAGCCTATTTGTGTATCAACTATCTCACCTCTTATTCGTGTTGTAATTATCCTTGTTAGATGATTACTTAGCCATAGTTATTGTTTAATTACTCCAAACTTTGCTAACAAAACTGTCGGTCCAAATCAAAACAAAAGGACTTATAGCATTGGGAAGGGAAACCACGAATTTGCGGCTATATTGGTCTTCGGTATTTTGTAATAATTAATTCCTCCAATTAAGGAGCACCTTTTTAAAGTGGATGTAAACCGGAGGAATCTTAATCCTGGTATCCCTAAAATGTTTTAATGGACTTGGCTATCTCGTGCGGCGGGAAAATATTACCTGTAGACCGTTCAAAATCCATAATGGACTCTACCATTTTTTAGTATAAATAGCGGCGTTCAGAGTCATTCTTTATCGGTGTGTTGACTGTGATTACACATGGTGTTAAAGTGCTTGGTGAGTTATACCTTGGATTTAATACTGAATTCTATGTGAAAAAGGAATTATATTTAATTCATTATTTCGGAATTCAAATAAATATTCATGGAATAAGCAAAGTGAAGTTTATTATGTGAAATTGTGAATTTGTGTTAAAGTGTTCATTGTGACAAAGGATAAAATCTTATGTATATAGTGCATTTGACTAGTTGAATTGTTTATTATATTTACTATGATTCTATTTGCATTAATTGTTTCAGGATCCAGTGCTTTGTCATTTTCCTTAGTAATTTGATAGAGTCATTTGATGATTAATTTGGATAGTGCATTTTGATAGTCAAGTGCCATTTGCTACCTTATTTTGAGTGTTTGCTACCTTATTTTTTTAGTTAAGTGATAAGTGTTATTTGCTCCTTTGATTTAATAGTTAAGTGCTAAGTGTCATTTGTTACCTTATTTTGAGAATTCAGTGATAAGTGCCATTTGTTACCTTAATGTGAGTTTTGTTGTATGTCATTTTGCTATACTGGATCTTTTAAATATATAACAATATCATTTGGAATCCCGATTTATTCGGTTCGAATCCATTGACCGCTCGTTTCATGTTACACTATACATATTTTGCATATGAAGGTGTACATATGGTGCATTTGCATTATCATCTGCAATCAACCGCACATGCGATTTTTTGTATTCTAAATCATGGTTTTGTGTGTTTAATTCATTTGAACAGAATGCATAGTGTTCTGTTTATTTAAAATGAACTTTTGCCGTTTGCTGAATTTGTAGCCTTATGTGCCTTATTTAAATATCTGTTTCCATGTAGAAAATTATTAATTAACACTGACTGTTTGTTTTGTAAAATTCTTTCAATGAGACAGTTAATATGATAAAATTTATGCAAATGTTTGTGTTTAAAATGAGTTTTTAAAATGATCTAACAGGTCTGTATCACTTTTCAGTCATCATCTTATCAGTCTGTAGATAAAACATATGTCTACAAAATTTAGAGGAAAATTAGTTAGTAATTCCACTATGAAAAATCTGTCAGTCATCTGGCTATTTTCATTGGTTGGCTACAAGACAAAACTCTACCTCATTATTATGTATAACATAGAATAATATGTGAAATTGTGTTTTGACATATATCTTTTGTCTAAGTTTTCATAAAATATGTTATCTTTGTGGATAATTCTCTTAAAGGGTGTTTAAAATTATCTACCAACTTTATTATACAATATTCTTATGAAGTCAATATCAAAGTTAATTCTATGTGTAAATATTGTTTATCTCATGCCTTTATCGGAATCTAAATTATTTATCAAATCAAAACAACAAATTGACGAAATTTTTGTTTGTTACAATTTGTGTACTCATATTAATGTTTTTGCTTTACAAAAAGAAATCGAAATACACGTAATTATACATTTTTCACCCTTGTATAGAACTTGAGTTTGTAATCACAAGCGGGACGGTTTTCGCATTACAAAGATAGTTACTTTGTCATATTTCAGACTATATATTTTCTTCCAGCCTAGATAAAATGTTTTCTGCCTGTGGCACCTTCCAACAAGTCATTCCAAATCTTTACAAAATCACCATGAACACTTTGTTTATTTTGTGTCATTTTATTTGTATTTAAGATTTCTATATTTATATTGTATACACAGTTTTTTTTTATAATGCTCTTCAGACTTTTTATTTCTGTTCAATATGAAGTTATTTGTATTGACTATATCGCAAATCAATTTGAAAATGGCGCTACAAGTATTTTCATTAACGTTCTCGTTTTTGATGCAGGAGATGTGCATATTACGTCGATTTACGACTCATCAGTTGTGCTCAAGGCAAAATGTTGAAAATCAAACAATAATCCAAAAAGTATTGAAATACTTGTAACTGAGCTGGGGACTTGGAGTCCACCAGCAGCGGTGTCGACTCAGTGGTTAAATATATTTTTTATACCAATTTTAAATCAGGTTAATATGTATATATTGGAAATTTCAGTGTATTTATGTAATATGATTGTATCATGGATTATATGACATAAACGTTACAAGAATAGAATATTCATGATACAAATTATATTGAACCTGAATATATTTAGATTTGTTATACAAGTAAGGTGATTTATTGACTACAAATAAATTATCCGTAACATAGAATAAGAATATCTTGACGCGAGTAAAAATATTTAGGTGTTGAGGTACATGAAATGTTACGACAGTGGGAACAGGTCCAACATAATCTTAGATATTGGAACACTGCAACGGTCAATCAATTCTTGATGACGACCGTAAAATTTTCTAAGTGATGACATCAACTTATCCTTGATAAAACCCTGATTAAGAAATGACACGATGAAATATCCCATGCAAAACTAGACACGATGAAATATCCCATGCAAAATTATATGTTGAAGTCAGAATGGACACGTTTTAGCGTGTGTTCAATTTCTGCACATGTTTTGGCGAAATAGACACGTTTCGGCATATCGGACACGTTTCGAGGGATGGACATGATATTGAATTTGAATAACGAGATACTGAATACAAATTACGCAACAAATAACTTAATTTTGAATATATATAATGAGAAATTAAATAAAAATTACAAGGAGATGTAGAACACAAATAACTTAATTATTGAATTTTGCATCGTTTTAAATTCCTCACATTTTCTGCCATTACGTCTTGTCATTGTTTTCGTTTGATTACTTAAAACAAGCCTTGAAGATGTTGTCTTTTGTACAAAACATCTTTATTGCAATTATACCTACTTGTGTACAAAACTCTTTTCAAGACTGGACTTCATTCCGTAAATCTAGCCATGTCAATAAATTTAGGACCGCCGGAAGAAAATAATCATCACATGCCTAACAAACATAATGTTATCTGAGTGTAAACAAATCGAATTTTCCTACGTCCTTTGGACCATCCTATTGTTGTATCCTATCCCATACAAAAGTAACTCGATGCATAAGCATCAGGTCATCATTGATAAACTTAGCATTTCATGTATTTATTTATGACGTATATATAACGAACGGTAAATTGAACCCAAGTTTGTGGGAATTGTAAAACTTGAATAATGATGAATTGATACTGTATGTATGACACTGGAACTTTACAAATATAAGAGAGTGCTTTCTTGTAAATGATTTCTGCTGTATTTCTATACCAAATAAATGTGTGACCTTTCAGGTCTTAATGGTAAATATCCGTGTCTGGTATTGGTTTATGACTAACATCGTTCTGATTGGCATAAAGCACGGACGTCTCATAATAAACTGCACGGCCAGGTAATTGAACCCAAGTTTATGAGATTATGAGTTTACAATATGTTTTAAAAGTTCAATGAACAAAACCATACTAGAAAATTGCATTTTCTCAGTATTACTTATTCATGTACTGTTATTATAACATTTTCGATGTTATATTTTGGTGTCTGAAATATTTTTAGAAGACATTGTTTTTGGTAGGAACATTTAACAAAATTGTATCGAAAATGCCAATATAATAAGGAAAAACATTCATTTTGTACACGAATGAAGCTTATTAATTTCCGAAGTATGAAACAGGACACCTGGTTTCGTATCAAATTCTGAGTGACATTTTCAGTATTAAAAAATCAATTCAACGATTGTATCTCGCTGATGCCTCGTCATGTAACTAATCATAGCGATTTAAACATAGACATTTTCTGGTTATGTTGTTAAAGTCTGCTCTTAAGGATGATCACTGGTCTACTAGGAAATAAATAGGATTTGAAATAAGCGTTTTAGTTTGAGAGAACATATGAATAGTCAACAAATAAGCAAGAAAAAAATATAGGTTCATGTGCTCATTTTAGAGATATAAGACCTTGAAAATTTGCGGGAAATGAGTTTTCTCTGGATTTTTTATTGTTTTTGCATTGACAACTCTATCTCTCAAAGATGTATGAAAAAATAAAAAGGATTTCATAAAATTTTGTCAAATACCATTTTAAGGTATATATGATTGAATTATAAAAGAAAAAGTGGGGGTTTATGGGCAAAAAATTTCATGTTTACGAAATGGATAAAACCCGACGATTCCGAAAATCTGACAAAAAGACCAAAACATGACCAGCGAACATCCTTAAGAACAAGGCACCTAGCTAATTAGTAGCTAACAGTATTTTATTGTAATATTAGCCTGCATAAGTTGTAGATTTGAAGGTTACAGATTGAGTTTACTTACGACGCTAAATGGATAATTTCTAGCATCAAATCAAAAATTGATGCCGGAAAATCTTACCGTACAATATTGTTATATCAATTCTGACACGTGCGTGTTTGTTTTTTAATGTTTTTACTGTAACTGTAAGATTTTAAATTGAAAAAAGATTTTTGACATCCGAAAGTGACGTTTTCACGTGCCGACATCTCAGAGGGTATGAATTGCACAATCGACATCCAATACAAATGAACGTTACACCCACCGTTTCACGAGAACATTTATATTGCAATAAATCTGAACTCCTAACTATCAGATAATACGATCGAAAACTTCAAATAGTTTAATCAGAAAAGAAAACTGACAAGATCTTCATATAAACATTGCTTGGTGATTTGAAAAATGATATTTTATTGTTTTTTCTTTGGCTTTATTATCTGTATGAAAAGAGACAATTTACATAGCATTAATGGATTGTATTCGATTTTTGCGGATCCATTTGATCTACATATGTATAAAGGGTTTTATATTAGTGTAGTTCTGGAAAACAACAAATTTGTTAATTTGATATCAACGGAACAATGAAATTCATTTAAGAAAGCCATTAACATTTTATGCAAACAAATGAGTCCTACACAACCTAAACATACAGTGTGGTGACATTTGCGTTTGATGTAGGGCAATGGTGCTTAAACTTTGTTACCGAATTGCAAAAACCATCATGTTGAAAAATATTTATTTGTAAAATGCTCGAATCCTTTTGTCCTCATTTCATTATTAAAGAATTAGATCAATGACATACAAAAATTATTTTTCACAACGTCACTGTCGGCAAATATGAAAATATAAAAGGTTTGTACAGAAAAGTGATATTAATTAATGAAGCTTTACACAAAGGACTTCTAAGCTTTATGTACATAAAAAATGCCGATTTATCTGAATATGCGAAACTAATGAATGTTAATCTAGGAAAGAGGTTTTATTCAATATAACAAAATACTGTAAATTAAATATAATTCAGAAAATTTACAACGACAACTGACGCTAAATGGTGGTAATAATTCACATGGCTCCTTAGACAAGATGAGATAAGAATGTCTGCAGTAATACAGGTCAATACAAATAACAGTGAAGGGTAATCCATGCAAACGGTATTGATCCAAAAATTCAGAATCATACTGTTTTATCTAGAAAAGCGGTTCTGAAAAAGCTATATCCAGAAAAGCGTTAATGATGAAGTTAATTTGGTAAAGCTGTTCTGATGTTAAGTATCACGTACAATATCACTAACGAAGAATAATATATATTATCTACATTATTGGTTTTGGTAGCGCTTAATACGATAAATTGTACTGATGAAGGATATTTTGAATTTGGCTTCCTATTTCGGTATTTTTGGTTTTGAGTACTTCTTATTTTAAAATAAGTTTGGATTTTGGTCTTCCAAATGTTTCGGTTTTAATGCTGCTGATGAGAGTAACTGCTTGAAATGCGTCGTATACAGCATAATATAAATTTACTATATCTAATATTAGTATCTTTGGATTGTTATTTTGAAACTCCTGGGACCATGCCTCTGCATGTGGACCCTAGGTCTCCGAGGGTATTCGCCAACCCAGTCGTCAGACTTGTCTGACATGATTATTCATTGATTTGTTATAGAAATTACCAGTTTTTAACAAACTTCAAAAATAATAGAATTAATAAGGGTTCATTCCTTGTATTGCACTATCTAAAATTTGGCTTCCTATTTTGATATTTTTGGTTATGAGTACTTCTTGTTTTAAAATAAGTTTGGTTTTTGGTCTTCCAAATGTTTCGGTTTTAAAGCTGCTGATGAGACGTAATTCCTTGAAATTCGTCGTATACAGCACAGTATAAATTTAATATTAGTATTTTTGGGTTGTTATTTATTTAGAGAATCGGTTTTGATCGTGGGCAATTCGGAAAAGTGGAATATTTACATGGAAATTTAGATTGATGGTATTGAGTGCGGGTAATTACGAAAAGCGTAATCTAGGTTAGCGGTAATGGCGGCACACATTCTGAAATATACATATAAGGTCGTGTTGATTCTGAAAGGCTTTGTCAAGTCAGGATATTTGCAACAAACATGTAATAGGTTGTCATTCTTTAGTACTTTTATTTCATAAAAAGTTTTAAAAGCAAAACTACTCTAAAATCATATAAATTCTAGTATAACTGTTTTTTGAAAAAGGGACCAGAGGCCGGTGCATAAAACTACTTAAGTTAACATTTTCATAAGGAAACACTTAAGTTAAGTAACAGCCGCCCATTTTAACTTAGTGGTATCCATAACAAATTCTAAGTTTAATAGGAAATCTTAGTTGTCATAAGCTCCACCCAAAAGACTTCCTATGCATATAATTTCTTAAACTAAGAAAAAGTTAAGATTTCCACTTAAGTGTAATGTAGATAGTGAGGTACTTTAAGTAAATTGATGTGTTCGAAATACGATTTCCACTTAATTAAGTGTAAGGTAGATAGTGAGGTACCTTAAGTAAATTGATGTGTTGGAAATAAGATAGTTAGCTGGTTTAACTATTGAAAATGAAAACCTGCGTTTCAATTTAGATTATGAAAGAGAGAAAAACCCATTTTTTCCTACTGATGATATATATTTTATTTCTGTCTATTTGATACAATTTTAGTTTGTCCTTTTTATGTCATAAACAGGTGTTTCTAGAGTGTGCCATTACGATGGTGTAAAAATCAAGTTATAGAAAGTCTTTTTTACAATGATTAGTCATTAGTGATTGGCGAGTCGTTATCGTATGAGATCATACAAAAATATACAGGACAATAATTCAAGCCAATAATGTTATATGTATTTTAATAATTACCATCGTTTTAAATGGGAAATTAGCAGAAATTTCCATACCTTTATAGCATTGTACATTAACAAGAGAGGGAAATTTAAAAATTACGAAGAAAGCAATCATTTGATGTTAAAAGGGAATTTTGAAAAGGTTCTGAATTCAATGGAAAAAGTCTGCCTCAAATTAGTGATTAAACAGGATTGAATATCAGTTAATGTCTATAAAAGGGTCATGCTTGTTACCGAAGTCCAAGATTTGCAGACTTGTGGATACTAGGATCATATATTCTCTCCTCCCCCCCCCCCCCCCCCTTTTCTCAAATGAAACGGTTGCTTCGTAAGTGGAATTTCAGAAACTATATGAAAAATAATAAAATCTCTTGGGGAACTGCAGCCTATCAGAATTTCAAAATTTAATTTAAGTCGATATCGCCTATGGTAAAAGGTAAACAGTAGGCTACATGTGCCTTGCTAGAGATACCATTTTGCTGTGCGGATAAATAATAAATACACCACACGAATTTAGACTTGAAATCTGATGCTTATATTGACAGAATGCAATGCTCACCTATGTCAATGAACCTTTCAACACTACGTAGTAATCCGTATTTTTTGTCTCGTACAAGACTGATTTATTGACAAATATGTTCTCTGTCTGAATATGCATAAAATATATATCAGTATTGGTTAAACAATCAGTCAATTTAGTGGTTAAATGTTTTATGTTATAGCTTTTTGCAAATATACACGAAGCATGAAAAGGATAATTTATCGTTGTTCTGCATATTTTGATTAGAAATCAGATCCTGTATTGAGTGCTGGTTTACCATTGCTCCGAATTTAAATTAGGTTCAAAATTTAAATTTGTTCAAATTTTGTTTCGAGTTGAAATAAAAGACTGACATGAAAAACTAATCTAAGCAATACTGGAAGTAAGCTAAGTAAAGAGTGCTTTAATTTCTGTGATTTATCTTACAAATCGTTTTACGGGTTTTTTTTTATAGCAAGTCAAAAACACCTTATAGTGTATACAGATGATTACCTACCATTTTCAACAATAAATATTGATTCAGATTTCTAAATTTTTATCTTTGAACATTACTGTAAACACGTGCATGTGAAGTTCATCGGCATTGTCATCACAGAATGTTCAATCTATATTTTTATTAATGAAACAGTAAATAAATTGGAATTTTTAAATTGCTGGAAATTGTGTTTTTTAACCAGAGGAATAGGGTTTTATTGTCTTGCTTTGATTTAATATATGTTGTTTTTATTCAGTTTGAAGTGTTTTTGTAATAGTGTTTTCACGGATTTGTATTGTATTGTAATCTCTATCTTAACGCACCAGTATTCAATTGGCACTATAATATCTATATCACACTTTGAGAGCAATAAATACAACGTACATGTATATACACTATCAGGCATCTGTATAAGAGTTCTGAGAAATTTTACTTTTTTTGGTGTGAAGCCTGAAAATAGTCACCTGAGCTACGAACTTAATTTATTTGGCGTTCACATAATTAAGGCTACCATAAAAGGCTTGTTGAATATAGCACGTGCTGTTAACTATCCAAGATTTGGCAACTGTGAAATAGTTTATAATGGGAAGGCATTACTTTGTAAATCTGGACGGAAAATATTACAAACCATGTGATATTACAAACATTTATTGTAAACTCTGATCTCCATTAATAAAGTTTAACTTAAATTTTGCATCTATTTTTCCTTAATAATATGTTCGAAATGACGCTTTTAATATAGTCTAAACGTATTTATTGGCATTCATTAACCAAAAAATAGATTTTCCAACTTTCCAAGTATATTTATTTAGTATTGGAAATTCCAAATCATATACAATGTTTGAGGAATAGTTCAGTGATAATCTGTACTTTCTTGGACAACTCAGAAGGTTAAATGACCAACTATTTTGTTATCATCATTTTGCATTCAGACTTTCAAAGGGCCAAAAACCCATTCCACAAACTGAGGTTTCCAGACAGTATTAAAAAGGAAAATAAAAGATACCATTACCATTATATCAGTGAAAATTATCACATTTGTCAGCCTCTTGTTAAATAGAATGTTATGTATTAAATCAATTTTCGATTTTAATAAGGTTTTAATAACCGAATTTTCCAACTATAAAACAATGTGGTTAGTAGTTTTTGAATTTACGGCAGGTGGTCGGATGGTCACCTAATCATGAATATCAAAATGTTTTATTACACCTCAGTGTATTTGTTTCACTAGAAAATTATAGATGATAAAAATACTATTGTTCATACCATTTCCATTCACCGGTCAATAGTACTTTCATAAAACTATTGGACCCGCTGTATGATATTTTTTTTAAACATTACGCATTTTCCCTCAAAATTTCCTTCGAATACGTCTAGTTGTATCTTAATATTGATTTGTCAGAAGACAATGGATGGCGGCGATTTGCCTCCCTATCCGAAGAGGATTAACAAGATATATTGGACGACAGGATGCGAAAAAGATCCACAATGTATTAGACATAAGTAAATTTTCTTTCGATATTGACTGAATATTTGGGAAATAGTAAGTTCATTGTCCTCGGGGCAATAGTTGGTATCTCGGGGACAATAAACTTACTATTCCCTCATACCCAGTCAATAAGTATATAATATGAAATAAATGAGTTTACAGTATTACACATTGTTTTTTTCGGACGTTGGTTTTGTAGGTTTCCAGAATGGTGTTTATCTGTTGGACGATTGGTTATTGTTGATTTCTCCTAATTCTAAGTTAGACGAACCCATTTCATTACTTGGTCATTGCTTGTTAATTGGTTCTTGTCCAAAATACGATTAAATGTTCCCCTTGAGATTGAACCAATACTACGAATCAGTATACTTAATGTTTTCTTACTGTCTGTTGATCTAGACTTGAGAGTAATATGTTGTTAATTTCATCAACCAATAGTAAATATGTCTTTCATAATTGAGTCTAGCACATTTTTTTTCTTTTTTTCGAAAGAAAATCATTTATGTAATGTCTCAGGAAAATATATTTCAACTGTTATTCGACAATGCATGTCAATTGAATTATTTTTCATTCCAGTTGTATTGTTTGTGTGAATATCTCCAGAGTTTTTTGTTTTTTTTTAATCTTAAATCTTATATAACACACTATTAATCTTAAACGGACATTTCTGTATTGTTTAATCTTCAAATGTTCAACAATGTCAGATAAAGGCAAGATAACAAGACCAACACAAGACAAAATGTCTTACAGTCAATCACTTCTGGATAAGACAAGAATGAATATGTAATGGTTAACGTAAGCTGTGCTGAATTAATCATAATTTGTCTTGACTTATTTTGAGTAACTGCAAAGGGCAAAATGTCTTGATTTGATCTCGTAATCTTCATTTTGTTTGAAAACATTACCTTTACAAAGAAAGCATGCGATACAAACATACCAGTTGTGCACAACAATAACAATGACAATATTGTACATTGTAATACATAATTACATAAGCCGCGTCATCTTGATTTGTGAATGACGTGACGGTTACGGACAAGTCTACGAAACATGTTTTATTAATGTTTCTTGTGTAAATGATGAATTGTATAATTTGATCGCGCAAATGATTATCTTATTAAATAATTTTTATAAAAATATGATCTTAAAAGGACAGAGCAGATGATATTAAGAGAAAAGCAACAGCCAATCCAATGTTGGATACATATAGAACAACTCAAATGAGCAAAAATATCACATTTGTCCTGTTAATATAGAAATAATATTCGAATATAAAGGCCCAGCTCATGTGTAAATGACTATAACTCTAGTGAATTGTGTCTGAAATATCGGTAAAATAATATGGAAGCGATAAGACAGTTGGTAAATTCCACAAGATCAAACTCTAAAGACAAGACAAATTCATGAGAACAAATACTACAAAGACACAACTAAAAGATCTAAAACCATACATCCAATTACAACAGATTCTGAAAAAAACTTGTAAAAGTCGTGGTTACCAATCAGAATGGTGCACAAGAATATAAGTATATAATGAAAAATATCGATCGAAACAGCTCCGAAGTCTTCTGTTATTGTATTATATCCTCAGTAGAATTGACGAACCATCTATTCACCCTCGGAAAAACGTATAACAGTTTCTAGATAAATTACGGGTCTGTTGTTCTAACTAATTATGTTAAAGTTTTGTTTTGTTCCATTGATTAAAGAGGTGTAATTAATTACAATCGCTAGTTTATACGACAACCCTGATAAATGCTGCAAGGAGTATTTTCATTGATGGGTAGTCTATAAGTATGGCTACTTCCACTGGTGTGTTATTTGGCCTTTTCCAACTCCCCAAAATGCGTAAGATGTCATATTTAAATTTATGTTTAACATGCTTTACTAGTACTGATTGTTTCAGACACCGGAACAGATGTTTCCCACACTTGCCCATTGCAACGTGGTTCCAAGCACTTTTCGATATAGTCTTAAGATAATGATAATAAGATATTGAGTAAAAACAATGTGTTCTCCTCAAAGTTCGTTTCTTCAGTGGGAACATAGTTACTAGGCCGTGTAGATACCACAGCTTATTGGCTATGTCCGGAATGTATTCAGACCACATTACATCAATATTTATAAGACTTCAAGAGTGTTATTAGAAATCTGAATATCATAAATGTATCTTAATTTTGTGAAAACATATGCTATGAATGTTTATATCGCATTATTTATGGATGCTTCGACTATGCTCTGAACAGTTTACAACAGCCTTAATATGAAAGTATATTTTTTTATTTTTGGTCGTCTGAAGAAAACTCTGCAAAGCTAACAAAAGAAAATACTGTGTTTCAAAGGAAAAACATTATTATGTACAAGGAGAAATATAGATATGTATCTCTTAGTGCGTGTGTTTCAAGTAAAACATAAAACATTTTACAAATCGCAAAAATCTGAATATCTCTCTATAATACCATTAACAATAGAAACCATACTTTTATCCTTTTTTCGAAACTCATTTTTGCCTTTTCTAATTCTAAGATGCCTTAAATTTTTAACAAGAGCAAATTTTCTGTTTTGTGTGTATATAATAACTATTTTGACTTAAAATATGACGTCACTACGCACAAATGTGGCGTCATTAAATGCGTGCAAGTTTTGCGTCCAACAGTTTGAATCATACTGACCATATGATAAACTTATACCTAATTCTTCTTTGGAGTTTGCAAAATTTTATCAACTCCACGGCATTTCCATCAAGCAATTAGTTTATGAAGTACACAGAAACACAATCAAATATAAAATTCCTTTCTTTTTATGAAATAATTATTATCATTAAATATTATTTCAGATACAATCGTTATTGGGAAATCAATATTGCACACAAAGAAGTAAGTGCATTGAATCATCTATAATATACACAATATTAAAGTTTTGCAGATCTGTTCAAACGATAACTTTGTGCAATACAACATACCACTGTCAACATAATAACTTTAATGGCTTCATCAATTTTCATATTTATATTTAATAGAACGCACTTTAATAAGTATCTATTTAGCACCATCTGGCACGTTATTTCATTATCTTAGAGTAGGTCAACGACTAAATATAAAATATGGATGGCGAATTGAAACTGCAGTGATACGAGTCCTTTAAACGTCTAAGTACCTATATATTACCGTATACGAATTGTTCGGACTCTAACTATTCTTTTTATTCACAGTTACATTGGTTTGGCTAATTTCTTTACCTTAATAAAACCAAGAGTGCTAGACGAATTTTGTATCCCTGCACTTCGAAGAAGTTCGCGGATATTGTTATCGCCCCTTTCTTGTGACCTAAACTCCCCGTTCCATTTTAATTCGTGCATTTAAATTGTATACACCTTTGTCACATACTGTACGTGGATGTGCAAAAAGATTAATTATGCTTTTCAAAAATTGGAGCACACAGGGGTCGAATTTCGAAAATTTGAAATTTAAGGTTGTGATCTGAACTCTTCATTAATTTTTAACTTCATGCTTTTAATTTGTTTACAGTAATATCACACCTGTATTCAGATACACAATAAGGTTTTAGGATTTTGATTGTCAAAAATTGGGGCCAGCAGGGTTCAAATTTCAAAAATTGGGAATATAAGCTGAAAGAAACTCTTCTTTCATTTCGTGCATATGAGCACTAAAGCTAAATCCATCTTTAAAGACCCTAAGGTTGTTGAAAACTTGACGCGCCTCCATGACAAATATGTAGTTGTCCCAGCTGAAAAAGCTCCCAATAACATCGTTTTTGTTTGCAAGAACTATTATTTTGAGTGTCTTAGAAACGAATTGGGAATAGATAACACTGCGGGTAACCCAACTTATACACCGACCACATTCACTAAGCATGAAGTCCTTGATAACCACAAGACCGTTCTTCATTCCTTTGACATTTCTACAAAGGGCGAAGAAATGGACCTTCCTGCTCTTTATTGGATTCCTACACCACATACGAATCCGTTTAAACAAAGGTACATTGCTGGGTCAGCTAATTGCTCAACAAAACCTCTTTCAAAGATTTTAACATTCATATTGACATGTATTAAAGAGGCCTTCAGAATAACTGTGAAACATCATATTCCACCAGTGGCGTCAGCCAGATGTGGATTCTTAAAAACTCCAAAAATTTACTTCAATATCTAAAATCAAAATCTTTGGCTACATGCAACAGCAGAAAAACATTCGACTTCTCTACACTCTACACTACCATACCACATTCTCAATTAAAGATCGCTAAAAGCAACTAGTTCATCACTGTTTTTTTTCAAGAAAAATGGGACACGCAGGTATAAATTTCTTGTCTTGTTCTAGGTAAAGAAAATGCCTTTTTCGTGAAGAACCACTCTGATTCTGACAAAAACATTTCTGAAGATGAAATTACAAACATGTGAGATTTTCTCATAGACAACATATTCGTTGAATTTGGCGGTCTAATTTTTCAACAAACAATCGGCATTCCAATAGGAACCAACTGTGCTCCTCTCCTGGCCGACCTGTTTCTGTACTCATATGAAGCGGACTTTATTCAAGGGTTACTACGTGAAAAGAAAACGAAACTAGCCCAATCCTTTAATTTCAATTTTCGTTATATAGATGATGTGTTGTCGTTAAATAACGACAAATTCCAAGACTTTCTACATCTTATCTACCCCAGTGAGCTTGAAATTAAGGATAGTACAGATACTTATTTGGATGTGTTTCTTGAAATAGACTATGAGGGACGTTTGAAGACAAAACTTTATGACAAACGTGATGACCAACTTTCCTATTGTTAATTTTCGCTTCTTGAGTAGCAATATACCAGCATCGCCTGCATATGGCTACGTTTCTCAGCTTATCCGCTTTTCAAGGGTATGCCCGAGTTACCCTGACTTTCGACAAAGAGGAGTACTGCTGTCACAAAAGCTTCTTAACCAAAGTTTTATCAGGGATAAGTTAATCTCATCACTTAGAAAATTTTACGGCCGTCATCACGAATTGATTGACCGTAACAGTGTTCCAATATCTAAGATGATGTTGGACCCTTTCACGTGCCTCCGCCGATCTGTGACTTCCCCCGGATTGACTTTGTTGAACGTCACGACGGGTACCGTATACGAAGCAGGAACTGCTTACCCTTCCGGAGCACCTGGTTCACTCCTGGTTTTTATAGGAGTTCGTGATGTTCATTGTTTTTTAGTTTTCTGCGTTTATTTGTTGTGCTTGTGGTTGTTCATTTGTCTTCCCGGGTTTGTCTGTCCAATGGATTACGTTTTTTTTTATTGCTCCTTAGGTATATTTGTCCTTTTTATTTCTATACAGTATTGTCACATAATGTATGCAGATTCGCTCCAAGGTTTTAGAATTTTGATTTTCCAAAATTTGGGCCTTTATTCAAGGATAAGATTGTGAAAAAGGTGCACAGTTATACATTTGGGGAGTTCGGGTATAGCTGACGTTTCTGACTGTCTCAATCTAATTGTCTCGCCTTCGACGAAAGTCGCAGAGTGAGACATATGTATTATCTGGCGGCGGCGGGGTAAACTATTTGTATAAAGCTTTACATTTCAGGAGGTAGAAGACCTGGATGCTTCATACCTTGTATGCAGATATCTTACGTTATGAACTTCCCGTCTGTTATATGTCTATTTCCTTGACCTCATTTTCATGGTTCAGCGACTGCTTGAAAAAAATATATGTTTTTTTTTGTCATGTGAATTTCTCACATATTATGAGTAATAGGATGACAATATTTGGTATATATGTTCCTTGCACCGTTTAATTGACCGTCAGACAGGGTACACCTGATCCATAACTATAATCAGTAGATCAGCTATATGTGGTTATGGGATGATTGTAAGGGGTACATTTCAGTCTGGCAGGTGTCATCTGACCTTGATATCATTTTCTTGGTTCATTGGTCAATGTTAAGTTTCTCTTGTTTGGTCCTCTTCTCAGATACTATAAGTTATAGGTCAACTATATGTGGTGTATGGTATGACTGTAAGTTAAACATGTCTGTCTGGCTGGTATCATTTGTCCTTGACCTCATTTTCATGTTTCATTGGTCAATGTTAAGTTTCTAATGTTTCGTCCTCTTCTCAGATAATATAAGTTATAGGTCAGCTATATGTGGTGTATGGAATGATTGTAAGGTGTGCATATCTGTCTGGCAGGTTTCATCTGAACTTTACCTCATTTTCATGGTTCATTGGTCAATGGTAAGTTTCTCTGGTTTGGTCCTCTTCTCAGATACTATAAGTTATAAGTCAACTATATGTGGTGTATGGAATGATTGCAATGTGTGCATGTCTGTCTGACAGGTGTCATCTGACCTTGACCTCATTTTCATGGTTCATTGGTCAATGTTAAGTTTCTGTTGTTTGGTCTATATATGCGTATCTCTTTGCTGTATGGAATATATTTTATTATTTAACTACTGATTACCTATATTAAAATAGTCTCATTATTTTATAAAAGTCTTTAAATAACATTAAGATTGATAATAAAAAATAAAAACGTTTAAGGGATCATTACTAAACAGTGATTAACAAAACCATTGACAGGTGTGAAAATGTTAAAATGGAGTCACTCATGCATGAATGTTTAACACAAAATACAGTGTACTCCAGTCCAGATTAAATGACTTCATGTTTATTCATCATTAAAATGTTAATTTAATGTAAAGCTTATATAAACTTTTTTTTTACTTTCAACATAAATTCCATTATGAACACTAAAAGTCAGGCGAGACATTTCAGTGTGTCCACTCTTGTTTTTATATGTATATGTATATGAGATCAACCAATCGAATTTGTCAGAAAAAAATACTGGTGACATTGTTGGGTTTATTTTTTCATGAACGGTGAACTACCTCCTAAATTACTTTATACTTTTCTTTTCTTTTAAATGAGCCATCGAGGAATATTTTTGCTCTATGAATAAAACGACCACGTATGACATTTGATCGGCCATGGTAGAATTATCCCGTCTAGAAAATTTACTGCCATATAAAATAATTAAACGTATCACAAAATACAGAAATAAATTTGATGCACTGTATGGCCATTTCGTTGATTGACAACTCATCAGCAGTGCTCGAGATCAAAGTGTTGGAAAACCGGTTAAAGATATAATGGTGAATTAATAAGTACAACCATTAAAATAACAGTTAACGCAAAAAAAAAATCCAAACTCAACTAAGGGTTACCTCCATAATCCGGAATTACTGATGAGTATTGATAAATAAAATACACACCATTTTCCATAACCTCAATGCTGTTATACCTTCACCTTCTGTGGATACAATATAACCTAATATAAGACAATAAAATACCAATGTTGATGCACAAGATGTGCTAATTTCGTCGATTTACGACTTGATCAGTTGTACTCAATGCCTAAAATGTTGAAACCCAAAACCACAATCCAATAGTTGAAGAACAAATTCATCTACGGACAGAAATATACACCAGGAAGATACTGCTTAATTTTGTAACAGTAAATTGTAAGACAGTATCAATTTTGGGCTAGTGTCGAAATACCATAAAGTGAGCTAGGGATATCCTCGGGGGCTAAGAATTAATCAGCGGCGGCATCGAATTAATGGTAAAAATTAAATTCTTTATTCATCATAGAAGATATGTGATGGAATAAGTCTTGAAACAAAACGCTACTTGTAAGCGACACAAACTCTAGCAAAGTAGCTCTACTGGTCATAAAGCATCTGTGGGTATTCATTTAAATAAAATTATTGATTGTTTGGATTTCTTTTATGTTTATCCACGAACCCAGGATTATAGGGAAGGGCGAGGTCTCATGTATAACCGCTGATATGGCGTCCTGATGTAGTGGTATGCTGATGGGAATACGAAGTCAAAGTCACTGGTTCGATTCTCGTTCGGAATAAAAATTTCAGGGATCAAATTGCGCGGCTTATCGACACCATTTGTTAGGATGGGCTCGATAAAAGATGCCTATGCATCGGATTGGGAACGAAAAATAGATGTAAAGGGAGGGCAGCACCCTTAGCACGTTAAAAAAGCACTGTAGATGTCGATAAAGAGTATGCTAAAACGTCGCTATAGAGACCGTTCTCGCACCTACCAAGCCTAGCATAAGCCGTTATAACTTGTTTCTCAATTCACCATTATTAATAAGTAAAGTAAAAAAAATACCAAAGGGATATTCGAAGAATAAGTAAGTTTATAGTCGGTGCCCTATGCATTTATATGATTATATACATTAACATATCTTATATGTCCTCAAAATGCAATGGGATAATAGTCGCCATTAACTCATTTTGTAACCATAAAATCCACATCCATTGCTGAACAATACTGAATAATCTTGATGCAGGTGTTAATATGTTATAAGAGGTTTTTTGAAATCCGGTATTGACACATTTGCACAACGTGTACAATGTAAGTTCTGTCATCTCAGATAGAATCAACTGCAGAATTTATGACTTCAACGTCATCCAATAAAACTCAATGTTAAATTATACTTCAGATTATTGTCTCTTGTTTCTCGATCTATGTAAAGTGTTTGTGGATTCTAATATGACGTCTTGTTTTTCAACAATTTTCGATTTTTTAGAGTTAGTCAAGATAACAAGACTTTAAAAAGGATATTTTGCCTTTGCAGTCAATTTATTAGAACTGTTAATCGGTTAACTCATAGCAGTTTCAAGAAACCATTCACTGCAATTGTTTTTCTAACTGCAAGGCATTAAAGAATTGAAAGAAAGTAACTTTTCAATCTATAATTCTCCCACATTTGGAAAAATTTCAGTTTAAACTGAAAACCAAATGAAGCCAGCTGTGAATGGATATTGTTTACGAACTTGGGAACTTGCTTATAAATGGTATTTTTAGATTGAACAAATTTAAATCAGAACTATATTTAAACGAGTTCTAGACTGCGGGTGTTTACGTTGACACATGTCAATTTTTCAATATAAGGGCTAAATCATCATATTATTTATCAATAGTTGCCATTAAGTCAATGAGGAACCAGAGAGAGTTATCCTTTCCTAACCAATGTAGGTAAGGGAGATAATAAATTTGTCTCCCTTTAAGCCTCAGGACAAAAGGGAGAGAATTTAATTATCTCCCTTACCTACATTGGTTAGGAAAAGATAACTCACTCTGGTTCCTCATTTGCAACCATCAAATCAACAACTGATGACGGCAAATATTCAAGTACACTACAATGATATCCATTCTGATGCAAATGTAAAGATCTTAAATAAAATAGGTTATTTGAAATCCAGAATTGACGCTTTTTTACAATGTACCGTCATCTCAGAGAGAATCAACAACAGAATTGATGACTTCAACATCATCCAGTAAAACGCAACTATTTATTATTTTATTTTGGTGTTTGGGGTATCTTATATGACCTCAACCGTTTTGTATCTGTAACAGTAGTACATTTCTCATATTTTGGTATCAACCTGACGATTTGTTTACCACTCTTATTTTTCGGATTAATAAAAAAGTTTAAATCTTAAACACGATAACAAGACCAAAACAGGGTTTATTGCCTTTGTAGTGGGTTAGGACTTTTTACCTATTAACCCGTCGTAGTTTCAAGAACCATTCACTACTGTTTATTCTAACTGCAAGGCATTGAAGAAATATAACAAAATTTCTAAGGACCACAAAATTTAAAATTCAACTCATTCATTTCTATCAATAATTCATCCTAATTTAGAAACAAAATATCAGTTTTACGTTTAAAGGCGAATGGAACCATTTTTTAATGAATTTTGTTAATGGACTTGATAACTTGCTTTACAATAGCCTTTTAAGAGTGAACAATTGTAAATCAGAAATATTTTATACGAGTTCTAAAGCTGCAGGTGTTTTATGGGTTAGAAATACAGTTTATTTACATTATTATGTATAGGTTCGTACAAGTGGATTATAACCTGGTTTTTCCAATCAAAAAAATGCTAAACAATTTTGTTCCATGGTGTAAACAACAATTTCTTTCAAATGAAATTGGAGTTGACCCCTGCTGAAATGTAATAGGTTATTTAGTTGCATTCCAAACCCTTAAGCGTAATTATTATTTTTTATGATATAGACATAATGATATAGAGATAATCTTTCGATCAGTTTAATTGAGGTCTGGAGCTGGCATGTCAGTAACTGCTAGTAGTTTTCTTTTATCTTTTTTACCCTTTTTAACGTCGGACTGGGACATCTTTTGAACTGAGTTTTACTGTGTGTATCGATGTGTGTTTGTTTATTCCACATGATTGGCTAGAGGTATAGAGGGAGGGTTGAGATCTAAAAAAATGCATATGTTTAACCCCGCCGCATTTTCGCGTCTGTTCCAAGTCAGGAACTTCTAGCCTTTGTTAGTCTTGTCTGTTTTTGAATTTTGGTTCATTTTTATGTTTAGGAGTTTAGTGTGCCGTCTATTTTGCTAAACTAGTACACATTATTGTTAAGGGCCAGCTGAAGCACGCCTCGGGGTGGCGGATTTTTTCGCTGCGTTGAAGACCCATCGGTTGCACTGAACTGTTTCCTGTCTTTGGTCGGGTTGTTTTTTTGACACATTCCCCGTTTCCATTCTCTATTCTATACAAAGATACTGTTTCATCTGCAGAAGAAATTTTGTGTTAAATATGACGTATTAAACCGGGAAGCTGTATTAAACGCCGGAAGGTTATATATGTATTGGCGCGGAGCCAAAAGGCCACACATGTATCGATATCAGCGGGGCAGTCATCGGTCTGACACATGCCGATTTACAGGGCTGATTTAATCACATCATTTAATTATAAAATATTCAAAATAAATTATATAATACAGAATTTGTTGAAATTAATAAACAATATTTGATGCAAAAATTTTGACAGTTTTTTATTTCTTTTTTGAAAAAATTAGTAAGAAATACAACATTATTGTAATATATGTAATTGGATAAAAGTTAAATGTTCTTATCCTTCAAATAATGGATTATTGATGAATTTTAAAGCCAACCTACTATGACTACTTTAAAGTAAAGTCAAGAAATATAAAACGGATATTCGAAGGGGGGGAAAATCGAAACAACCCACAAACTCCGGAGAACACCGAAGACAAGATCAAAACAATACATGTGCTACAAGTAAAAAATAAAAACATATGAACAACATGGACTCCACCATTTTTCTATCAATGGAAGCTTATAAAACTGACATTTAAATGATATTAGATAGTCTAAGAGTGCAGAGTATCTATCTATGCCACAGAGCTATCAGATCAATTTGTTGATTACTTCACGCGGAATCCTTTGATTATGTAATCTTTTTTTCATTTGTGTCTTATCTCTGTATTAGAAGGTTAAACTATATTACAAAAGTAATTTTAATTATGTTGTTCGTATGGGTAGGATTACAGTTGAGATCATATCTAACCTCTCAACTATTATAGAACGGTTGTAGGGTAGAACCAACCCTGTCATAAATGGTTTGAAGGTAGAACCGTCATAAATGGTTCTAGGGTAGAACCATTCAAAACACTTCTGGGATAGCACTGCCATAAATGGTTCTAGGAGAGGATCGTCCAGAATGGATTTAGGTGAGAATTACTTTTATCTAAGGACATATCCAACTATTTTGGTCATTTTCATGTCCGATAACTCTGTATTGATTATGGCATGTACTCGTTGTCTTCGCCTTCTCCACACTTTTGAAAACATTTTTTTGAAATATGTAGTACCATTTAACATCGATTATAATTTCAATATATGAAATTATGACAATAATTAATAATATTAAATTTAAGATCAATTTATACAAAACAGTAAAAGTACATACATACTACAATATAGAGCTATGGTGCAAGAAAAACGAATTATTTTTTTCTGATTTTTATCTGAAGTACATTTACAGGTAAAAAAATGTGTTCTTCGTAACATTTTGGGTTTCAGGTAATTATAACTAATAAACGATTTGATATGTATTGTGTACCTTGACCGCGGAGTTTCAAATTTTTACAAAATAATTAATGCAGCATTTTAATAAAGATTTCAATGCAGAGATTTCAATGTGTGGGATAATTAACATTTTAATTTATTTTTAATTGATATTTTATCTTTTTTACCATTTTTATATGGTAAACATTTGATATATTATATAATTAATCCTTTTTGCTCGTATGAATGATATTTATTTCGTTTTGACAAGGTAGAAGATGATTGGGATGATAACGCCATTTTGAAATAAGACAAATTTGACCGAAAAAGATCCTGTTTTCAAATGAAATGGAATATACATCTAAAATTAAACTATCGAGTTATCGTTTGCTGAAAAGATATTCACTCCAACAGTATGTACATAACACCGACTAAGCGATATCGGTTGTGTATTTCGAGATATTATGGGATATTTGAGGTGCATTTCATCAATTTTTCGAAAAAATTACAAAGACATAAAGTACATATATGGAAATTTTACACAGTAATTGCAATTAAGAACGAACGGGACTAAATCTGGTTTTAAAGTGCTCTCTTGTCGAAAGATATGTCGAGTAATATTTTATGTACTACCAAATAATACCGACTAGTTTTTAAATCATTTGGTTTTGGTAAAAACTTTATTTTGAGTGAAATTTTTGTTTTTTTTACTCTATAAACTATTTCGGTATGCTAAAAGTTGATTTTAAAATTATGACAACACATAAATTATTTTATTCCTATAGTGTCGATGCTCAAAATTCATAAACTATTGCCAGGGTCATAAATGGTTCAAGGGTAGAACCGTTCAGAATTGTTTTTAGGTAGAGGTTTGAACGAAGCTTGATGTGAACTGTTTAATTCTAAAATCCCTGAGATATATGCCATGATTACTTATGATTATTACCATATATAGAAAGAAGAAAAATAATTTGGTATGACAATGAAAAACCTATATACCGTAATTTATACAAAAAGAAATTCACACAAAAAAGTAGATTGTGTTCATCATTTCGTCTGTCAATATGAACAACTTTACATGCTGGGAAAAAAGTATATTTTATAGAAATACTGAGGGTTCATTCCTTGTATTGCACATGGTAGATCTCCTTAGCAGAAATTTTGCTTCCTATTTCGGTGTTTTTATGAGTACTTCTTGTTTAAAATAAGTTTGGTTTTTGGTCTTCCAAATGTTTCGGTTTTAATGCTGTTGATGAGAGGTAACTCCTTGAAATGCGTCGTATACAGCATAGTATAAATTTACTATATCTAATATTAGTATCTTTGGATTGTTATTATGTAATATGGTTTTTATTTCACACATTATTCTAATTTCGTATATATCTTCGAAACTTGTAAATATTGGGCCAAAAAGTCATTGTTATATATTGTGGGCAAATTTATTACTTCCTTTCGGAGTTTTTATGTAAATTTCAATGACATTTATCTCTCATCTCATTTCATTACTTTCCCATATTTTATGTAACTATCTAATGATGAATTTCTCTACTCCAATAATTTATTATGTAACTCTATTATAGATATAACGATTCTGGTGTGGTTATAGCCTTGTAGGCAATAATATAATTTTATAGGTAACAGATTTTCGATACGTTCAGTATAGATTGTAACCGATACATTAATTAATGGAACATTTTCGAAATTTGTTTTATAGCAATAGAATAGTTTAATGTATTTTCAATTAAAATTTAATTAAAATTTTTTTTTTGAGAACACCTAAATCAACCAATAAATTGAATTCAATACATTTCAATTTAAAGGCAACTTTCTGGTTTATTTAAAGAATCGTCTGTGTTGTGTTGAACCAGAGTGAACCGTTTCTTGCTTCCTGAGATACAGCTCTTCATCTGCAGAGTTATGCTGTAGTTTTCATTCTCGCATAGTCCTTTTTGAGATATCTATTTTGGTTCTGGAAATCAGTCTAAACAAACCCTGCGCATATGCATTACGTCGAAAGACGGCCATTTCCGACGGGCAATATTATCATAATAAAGTTTGTCATCATTAACTTGTCAAAGATACATGTTCAACGAATACATTATATTGATTTATTGCTTCCACAAGCACAATTTAAAGTAATTTACTGCCATGCTTTAAGATGTTGCCTCTAGTTGAGGAATACAGTCCTTGAAGGTACCAGCTCAGCAAATATTACAATACTGACGATACCTGAGTGCTTAAATATTAGACGATTAAATTAAAACAAACAAACAATCAAAACTGAGAAATCCCCATCAGATGTATTTCTGTCTTATAATATGTTTCGGTTGTTTCCTTTCTTTTAAGCCTGCTATACAAATTTGGTTTCTTTGTTGGTTCTGGATATGTAACTGATCATGAATGGTACAAACTGCACAAATAATGCTTCAAAACAGGTTAGAGTGTTTATTCCGGTACATTGCATTAGTGGAAGTTAGAGTGACAAAATCGCTAGTAAAAGTCTCAGAAATTTAAAGACAAATCAATACTGTTTCTGTTAGCCAGAACCAATTTCGTTGGAACGCAATTTATGTTACTCCCACACACTACTGTGAGGTGTAAGCAGGATATTTTCAAAGTGTTTTTTTTTTCAAAAGTACAATTGTAATAAAAGTAAAATCATAGCAAAACCATGACAATAGATAAAGTATATCGAGTTATGAGGTAGAGATGTAACGTAAGTGAGTAGCAGAAATGTGTGCGCCTTCGATATATGACCTATATGTACCACCTGTACTTTTGTTGTAATTGAAGTCCATGTACTTATCCATTAATTGGAACTCTGGCGTAATCGAATTTACTGTCTTCATCTGTCTAAATGACCGATCGATGAATTTTTACTTATGATTGAAATCGATATTCTGTAATTGGAAAAGTGCAACGACTATTTGCATATATATAATATAACAGCAATATAAATACCATATACATGTAAAGTAACCTGCATTTTATATTATATTGTTCTTTTCTTTGCTCACCAAATAGACTGAAATGAAAATATAAGTAAATATTTATTTATAATCTGTCCAGTAGGTTATGTCATGAAATCCCACTTTTGTCGTTTCGGTTTTCTTTTGTCAGTTTTTAAGTTTTCTCGCTTATTAAGGCCTATTCGTCTAATAATCCGTGCGATTTTAATGTGCCCATTTATTCTCATGTATAGACAATGTTGTCTTTTCATTTAGTGATCTGAATATTTAGTATGTGTCGTTACTATTTGTAATAAACTGTTGATCTTAAATGGATGTTTCTGTGTTGTTAAATAGTCACTGTTTTGATTTTTTTTTTTCAATCTCTGGATTTTCAGAAGAAAGATTGATGAGGACAACGGCTATATCATATGCATTCTGAAACATTCAGCAATTTACATACTTCTTGATATACACTAAGGCGAACTGTGTTGATTAGATTTCCTTAATTCTAAGTTTAATTCAGAGTAAACAATATAGTAGAGGTATTTGATAAATGATGACAGACTCCACATAGTGTTTAGTTTAAACTTATTTATTTATAGTGGATTGGGAAACAAGGTATATCAACTTATACTAATCCCTCCCCACTTGGCGGGTGCGAGAGCGGCCACTGTAGCGGCATTTTAGCCTACTCTTTTTCGAAATCTGCAGAGGAGTCTTTAACGTGCTAAGGGTGTTGGTCTTCTTTAACACAAGACAGCCATTTTTCGCCCCAATCCGACGGACTAGCATCGTTTACCGAGACCATCCTCGCACATTGTGCCGATAGGGCGTCGCAAATTTGATCCATGAAATTTTCATCCCGAACGGGAATCGAACCAGGGACCTTTGGCTTCGTAGTCCGATGCACTTACCACTATACCACGGCGCCTCCACATAGTGGTTAACTTCCTGTCCGTTAAACCTAAACTGCATTGTCCCTCCTGTCGTCCTCCATTGCGTAGAAGTATATCAAGATTAGATACTTGAACTTAGATAATTTTTTGGGGGATTATATGTTCTTATTACCTTCTATGTTTTATAGATATAACTTTAGCAAAGTTGAACTCGGTCTCAGATCGTAGCAATAGCGTTGCCAAATGGCGGATGTTATGAATGAATAAAAGAAATAAGTCACGAACATTCAAAACGTAATTCACATTTATGTCACCCGCAAAACTTGCAAAGGAATCAAACTGAAAACAAGAGTTAACCCGAACTGGTCGCGGCAGTGATGGTAAGAGAGGTTTACCGAATGTTAACCTGATTTTGAAATGGTTGGTTACTAGTGTACTTAAACAACAAAATTATTATAACAGGAAAACTCAACAATGACATAGATATCAATCAACGCCATTAAAGACAGAATCCTGGACAAAAATAACATACATGATCACTAAACACAAACAGAAACACAGGATAGACAGACTTGGTACAGTCATTGAAAACTTGTGAATACTGACCAATTTTTAAACCTGTATAACAAATTGTAAGCCAATGACAACAGATTTTAAGTAAAAATGTTCTACAAAAGATAAAATTGAACTTTTTACACTATTGGTAACTTTATAACCAAAAAGTCAGACTAACCTTTTTACACGAATAGTACTTTCACAAAATAAGAACAAATTACACGTGGTTTATTATTTAAACTGCACTTCCCTTAAGCTATTCACAGGCTTCATTTATAGAAAACTCGTTAAAACAAAGTACTGCATTTCTAAGATTCTGACTTAATAAATAGGACAAATATACCTAAGGAGCAAACCAAAAAATGCCATCTGACTTACTAGTAATAAAATCATTTTTATTCAAATAGAAATGACAATTACAGTAGTTTAGTATCTGCACGAAAGTTTTCCGTTTCAAACATTTTATCTTAAGGGAGAATATTATGTCATCTTTAAGCTATTTTAAAATATAGCCCCTGGATAATCCCCTCCTTCCCTAGGATAACTGTCCCCTAATGACAAATGCCCCATTTGGATAACTGGCACCTGTGGGCAACTGCCCCCAAAAGACAAAAAATAATTTTCCATATTTTTTTTCATATTAAAATAGTATAACAACATAACATAGAAACAGTTCATAAAATAAAGTTTGAATATTTGAAAGCACAAATTAGAACATTTGAAAGCACTAATTAGAACATTTGAAAGCACTAATTAGAATATTTGAAAGCACTAATTAAAGTACATGCACTACATTTATTGTTCAGCACTTATGTTCATTATCTATGACCTCATCAATTCCAATTAGATTATATAAATAAAATTACTATGTAATGACTACAAATAATTTAAAGGTAGCTATAAAATACAAATAACTTTATATTTACTATATATATGTATGTTATGTTGAATACACTTGGCATTAGTTTGCATACAAATAATTTGATATTGAATATTCTTAACGAGAAAGTAAAAACAAATAGCTAGGAAATATTAATAACGAAATATCGAACATAAATTATGGAATTTTTTCACGTTTCAAATGCCACACAAGTTCCTTCATTAAGTCTTGTTATTGTTTATCGTTTGATTACTTGAGACAGACCTTGAAGATGTTGTCAATTATACAAATGATCTAAAGGAAAATTGCGATCATACTAAATTAAATGTGTATAAAGCTCTTTTCACAACTAACCTTCATTACGTAAATCTAGTTATGTAAATAAATTTAGGATCATGTCAAACAAAAATACATGTATAGACAAGGATCCGTCTGATTAATGACAAATCTGATTTTCCTTCAACACTTTTTTGAACCGTGCAATGTTTATGATGATATAGCCCAAGCATAATTAATTGCAATCTTATAACATTTCCACGATGGAAACAAAACATGGAAAGATTACGTAATACTTTTGTTTAAGCCTTTTTACAGGAAAAATTGCACCGCACGTTTTATGGACTTAAAATCTCCGTTAAACACCTGTATTTCTATTCACAAAATGTTTTAAGAGTAATTTTGCATTAAGATTTGTTTGTAAAAAACAGGACTGCTGAATATTTACGTACGTATAACTGACGTATAATACCACCTATAAAAGGCATGACACAGAATGTTTAAGTGAACGGATGTAAAACGGTTTTGTTAACTGTTTTAAACCAAGTGTCACGAATTTAACCCGTTTATGCTTCTATATATTATGACATATTTATTTCGCGCTTGTTTGGGAAACAGCAAACATACATGTACGTGAAGCATACGTTTAACGGAAGTACATTTGTAATACATTTGTTACAATTTTTTTCTGTGTACACTGTATGTTTTAGATAAACTTCGCCCGATTCATATAAAACCACGCACATCATATAACGACCGGTAAATCGAACCCAGCTTGGATTGCAAACTACAATAAGTTTGTATGAAAAAGCCAATTTAATAGGTCAAAGATCAAAATTTATTCGTAGTTTTCATTTTATATTAAAATCACATTGAATTAAAAAATCTTACCAACTCAAACTTAAAAATATTTCTAATGTGGAAAGTATACTTACTTCCTCTCATTTATAAATTTTTTCAAAAATCATCAGTGCTAACTCAAAACAATATATGCCAGGGAAAAACCATTCATCCAGACAATTTTTTTCTGTCTGATCAAATCACCACTTTTACTTATGATAGCTCAATAAAATTTTTAAAACATTTGCTTTCAACATTCTACTATAAATATAGAACACAAAGCATTAAAATGTTGTTATAAGGAGCAAAACATAAATATAGAAGATAAACAATACATTTATTGATGGGATTATATGAATCTACTATGGACTTCTCCCGAAGGAACCGTTTTCCTATATTTTTGTCTAGTGAGGTACCAGAGCCCCTTTTTTAATTGTTTTTGATAAATTGTTAAACCTTTTATCATCCGGAAGAAGCACAAAATATTTGCCACTGGACGTTAAGCAAACAACAATCAATAAATTGAATATTGATTGACACTTTTTATGACACGTAATATTTATTAATTCTATATCAACAGGCAGATCGCAAATATAAAAGAGAACCTGCTTTTAAGGGAATTTTGTATTATTTCTATCCCAAGTATATGATTTTACAGGTCTTAATGCAGTGCAATACATTCTGTGTCTATTGTTGGTGACAAATGTTTCTGATTTCCAGGTTTTGTTTCCATCGTGGAAATGTTATAAGATTGCAATTAATTTTGCTTGGGCTATATCATCATAAACATTGCACGGTTCAAAAAAGTGTTGAAGGAAAATCAGATTTGTCATTAATCAGACGGATCCTTGTCTATACATGTATTTTTGTTTGACATAATCCTAAATTTATTTACATAACTAGATTTACGTAATGAAGGTTAGTTGTGAAAAGAGCTTTATACACATTTAATTTAGTATGATCGCAATTTTCCGTTAGATCATTTGTATAATTGACAACATCTTCAAGGTCTGTCTCAAGTAATCAAACGATAAACAATAACAAGACTTAATGAAGGAACTTGTGTGGCATTTGAAACGTGAAAAAATTCCACAATTTATGTTCGATATTTCGTTATTAATATTTCCTAGCTATTTGTTTTTACTTTCTCGTTAAGAATATTCAATATCAAATTATTTGTATGCAAACTTATGCCAAGTGTATTCAACATAACGCTTCATAATAAACTACGTGGCCAAGTGATTGAAACCAAGTTAGTGGGATTGTATGTCAAAATTGCAATATGTTTTGAAAGTTAATTGAACATAACCAGACAAGAAAATTCCATTATAACATTTTCGATGTTCTATTATGGTGTCACAAATATATTTAGCAGACATTGTTTCCGGTAGAAAATGAAACGCAATTTCATCGAAAATGCCAGGACAAAGAAATGACCCATTTTGTGTCATGAAAACAGCTTGTTCGGTTTCGAAGTAATAAACATGACACCTGCCTTCGTATTGAATTTTAAGTGTCATGTACAATTTCCAAAAAGCAATTCAAATTCCATTTCGTCGATGCCTATTTATGTAGCTTATTAGCAATTTTTCGATTTCAACATTGATATTTCCTGGTTATGCTGTGAAATTGTCCTCATAAAGAAAAGGGCTTCTAGTTAAGAGATAAAAGTAATTTATTTCGGTATTTTGTGATAAGTTTTATTATTGTAATATTTTCCTGCGTTAGTTATGGATTTGAAGGTTGTAAATTGAATTTACTGGCGACGTTAAACGGATATTTGCGACCCATCAAATCAAAAACTGATGCCTGCAATTCTTACGAGACAATATTGTTATATCCATTTTAACATCTATCGTAAGATTTTGAATAAGAAGAGGATTTTTGAAATCCAAAAGTGACGTTTTGCACATCCTGACATCTCAGATGGTATCAGTTGTACAATACATTGATGGCATGAAAGCAACATTTCGTGCGAATTGTTGTTTATAGGATTATCCGTTTACATAGTAAACTTTTTTTGACCGCAGACTGTTAGAGTATGTGATAGAAAACTTAAAATTACATGATCATGAGGATAGAATTAGTTCAATTAGAAAACAATCTGACAAGGGCTTCAAAGACGTTGCTAGTTAATTTGGAAAATGATATTTAGTTATATTTATTACTTCCTCCTTCACCGGACATGACCTACAACGAGCAGCACGGCGGGTGTCTTGCAAGAAGTAGGAATTGCTGACCCTTCCGGAGCACCTGAGTTAATCCTGGTTTTAGGTGGGGTTCGTGCTGCTCGTTTCTGTGTGTACTTTTTGGTTTTTTGTGTTGTGTGTTACTTTGTCCTTTGTCGCCTTTTTGGTGTTTACGGTTGTGCATTTTGTCCACGGACGTCCCCTCTTTTGACAATTTGGTATTCATACTTTTTCTTTCTTTTGGTTTTATTAACTTATAAAATAAGACAATTTGTTTTACTGTCTATGTATTATATTTCATCCTGCTTTATGTGGATCCATCGGAACCACAAACGTATTAATGTATCTCATGATGACCATAAAAAGTAAGAGAGAGGTAAATATAAAAACCGACCAAATTCATTTAAATTCTACGAACTGATGAATATTAAAAATATACTTAATCTGAACAACTTGTGTTAAGTTAGAAGGTTAATTAATATGCGTCTAGACCTCCCTGGTAAACCACTTACTATATTTTAGTCTAAGCTCTGTTCTCTCCGTCTTTTTTTGTATATGTACCTATGTATAATATAATTTATATTTGTGTGTATTCTTTGCCAACATAATTTGTTTTATTGAGAAATAAAGATACACATATAAGCTTGGTTCTAGAAAATGATTAGCCATTCAATATGATATTCACCGAAGAGAAATTAATTTTAGTACATCAATGGAAATTGATGCAAACAAATGAATCCTACGAAACCTTAAATTCAAGTGGGTTGGTTTTACACATAATGTCGGTCTATCGTGCTTAGAATACGTTAACGAATTGCAAAAGCATCACAATGGGGACTATTTTTGTAAAATTTCACCAATACACAATTATGTCAATAACATACGAGTATGGCAACCATGATTTAATTTTTTTACAAGGTCAGTGTCAACAAATACAAAAATTGATCTCGCGTTAAATTTTTACTTTCAATCAATTTTTAGCATTATATATTGCAAACCCGTATTATGTTTTGCGTATCTTCCAAGTAAAAATCTAAAGTATAAAATCAACAAGAATGTTTCAAATAATCATGATAAAACATGTGTTTGTCTCTATAATATAATGAGTACTAGTGCTACAGCTTTGTACAGAAATGGGATATTAATCAAAGTTTATACAAAGGAATTCTTAAGAATTTTTTAATCTTTTAATTTGATGAAGTTTTTTTTACATTTTGGCTTTAACTTTTTTAGTCATTTTGTCTTTACCTTTTCCGATAATTTTGGCTTTCCCTTTCAGATTATTTTGGTTTTTCCTTACCGATCATTTTGGTTTTCCCTTTCCTGTCATTTTGGCTTTCCATTTCCTGTCATTTTGGCTTTCCCTTTCCAGTCATTTTGGTTTTCCCTTTCGTGTCATTTTGGCTTTCCATTTCCTGTCATTTTGGCTTTCCCTCTCAGATTATTTTGGTTTTCCCTTTCCTGTCATTTTGGCTTTCCCTCTCAGATTATTTTGGTTTTCCCTTTCCTGTCATTTTGGCTTTCCATTTCCTGTCATTTTGGCTTTCCCTCTCAGATTATTTTGATTTTCCCTTTCCTGTCATTTTGGCTTTTCATTTCCTGTAATTTTGGCTTTCCCTTTCCAGTCATTTTGGTTTTCCCTTCCTGTCATTTTGGTTTTCCCTTTGCTGTCATTTTGGTTTTCCCTTTCCAGTCATTTTGGCATTCCCATTCCTGTCATTTTGGCTTTCCCTTTCTAGTCATTTTGGTTTTCCCTTTCCTGTCTTTTTGGTTTTCCCTTTCCGATCATTTTGGTTTTCCCTTTCCTGTCATTTTGGCTTTCCATTTCCTGTAATTTTGGCTTTCCCTTTCCAGTCATTTTGGTTTTCCCTTCCTGTCATTTTGGTTTTCCCTTTGCTGTCATTTTGGTTTTCCCTTTCCAGTCATTTTGGCATTCCCATTCCTGTCATTTTGGCTTTCCCTTTCCGGTTATTTTGGTTTCCCCTTTCCTGTCATTTTGGCTTTCCATTTCCTGTCATTTTGGCTTTCCCTTTCCTGTCATTTTGGTTTTCCCTTTCCGATCATTTTGGTTTTCCCTTTCCGCTCATTTTGACTTTCCCTTTCCAGTCATTTTGGCTTCCCCTTTCCGATCATTTTGGCTTTCCCTTTCCAGTCATTTTGACATTTGAATCTGCTCTTCAATGTTTTGGCTTTCATATATTTATTTTGTTGTTGTTGACTTTTAAAATATATATATATATACCTTGAACACAACTGATGAGTCCTGAAAGACAAAACATGTATATCATGTATATCTTCTACATCAAATTTGGTATCAAAAATTATCATCAAATTTTGTATCCAAAATGTATGATACAATATCGCAAATTTCTATGAACATTTTAAAAATATTTTATCACGCAATAAATTGAGCATATCATTATATAGATTGTGCTATAACGGGGATGTAAATTTTTTCCAATGATTAGTCATGAATGATTCTGTTTTGGAAGATGAAATACGTCTGTTTGAGATCATACACACAATATAAAAGGAAGATAGTTCAACCAATTATGTTCTATATTTTTCAATAATTAGCATAGAAATCAGAGTAAAATCGATCATTTTCAATAGAGTGTTTTTTACTGGATTATGTAGGAAATACATCTGGGAAATTTAAGTATAATGATAAGCTGGAGGAAGTTATAATATATAAGAATACTGGAGAGAGCGAGATCGGTGTAAAATATATTGGAATAGGTGAAATAAAATCCGAAAAAGGTAAGTCTATAGAAAGTCTATTGTTTCATTAATTTTTTTTTAATTCGAATATCCCTTTTAGTATTTGACTTGACTTTATTAAAAGTGTAAATTTAAATTTCTAGTTTTTGATATATAGATCGATTCAATGAATTTACTGTTCTTATTCAACTGATTAATTTGCGATTTATTGAATGAAAAATTTGCTGCAACTGATTAAAGTGCGATTTATGAAATGAAAAAAAGTTGCTGCAACTGGTTAACGTGTGATTTATGGTTTGAGAAGTTATATGTTTCTAATGTATAATATATTATGTTTTTAAAATGTATAAAATATTTTCAAAAATTCAAACTTGAGTTTTATAAAGAATATTGGCACTATTTCGAAATCCTGATGCATATAATATGTTTAATGCATTCCTGCATATTTAAGCAACAGGCAGAAGCGAATATTATTAAATGCACATATTACGGGCACATTCTTTATTGGATCTGAAGAATCTAATGATTTAAGAACCTTCTTCACGTTAAATGAAAACAAAGTCTGACGATCCGGCCACTGAATAACAATAAAGAATTCTGCACAACGAACAATAGTTATGATTTTTTAATGTAATCTAAACATTTTTTAGGTATTTTTGTCAAAATATATAAAATTCAGTAGTAAGATTAACTTGTTTTGCATGTATTGGACATAGATCAAAACACGTATATTCTACTTACTTTTTTAAATTACCTACATAAATTAAGTAGGAAAATTCTTAACAACCACATTTTCTGTATCTTTTACTAATTCCAAGATATTTTATAGATTTTATAGATTTTTCTCTTTTTTTCATTTCATAAATGATAATATAGGGTACAATTCTACAGCCACATTTTTTACCACGTACATGTTGCTGTTTAGTTTACTTTGCTAACGGTATTATTATGCTCTGCGGATAAATAAATTCACGAAACTCTGGACTGACAGAGTGTCATATTCCAGCCAAGAGTGATGCGTAGTTTTGGCCTCGTACACAACTGACCTATTGACAATTATGTTTTCTCCCTGACTATGCGTAACATATTTATCACTAGTATTTAAGCAGTCAGTCAATTTAGTAGATTGAATTTTCGATGTTACGACTTTTTGCAAACATACATGAAGCATAAAAAGGATAATTTACCGTTGAAATGCATATTTTGATTAAAAATCAGATCCTGTGTTGAGTGCTGGTTTACCATTGGGTCCGAGGTTAAACTAAGTTTAAAGTTAAATTATATTTGTCCATATTCTGTTTCTTATTGAGATTAAAGATAGACCTGAGAAATTTATCAAAGCAATAGCGGAAGTAAACGAAGAGTACTTTTATTGTTATTCTTCATCTTAAAAGTCGTTGAATGGGTGTTATTGACAGTAAGACAAAGGCATCTTATAGCGGTATCAAGACAAGTACCTGCCATTTTCACCAATACTTAAGTTTGAGGTATTCATTCGGATTTCTGAATTTTGTTCTTTGAACATTAATAACCAGAAGGTTTGTAAACACGTGCACATGAAGTTCATTAGCATTGTCATCACATAATGTTCCTTTATATTTTTATTACAACAGAGTAAATAAATTGGAATTATTTCAAGCAAAAGAGTTGTTATATAATGTCTTGCTTTGATTTTCTTTGGATTAATATATGTTGTTTTTATTCCGTTTGTAGTGTTTTGTAATATTGTTTTCACGAATTTGTATTGTATTTTAATCTATATCTTAGCTAATTAGTATTCAATTCGTGATATTTAAATCGCACCTTGAAGGCAATAAATACAAAGGGCATGTACATGTCTATACACCATCAGGTGTCTTTATAAGAGGTCGGAGACCAGAATTTGGCAATGGCCGTTGATTCCAAAGATAATCCGCTTTTTAAATTCACTGTTTTTATTCCGTATATTCATTTAGTCTTTTGCATACGTTTGCTTTTTCTTAATTTCTAATACAACTGTCCAGGCTTGTGTTTTAATTTATAATACAACTGTCCAGGCTTGTGTTTTAATTTATAATACAACTGTCCAGGCTTGTGTTTTAATTTATAATACAACTGTCCAGGCTTGTGTTTTAATTTATAATACAACTGTCCAGGCTTGTGTTTTGTTTCTAATGCAACACTCCAGGCTTGTGTTTTGAAAATGTTGAACTGCCGTAATTAGAAGTGGGAATTTGAATTGGTCAAATGTTAAAACAAACATACATTTTTGGTACCCTAAAAGATAATTCTAAATTGGTAAACATGAAGTATTTTTCTAATTTTGAAAAATATCACAGGATGTGTGTATACTTTGTACATGAGACAAAATTAAGCTTTTTTTAACAAAATTGTATTTTAATGTAAAATGCACTGCAAGATATTTGTTATCTTTGGAAAAGATTTATTTTTTGTTTTAATTTACACTGTACTTGCATGGTAAAGCTGTGGAAATTTATTGTTTTCATTTATAAATGTCGTTTGTACAATGTAACAATTATATAACAATAATCTAAGATGTGAATAACAATTAAGGACGCCATTCATTTCGTCAAGCAAATACGGTAAAACAAATACGGTTAAACAAATCTTCAATTAAAATATGTCAACATGGGAATCATGTATGGATTTGTTTCATCTAAAGTAGACATACAAAGTATACACATCTTTATTTTTAGGCCAAATTACTTTAAAGTTCCACCGGTGCAGCTTCCCTAATGACTTCTTCACGGGGTCTTGATATTTTACTATTATGGGCGTAAAACAATTCCTGAAAATAGTCACCTGAGTGACGTACTTAATTTATTTGGCGTGCACAAAAGGCTACAATAAAAGAGTTGTTGAATATAGCATTTGCTGTTTACTATCCATGTTTTGGTTAAGATTTGGCAATTGTGAAAAATGCTACAACGAAAAGGCATTAAGTAATAAAACTGAATGGAACATAATAAACCGCGCGTGGTATTACAAACATTTTTATAGTAAACGTCGATCTACATCAATAAAATTTAAGTGAAATTTGCATCTATGTTTTGCTCAATAAAAAGTTTGAAATGACGTTTTGTATATAGTCTACCTGTATTTATTGGCATTCATTTACCGATATTAGATACTATCAACGCCTTACATCTGTTCCATCAAAATTTCTGATATTTATATTATCTTCGTAGCATATTAATTTCTGCAAACCTCCTTTCAAGTAACGGAATTTTCATAATAATACTGCGTATATATTGAAGAGCCGTTATCAATTGGAATAATTTTATCATTGGTTTGCAGATAGGGTTTTCTATGTCATAACTATAAGAGTACGATTATTTTTAATTTGGTCTCAGACGAATCTTTTATTAGTACTTATCATTTATGCGTTTTGTTATTTTTGCAAACAGCGTTGTAATACTCTCCGGTTATATATTGAGTCTTGGGTTAAAATTATGTTTTGAATAGGGCATCCGTATACAAAAAACCTTAAAAACCATCTCCTCGTCATCTGCATAAGGGGTTTGTAGCTTTTTAGTTACGTTATTTTATCTAAATATTAAACAATAAATTTGACGCTTGATGGATTTAGATAGTGCAGGAATACAGTTCTGACTCACAAACTGGCTAATAACGCCTTACGGGCTAAGTAAAGGACGAACCTATCCGGGGGTGGTCACGATTCGAAACAATTGTACATAATATGTTGAACATACCATATCTGTTCAATTGTGTCTTTCAGGGAACAAAAAAAATAGCCCAATCCAATGTGAAAGAGATATTTTAGATATTACATCCCTGGTTTGCACGAACTATTCACAAAGTTAACGAGAAATGTTTCAATATTATGTTTTCAGAAGAGTTTTCAATTTTCCAATTTTATTACTTTCCAAGTACATTTATTTAGTATTGTATATTACATTACAAATAATAAATTTGAGGAATAGATCAATAGTAAATTTTATTTTCGTGGATCACTCAGACGGTTAGGTAAACAGCTATTTCGTTATTATTATTTTGCATTCAGACTTTCAACTTGCCAAAAACCAATGCCACAAAATGAGGTTTCCAGACAGTATTGAACAGGAAACTAAAATATACTATTACTGAAAATTATCATATATGTCAGCCTCTTGCTAAATAGAATGTTAAAAGAATATTGCATACTAATTTGATTTTAATAAGGTTTTAATAATCGAATTTTCCAACGACAAACTATGCGGTTAGTAGTCTGGCTATTTACGGCAGGCGGGCGGATGGTCACATGATCATGAATATCAAAATGGTACATGAAATTAATGAGTTCACAGTATAACACATGGCATTTTGACTATTTTTATAATTAGCATTATTTGTAGTTTACAATACAAAAAAGCATAATTAACGAAGATCAAGTGCAAGAGAAAAATGGATCCGAAATAGACGACAAACGCATTTCATTACTTAGTCGTGGCTTATTAATTGGTTCTTGTCCAAAATACAGTTAAAATGTTCCCCTTGAGATTGAACCAATACTACTAATCGGTCTATATATAAAGTTTGTTTTCTTACTGTCTTTGTCGATCTAGACTGCAGACTGATATGTCGTTAATTTCATCAGCCAATAGTCAGATGTATTTGATAATTGAGTCCAGCACATTTTATTTTCATTTCTAAAGAAAATCATTTCAATAATGTCTCAGGATAATACATTCCAACTGTCATGTTGGCAATGTGTGTGAATTTAATTATTTTGCAGTGTCAGTTTCTTTCTTAGTATGTTGCTCCTAAGTTGGAGTCATCCTTATTAAAGTTTTATGGACGTCATCATTACTTTGTTGACAGGCATGACATAACCGTTTCCTATATGAAAATTGACATGTTACATTGACCTTATCCCTTCCTCATACCGGATTTGACATGGGAAGCATGGCGGGTGTCTTGCAGGAAGCAGAGACTGTTTATTCTTCCGGAGCGCCTGGGTCTACCCCCTTTTTTTCGGGTCCATGTTGTTCATACGTTTTTAGTTTTTAATTGTAGCGCATGTATTGTTTTTGGTCTTGTCTTCGTTGTTCCCCGGAGTGTATCAATTGATTCAATTTTCCCCTTCTTCGAATATCCCTTTGGTATTTCTTGACTTTACTTAAATCACATATAACATATTTAACACACTATTGATCTTAAACGGCCATTTTTGTCTTGTTTAATCTTCAAACGTTCAAACATTTTGGACAAAGCCATGATACATGTAACAAGACAATACAAGATAAAATGTCTAACAGTCAAGTAATACTGAATAAGACAAGAATAATTATATAATATTTAACTTTACCTATGCTAAACTGATCTTAATTTGTCTTGACTGATTTTGAGTAACTGCAAAATGCATAATGTGTTGATTTGATCTCGTGATCTTGATTTTGTGATACAGAAATTCAAGACCAAGACAGAAAAAAAAGAATACAGAATGGCCACTCAAGACCAAAAGTATCTCACTGTTATATATGTTATAAATGTGGATTGTGCTGTGTGATTGTCTTAATGTTTATCGTGTTACTTATTTTGTCAAACAAAATAATAATCCAAAGATACTAATATTAGATATAGTAAATTTATACGGTGCTGTATACGACGCATTGTTACCTCTCATCAGCAGCATTTAAACCGAAACATTTGGAAGACCAAAAACTAAACTTATTTTAAACAAGAAGTAAACATAACCAAAAATACCGAAATAGGAATCCAAATTTCAGCTAAGGAGATCTACCATGTGCAATACAAGGAATGGACCCTTAGTAATTATATTATTTTTTTAATTTTGCAAGTACTGGTAATTTCTATAACAAATCAATGAATAATCATGTCAGACAAGTCTGACGACTGGGTTGGCGAATACCCTCGGGGACCTAGGTTCCACCATACAGAGGCATCGTCCTAGAAGTTTCAAAATAACAATCCAAAGATACTATTATATATAGTAAATTTATACTATGCTGTATACGACGCATAATATCTTAATAGTATATACAGAAACACCTTGAAAGCAGTTTATTTAATGATTTATTGATATAGCAAAGCATGTGTCAAAATGACCTACATATGTCATATATGTACTAATTGGAATTGGTACCACACATCAAAGCAAGAGGTCGTATTGGTCGTATTGGTCTGCGTGTAGCTGTCCTACAGAAAATATTTCTAGCTTTCACCACGAAATATTCATGGCCATTGTGGAGCATCTACCTACATTTTTAAGGACACTACCCGTGCACTAATTACTTTTAATACTATAAAGCTGATTCACTACATCCGAAATTGTTCACCATGGACATAACAGCTGCATTTTTAGGAATTGATATTAATTCACACATAGGGTCGTTGCATCGGAAATAAACACATTTATTCCAAAGCCATTTGTTGGCATGATACGGGTTATGTTCTTATGACTTGTTCAATTGTGCATTTTGTACATTAAAATCGTTTTAAGCCCCTTTTGAAAGTTCCCCATTTCCTTTATTTTCCTGGTATTCAACATTTTAGATCTTGAACATAACAGATGAGCTGTATAAAGACGAAACATCTTGTCCATCAAACCGGTAACATTATGCACATTATTTATTTGATCATGCATTTGTTCAGTAATCTATAATTCTAAAATACAAAAAACAATAACATCAAAGCCGAGGTTTGATTTATGCAATACAACACTACAAAGCTTCCTTCCCAATAATGATTTTATTTTGAGATCTGCTGTGCGAATGCCATATCATAATCACCTAATTCTTCATTATAACCTTCATAACGAGAACATATTAGCCAAGGAAATCATAATTAAAACGGAAACTAGTCAAATTAAGTCTGATATAGAAAGAGAGGGAAATTATATTGACAACATTGGTATTTCAACAAAAGATAATTTGCTGATTACAGATTTAACAAAGAATACCTTAAAACTCATAAGACAAATTACGTTTGAGTGAATAAAGTAAAAAAACAGGTACATGAGAATCTACTTGTCGAAACAAAACAATTGAAAGATACTTGTGGGGGCCACAACAATCAGGCAAAAGATCCCACTCAAAACCAAAACCAGGACAGTCCTACCTCCATTTAGCTTACTAGCGAGAGGAGATAGAAAAGAAAAATAGCAACCGTCAAATCAAAAATTGGTGCCGGTATATATTACAGCACAATACTGTTAACATATTTTGAATGCAACTGTGCATATTTTAAATGAATCAGTATTTTTGAAGTCCGGAAATAACGTTTGGTAGAGTTGCAGATTCTTCTGTCTTTGCAATATGAATGGTGACAATAAATCATTATCATAAATGGATTAATTCATTCCTCGAATCGAATACCAAAATCATATAATTGCGAGATGAATTGACAAATTACTAAAGAGGATAAACCATTCGTTAATGACAGTTTGACCTTATCGTAATAATACCTGTAAGTGTAATGAAATTTCTTCTGAGAATTTAAAACAAATGAAATTACTTTCCAGTTTTTATACCTATCTGGTCAATACATGATTTCCGACTTATTCCGGAATTACCGGATCTGGGGCAAAAATTATTATTCCGATCACGTGACTTTAGTGCTTTGTAAAGCATAAGAGTGGCGCTTTCCAGGTTACGAGAGCGAAGGGAAATTTGAAAGGATAATGCAAGTCGGGCCAGTTTGATCTTTCTGCATTCATGGCATGATATAACCATCTAGGACCGATAAATGTCGCAACTCTGGTACAGTTATTGTCCCTAAATTTACCGGGGCCTCCATATTGTTATTGTTTCTATGCCTACAAAACGCCACATGATACGTCATTCTTTACCTCCGTCGCAAAGAGCGATCGATCTCGAAGAAGTCGTATTTGACGGATATATTAATAATATCTTTTGTTCATGAAAGTGGAAACCGCATTGGCTGCTAGGGATATTTATTTGTATATAGATAGTTCTGGAAAATGAAGCCACATTCTCATAATTTCAGATTCATCTTGTACAAATACCATTTGATGTGACTGCCAGTTCTTATGAGCACAAAATGCTAGAGCTGTAGTTCCTGTGCTGTCTAGCTTTTTATTTTTTATTTTTAATTCTTTAGTTAAACTTGTTATTGCGTTATTTTTATGTTATGTTCCCTTTGCTTGAAATTTTGTTCTAACAATCCATGTGTTGAATTTGGATCAGACGTTTACCTTTTGATATCCGTTGCTGTTTTAGTTTTTATGAAATGTATATAATAAAGCCTTTGATGTATAAGTAGTATCTTTTTAACGCATAACTCATTAAATTTTAACATGTTTGCGGCCATCAAAAGAAAACTTATCGGGAATCGTTCCATAGCTCGAAATAGATATCGTTCAGATCTTGTACATAAATATCTTCAAAGCGCATAGTTAGACTCTCTTTTTCTTTCAATTTACATGATCATACTGTCACGTTGTCTTTAAACATTTACTATACGTCACATTCACGTGCTGATACCAAAAAACAAGAAACCTATTTGTGTTCTCTAACAGAAAGTTTTTTTTTCTGGAATATCAAAGACGCTTCTGTAAAATGACAGGCTAACGAAATGCAGTCCCCGCATTCATTTCGATACTACCCCAAAATTGATACTTTAAAATAACAATCCAAAGATACTAATATTAGATATGGTAAATTTATAATATGCTGTATACGACGCATTTCAAGGAGTTACCTCTCATCAGCAGCATTAAAACCGAAACATTTGGAAGACCAAAAACCAAACTTATATTAAACAAGAAGTACTCAACCAAAAATACCAAAATAGGAAGCCAAATTTCAACTAAGGAGATCTACCATGTGCAATACAAGGAATGAACCCTAAAAGTTTATAACAGGACAGGTCAACAATGAAATACCAATCAATCGAAACCACCCAACAGACAGAACCCAGCACAAAAAATAAGATAAAAGAGCACACAACACAAAGATAAACACAACAAACAGTCAGGATAATCTGCCTTGGAATAGACACTTCTTTCCGCTCAACCATCTGTCCTCGATTATATTACCCCGTTTTGTAATTTATGTATGTGCATCCTCTGAACAATCTTTATTTTATTGTTTGGATTTCCACATTTCCGGTATTGATCGCCGTAAATGAGATACAAATTGTTAAAATATAAACATACAGTGTCAGGAATGTATTTTAAATATATTAAATATTATTCCGCATTCTTTTACAGAATAATATGAATTCATCTCTATGTAAAAGTGCAACGGTATACGACAGATTACTCAGTATTCTGAGTAATAATACGAACAGCACCGAATGTTTACAGATGGATAACAGCAAAGATCTGCAAAAAGTATACTACACTGGAAGACATTTTTATGCGTATTTTACGCCAATCATAATCGTCGTAGGAATAGTGGGAAATTCACTGTCGCTAAATATATTTCTTACCAAAAGTCTGAGGTCCCTGTCGGCAAGTACGTATCTTGCAGCCTTGTCTGCATCTGATTTGTTTACTATAATATTTTATGTTGCTGTCGAATGGTTAAGGAGAGGCCTTACTTTTCTAGTGCCGGGAGCAAGTGTAAAATTTCTTGACGTGAGCGGAATATGTGAACTACAGCTTTATTTGTCCTACGTATCAAGATTTCTGTCAGCTTGGTTAGTTGTAGCTTTCACGATTGAGAGGTATATTGGCATTTGTTTTCCGTTATTACGTAGAGATTTGTGTACAAAGACAAGCACACGGAAAATTGTTTCCTGTATTTTTTTGCTGTCAGCCGTCATAGTGATGTATAAACCAGTATTTAGTGGAATATATAAGAGTGATGCAGGAACGCCATATTGCACTGGAAGTCTTAAATATGGAATCGTTTCTTTTGTTTGTGATTCGATATTTGCTGTGATGATAACATTTATTCCTTTTGTAATTATTGCTGTTCTTAACATACTGATAATACAGAAACTTCGAAAGCAAAACAAGTACCGAAAAAATAGAAAAATAGTTACAGAAGAAAGTATTATTCGTTTGGAGTTCACAGTTATTCTTCTGGCTTTGTCTATATGTTTTGTAGCATTTAACATTCCATTCTTTGTGCTATGGTTAAGAAACTTTTTAAAATCGAAATATGTCTCGCAAACAGTTTCCAGCTCAACAGACGACGTAGATTTAAAATATTGGCAGGGAATTTTATATTTTGTGCGTACAATATTTTATATGAACTATTGTATTAATTTCTTTCTGTATTTAGTGACCGGAGCATACTTTAGACGTGAAGTATGTGTTTTATTCTCTCACAGAACACTTAGACGAGGTTCTTTCTATTATGTGAAACCATATCAACGTAATTTAGTATGTAAGGATTTATGCTGAGAGTTTTATTTCATACAAGACGTCCTTCAAAATTGTTCAAGCGACAACTGATATTTTCGTCAAAATCCGGCTTTGTGGTTTGGAGTTCAATCGTCAAAAGACGTTAAAATTTTCTAAATAAAGCTCTTGAAGTAAATTCTGGTTATGAAATTAATTATCTTACACTATTAGACTTAATAGCGTCTATTGTATATCTGCAAAAGAAAACAAATACTAACCAATGTAAAATGGGCATAGATAACAAATTCATCTCTTATTTTGCTCATTTCTGGTTAATATTCATCAAATTAACTAAAACTTTCGAAATTTTAAAAAATAAACCACAACTACAACATACGACAAAACACTATGAACATAAGAACCAAACTTTTATCCAAAATGCTTCGGAATTTATTTGTCTCTAATCAAGCTTCTTACCTGCTTGATAGGGACAAAGTAACATATTCGTGAAACTAAATAACAACAGCTTTTTACTGAATCCCCAAGTTATAGGTATTATTGTAACTGTGTTTCCATCATGCAGTTATTCTTTTTTACCTTTATTCAATTCAAAATCTTGACGAAAATGAATACTGTTCAAAGCAAAACACGACTAGCATAGCTTATTAAAACCACATTTACCAAAAGATGCTAGAACGACATCTACATCAAGAATTATTTTTATTTCTTCACCTCAACTTGAATTTAACTACACTCATGTTATGGACCTTGGACGATTGATACTGAAGCTTTTCAAGAGGTTTTTTTTTATTGACAACGGTCAGACACAATATAGCGTAACATGAGGTACATTATCAAATATATACATACAAGTAAATGACAGATTGATCAAGTATACACATACATGTACCTATTACCCAAACAGACTTCTATTTTAAAAGTAATGATACCTTCTTTATAAAAATTGCAATACCACTCAAACGTATTGTGTTGCATAGAAAAAAAAGAACCCTTGCAATATATAAATACTCGATGTAACCCAATAATAATTTGAAATAATTTTTTTCTCAGTTCAGTTATCCTACTATTTCTACATAAAAATACAGTGTAATGCTTATCACCAACAGTGTTACCACACGAAGTACAACGTCTTAATTTGTCCTTATTGATTCTGAACCATCTTTCTGTTTGAATAAGACGTTTTTAAATTCGATACTATTATAATATTTTATCCAAATGCGATACGGTGTAAAGCAGACATCCATACAATCAAAATCCAAAGACAGGACAAGTCCTTGAGAATAGTAACATAGGGAACAAATAATACAAGAATATATGAGATCTCACAAAACATTTTTGCGCCTGTCCCAAGTCAGGAACCTCTAGCCTCTGTTAGTCTTGTGTGTTTTTTTTAATTTTGGTTCATTTGGATGTTTCGGAGTTTAGTGTGTCGTCCATTTCGCTGAACTAGTATGCATTATTGTTAGGGGCCAGCTGAAACCGGCCTCTTGGTGCGAGATTTTCTCGCTGCGTTGAAGACCCATTGGAGGTCTGGGGCTGTTTTCTGCTCTTTGGTCGGGTTGTTTCCCAAATGAAAATGGACCTGCTCCATTGATATTATCCCTTCCGCATATCGGATTTGACATGGATAGCATGGCGGGTGTCCTGCAGGAAGCAGAGACTGCTTACTCTTCCGGAGCACCTGAGTCTACCCCCGGTTTTTTTGGTGGGGTCCATGTTGTTCATATGTTTTTAGTTTTTAATTGTAGGTATGTATTGTTTTGGTCTTGTCTTCGTTGTTCTCCGGAGTTTGTCAGTTGTTGTGATTTTTCTCTCCTTCGAATATCCCTTTGGTATTTCTTGACTTTACTTGTTCTCTCTTTGACACATTCCCCGTTTCCATTATTTATTCTATGAGATATACATTTGTAAAATAAAACATAGAAAAGTAAAGAGAATTTGACAAGACAGTACAAATACCAAAACAGTGACAATGTGAATATCAAGTGCTCCGAACGTTTAGGTATGTACTTCTCTGTTAATGAAAACCATTCACTCTAGTTGACTAAACTCAGTGAAGTGTGTTGTATGGTAATGATTCAATTCCAGTGAGAGATTTCGGATCTCGTAAAGGTAAACAATGACATACCAGTCAAAAACTCTCATTGTATATATTTATAGAATACAGAGACTAAATTTATGGTAAATCCACCAACATAAATGTAAACATGAATAACATGAATGACAGTAAAAAAGAATTTTCTTTTTTTTAATTTGCCATGTCTTTGGTATTCCAGTGTAATTTCTTATTGTCCGGTTACGAAAACATTGATATAATGGGTCGTATTCTTCTCTTTAACATCATCCATAGTATTTTTACTTTTATTGTTTTTACTGTTTCATGTTTACTATTTAATTTTGATGGTTATACAATTATCTTAGTCTCCGTATTTTTCTAACCATATCGCAACAATTGTCTTATTATTGTAGAACACATACAGACAAATCAATTAGAAGAGTAAAGCCAAAATGTGATCATTAATCTGTATAATAGATAGTTTTTGTCGGATACTTCCCAACCATTAAACAGATTTATCAGTAATACTACTCAATTCTGGAAAATCATTATGAAGTTTAATTAAAATTCGCTGTATTTCGGAGAGGTAAATTTTGAAATGTAAACTATTTGAACATAGAAATTTGAATAGAATATCAAGGCGTTTATGTGTAATGTTATTACTTCAATGATATATTAGTGTGGAGTAGTTTATACATACCGTGACTCTCTATTGATTTGGTGTTTTTGTTTTGTGTTTTTTTATGTTATTTCTGTCTGTTAAACTGACAAGATGTATGCATTTGCTTAACACGGCGCAATAGACAAAATTGTGATAAAATCATACCATCGCAAGTGTCTGAATTAAAGAATTTTTGAAAATAGTCTGTTTGTGAAATATGTACATGTATAAACAACATTGATAAACGAAAAGGTCAACAATGACATACCGATCAATCAAAGCCATCCAACAGACAGGACCAGAACAAAATATAACATAAATTAGTAAAAGACACAAACTTACAAAATCCTAGAATAAATTCGTGAAAAAAACATGCAAACTGTAATAGATTCACTTCATACAATGCTGCTGTATAGACGTCGCCGTCTGAACGGTTTGGTGGTCGTAACGTTTTAAAACAAATCCGCGACAAGACTGGAACTATGTCTGCGGTCTAACTCAAATAATTCAAGCCGTTTCCGTAACCGATTCTCTTCAGGCGATGTGTTTCACATGCACGTCAGCTGCTCTCTGATAATGAGAGCCAATCAAATTGTCGTTGTAGTTTGAGTTTACGTATGACGTCTTTCTATTGTACCATTATAGCATCGGCGGGAGGTACAAAAAAGAAAACGTCAAATTTGTTGTCATGGAATATAAACAACAACGTAATAAAATGTATCACAAAATACCGAAATACATTTGATGCACTTTATGGCCATTTCGTTGATTGACAACTCATCAGTAGTGCTCGAGATCAAAATATAGGAAAACCGATTAAAGATATAATGATGAATTAATAAGCACAACCAGATTTGAATAGAGTTTTCCTCAATCCAAGAATAATTCCATTCTGTAATTTACTTCCGGTTCAACGGCAATATATTCAATAGGCGGTCATGCGTTAATGGAGTGATCGACGTGAGGGAATATAACGAATGGATTATTCGGGTTATCTGCGGTCAGGTTTTCCGTATTATGACTTATCAACCCCAACGACAGGGTCTCACCTATCCGTCTCCTGGGGACGGGCAATGCAGCTCTATGGGCTGATCTCCCGTGAGCCATCACAGGTACATAGTAGTCAATTAATGTAGACTAAACCTTCGTCTTAATTTGGATTCGATCCGCAACTTAACAGTTGACAGGGTGATCATTTAAGTACATGTAGTTGTGGGGCACTACCTACACATGTAAAGTGTAGAATGTCTACATAAAACCACAATTTTTATGAATGATTTTAAAATCCCAGGCTCAACTCATATTGAGCTCAGTTGCCGGTATTTTGGCATGTTAGGACCGACAAATGATTTTAACATGTTTAGGAAATCAGAAAAAGAGGTGAAATGAGATTAAAATAATAATAATTAATTGTACCATTTATGATTATTTCATCAAATCGTGTATGTACGGCAATGAAATAATTAAATTCCAACTTTTCCTACAGTTATGACCACAGTGATGAATAATTCATTTAATAATTATATTTCATTCACTTCGAATAAACCTAATAAGTGATAATATGTAACAACGTATAATTAGAATGGTGAAGGTTTGAAATTCCTGGTTTTTATAGGAGTTCGTGTTGTTCATTGTTCTTTAGTTTTCAGTGTTTATCTTTTGTGCTTGTGGATTTTTATTTGTCTTCCCTGGCTTTGTCTATCCAATGGATTACTTTTTTTGATTTGATCCTTATATATATTTGCCCTCCTTGATTACACCTTTTTTAAATGAATAAGTGACTTCGTGTCTTGGCACTGGTCTTACAGAAAAAAAATCGTCATAATAGTTCTAACATTTGTTATAAGAATCAGTTGTTAAGGTAATTCAAATTTAAAATGATAGAAAAGTAGAATGGAACGTTCAAGAATCAAGAGTTTTTGTGACAAAAACGGCTTAATTCTTACACAGATGATTACGCAGATGTTAACTAAGGCGTTGATAAAAAAATTTCGTAAAGAAAGAAAAAAAGGTTCTGTTTAAAACAATGATGTAGGGACAATTTATTTTTTTCTAAATAAATTGCTTCAATAAATATTCTTTAAAACGTTCTTTTTTTCTGGAAACGAAGTGAAGAAATTATATTGAATATTGAAAATAGAAATATAAATTTCTGGAAAAGAATTCTTGTTTCTGTACGTTAGTTGTAAAACAAAATTGAGCAATATTTCTGTTAAAACACGCATCTTGTTTCCCTGGCAAACATTCAAATGATTGGTCCATTACTTCACATAGAATTAAAGTCTCATGGAACTTCTAATAAATTTCTAATTTGGGCAAGTTATTTTCATATTGATATTAATACATTTTCAATCCCATTCATTTTGAGATAAACAATATCTCATCACTGTCCATGACTTAACAGATGGCAATACGTGGAAGTATTTGGAGTAATGGAAAATTTGTTAACAAGTTTGAACAAATATATCCACTTCTCTAATTCAACACGAATTTGAGGCAATTGAGGTAGAGGTTGTCAAATCTACGTGATCCGTCACAGGAGCATGTGTTATTAATTTGATTTAAATTATTTAGATATGGTATCATTCAGAAATTTAAAAGCTGGAATAAACAAAAATTTAAGATTTAGAAACAAACAATACTCAGTTATTATTCATTATAGGCTTTCATTGGATGTTGACACATACATATAGGTGTTGAAACATATTGTATTCTCTTAATAAAAAATGAAATGTGAATTAAACTTTCTTACAGCAGTTCTTTGTAGTGTAATTTAATCTAAGGGACTGCACTTATTGTGTGTTCTGTGTCAGTTTGAAATTGAATACTCTTTGTGATAAATTACAAGAACGTGACCGTTAAGCAATAGTGTGATAGAAGATTTGTTTATTTTTTAAACATTATCTTTTGTGATAAATAGTTACAACGTTCTTTTAATTAATCTAAGAAATTAAAACTAATAGAATAGTGTTGTGTAGGATATAAATTTAATTGGTTATAAATAAGGTTTTCTTTTATGAAATGTTGCCTTTAAACATTCATACTTCCCGATCAAACCTGGCGTTTAAAATTTTTATAATACAAAGTGAAATCACTACAAAGTGCTTTATTCTGAAGATGACATATCAAACCCTGTCCCTAATTATTTTCATATAATATTTTATTGTCGCAGAAATATCTATTTGTTGATATAAATTTAAAATTTAAAATATTGAAAAACAAACGTCAAAAGCCAAAGTTAAGTGTAACGTCGTGGTGCTGTACAATGTAGTGTTTTGCAAACGTTTTTAAACACAGGTGATATAGCCGAATGATATTCATAGCGAAAAAACCGAAACTACTGACTGTATATATTCGTTATCAATCGCACAGAGACACTCCTGCTTATCTCTCTCGTGCATAATAATTGCTAAAGTTAAATTTATACATTATCCTGCTTTATTTAAAAATCCAAGAACGTGATTCCGTGTAACATTATTTTTTTAATATATGTGTTTACGAGTATAGCCGCAAAATACGCTCTGAACTAATTTCAATCTCTTTCATAACAGATTTTTGTTCGAAACGGATTTTTCAATTATTCTTGTGTGTGTCTAAAAAATGACAAATATACCTGAGGAGCAATCAAAAAAACGTAATCCTTTGGACAGAAAACCCGGGAAGACAAATAAACAACCACAAACACAACAAATAAACACAGAAAACTAAAAAACAATGAACAACACGAACTCCTATAAAAACCACGAGTGAACCCAAGTGATCCTGCAGTTCCTGCTCCGTATACTGCACCCGTCGTGAAGCTCAACAAAGTCAATCCGGGGGAAGTCACAAATCGGTGGAGGCACATGAAAGTCCACGACAGTAGAAACAGGTCCAACACCATCCCAGATATTGGAACACTGTAATGGTCAATCAATGTTGTAATGCACACAATTCAAACATCAGTTATTTCGTCGAATCATATTCCCCAAATTTTGAAATTAATAAATGTATTGTTAACCATAACCAATTATTATGAATTGAATAGATGAATGGGCCTGAGAAATGTTGTAGATACAACATATTACTTTTTAAAGATAGATAAGTTTTGGCAAAATGAAAATGTTTAAATGATTGATTTACAAATGTAGTTATTCAACTGTTTTAAAAAATTTAAGTTATCTTTATGTAAGAAATATAAAAGTTAAACTTATAGAGTTTTCGAAATTAGGATATAGTTTTGTCAGCTGTTCGTTGGGCAGAAAATGCTTAAATCTAAAATAATTAACCACAACGATGAATGGTAGACTCAAAATACCAAAATTACCGAAAGCATAACAACAAAAACCAATGACAGAGATATGCATAAAAAAGATAGTTATTACTTTAATAAATTGTTGGAATTGTATAAAGTAAAATATGTTTTTATCTGTTTCCCATTTCAAATTTCTTGCTACAGGCTCTTAACAGTCACAGTTTGCAAGAAATTATAACAAAACATTTGGCAGTGTGACACTTGTTCAAGAGAACAGAGATCTTGTCCTCAAAGATTGCTTATTATATACAAAATTATATGCCCATCACATGACTGTAGTTAAATTCAAGTTAAACGTAATCAAGGAGAAAAATCATTCCTGATGTAAAAGTCGTCCGCGCATCTGCTAACAAACAACAAAATGGATAACAGGAAAGATCGACAATGACATACCAATAAATCAAAGCCACCGACCAGAACCTCGAAAAAAATAACATAAAGGTCAGTTGTATTGTTCTCTGATCCTTATGTATTTTTGGAAAAATTTTGTACAGAATAAAAGTAAGAAACATAACACGCACAGTTAGTTGCATCAGCAATACCTACAACTTGAGGGATTCATTGAAGAACACACGTTATATGATACTTTTATTTGGCTTTCCAAAGTTTTGGTCGGGGCCATAGTTGATGAAGGTTATCTAAGAAATGAGCATCGTACGAGAGGAAGCTCACATTAGGTTGTAGTTTTGTACTTTTGAAGTTTAGCAATAAGTCTAATGTGAATACAATATTAGTGTAACATAATTCATTTTATTAAAACTTTAATTGAAGGGTTTTATTTAGGATTGAAAACGTCTTTTGACTAATTGAAATCCAAACTGCAAAAGTGGCTTCTTAAAAAAATATTGATTTGTTAATCGTGGTTTTAATCAATCAAATCAAATCAATCAAATACGTTATTGTCATAGAAATCAAATATATGATTTGCGACAAACAATACAAATAAATCAAACATACATCAAATTAATCTATATAACATAAAAACATCAGTCAAAATTAAAGTGTTGGGTCTCCCGTCCTCAGTTCTAATGACTGTCTAATAAAAGACACTGTATTTTTAACTTGACTGTGAGATGTGGGGTTTAATATTATTTTCAGTTTAATGATGTCATTTATATCAGTCTCATCCCACGCAGGATTGTTTAATAATATTGAAAGGTGTCTTGTCTACTCTGAAATATTAGTCTCAGCACATATATTGCGTTGATATGTTTTCAAATAAAAGACTTTACGTCTAAAATATTCTCCGGTCACAAAATACTGAAATAGATTAATACAGAAGCTCATGTAAAATATTGTACGCCAAAAATATAAAAATCCCTGCAAGTCTACGTCTGTTGAGTTTGCAACTGTTACAGAAACATATTTTGATTTTCGGCGTTTTGGTAGCCATAGCACGAAGTATGGAATGTTTAATGCTAAAAAAATACGTATAAAGCCAGAAGTATAATTTAGGACAGCAAACGAAATATCTTTACTCTGTAACTATTTTATTAGTTTTAAAATAGCCGAAAGGGATTACGCCAATACAACGGGAATACCAATGAATGAGCATAAGAAGGAAAAAGTCCTGAATTATAGACACTAGATATTCAATTGATGCCCTTTTGAAATTAGAATTTGGTTATGTGCGGATTGTTTTGATGCTAACGATAATTCCTCTGCCAGGTGACATTTTCTGTGTGAAAGGTAATTCAGTATTTGTCCCACATACTACGACAACTGGTTTCTTGACGAAAAATTCCTATCTTTTCACAATTCTGTAAATTTCAAATATTAAGGTATGTCCAAAAAATCAACATGGATTAAACTTTCGGAAACAATACTTTTACCGATTCAACAACGTCATTTTTTGGTGACGTGACATTTTGTGCACAAATCGAGGAAATTGAAGACATACAAACACACACAAATAAAAAGTTCACTCAATATTGGAGGCATTTCATTAGTTGAAAACATTAATTATTTACGACTTTTAGAACAAACTAAGGAAGTGCAGCTCCGTTAATTTTTATCTTATAAAAACGTCTTTTATATTACAGAAAAATGACTTTCAGTTAAAAACCCGGGAATATTTTTATCTATTATTCAGCAAATGTGCGCGCAAATATTTCAATGGTCTTTACTGCAGTTACTGTCGTAATTGGTCTATGTGTATCTAAAAAGGCAGGATCTTTATAAAACGAAAGATGCGGAAAATTATTGAAAAACTTTTTCTATTATAGTTGTTTGATTTCAAATACTTAATTTATTGTTTATCTTTCAGAAAAAAAGACTGCAAATGTGATACGTCGGTCACAGTCGCCGCCAGCCATAGCTGAAGAAGAGATCGAAGAACACAGTAGTCCCGCTAGTATAGATGATAACTAACAACAACCGACCATATTAACTCGATTGTAGTCCTTTCAGAATATTAACCGCACACCAACCACTGCCCAGAATTCGTCAGATAACATCAGTGTACCGCCGACTCAACCTTCATACGACATCAAACCATCAAATCAGTCCTTATTTTCGCCAGCCTTCCAGAATTGCTCTCAACTACAGATGACAGGTCAATAAACCAGAACCAGCATTTTGTTTTTCTTGACACAAACCTATCAGACATCCTTCCGACTCCAACCGCGCACCAACAATGTAATCGATAAAATTAGATGCCATGAACAAGAGACTTCTTAATGTAAAAAGACAACAACAAGAAATAAAAAAAATCTTCTATGTTACATCTTGCGGTATGTAAAACCGCAGAACAACCACTACAGCAACAACAACCCGCTCTACAGCAGCAGCAACCTGCTCAAAAACAGCAGCAACAGCCCACTAAACTAGAGTAGCAACAACCGGCTAAATTACATCAGCAATAACCTGCTCAACAGCAGCATCAACAGCAAACACTACAACCACGCCAAGTTCAAAGTAAACAATTGCTTCATCGTTTTCTGATATACCAGAGCCATACAAAATAACAATCCAAAGATACTAATATTAGATACAGTAAATCTATACTATGCTGTATAGGACGCATTTCAAGGAGTTACCTCTCATCAGCAGCATTAAAACCGAAACATTTGGAAGACCAAAAACCAAACTTATATTAAACAAGAAGTACTCAACCAAAAATACCGAAATAGGAAGCCCAATTTTAGCTAAGGAGATCTACCATGTGCAATACAAGGAATGAACCCTTAGTATTTCCTTACAACATTCCTCCAGACCAACTGACCAAGATAAAGAAGTCTGTCTTCAATGTGGGACATGTCGCCTGCAAATTAGTAGTCAAACTATTTTCAGAACTGTTCGTTCCAGATAATTTGCGTACATATACACAGTATTCTTATAATGGACAAGAGAGGAAGAACAAAATGGAATTGGACAAACAACCGTCAACGTAAGTGCTTTCTTCAAAGATATGTGCTTTACTTCCATCCAGCCGTCAGTGACCCAAAATTCTAAAAGAATATGATTATTTCGAGGATCTACGAAATGCTCCGCCGTCCACCCAAGTAATGAATCATTGACTCGTTGAAACATTTTTCTTTGTAAATATGTAAATATTTGTAAATATAGACTGTAAAAATATATTTGATATGCAATCTTTAACATAAACATGCAGATTTAATTCTTGAATGACATTATACCAGTATACACTGACCATATTTTATATATCTTATTACTAGTACAATATATATATATGTATATATGTATGAATCCTTGTTCTCTTGTTAGTCATTGTTATCACTTGGTTAATAAAAACAAATAGAAATGTGCCCTGTATTTATGTGTTCGCTGTTTCCAAAAATACACTTTAATACAAAATAAGTGGGATTCAGTGCAATATCACAAAAACAATATTCTCCGTCTCTTTCCGAGTTACTTTTGAGAAGCCCTGTGAAAGATTTTTAAAAAAAATCAATATTTAACACTATAACAGAACAGGTTGTAACAATATCTGTGTAAACAAAGAGAGTGGTGGGAATCGACCGTAGATACAAACATTGCTGTTAAAAAAGACTTGGTAGGTCGAATGAGCAAACTGGCAATACATCTAAAGCTGTCTCTTGTTGCATCCATTTCAAATAAAAACAACTGTCTTTAAAAGATTTTTATTCTCCACACTGTTGCTGTCTCTACATGTATATATCTATATAAATACTAACAAGCGACACTTGATGCATTGTGCTACAATTCCTTTCCGAAGCAGGTCAGTCACTCACTGAATATATTATACATTTTCCTATTAAAGTATATTAAAATTGATTGAATGTTGAAATAAGCAATGTCTCACGTGTCAAACAAACACAAATATGCCATAAAAATCAATACAAAAAGAGTCTTTGATTTTATAGTTTTTCTGTGTGCTACAGAAGTAAAAGACGTATACCCAATTTCACGATACCCTTTTATGTTTTTTTTCAGTATCAATAAAAGGAACAAGTCGGGTTTTAGACGGAAGTTCATTTGTACATTAAAGTATATATATTAGTAAATTGTATATAAAAAAAATATTGGTACACTTTTTATATTGGTACTCATTGTGTGATAAAAAGAATCCATATATTCAAATGAATCTACATTTACATTGGCTTGAAATACATGGATTTTCCCAGAGTACATAGCTTTTGTACTTCTTCCGAAATCCAAAGTGAAATTACAGTACATTATGGCGGATACAATTATATTATGTGCAGTGAAATGTCTATTGAAAATTTGATGAGAGCTTCATTGCCTAGTTACTTTTCCTTTGACAGATGAAATACAGCTTCCCATAAAACTGTCTGACCATAGTTCATTGATCGTAATCATTTGAAATTAGGCGAATATTCTGGTCAATGGAAAATATTCCTTAATAAATTTGTCCGAATGACATTGATAAACGATGCATCTGCAACAGAGAATAATAAATATAAAAAGCAAAGGAAATAAAAATAATAACAAAGTCACATGTACATGTATATATGATTTCTAGATGTACAATTCCATTTCGCCGACAATTATATTTTTCATCGCGAAAATTAAATATTCACCGATATTTTCTGATTAATTCTCCGTAATTTTGCCGACAATGTATGAAGTTTTTTTTAATATACCGATTGCACCGCGAAAAAACTCCGACCTGAGTGTTATTATATTATTGATCATAGATCCACCTATTGAATGGTAGCACGTTTTCAATGTAAGACCACAGATATGATCCATATATATAAAATTTGGATGTTGGCTATGTGTAGTTGATCGCATCCGTGTATCTGATGAGTTCCTGATCATGATCCTTGTTTGTGGCTATATGTAAATATCTCTGACCTTGAAAACGTGCTACAAACATTAAATAAAACAAATTTTAATCACAATCACGTAGTTTAAAAAAAACTGTATTTATATTATATGCAGAAATATATTAGATACAAACTTAATGTATTTATATAGAATATATATACATATCTTTTTTAAATTCAGTTATTTGGTATTTTATTGAAACGTCATGATACTATATAAATGACATTCATAATTAACCAATAAAACGGTAGTATACTGTTAAAAACACGCCCTATTGAAAAACAATAACATGAGCTGTGAAATAAAAAGAACCATAATGTGCAAACAAAAACATAACTCACTAAAATAAAAATTTATACAACTGTTAAATTATTATTCATCCTACTCATGGCTGAAAACATGGATTTTACTATCAACATTGATGATAATGAATCTGAGTATAACCTAAGCCTGGATGAAGGAAATGTATTGGAAAATGATATTCCGTGTGGCTAAAACCACGAAATGACATTGAAATAGCTGAAGACCAATTGAAACAGATCACTACCTCAAACAAAAGGAGGTATCCATGTTTGACAATGCAGACAATGCTAAAATTCCAAAGGAGACATAAAATCAACGCCAGTATCCTACAAATTAACTTTAAAGGAAATGTGGGACCAAGGAGAATACTGAAGTGGAAATTAAAATCGCCAAAAATAAACTACAGGACAATTTAATAGGAATCATGTGGAGGATAAAATTGAAGAATACAACCAACAGATTAATCACGTCTTCACTAACACTCTTGATGTGAGTGGTGTATCAACGCCCAACAGTGGTGAGGCCAGAAACCTACTCATGAAACTCTCTCGTGAAATCCATGAGGTGTATACAAATAAACTCGGAACAGTCAGTAGGAGCCTGCAAACTAAGCAGGAATCAAAAAAAGATGGCCCACTAGCATAAAACAAAAACAAGAAGAAAAATAGTGAATCAAAAGTGAAAGGTCAGGAAACGTCTGTGTTAATAGATCTGACAAAACTACAATGATCTACTTGCGAAACACAAGTGATTTATAAATTTTAAATTGTGAACATGTAAAATTCGGCGTTATATAAATTGACATGTCGTAATTGTTACTTTTAAAATATCTACAAACTAGATAGTATAATATCAATATTGTTAAACAGTTTTATATTGTTAAAATGCATTTAACTGCTGAATATTTAATATGTGCTATTAAAATTATAAGATTATATGCTAAACTTTTGATATTATATTAAAAATCTTGAAAAACGGAACCTCTAGCATTTGATTGGGTGATTGATATGCTGCTCATGCTTTAGTCAAACAAATCTGGGAATCTAGTATTTCCAGATTTGTTTGTGTATTGCTCTAGACGTATCAATGGCCAAAACAGATTGCAACAGAGTCTCCTAACGAATCGCTTTTCTGTTCATGTCCTTCACCTTATGATATATAAACAATACACGCTACCGTCGACTTATCACCAGATCACTGGAATGTGCATTGCATCAGCTGATAATTTTCAAAACATTAACTTTTATAACATTAAAATATTAAGTGAACCAACGCTTGGTGTCACGAATCAAGTCTCTATTCCAAGAAGTAGATACATATATAGTATGCAGGGTCGTTTTATTAAATTTAATAAAATAACCTATACAAAACGACAACATTCGTAGGTTTCACGCCAACTTTATTTTGTCAACATGTTTCGGTCTGTGGACATGCCGAATCGGGTCAATTTACTGAAAATAATTTTGGGCTCCATTCATCGTTCTTCCTTCATACTACAATAGTCTCTGTGGTGACCATTATCACTTATAATGTTGTTTTTGTAAGTGACAGCAAGCCTACTTGAGCCCAGTAAATTGTCTTCATGATGGCGAATCCACAAGCCAAAACAAGGTCTTTTATAAAATTGGTAAATAGTTGGAATGTATGGAGTTAAGATGATTTTTAGCGTTAAAAATTTAATCAGCTTGGATTGCAAACTGCTATATACCTTTTGTGTTATTGGATTGTAAATTTTATTCTCAAGCATAGATTATGGAAATAAAATTCTTTGATACTAATTGTGATGCACAAGATGTGCACATTTCGTCGATTTACGAATCATAAGTTGTACTCAATGCTTAAAATGTTTAAAACCAAAATAAATATCAAAAATTTCGACGAGCAAATTAAAAAATACCAAAATGACCAAACGTGGTAAAGCCAAAACCATCTAAGGACACAGCTATGATACTCCTTAGTTTTCACAAATTTTGTACAGTAAATTTTAATTGTCAATTCGGAATATGAGTTGTATTGGGCATATACATGATTTACAAAACGGTTACTCGGACGTCTGGCGAGCTGTGATCAGGCAATCGAAAGTAAATCAGTTCCATTCTTTATTCCGCAAAACGGTCACCAAGGCGACGACATGTCTCTCCGATATATACCTTATCACAATTCGTATAGACGATTGCGTAAACCAAATTTATATCAGTACATATATACCCATTTAGAATGATGTTTTTGTTGTCAGGGCCCAAGATCTTTTTAGTCTCCATGGTGTAGGTGCATGTCACACATCTGGATCTTTTACATGGCCAGCTTCCCCGGTAGTCAGTTTATTCTGAGGAAAAGTTCGGCTTGATCGAACTACTGACTAAGTGATTTTTTAGACTTTTCCCCTTACGGTAAGCAGTGGTGGGAACAGTCTCAAAAATTTCGTACATAAACGGATCTTTCAGCACTATGTTATTAATATTGTTCATAAGGATATTACGGATGGCGACATTATAGTGATGGTAAGTAAGGACCAGTGGAATACATTTGTTGTTAGATTTCTGACGGACTTGAAGGCGTTGGGTCTGGTCACATTGGAAACTGATTCAAATGCCCTGTCAATGGCCGTATGGGGATAACCTCTCCTTCGGAAGAAGGTAGACATCTTGTGACACTGTTGTCTAAAATCCTCTTCATTGCTACAGATGCGTCTAAGGGTAAGAGATTTAGGAGTGGCATCTTTGCAAGACTTAGGATGACATGAGGAGTAGGTCAGGTAGCAGTGTGGGTCGGTAAAGTTATAAAAGACCGAAGTTTCGATGCTGCCGTCAACAATTTACCTGTGAAGTCAAGGAACTACAATTCCGATTCACTAACAGAGAATGTGTATCTAATTAAAGGATGGTAAGACGTTACAAAATATGATGAAAGACATGAATTTCTCGTCGAAGTTATCAGACACTCCGAAGAAATCTTCTATATAGTATTACCTTTTAAATAGGCGAGGATCAAATTCCGTTAACATCTTTTTCTCCAGATAGCCAACAAACAGACAAGCAAAACTCGGTAAATTTTTGTACCCATTCCCACCCCTTCCGTCTGTAAGATAATTGTGCAATTTTTAAGTATATTCATAAGTATCATACACCCTCAAATATTTTAAAAGCAGAAACTATATTCTACATCGAGATAAACATACTTTAGAGCTAAAATGTTGTTTAATCTATTACCTGTGTCCTATCTCAAAGAACTGACATTGTTATTAATTATATTCATGTATATAAGGTAAAACCATGGATTAGGTTCTGTGTTTTGTATTTGTTTGGTTTGTAGATGAATATAATTGAAAATTAATCACTGTTTTGCTTTTCATAGTATGTTTTATACACCAGAGGGTTAGAATAGATAAATAGGGGGTTAAATGGGTAATTCACTGAAGTTTTTCGTACCAAAATAACGCCTTAAAAATAAAACAATACTTTTATGGAAAACTGAGACAGTATGAAAATAGAAGTCTTTGATAAGCGTCGATTAAGATACATATGTGCATTGAAAGTCAAAGATGCAAGGAAAGATAATGAAACTACCACCCTTTAGCTCTGTAAGGACTACAATTTTCTGCCTTTGGAAAATAGGTTAAGTGAGAAAACTGACAAATGTTTTCAAATTGCCCGACAATATACAGTACTAGATATACAAACACGTAAAAATACTCAAGGTAAAGGGGCCTCTTGAACATTGAAAAGTGCTCTATCAAAAACCTCATAGTAGTGCCATGCTATTACAAGAAATAAAAAATATTTACGTCAGTGATTTAGGTATGTTTGCCATTGAAAACAGTAAAAACAATCCAAAGATACCAATATTAGATATAGTAAATTTATACTATGCTGTATACGACGCATTTCAAGGAGTTACCTCTCATCAGCAGCATTAAAACCGAAACATTTGGAAGACCAAAAACCAATTTTATATAACACAAGAAGTACTCAACCAAAAATACCGAAATAGGAAGCCAAATTTCAGCTAAGGAGATCTACCATGTGCAATACAAGGAATGAACCCTTAGTATTTCTATTATTTTTGAATTTTGCTAAATACTGATAATTTCTGTAACAAATCAATGAATAATCATGTCAGACAAGTCTGAAAAGAGTAAAAACAAACGTTTTTACAGGTTTTTACCCCACAATGTATGAATAGGCGTCAGTAGATATTCGATGACAAATACATCATATCTTTCAGCGTCTGTAATGTAGGAATACCATTATATAGATCAAGGAATTCGTAGTGACATACATAAAAACAAACACTCAAGAAGTGGGACAGATTCATCTTGTGTGTCATAAAGAGATTTTTCTTTTTCTTATAATCTGAATGGAAGATTGAGTGTAAACCTATAATCTGTCAAACCTGTATTAACACACATTGTATTTTGATGTGTTTTAGGGGACAATGAATTATATTTAAACGGGTTTGATTCTCTCTTAATATTAGTATACAACATACGCATTAGCTAGCTTTATGAACTTTTTTTTTTATATAACACCGTTGTAACATATTGTTTGATCAAGAGTAATTGGTTCAGATGTAGAATAAAACTATAATACACTTTCTATGACACGAAATAATTAAATTGATAAAAGGAGAAGTAACAGAAAACAAAATCAGTCAAGTAAGACCATAAACACAAGAGCACAATACAAAAATCTAGAAACAACAGAGAGTAGTAAGAGTCGGTTTTGTTAAAGACAACGAATAGTGGTAGGGTTCGATATTTTTATTATTGCAAGAAATGCAACAGGGTTATAATCGCAATAATGTAAACTCGCCTTTTGGAATTTTTTATATATGAATGAAGCGGGATTTTTGTCACGACCGCATTTTGGTATAAAATGACAAAATCGCAATAATAAATGCACGCAATAATTTCTTAATTTACAGTAAGTGAAGTTTATTCTGTTCGATAACCAACTACTACATGATACCAACTGTGATGCACAAGATGTGCACAATTAGTCGGAATTGAAAACTAAAACAGTAGTCTCAAATGTTAACGAACAAGTTCAAAAAATGGAAAAATGCCAAAATGACCAACAGAGTAAAGCCAAAATCGTCTAAGAATAAGGCTTTGCACGGGAGAGATTCTCGTTAATTTCTATATAATTGAACAATTTTGTAAGCGTGCCATATAACTGGATTATTTTCTTTTAAATGTTATAGTAAGAAATAATAGCCTAATGATATGTTACACGGTTATATAGAAATTAACTATTAAATTGAAATGTATAGATTCTTGACGAGGGAAATTAGTTCATATTTATTGTCTTCATTTAGGTTCTTATTTCAACTAAGAGTTAATTTAAATCAAATAAGATGCTGTTTTAAAGGGTAAAATTCTCATAATATGCCATAGTAAAGAACCTAATTAGCTTTTCTTCAGCGTGTCCTTAGTTAGCTACATTTTAATTCAAACCACGTTGTATCTTCAAGGCATTTTTGATAAATTGTATTTATTGGTTTTATCGCTTTATTCTATTGAAAAGTGCGATATTTGACTACGAGTACCTGAAATAGCTATGAAACAATTCTATCAAAGTTAAATTCATCTTTTTTCCTTTTAGTTTCCCTATCTAGCCATCACCTTTACTACTTATAATGTCCTGGGTTTTATCTCAAGTTTATTCCTCACTTTCTGATATTGGAGTTGTCTCCCATATGCAATAGTTATCTTTCCTGACAGAAGATGTCTTATATTTAACACGAAGGACGAAAATAACTTAAAACGTTTTCTGAAAAATATCAATTTAGGGAAAGCCTTCAAATGACATCCAAAAACATGTGGGAACATATATAAAAAAAATATCACCGTTGTGTACGGATGATATTGTTAAGAATACAGTTTTGCAAGAAAATAATATGTGCATTGATGTCTTTGACAGATTCTCCGAAGAGCAGACAACTCGCATGTCCCAAAATGGACAATATGCATCAAAAAGTAAAAATAGATACATATACGGGAAAGGTGTGGATATCCATAAAACCGATATGACCTCGTTAATGTTTTGTTGCATTTGTGTTTTATCCTTTCATGTTATTTTTCTCATAACATTGATACCAATTTTGATGCACCAGATCAGCACATTTAGTCGATTCATAACTCACCAGTTGTGTTCATAATTGAAGAAAAACACTAGTCCAAATATTTCAAGAGCGGGAGATATACATGTTAGTTTTCACGTATTAATTGAACAGTTTTGTAACAGTAGATTTAAAATATCAATTTCGGATAGAATTTTTCTATGTGTGTGTCATTAATTTTAATTTAATTATTTGTATATATTATCATCCCCAGAAATTTTCATATTTGGATTTGAAAAAACTCAGCTTTAGAAACAAACAATAAGAGTATATGATACAAAGGATGTTAAATAATTATCTGAATAGGTTTTCATTGAGAGTTGTCACAGAATTCTTCTCTTAACTTAGAATGAAATGCGATAAAATTTTGCTACGAAAGTTTTTTGTTTCAAATTAGGTTAATACATGTTTTGTGTCAGCTTGGAATTGAAAATGATTTTGGATTAACTACAAGCTAGAGATAATCACGTAAAACAGTAAATGTTAATAGGTTTATTTTTTACGTTACTGATCGTAAAAAGAAATAAAAGTCGTAGGTTACATAACATTGTTCCCCAAAGGGTTCTCGTAATACTGTTAGTGGATGAGGTTACAAGTGTACATTTACCCTAGATAATGATAAAGCAGAGTATATTTTCTTAACCAATTTAGGTAAAGGAGACAATAAATTTGTCTTCCTTTTAGCCTCAGGACAAAAGGGAGAGAATTTAATTATCTCCCTTACCTATATTGGAAAAGATAACTCACTCTGGTTCCTCATTAATAAGCTACGATTTTCCCAAAAAAAATTGCATGCATCTTTAGGCCAAAGGTTGCATCAATATTTTCACAATCATATGTTTGAATATATATATGATTATATTATATCAACCTCAGGAGGTTTATGTATCTTTTACATATTCTTGCTTCAACCATTAACATCTATCATATTAGTTGCTATTTTAGAAACTGCAATTTTTAAAATGTGTCTTAATTTGTAAATTACTTCCAAGAATTAAGTTTTCCCATTTAGTTCCGTTTTAAGTTAAGTTATATCATGTCTTCCAGGATTTTTTTTAAATTGTGCTGAGTTGTATTTCTGTTTATTCTGTGTAATAGTACGAATTAACCGACCAGCAGCTGTAAGTACCCAAGCTATCTATTGTAATATAGTATTAAAAACACATTTGGCTAATTCTACATTTATATACATTAAAGATCCGTTTTCTCTCTCATTTTTTTAATCCTTGCTAGACTTTACTTTATTGATTATCATATCATATGTAATGGTTTAACTTTCATGTTAGGTTTATATATACCAGAAAATGGACTGAATGTGTAATAATTGAGAACCGGTGCACGTGTAATTTGAAAACAGTAAAAAAAGGTGGTGGTCCCTTGTATATCTGATGAAAATTTTAAGAAATTCTTAGCAAATTTTAAGTGCTTACGCAGTTAAACATGAAAATTTCAAAGGTTAGTATTGCTGGAAATGGCCAGTAAATTCCTTCCTTGTGGCCTATAAATACGGGGACGGATTGGACTACGGATTTAACATGCCTGTACCAAGTCTTTGTGGAATTGTGTTCAAGTTACTTTTCGCAGAGGGGTGGATATTACAACTGATTCTTTCAAATAACTGACTTTCAATTGACAATGATTGAGTGTTGTTACTTATTTCTTTATTGTAAGTGACAAACAAATTTAGTGAATAAGCTGTTTGAGTGTAATTTAGTTTAAGGAAATTGGATTATTAGGTACACTTTCTTTTGTGTCAGTTTGAAACATAGCATTGTTGATAATTTAAAAGCATGCAACGGATTTGTAACATATAATTGCTTTATTTTTTCACATTACTATTCGTAATAAGAAATAATAGCCAAATGTTACGTAACAACGTTCTTTCAATTGATCTAAGAAATTTAAACGTATTAGAATATTGTAGAAAGTGTATGTCTGGAGGTAAAACTTAAAACTTGAAAAATTTAAAAGAAATGTCAAAAGCCAAAAATAAACGTAACGTCGTTGTGCTGTAAAATGTAGTTTTGGCAAACTTTTTTACACACATTACATATAGTTAAATGATTTGCAAAGCAAAAGGTGATATCTCCTTTTTAATGGGACGTGAATAACGCCAAAATGACAAAACAGGGAATAAGCATCATCAAAGGACCGAACTATGCACGAGGGAGATACTTCCTTAGTTTTCACAAATTTGAAAATTTTGTAATAGTAATGGAAATACTGGCTAAGGGTAAATTTACCTTCTACACTTACACTGTTTTACCTCATATCGGATTTGACATGAACAGCATGGCGGGTGTCCTGCAGGAAGCAGAGACTGCTTACTCTTCCGGAGCACCTGAGTCTACCCCCGGTTTTTTGGTGGGGTCCATGTTGTTCATATGTTTTTAGTTTTTAATTGTAGTGCATGTATTGTTTTGGTCTTGTCTTCGTTGTTCTCCGGAGTTTGTCAGTTGTTACGATTTTTCTCTCCTTCGAATATCCCTTTGGTATTTCTTGACTTTACTTATGCATACTAAGTTCTGAGATTCCTTAGTAAACAGTATTATGTAATCTCAGGCTTTTATTTCCTATTACTCACAGAAATGTAAAAGAAATAAACCTATTAACTGTTACAAAATGACGTAACTCTCACTTGCTTTTAGTTTATCAAAAACAATGTTCAGTTACAAGCTGACACAAAACACGCAATAACGGAGTTTTCTTAATGGAAGCTATAAACAAACTTTTGTATTGAATTTCCTTTCTTTTTTAATAGAAGAAATCTGTGATGACAGACAATGAATACCTAGTAAGATACTTATTTGACAGCTTTGGTATCATATACTACTAAATGTTTTTTCTGAGGTCGAGGTTTTAATTCCAGAATATCAAAAGTCCCGTTGACGCTTAAATATCTAAATAATTCAAATAAAATTAATCACACACAAATAAATAAATCATATCCGAATTGATACTTTAAATTTATCGGTACAATCTTGTGAAATAGGAAGCATCTCGTGTATAGATCTATCCTTAGGTGGTTATGGCTAGGCAACTGTGATGGATCACATGAGCTCAACCCAAAGAGCTGCCTAGCGCGTTACCAGGTGACGGATAGGGGACCCTCTCGTTGGGAGTTGTCAGGTCATAATACGGATAGCCTGACCGCGGACCATAGTGGGTAACGTGTTTTGATAATACCACACTCCCTGTATGCTAAAGACTCCTTCTGTATTAATGCCACTACAAAAGGCTAAATTATCCTCCTCTACCCATCCATCTACCCTTTTAAAGTAGCAGTAAAATGGACCCCCCTCTGTTTCCCGGACCATCTCTATTTAAATTGTTTGATAAATTGTTGAACTGATTCTTCGCCTGAAGAAACATGAAATATTTACCACTGGTTGTTCATTTGTCTTCCCAGATTTTGTCTGTCTAATGGATTACGTTGTTTGGATTGCTCCTTGGGTATATTTGTCCTCTTTATATAGCTAGCGCAAGTTAGAAAAAACGTTGAATTTAAACGTTAAATTGTCAAAATGTGTTTATTTACTGTATAACGAATTCGGGTACTTATAGTTAAATGTTGCACTTTATAACACAATACGTAAAATACCACTAAGTACAATTTATCAAAAATAGCTCTAAGATACAACATGATTTAAATCAAAATTGACCTAAACAAGAACTCTAATTCTTGGAATTTACTAAGGCTTATTTTGAGAATAGCAACCTCTAAACTAGCATCTAATTTGATGTAAAACTCTTTTGTTAAAGAAATTTAATATGAGCTAATTTCCCTTGGCAAGATTCTATATATTTAAATTTGTTAGTTATTTTTGAAAGTTATTCCCGTAACCTTATGCTATTAATTCGTATCAATTAAAACATTTAAGAACAATAATCAAGTTATTTGTCACAGTTTTTACCAACTAGTAGTGTGTTATAAAACATAATGTTTTATAGCATTGTAGATTTTAATCCTCATATAGTTCACTAAGAACAACGAAGACACGACCAAAACAATACATCCACTACAATTAAAAACTAAAAATATATGAACAACAAATGTTAATCAAGTTAGCTGTTGTGAATATAGTATGCTAATAATAATATAGGATTAAATATACTAAAAAATATATTTTATTGTCCAAAATATACATCAAATAAAGCATGTGTTAAGCGTGTGTTAATACATTTTTAAAAGAGCATAATTGTAAGCTTAATCTACCATTCAGATTGAAATAAAACGGAGGAAAGGTATAATTAACTCATCTGTATATGACACACAAGATGAGTCAAAATTACTTATTTCAAACTGCTGAGTGGCGGCATCTTGTTAAATTCTTAAAGTTTTCATTTAAGAGTAAGACATGGATTCAAAGCTATGACCTTATTGATTGCATACCATTACTCTTCAAACTGAATAATAAAACAGGGTCTTCGATTTCTTGTTCTAATTTTATTTCAATTTATTATTCTTTTTGCTTTTGTAGTATTTGTCTTTTGAATGCGAAATCTCACGGAAGCGCATTTCATTTATCTTATCTCACTTAAACATAGTAAATTTTATTTCCACCAGTAACGGGACTTAAATATTAATAACAGTTTCTTTAGTGTCCATATCCAAAGCTGTTACACATCCCGGTGTTTTATCGGAGTTCATTTTGCTACTGTTTTAATATTGTCTTGTCTAATGTTGTATGTTTTGTTTTATTTTTGGAGTGTTTGGTTGTTGTGTTACCTGCAATCTGCCCTGTCTTTTGCTTATGGTCTTAAGAACTCCCGACTGTATCCCGGTTTTTGTATTCTTTCGCTGAGAAGTAATAGAATAGTAACTCTCTATTATTCCTTTATTATACCTTTACTAATACATTGGCCTATTTCAAATCAGCTGCAAGACTTTTGAAAAAGGTGTTTTGATTGCTTGGTAACCAAATCTTTCATTAGCCTTAATGGAACTAAATTGTGAAACCTTATTCATTTATTCATTTGTTCAGAAATACTTGATAAAAAGTCAGTTTTGATATTTGTACGTGTTTGTATTTTGTATAACTGTACATTGCAGGAGGTGGAAAATGTTTGTCAGTTATTTCACTCAACCAAGTTAGCAAATGGAGATAATTGTGGTCCTTACGTGGTTAAGGGAGGTAATTGTATTTTATCATCTTAGGGGAGATAACTGACTGATGTTTTTTCATTATGTCAGTATTTGTTAGATTTTAGTGTCTGTTATTTTGTGTAATTCGATGGTTTTCCCTCTATCTGTGACTCCAATCCTTAGGAGTGCGTTCATCCACACTATCAGAGAATTCTACTGAAACGAGAGGTCTTTTTTTAATTTGGAATGGGTGAGATAGTTTTCTTCATGTTAACGACTAGTTCCAATATGACATACTGCAAACAAAGGCATGTTCGAAATACAAGTATGACCGACAAGCAATACTGCGTCCCAGTGGAAAGTACAACTACAAAATGCAAGGTATAATAAAGGCTACGCTCAGGGAAAATTTTTACAAAAATTAGGCGCACCCGTGGTAAAATCTCCCAACAAACCACAGTATGCCATGAATTATTTCTTAAATAGAGGATTTAAAATGCTTTGATTTGCATTAATATCTCACAGAAATGTAAGTCTGATTTATTTTATTTAGCGTCTTAATTTGAAATAACTCACCTTGTCAAATCAACATGGCTACACATGATGATGCCTGAGAGGATTCGTTTCGACTAATGAAATGATGCATATTGTCCTATTAAATTTACAATCACTCGTTGAAAAATATAAATAAATTTTAAGTTGACATAGATCATGGCAACAATATTTCTTAATTCCCATTGAGTTATAAACTGTTACTTGACTTTGCTGTTCTACTTCAATATATATTGCTGTAAGATAATAAAAAACAGTTTTCATCTGGGTTCTATCAAATATTTAATATCTGAATAAAAACTCGATTTTTTGGATTCCCTTAAGGTTATCCTAAAGTCAATGTTAATATATTATATCGAAATATATTTTTTTTTCTAAAATACGTCTCTGTCATTCAAACTGAAAAAAATATATCATGGAATAAACTATATTATATGATAAACAATTCTATACAAAGTGACACGTTAAGCCCCAGACATGCATAATTGTATGTCTGAAAGACTGGAAACGGAGTTAGCTCCAACTTTGAATAGTAGTGAAACCAAATTAAGAAAGATACGGAAACCAACAAGAGCAAGTCAAATACGTTTAAGGGGTAGGTTATTGCTATAGTAATGGGCTTTGTTGAGAAAACAACAGCGTTATATAATCTAAATCAATTCCAGACTACCATGGTCATTTTGTTACTGGAGTCTATTGCACATAATTTAATTTGTTCCCCAATTATTGTTACTTTTCTAGATCAAAATATTACATATAGAACTTGAACTTATTTCGAATTATTCGTTTTTGAGATACCGAAAGTCTACTGCATTTTATTTAAATATATGGAGTAATTCAAATAAGTACTTATATCTTTTAAGAGATTGACTTATTAGAAACGTAGATTTAATTCAGAACTCTTCTATAATACTATTTTATCATTTTTGCTACTCAGCAGTAGTTTTCCAGAAATTTTGAAACTCTATATAACCCAAAATGCTGTACTAAAGGTCCATAACAAAACCAATCGATGGATAAATGAGACAAGGATATTTCTTAGTTCCTAAATATAACTTCTTACGTCTTAAAACTTGTGCCATATTTAAATCCACACTAACAAGAAATTCGCTGGTATTAACAAGTAAGACATTAATATTTTGTTCCATTATACAAATCAAAATCTCTTTGAAAGAGGACAAATATACATAAGGAGCAATCCAAAAAACGTAATCCATTAGACACACAAAACCCGGGAAGACAAATGAAAAATCACAAGCACAACAAATAAACACTGAAAAATAAAAAACAATGACCTACACGAACTCCTATAAAAACCAGGTGTGAACTCGGGTGCCTCGGAAGGATAAGCAGTTCTTGCTCCGTATACGGCACCCGTCGTGTAGTTCAACAAAGTCAATCCAGTGGTAGTCACAAATCGTTGGAGGTACATGAAATGTTACGACAGTGGGAACAGGTCCAACATCATCTTAGATATTGGAACGCTGTAACGGTAATTATGCTCTTACAATGCAAAAATTCTAATAACAATTTCAGCCTTCTACACTTTTTCATACCTTTAAAATTGTAAATTGTAATTATTTCTTTTGCACATTATATTTTCTGTGATATTTTTTCTGTAACTTTAGAAAATATTACATATTGGTTATTACGATGAGTTAACACTTGTCCTATTAGCGAAAAAAAATATTGGAAGACATCTTCAGAAGTTGATTGAAACCTTATTTTTGGTTGTCCCAGATTTTTCTATCTTAGATTTCTCAATATTAGATTTAAGTAACTGTTGATATAAATAGTTCTATGAAACGCCATGCCTTACTTTCTGTGATACTTAAGTTGACTTCTTTTATAGATGATGTCCGTAGAGAAGGTTTCAATCTAATTTTGTTTATATTCTTTTGCGATAGATCATTTGACTTTTAACAATACCTAAATGAATTTTTAGAAGTATGCTTCAGTTGAATAACTCCGATTATGTTAATGGCGGTTAAGAGCAAACCAAAGACGGAAAGATTTAATCCCTTACAATGCCAAACATTTGAAAAGCAAATTCATAAAATGACAAAATTATCGAAAGGGTAAAGCCGAAAGGACAGAGTTATGAACTAAAGATTATAAATTAATTAATGATCAAGTGTTCTTTTACAATGTTACTTTTTTTTTTGCAAACATACGTTAATAATAATGTATTCCATACAAGATTGGATACAATACTGATATGTCATTAATTAATTAAGATCACAGAAACTGAACAACACATCTGTAATTATGGAATATTTGTAATGTACACCATAAAGATTTGAAGAAGATGATTAACGTATACCAAGTTTTTATCTAAAAAAATAAGACTATTAAAGAGAATCCCCGCGATATATAACCAATTCCTTCGATATCAAACAAAACAAAAATAGGTTGATATTTTAAATTCGCAGTAGTATATTGATGATGATTCTACTATTTTTCAATTCGATTAATGACCATATTTAATTTTTCACTTAATGTTGACATTTTCAAGAAAATAAATACATATTTTTTATTCGGCAAGTCGGCTGACCTTCTGTTATTAGGAATAAAGAGATTAAGTTAATGGAGCACATCAGTTTTCTTTGTGATTAAAATATCATGTGAAGTATGCCTTTGTATTTATCTGACTAATTTTCTCCGAAAGGAGATTAATAATAGTCCAATATAATACTTTAATTAGTTTGTAAAGCACCTTTGTTGACTTTATAAGAAATGGTAGTCACAGCAGACCGCTGCACTTCAATAACGTTTCAGTGATACCAGCATTATACAATGTACCTCAGGTATACTGAAATGAGACATATTAACACCTTCTGGATTTTGTTACTTAAGGGTGTTCGCTGGTCAAGTTTATTAATTTTTGGCAGATGTTAGGAATCATCTGGTTTTATCCATTTGAATGCCATAAATTATTTTTCCCGCTAACACCCATTTTTCTTTTCATAAATCTTTTGCATGCAGAATAATAAGCCATTTGTAAAAAATGTAGTGATCGAGCCTTGCCGGCCATATATGTTTTAGATAAATATGAATCGTATGAGCAATTAATTTTGAGCTAAACATTAACAAAATGTGTAATTTGTTTTCTGTTATTTTATTTTTGTGTCTAGAGTTCTGTCTGTTGTGTGTCGTTGATTGATTGGTATGACATTGTTGACCTTATCCATTTTGTTTATGGTATTTAACTCGTGCAAGCATTCGACTGTTTAACTAATTTATTCCCAAAAGCAACGACGTACATTATATATTTCAAAAGTTACTTTATTATCAGCTTTTAAAGAGACGAAAATATATATGTCTTTTTTTGTATGATGTTTTGTCTGACAAATGGAATATTTCCATTAATATTGAAACCATATAAATGGAATATTTCTGTACGTTTCCTGGATCATTGGTCTAAAACCAAAGATCTTAAAAATCCCCCAAGAGGTATTTTCCTTACAATACGCTTTTAGTATTAAAAGTACAATGCGTAGGCTATATAAAAAATGTTGATAAATGCTTTATTGTTTTTTTCTCCGCTTTGACACTAAAGCAAATATAACAAACAAAAACGGAAATCCAAACGTTGCAGGACATTGATCCAACCTAGCGTTACAACAATAAAGAACTATAGCAGTCGCAAAGGACAGAAAAAAATTCTCGATTTAGTAAACTTTTTTTTAAAAGAGTTGTATCTGCAGACAAGGGATTCGTATTGTAGATTTAAGTAACTAAAATAATGTGTATGGGGGATATAGTGCATAGTTAAAATTAATTGGAAAAATAACATTTCATTATACTATTTGACTTGTGATGTAATGTAATTCATGTCCAAATATTTTTGCTTGAAATCAAAATTTGCGATACAATAATACAAAAGCTTTACATCAGTTTCAAATCTGAGCTGACTAAATTTGTAACTCTAAGAATTATCAAATGGTCGAATTTCAACTCCATAGTTTCCAAAATTTTAACAATTTAACAAAAGTAAATTTCTATAAATTTTAAGCTTAAAATAAATAAATCCCATTCATAAATTCCTTGCATAAAAATGCGCATTTTTCCAATAACTTCCATTAGACACGCTCGGGGCCAAAACTTTGAAAAGCCAAACGCTGTACATGAAAACATTGTGAGCTATATAACCAAACAGTCTAAAAAATTTAGTCAAAATGCAGCCTTTCCTGGGAAGCTTCAACGGAATTTGAAAATGGTCCAATTCAAATTTTCAACACAAGTATCGGAACATCATAGTCAAGGTCCTGACTACTAACGGGATTATACCCGCGGAGGTTTAAAGTAAGAGCGACGACAAACTAGTGGCCTCGAATAAATTATTTTCTTCACAATGTTGCGATGTATGATGACAGACATGTCCAATAATCGTAAGGCAAAACTATAATCTTCCTTGATCATTGTTCAGACAGTTTTTAAGTTCCTCAAGGAGAAATATCGGTTTAGGATATAATAAAAGAGAAGCTGGAAAATGTCTATGAGAAAAAAAAACACAGAATAGTACAAGAAAGTTGTTGTACAGGCACTTCCCATATTACGTTAGAATCTAGAAATAGCTCCGTACAAATACTCTGTGATAAGTAAAGTCAAGAAATACCAAAGGGATATTCGAAGGAGAGGAAAATCGAAACAACTGACAAACTCCGGAGACCAACGAAGACAAGACCAAAACTGTACTTGCACTACAATTAAAAACTAAAAACATATGAACATGGACCCCACCAAAAAACCTGGGGTAGACTCAGATGCTCCGGAAGAGTAAGCAGTCTCTGCTTCCTGCAGGACACCCGCCATGCTGTCCATGTCAAATCCGATATGAGGAAGGGATAATATCAATGGAACAGGTCCATTTTCATTTGGGAAAAGGTATTTACTACATTGGTTCTGGGAAAGACAATCCGATATTTCACATATGAAATAAACTCCGCTCTCAAGCCGTTGCAACGCCATTTCTATGTTGTTAAATTTATCATAATATGTTGATCTGTCATTCGTTATAGAATTAAAGTATTCAGATATCAAGATTAGTAATACTATAAATACCAAAATTACATAAACAACTTAAAAAGGATCCTCACTTGGAGCTGAAAAATAAAATTTGATTGATTAAATCTTACATGTTTGACAATAACAACACAAATAAATCTAGATTTACAGCAAAAACCGGCAAATAACTCATTTTTTGGGCAAAAGAAACGAAAGACAGAGATGTAGATATTTCTACAGTTCATACATTCTGTCAACTAAGCCAATGCATATTTTACTGTGGCACTTTAAAAATAATAGCATTAATCGCCCAGATAATGTTAATCGATTTTGATCTGATTGAATACTGCAACAACGTCTTTCGAATCATCAGTCCTGAGATTTCCAAGGACAAAGCGTATAAATTCTAATTTCGTCGATTCTTCAACAAGAATGGTGTTGACTAAACTATGCAATGCTAGATAACAACCAAAATGAATATTTTATCGCATTATACAATTTTCAGCCGACAATGAAGTCGAACGCATTAACTCTAATTCTTATATCTACTGTGTTCTAACAGTTTAACAAACCAGTTCAGGTCACAAAATTGTTATCACAAAGTCAAGCGCAAAAGTTACAACACATGTTCTAGTTTTTAACTCCTACTAGTTGTTTCAAAGCTTGTCCGGTTTTTTGTCGAACTTTATTATGCTACAACCTATCATCTTTAACTCACTGTTCCTTATCTTAAAAGCTCGCCTTTTTTCATGTTTCTAAAGCTCCCACAAATAAATTTTATATTTTCCGACAATGACTATGTATTGTATATATCGCCACCCAAAAAGACAAAACCCCGGACAAAAAGTAACATAAAGAGCACAAAACACAAACTCATCAAGAAATCGTTTATCGTAGTAGGTGGAACAAACTGTCAATTACCTTTTACAACCACAATGTCACCTTACAGAGGCAAATCCATATTAGCAACTTCCTCTTCAACCTTTTGGGTTGTTCGTTTGGTTTCTAACATTTCAGGCCTTTAGCACATCTGATGAGTCGTAAGTCCACGAAATGTGCACATCCTGTGCATCAAAATTGGTATCAAAGAATTTAATTTAAAAACTATTAGCTTCAGACACTTAAATATATTCTATCCCAGAATGAATTAATAAGTGGATTGCAATTCTTACACATAAAATCCTGTTGATTTTTCCATTTTCCATGCATAATATTACTAATACCAAAGCCAAAATTAATGTAGTCCAGCAAGAAGTTTAAGGCATTCGTCTTACAACTTGGTGTTCTACAGATTTTAATTTAACTAAATCCACAATGAAGACTAAACAAGGGTAGTTTTCATAAAAAAAATTCAGCCTCAAACTACTTTTTAATTTTCAAAATTAATAAAAACAGGTTTTTAATTCATAGCTTGTGCTCTGCAATGTAGAAATGTCTGCATGAACAATAATTCTGAAACAAAACTTGCCTGAAGTTTTCTGTAATATAGGTAACATTGTAGTGAATGGTAGGGATATTGCGATGTTCAGATTCAACGTGTAGCCCTTTGTCGTTGTGGTGAGAGTTTTAATGATGTCATGTTCAGGTATGTAGTTGGTAATTAATTTCTGAAATGTACCAATTTGGCCCATTATACATCAATATAATATTTTTCTTCAAATTATGATAACATTATAAGTTGCCATCTATCCAGTTAAAAGGACAACTTTGATTTCTAATTGTAGATACATTTTTTACAACCACTTGCCGAAGGTTTAGCATGTATATGCTTTTTTAAATACTATAGGCCTACTCCCACTCATAATCCCACTCATAATTTAATCCCCAGAGGACTTTGTGACAACGTCTAAAATATTTTTGATGACCAGTGGCATCTTTCGTGCTTCTTCAGTCCGAGAACCAAGTCAACAATTTATCAAATTCAAATTAAGGTTGGATGGGACAGAAAAGAGAAACAACTTTGACTGCCACTGTAAAAGGTGGATGGTTGGGTAGGGTCGGATCATTTAGAGTTCTGTAGCGGCAATCAGCCTACTATTTTTCTAAAATTACAGAAGGGGTCTCCAAGCATTCTCCAAACACGTTACCCACTAGGGTCCGCGGTCATGCTTTCCGTATTATGACTTGACAACCTCCTAACATTAGGGTTTAATATCGCCAAATTTTGCGAAGTCTCGCGTTTGAAATGACTAGACAGCCATGTCTATAATTATAATACATCCTTGTGTTCCAGGCATTGCAATTTAGAAATGCTGCTACAAAAGGGGAATATGTCTGTATGAATATGTCCATTTTTTTATACGAAACTTTATTTTTAAGGCAATCGAAAATTGTTTATGTGTAAAGCATGGTAATAAAATTATTCTTAATTTTCAGTTGGGAACTCTGAAACTTTGGACCCACTTCAAGCCAAGTACCGGTCACTAAACAGCTAAATGCATAATATTGGATCAATAATTGATTAATATCAGATAGAACTTGTTAATTATCAGTCATTTTTAATTACACGGAATACAAAGGCATCTAGAATTGTAAAATTCACAGACTACACAACGGTTGCTATAGATATATTTTTTGAAATAAAGTATGTGTTTGGTCAGTTTAATATGTGAACTTCGTTATTGCACATGTTTTAAAAGAAATTTTTAAATATTCCACAAAACGATTTTTTTTCTTAGAAACCCAGTAGTGCAATATTGTGTTACCATTAAATACATACTTAAGCTTATAAAAAAATAAAAACGTTAACCTTTGGAAATCATATTGTTTGCTCAGACAACTCGCCTACCTAGAAATAAAAAATAACGATTAATCTCTATCCCATGTGTTATCAAACTATGTTATGTCTCACTTAATCTGCTCTTTGTTACATCCGATATATTTCAATAACAAATTAAGCAGACTTACAATTGCTTGGCCATTGTTCTCCTTTTTCCAGTCACGGAAATGTTATAAGCTGTCTTCCCCAAACGAAAATACCGAAAGTGCAAAGCAATCAACTTCTGGGCCTTTTTAGTACAGCACGCAATACACATGCATATCTTTATAACCAGACAATGTAACATTGTATTAACCAAGTTTTCAAAAAAAAGATTTTTCTTTGATTTGTTTTCGTCAATTCAAATGTTAATGTAAAGTCGGACCGAGCGTTTTACACAAGTTAATGGTCGTAATTTGGAAAAAACACTTTTGTTTATTATTTCGAAAAGATTTTTCTATAAACTTTCTTTACCAATTTCAACTTATTATTATCCTTTGTTTTGAATTTAATTGCTTATATATTGAGGTGTAAATTTCTATTACTGGCTTAATTTCATAAGATCAAATGGACTTTACTTATCACTTACAAGATACGTTTAATATGATTTATATGTTGATAAGTTTTATTCAATTACTTGTTAATTTCCCTTTTTTATTTCTATTATTTAGTTATATATGCATTTTCAACGAAAGTGGGGGCTCGGTGGCCGAGTGGTGAAAGTAGTTCGTCATGCCTACTAATGATCACTAGCCTGTCAACACTTGGGTTGTGAGTTCGAATCTCACTTGTGGCGGGGTGTTTTCGACTCCGATCTAAATTGACAAGGATTAACAATTTTCCTACCGAAGGTCGGTGGTTCTCTCTGAGTACTCCGGCTTCCTCCACCAATAAAAACAGGCCGCTGCGAAATAGCCAAATGCACTGAAAACGGCGTAAAACCCCAACTAAACAAACAAATCAAAGAAAGTAAGGGGATATTTTTATCCTCTTCGCCTGTTCGTCCGTCAGTCACACTTTTATATTTCATTTTTAACGTTAAATGCATTTTATTCTATACAGTATTGTCATACACTTACATTGTATGTAGATACGGAATAAAGTTTTAGAATTTTAATATTCAAAACTTTAGCCAACAGGGGTACACTTTCGAGAATTGTGAATCAAAGCTACGACGTGAACTCTTTTTTTTTCTAAATTCATGCATTTTATTTATACGTGGATTCACAATAAGTTTTTAGAATTTTGATTTTCAAAATGTTGGGTCGACATGCGTGTAATTTCAAAAATTGTAAATTAAAGCTACGACCTAAACTCTTACAGTATTACCTTATTTCTACACAATATTGTCATACACTAAAGAGTAGAAGTACAATAAGGTCTTATAATTTTGATTTTGATTTTTCAAAAACGGGAGACAGTATTCAAACATATGACTGGGAAAATTGAGAAGTATTTGATCATCCCGTAGCTTTCGTTTCCGGGAAGAAGTAGACACAACCTTTGCCTGTTCATGTGCATTTTGTTACTGATTTACAAGCTATTGGATTTGTTTCTCTTAGCACGTGAAAGACGATTTCAGGTGTAAATAAGACATTACCTCGACGCGATTAATTTACGCCTTTCGTTCCTCGGTGAAGGTAACGACTTCCAAAATGAAGGACAGAAACCAAAGCATTGTTCATTTAAATTGTGTAGTATGTTGCTATTTTAACAGCTATTGGATTAGTGTCTTCAGTCAAGTGTAGAAGATACCGTACCAACAATGCCAGAAGGGAAAGCCTACATTATAATACAGAGACAATACCTGAGAGAGACGAACCAAAACGGAAACAAACAGACGGACAGAGAGAGACATACGAACAATCAACACTGCAAACTAAAGCGTGGGCAATGCGAAATCTTCTGTTAGGATCCGCACACCAGTCTTTCACCTTATTGTAAATTGGCAAAGCATATTTATGCAGCAATCTAAAAATGTAATCAAAAGGCACGGTCAATGATAGTAATATTAATTATCAAATTCTATAATCTGCGCATAGCACTAATACATACTAGTACTTGAAAAAAATCCAACTGGTATAGGAAATTCAACCTTCTTAAAAAAACAAGGAGTGCACCAGTATGTTCTGGAAGGCTAAAAATTTCTCGGAAGATCTTTTGTCTTTGTTGTTGTTCTTACACATTGATAAAGCATATTTAGTAAAAGTTATGGAAGGTCAAGGTTTTTCTGGTCTACACCGGGTTTGGGAACGATACTTTCAGCTCAACAATTTTGAATAAGCTATTATTTTATTTTACCCTTGTTGAATAAAAAAATCAAAAGCTTTCATTCTGAATAAACTTATATTACAAATAAAAATACGTAACTCACTAAAATGTTAAAATGTCAGTTCTACATATTTATTTGTAAGTATTAAAAAGAATGTAACATCAGCGAATAGTAAAACTCGTTAGAGAGCTATTTCGATCCTAACCTTGGATGTTTCCTGTACTTCCGTAGATGTTAGATTTTTAATGATAGCAAATAGTCGATACATAATTATCTTCATGTTAATAAGATCATCAAACTTAATTATCAGTTCCGATTTACTGTGCACTAAAAACATTTACAATTATGCTGTTTAGAAAAAATATGTTTGTATTTCTAAGGTTCCTGTGCTTTTCGTGATAGATAAAAATAGCCTACTTGTTTTAATTCGCAATTCGCAATGTGTTTTTTTTTGTTTGTTTTTTTTAATAAATTGTTTTAGTTATTATTTTGTTGTATCCCTCTGGTCTAGTCTTTTTGTTGTCGTTCTAAAGAATTATTCTTTGATTTGAATTTCGATTTTATCTAACAAAATGCTTTGCCCATTTGCTTGTTATTCTTTTATCAATATTTCGTTTAAAGTTATCCGTTCAGGTCTTACTGGAATTAACATATCGCCACACTTTTTTGTCCACTTGCAAGAAGCATTTTTGTAACATCCATCATCTCCTTTTTGGCCTAATAAGATAATATTCACGGTGGTACTAACACTTGTTCTTTCATTTGTCAGCCAAACCATTTCCTGTGAATTTAGTTCCATAAGAACAAATTTCATATGAGAGGTATTCACCTTTTTGACAACAAAATTTGCATCTATATCGGTTAATTTGAAACTAATTTCACACTAACCTTGTTCTCTGGAACAAAAGTCATCCTGCAAAATTTTTGTTAAAATATCGTGCATCGTTTGACTGTTAGAATCAGCAACAAGAATTTTGAAATGGAACATGTGGAAATTAGATTTAGACATCGTTTTTTGATAGCCAACATTTTAGTTGAATCATAAAATAACAAAACAATTTGTTACACAATTAAATATCTCCTTGGCCTAAGAGGGGTTTTTGTTCTCGTATTTTGGACTCATTTTGGCATTTCAATTGCTTGTCGATTGTTTCTTAAATACATTGTTGAAATGTGTACATGATCATCATATGTATCAACACAGATGGTATCTTTATTGGTTGAAATCTATGTATCTATTATACCAATAAAATCGACATTTCTGAGTGAATAAGATATCAGTTTACATTCTAAATATTCTGTAGAACTGTTTTACGAAGTTGATTTGATACACCAGATTTCGCGATTTTTCGTATTCACACGCAGTAAAAGATACCCTATAGCTGCATGCAATCCTATATATAGCCAAATAATTATCTATAGCACATGTACCTCCTACACTAACAGTATTCTATTAAGTATTCATTTCCGAGATTCCTTGGAAAAGCAGTATCATGTAACCTTGGGTTTTTGTTTCTTCTTACGAACAGTAATGTGAAAAAATAAACACATTAGCTATCACAGTTTTAAGTAACTGTCACTTGCTTGTAGTTTGTCGAAAGCAATGTTCATTTTTAAGCTGACACATAAAGACGCAGTATCCGAATTACTGGAATTACATGGAAGCTACAAAACAACGTCGTAGTAAAGTTTGCATCGCATTTCATTCTTAATTAAAAGAAGAAATCTGTTACCACTCCCAATGAATACTTACTAAAATAATTATTTGACAGCTTATTGTTTGTTTCTGAAGCCGGGTTTTTAATTCAAAAATTCGCCTAAAACCTTTCAAAATCACTGGAGGCATAGCCTTGTATGTGAACTCTAACGATTTGCTAATAATAACTAATAAGTGAGTTACAAAAAATATTTCTACATACCTCAATATCGCTTTGGGAGACAGTTTTAACCCAAATGTGCCAAACTAACGGTTTTAAGACGTGAAGGAAACTCAGAACTAAAACAAATTTTTGGCTGTAAAGGATATTATGTATCTCCTTTCATAGACAGTAGAATGGTTTTTGGTCTGAATTTCCTTCTTGACAATATTTCAAAAAAATGATGCAAATTGGCCAAAATCTCAAATATATACACAACTATTGCTGGTATAAAACTTATTATTACTTTGCTTTTATTTTTTACTTTTCTCTTTTTGGAATACTATTTTAGTTTTCAAGTTTGTAGGCCGTGAGCACAATTGATGAGTCGTATATCGACTAAATGTGCACATCTTGTGCATCAAAAGTTTGAGGAAAGACTATGAATCCCCTGACAAAAATAACATAAAATGATAAATACAACCGTAGCAGATAATCTGCCTTGGTAAAAACACTAAAACATAGCGAGATGAGTCGGTTTTATGATTATCTACACGGATTACACGGAATAAAAATGCATCTGGAATTGTGAAATTCACACACTACACAACGGTTGATAATACATATAATTTTAGGAAATAAAGTATGTGTATGGTCAATGTAATATGTGATTGCAGCCACAAGAAATGACCTTCGTTATTTTTACCTTTTTTATCAGAGTTTTCTAAATATGCCACTTATAAAGAAAGAAAAATGTTAACCTTTGGAATCATATTGTTACATAATATTGTTTGCTCAGACAACTCTTGAAAATACCTTGAAATAAGAACTAACGATTAATACAAAACGTTGTCTGTTAAATTTATTACCACATGTATTCAATCTGGAATTTTTTTTCAGAGAAAATGTGTTCCATGAACATTTACGTACAAATAGGTTTCTTTGAAACTAATTTCACACAAACCAAATTATCTGGAATAATGTCACATTGCAGATTTTTTGTAAAAATATCTTTCATCTTTTGACAGTTAGAATCAACAGCAAGAACTCTGATTCGGAAACGGTAAAAGATAGCTGATTAAATTTATTGAGAAAAATGTTCATCTCGTCAAGACGCAACTTTGTCGTGTTTCAGTCAAAGCAGTATATCAACTCCTTATAGGATTTATTGGCCCTTGAATATTTAACAGAACACGTAAATGGTCAAAACTCATAGTTTTAGAGATTTGAGACTTGCACCAATGTTCATCAGAGATCAAAAACTTCAAAATGACCCCAAGGTCAAAGGTCAAGGTCAAATTGACCTCTGACTTCAAATCTTGTTACCGCTCTGAGTCATTAACCGTAAAAGATAACTGATAAAAGGTATTGAGAAAAATGTTTAGAATGTCAAGATATACATTCGGCTCGTTAGGTTCGAATCCGTACAGTGACAACTTATAGGGGTTAGTGCCCTTGACACTTTTATATTTTATTTTATATCTCGCAAACTATAATAGATAGAAAGAAACTGTCAATACAAAAAAATAATTGTTTCAAAAGATCTACATTTTGGTACAAAGGTCAAAGGTCAGAGATCAAGGTCATCGAAAAGGCCCTTAGCAACCGATGGAAAAGTACCTAGCAACCATATAAATTTATGTTCAGGAGCCTATATTTAACTGTATAAGTGAAAATGGAAGGTCAAGGGTCAAGGTCAATGAAACTGTCTATAGCAACTGATTAAAAAGCCCTTAACAACCATATATAATTATGTTATATATTATATATTATAAAAATGTCAATTTTGACCATATATCTTGTTATCGAAATAACTCAGAAACTGTAAGAGATAGCTGATGAAATATAATAGAGAAATTGTTTGTCTTGTCAAGACGCATCTATTATTTTTGCGACTCAATTTGACGACTCTTTGTTAGAGTTATGTCCCATTAAATACATAACTGAACACGAAGTGGTCAAAACTCATAAACAGTTAGTCACAGATATAGGGATTGAATCAGTTGCAAATCATCTCATTCATATGTCCATTTCTAGTAGCATGAGAAGATTGACTAGCAACCATATATATTATATGAGAAGATTGACTACAAAAAAAAAGAAAAACAATAATAAACACCTTTGCTTACAAATGTTACATAGTTGACCTCATATTTAGCAATAATATCCAAACAAATTTAAGAACAATCATATTTCAACCAGAAAATTGTGGTTCGAAGAGTACAATGAGCATATTAATAAAAGAAACAAAATTCTTTATTGCTGTTGTGTATCATTCGCAAATATTACCTCACTTTGGATTGAACTAACCATTATAAATATCAAAATTCGAAATTTTGGAACTAATTCATATAATGTTCAATCAATTTACCGTATTGGTTGACTATTGTACCCCCAAAAGGTTCAATATTATAGATATGAACAAAACATCTTTGTCTTTCAACTCAGGGTTTGTTTTGAACTGGGGATAGAACATGAATTTCATACGATTAAAGGCAAGTAAGCGAAGACGTCCCATATTATTTCGTCCCTAATTAGTTCACTACAGTAGAGACTTTGGATTTGCATCCAATGGTCATTAGATATAAAAACCAAATGTTTGACATATCAAGACACTAGTTTGTTTTTATTTGGTCAAACCATTTTGACGACTCCTTATCATAGTTACTTCCCCTTGAACATTTGACGCTTTTTAAGTCAGAAGTCATGAACGGTTAGTCGCAGAGACTTGGGATTTCCACCAGTGACCATCACAGGTCATGTCCTTGAAATTGAAACCTGATCTCTGACCCTAAACCTTGATAAACCGTAAAAGATAGCTGATACAGAAGAAAATGGAGTGTCAAGAGTCCAATAAAAAAGTCCCTAGCAACTATATATAATAATGTTCAGAGCAACTATACAAGCAAAAGAGAAGGTCAAGAGTCAAGGTCTTGGTTAATATCCTTAGCAACCATGCAAACAACACCCTAGAAACCATATATGTAAATACAAACTTGAGATAAAAGGTCAATCTGACCCGGGAAAGACCTTGCAATTGTTCTCTGAACAATTGTCTTCTAGTTGTTTCTCCTATTCTTGACGAGTTCAGTTGGTGGGATAAAAATACATTATATTTTTAACCACTTCCCAGTGATTAAATTTCTGCATGGGAATTCCCGTCTTTTTTTTTCTACAGTTATTAGAACGATAAACTATAGAAGTCCAGAAATGACGTCTATGTAAACAAAGTACATGGCAACATTTTCTTAAGGTTTTTGTCGAAAATCATAGGAGAAACAGATTCTCCTTCAATTTACCCGTGAGTTATGGAATTGCTCCACTCTCAAAAGTTAAATTTTATATTTAAACACGCGAGCTTTAACGGAAAATTTAACTATCTCTTGTGGAGAAATTCCATAACTCCCTCGTACCTGAAGGAGAATCTATATATTATATATAACTATGTCAGGTGATCATAGTTAAACGTCAGACTTTTTAACAGAATAAATACAAAAACCACTAAGTACAATTTATCACAAATGCCTTGAAGATACCACAAGACTTAAATTAAAAGGGACCTAAATTAGGAAAACCTAATTTTGGGGTTTAATTTAGGCATATTTGCATCTCTACAATAGTATCCAATTTGATGTTAATTAACTCGCAGATGCAGTAAGAAACCTATAAATGAAAAGTTAATATGAGCTAATTTCCCTCGGCAAGATTCTATACATTTTAATCTGGTATTTTGTATTGTAAGAAGAGTGTTACGTAACCATAGGCTATTATTTCTTTCTATCTTTTTCAAAGAAAATAATCCAGTTATCTGTCAGGGTTTTACCAATAAGAAGTGTGTTATCAAACAGAATGTACATTTCTATAGTTTAAACCTAACAAACTTTACATACTAATTTTACTTCCTTTAAATAAATTGTACCAAATGACATTTATACCTTTCATATTGTATCAGAAGTAAAGTATAATGCATCAGTTCCCAGTGAAAACTAATAATTAAAATAACCTGTCTTGGCTAGAATTAAGTCAAAACAAGCACATTTTCACCCTGATATCTAAAACAATTGTAACTTGTTTTACTAGCGGTCATCTTTTTGGTAATAATACTGTATTGCCTCAGTGTTTTTGTACACCGGAAGATCACCATATATAGGGGATAGGTACCGATAAAACGGTTTCTTATGTTTACCCCAACCCTTTTTCAGTGTGTGTAACAAGACCGACGATTGGATTGTGTTAATTGACTGGTGTATTATTGTTGATCATTCCTTTTATACATTCTGTTATTTATTTCGTGTCATGAAAATTTGTCATTACAGAATCACCTCACCAAACGCCGACAACAGTGTTATCGAATAACTCAAAAACCATAATAGATAGAGGAAAACCGAAAGGTTCAAAATGTTTGTCCCATCTGAAGGTTGATTTGTCGTTTTGGTTTAAAGCGATTCGACAAACCCTTATTTGAGTTATCTGCTCTCAACCGAGTTTGCTTTCCTAAAAGACATGGGGGCCTTTACTTTTGTCTTCTTCATCATAAAACGGTGTCGAGGTCAAATGTCAGATTTGATCTTGACAAGTGATCTTGTACATTGTTTTCGAAACTCTTACAGATAGATCAGCAGTATCATGGGATGTTCACAATGTTGAGATTCCTTTGGTCTAACTGGATTTGAAATCGTACAATGATTCCTTATAGTCACACTTGGTTGAACATGTAAATCATTAAAAAACGAGTAACGTTCGAAACATGTGCGTGTAACGTGCGGATCGTGTGCGTGAGACGAGCGAATCGTGTGCATTTATTTTGCGTGTGGTATGAAACGTGCGATTTGAATCGTGTAACTTGTATGATTTCATTGGTCGAGACAGATTTTGAAATGTGTGAATTCAAACTCGAATTAAAATATTGTATGAACGAACTTTCATGTTGATATTAATAATCCCCACATATTCTAAGTATTTTCTTTTACTAATGTAAAGAAAAGGACAAATATACATAAGGAGCAAATAAAAAAAAAGTAATCCATTGGACAGACAAATTATTCAATTTATTTGGTTACAAAAAAAATAGTATAATAAAAATGTCTCCAAAATTAAATGATCATATAACTTTCATACAACATTTGCACATTAAACATAGATTTGAGCTTTCACTTGTTTGCAAAAATATCTTATATTATTATTATCTGGCCATTTTTAAATCATCAAAGTTCATTTTTTACCGAAGTAATTTTTTGGTCATTATGTTCCCCAAGTCGGTTAATCCCCGACCGAATATTTGGCTAAAATAACATCTCATTAGACAAGGGATTAAGAGGTCATTAGAGGGGAAATGTATGTTACCTGTAAATGTAGCTGAGACAAGCATTCTGATTGTAGAAAGGAATACATAACAAATCTTAAGGTAAGGTTTGCGCTCTCCTTGGATTTTTATCATTATAATATTGGAGTAATGTGACATATTTATTTGTTCATTGGAGGAACCTCTCTTATTTAGTGGCATTTTTAAGAAAATCGCCCGTCCAGTTTTTTTTGTAAAAACAGCTCAAAATTTGGATTTTTGGTAATTTTGTCACAATGTATTTATTTTACTATTTTCAAGAAATAATTCATGTAAGTATTAAAACTATTAAAGTTTTTAATGAAAATTGTAAAAATCATTATAATCTAGATATTATTTATCAAATCTGCATGAAAATGTAAGAAAAAATCATGAAAACACAACATTTTAACATCTCCTTGCAAAAAATAGAGACGTTGCCATGACAACAAAAAGGTGAAAATTTCCTGTTTCCGGGTCCCACGATTTCATGAATAATTGAGAACTAATAGATTTAAATATTTCCATTATAATAAAATAACAAAATTCATATGTTCCCGATCTCGTTTCCATGGAAACGGATGCTATATTAACCCCTCTTAAACACATAAATAAAGTATTTTCCCCGTTTTGTAAGAAAATAAATCACTGAAAGCCGTTTTTAGGGGACATAGAAATGCCGGTCGTCCGTCCGTCTGTCCGTTCGTCCTCATTTTAAGCGCTCTCATGCCTATATTAATTTGCGGATTTTGATGAAATTCATATGGAAGTCTTGTTTTCATAGTATCTAGATCAAGTTTAAATTCGAGTATAGTAAAACAAAGTACTAAACAAATATTGTGTTGGATCTGTTTAACATGCATCGTGGCACAATGTATGTTCAACTTTAAAACATGCCCCATGCATGGCATGTGTGTTTTTTTTAATTTTTTTTTATGTATGAAAAATACTGCATAGTTTTCCCTTTTTATATTCTAAATAGAAATAAGAAAAAACATCAAATTATAAATGTAATAGGCGCTGACCTGCGAGAAGGAACCCTTCCCTCAGCTAACCATATCCCTACCAAATCATAGCTCTACATAACCAGAAAATCAATGGACATTTTTATTGAACTAATGAAATCAAAATACACGTAGATATTCAAAATCTCTTCTTGAACTTTTAAAGGTTAGATTTTCAATTCGTAGAAAGATCAGGATTTATGACCTCCATGAGTTCGTTGTTTGAATTTCGTAGCATGTAGCGACTCTATTACATGTACATGTAATAATGATTTATTAACTGTATCCTCATAATTTCTGGCCATCTTAAAGACGATCAGTTACTGAAATCTAATAATTCAAAACATCGGTAATGATGAAATCGTTCATAAACATGAGACTTTGTCGTTTTAAAAAATATTCTCCCAAATTAACGTTGATCAATATTCAACACATAGATACACGCTTCGGCAATTGTGTAGACTTTCACCTGTTTCTGGCAAAAAAAAACTTTTCTTAAATTGACATTGATCTAGTTCCCGAATGCATTCCAAGCAATAGAGCAACGTTTTGATTTTTAATCGTTAAACATGTGATTAGATTCACTGCTACGATGTGTTTACATTTTGTCAGACGATAATTGTACGCAACGCGCTTTTTCGACGTTGTTAAAATTCACCGGATTAAACGCTCAAGTGATCAGAACTTTTCAATTCGAGTTATCTCCCTGTGACCGCAAACCTAACCTTAAATATTTAAAACAATTTTTTTTTATAAACATTTTTACAATCTCACTTATAATAAACTATTAAACATTGTATATCTGAAGTATATATACAGATGAATAAGTATTTTTCCATTCAGATGAACTCTTAATCCCTTGTTTAATTTGATGATGTTTTAGCCCAGTAGTCGTTCGTAGATTACGCCCGCATGGTATGATGTCTTTTGTTTGAAAGAAGCTATAATTGTGGCGTAATGTTTATTGCACAGACAACCTTTTTATTATCATATCAATTTGGTTAATATGCCCTAGCCAATTACATTAAAATAACACGAAACACGAAGTTCTGTTATAAAGATTAATAACTTTCACATTACAAATTAGCATATGCAAATACATTTTTTTATTTGAGAAAAAAGGTTAATGTGGACCGTTCAATTTATCCAGCTTCCTTTTATCGTACTTATTTATTCAAAATCAAATGCAATTTTAAATAGTACACTGCTATTCATATCTGGCATCAAATATAATTATTCGGTTCGTTATATTCTGTTCGTATCTTACAACACAATTTATAGAAATCGCACGAAATGTGCGTGTATCGTGCGAATCGTGTACGTGTAACACGCGAATCGCATGCGTGTAACTTGTGAATCGTGTGAGTGTGGTTTGGTGCGTTACACGCTCAACCATGTTTATTGCCTTTGACACTTTTTCATTTTTTAGTATATCTAAAAAAACCATAAGAAAATGTCAATACAAAAAATGATCGGTTTCAAAAGACTTACATTTTGGAACCATGGTTTAAGGTCATAGGTCAAGGCCATTGATTCTGTCCGTAACAACTGACATGACTGATAAAAAAGAACATAAATTTAGATTCAGGAAGCTTGAATTTACCTGTACAAGTCAAATTTTAGAGTTAAAACACAAAGGGTCCATACCATAGAAAAATTCCCTAACAACCACATACATGTGTATTTAGGTCCTGGACCCTATTTTATAGTTTTACGAGTCAAAATGCAAACTCAAGGTTCAATTTCATTGAAAACGTCCATAGCAACCGATGACAAATACCTATATATGTGTTCAAGACTCTATATTTTAGCTGCACAAATCGAAGTTGAAGGTCAATCAAGTCAATGATCAGGGTCACGAATCGACCTTTCGTTGGATTTTTCTCTTATCAACTTTTCCGTTTATCTGATTGCATCGGTATACTTTTGGCAATATGTTCATGGTTTCATAAATGTCAAATTATTTCACAAGTAATTTTAATTAGCGCCAGTTTTTGAACCTAGTCGACATCAATGTTAGCCAATTGCACTTTCTTGTGTCTACATCAAACTGTCATACCTCTTGGTGTTTTGCGGGAATTCATATTGCTACTTTTTAGATACTGTGTTGTCTTGTTCTAAACGCCTAAACAATCGTATGACCTTTTTATTATTCCAACAGTTCATATAACTCATATTTTTTTTAAAAATTATATCGTAAAAAGAGCATTCACCAGGTACTTTCAAAACTGAAAATCCCCAGAGGAGTATGAACACGTCAATTATTGTTATTTATGAAAATTTCAAGTAAAGTTGACAGAATTCTGCACGTGTTAACTTCTACGATTTATGGAAAAATTGTATTATGTAGTCCTAAGCTGGTTTTACTTTTAATGAACAGTAAGAAGGACAAATAAACCGATTATGTGTCAAAGTTGTACAAGAATGTCAAGCTTTGATATGTTATCAAACATAATCTTTTATAGAGTTACATAATTATAAGATCACACAGTACATGGCATAATTTTACTTCCTTCCATTAAATTACAAAACTTACAGAACAAACAATAACCATACAATAATTTGTAAAAGAAGTGAAGAATAATATAATTCACAAGCATTAAATGAAAATCCTTAATTTTGAAAGTGTTGTATATCATAAAATTTTGTGTTTACTTTGTGTCACAACATTAAACGACAACTATGTATTTCAATCAAACTATATATTGTGTTAGTATGCTACATGTAATGTACACGAATGATTAAAATGGTTTACAAATTTCAATACATATTAAAATATTACTAAAATGCTGAAATTGTACGAATAATTAATTAACCAGAAAGTGAATAAGTTTTGTGACACACAAGGTGACACTGGCTTAGCCACAGTTAAAATTTGAATGGCAGCATATTTGTTTTAATGGACAATGAAGTTTTCATTTTACACTAGAGCACCATCAACGGATCAGATTTTATGAGTAGAAAACATGCAGGACGTGTAATTGAGATCTCGAAATAATAGGTTGTCACTCGGTTTGAATGAGGTATGAGTGATGGCCCAAAATGAACGAACTACACCTGTACATGTCACTACAAAAGTAACAAATTATAGGGTATTATTCATTTGATCCCTTGAAACTTTTTTGGGAAAATTTCCCACATGTATACAGGTTTAAATCAACACCAGTTGTCTAGTTGTCATCAACTGTTTTGTCACAGCAGGTTCATTCACTCGGTGCAGCAATATTTTTATTTACTGACATATTTTGTGTACACACTTTTCTTACTCCTTTAAATGGAAGCATAGTTGTGTCACTACCCTAAGTAATTTTTCATTTCTCGTGAGAGAATGATCGATTGCTCTAAGTTCATGGATAGAGCACCTTTAGAATGTTCAAGAATCTAATTCATTTGGAGTTCATGTTTTCATATTTGTACGTGTTTATATGTCATGTACTATACATTGCCGGGCAAATATAAAATATTTGTCAGTTATCTCACTCAACCAAGTTATCAAAGGGAGATAATTGTGGTCTTTAAATGGTTAAAGGGAGGTAATTATATCATCTTCCCTTAGGTCAGATAACTGACTGATGTTTTTAATTATGTTAGTATTTGTTAGATATCACCGTCTGTTATATAAATAAAACGTATCACAAAATACCGAAATAAATTTGATGCATTGTATTGTATGTATTTTGTTGATTGGCTGATTGTACATTGTATCTGCATCTATGATATTCAATCCACAGGTGCGACATTTATCAAAGAAATCTGCCCAAACTAGTGTCATCTTGAACTTGCAGGGGGTGAGAGATTTTTATCGTGTCGAAGACCAATTTCGTGTTGCGTTATGGAATGTTACTTTAGTTGTTCTACTTCAATATACATGTACGTTGCTCTAAGATATCAAAAACGTGTATTGCAAACACATTAGAAGGATTTTTTATGTGGATTCCGTCCAATATTTTGTATTTGAATCGAAATTTGATTTTCAGAGTCTCTTAAGGTTATCCTTAAGTCAATGTTACGGTATAATCATGATAATATCGAATTTCTTCTCTTGTTATTAGTCAAAGTACATTTCTTTTGTTTTCTTCTGGGAGATATATAAACAAATGAATAACATAATGTGATAAACAATTCTATACAAAGTGACACGTACTGCACCATAATTGTATGTCTGAAATTACACTCGTGACCAAATAATGTAAACGAAGTTAACTCTTTAGAGAGTACTAAACCCACATTAAAACGAATAAGGAAGCCAAGAAAAGCTTTACAAACGGGTTATGGACGAAGATTTCTATAGCATTGTGCTTTGTTCAGAAATCAACAACGTTATGTAATCTAAATCAATTCCAAATTACCATAAACTTGATATTGTGTACTGACGTCTATTGCAGATAACTTAATTTGTACCTAACAAGTAATTTAGGGTCAAGGTAGTTTTCTAGATTAAGATATTACAAACATCCAAGCTATGACGACTTAAACAAAAAAGTAAGCTTGTTACACATAAACAGAATAAATATTCCGGACCTTAAATATAGTTCGAGATATCCGAGTTATCCGAGTTTTCGAAGGTCTACTACATTTTTTAAAAAAGCAAATGGAATAATTCTGATTTTTTGCAAGTAATTGACTTAAACAGATTAACTAACAAAATTCATTAATAAATTTACTAGGCACCTGTAACGGATCACGGGAACTCAACCCTTAGAGCTGTCTAGCGCGTCCCCAGTGGCGGGTAGTGGAGATCCTCTCGTTGGTGGGGTTGTCAAGTCATAATACGAAAGCTAAAGACCCCTTCTGTAGTTTTCGAAAAAGAGTAGGCTGATGGCCGCTACAGACTTCTAAACTATCCGATCCTTCTTAACCATCATTTTATAGTGGCAGTCAAAATTGGTTCCCATTTGTGTCCCATCCTACCCCTATTTGAATTTTTTGATAAATTAAACTTGTTTCCTTTCCTGAAGAAGCATTAAATATTTCCCACTAGACTTTAAAGAACAATCATGATATCAATGTATCACATTATCGGGTGGTGAAATACCAGGATTTCCGAATGAACGAAAATCCGATGTTTCAATAGTGGTCAGAAATAGTATATTTTACAAATGCTCTACAGCAGATTCAGTTCAAATTTAATCTATGAATGTTTAATTATTTTAAACAAATAACTTCTCACGTTTTAAAAAATATGGGGCAGCCGAATGTGTTTAACGTTTGTATTTTAAAAAATCTACTAAACAAATGTTGATGCCAAAGATGCGCTCATTTCGTCGTTGTCAAAATGACCAAAAGTATAAAGCCAAACCTATATATTACAGAGCTACACATGAAGACGATACTCCACAATTTTTACAAAATTTAACAGTTTTGTAACAGAAAATTATATTTTGGAATCACAATTACTAAAAGTTGTTTCTCAGATACTCTGAACATTGTTACAGTGTTGGTATTCTTTTGCGAAATAGGTTTTGATATACAATAAGAATACGTTGTTATCTCAAAATTCAATGAAAGTTCGTAGATATTTCAGACGTCCTGCTCTTTGAGGGTTCTGTTTAACACTGTAGAGTGTCCGCATCGTATTAAATACATATATAATACTGATCATTGTAAGAAAAAGCAATGCATTACTATTCTATACCCGTACTCAAAATAAATTTTCTTGAATATAGTTTCTAATTCTATATTCCTATCCTTTCTCAAAATAAATCTAATTCTGTATAAATATGGCTGGTGCATTTAAGGCTTCCTATTTCGGTATTTTTGGTTGCGTACTTCTTGTTTAATATAAGTTTGGTTTTTGATCTTCCAAATGTTTCGGTTTAAATGCTGATCATGTGTACTTCTTCAACATTAGTTTTGTCAACGTATAATATATTTGATACGTGATTTGATACGATAGCGATACTGATACGACATTAACTAAAACCCACTGTACAACATATCAGTAACAATGAAACATTTGTAGTTTACATCAAGATGTGAGAAAAAAAATATTAACTAAAAAGAACTTTCTATCACAAGAAATAAGACTATTTGAGAGAATTCCGTGCTATACAACATATTCAATCGATATCAAACAAAATAATATGCTGCTGTTTAATATTTGAAATTCTCGTTAGTATATTATTGATGACCATATTGCATTTCTTATTATTGGAATGAGCAGATTAAATCATCAACGGAAATGTATTTCCTTTGTGGTAAACATTTTACGATCATTATGTCTGTTTTTATCCAACTTATTTTCTCAGAAACGAAATTATCAATAGTCCAAAATGACTTTATGGCTATAATTATCATGAAAAACTACTACTTTTTAATAACCTTTCAATAAAATCAACAACCGCCTCGGTGGTCTCGTGGTAGCGTGCTCGCACCGAGTGCGGAAGGTCGCGGGTTCGATCCCCGGCCGGGTCTAACCAAAGACATTAAAATTGGTATTTGCTGCTTCTCCGCCAAGCACGCGGCATCTAGGAGTAAGAGCAAAGACTGGTCGGCTCGGAGTCAGTATAATGAGTGAGGTGATATGTCTTCCTGCGGACAGTTACCTCGTGAGCTAGCACATTAAAAATCCGACTTACCGTGTCGGTCTAGTACAATGCAGGGATCATATTCATTATCATATCAACATGTTCTCGTCCTGATATGCACCTGGTTGCCACTGGACGTTAAACAATAATTCATCCATCCAGCAACGCGTTAATCAACATTATACATCAGCTATATTGAAATGAGACATATTGGCATCATGTAGATTTTGATGTTTAACAACAGAAAAGATTTTTAGATTGAGGCCACATTGAAAAAATGTTTGTTTCACCTCCCCTCCCGTAATTTTTGGAGCTGACCAGGCTGGCAGGGTATAATTTTTTATCAAGATTCCATGTTGACTGCAAGAATATATCTGTTGTACTTATATTTTGTGATTTGTTATTATTGTTTTTAATTATATAATTTTATATAGTGCTGAATAAAAAAATTAATAAAAGAAGACTTTGTTATTGGTAGAAGTATAGTGTAATTGAAGTAAAGGTACTAGTTGGTAAAAAATAGGGTACAAGGTGGTTGGGTATGAGCTGGAAAAGGCTCGAGTTGACATGGATTCATTAAATTTGAATGTCTAATTCTTTTGTTAGTGTGCATTGAGCTGACATATTTTTAAATTGACCATTCCTGTATTAAAATCCGATATTCTGACACTGGATAAATACAAAATATCGTAAATAACAAACTATATTCTTTCATGAAAAGCGATACATGGAAGGATGTTCTTGAATATGTTACCGATGGAAGCATTCATTTGGAGCAGTCTGACGAAAAATCATTTAGGAAATTTACTGAAATATTTCGCTTATATGCTTTCAATATAAATTGAAATCTTCTTTAATTTTATCTTGTATGATGGTTTTGTCTGACAAATGAAAGATTTCCATTAATGTTGAAAAGATATAAATGAAATATACCAATAAGTTTCCTAAATCATTGTTCTTTAAAAAAAACAAAGATTTTCAAAATCCTTCAAGGACGATTTCAAATCTATTTGTCCTTGCACTTTTAAGTATAATACGCTCTTAGCAAGTCTGAACAATGTATAGGCTTTACACTAAATAAATGAAGCACTTTATTTTTTTTCTCCTTATTGAAACTTAATATAACAAATAAAAACGAAAATACAAACGTTTTATCGACATTGGATCTAGTGTTACCACAACAAAGAAATGCAGCGGTCGCAAGGGACAGAATATTTATCAATTTTTTAAAAACTTGTGTAAGAGTTGGATTAGTCTGTGTAAAAGTGAATCATGCGTGCATCATTGGTTTACGTGACTAAAATAATGTGTTGAGAAAAAATATGATGAATAGTTAAAATCAAGTGGAATAATACAATTTTATGATACCATTTTTTTTTATAGTTGCCACTTATTTAATTGACCATTTTTCATACAATGTATATGAATAATACAACACCCTCATGTCCTATCAAAAGTGTTTAAGACTCAAGCATATGGTGTGCACATTCCACAGTTGATTCGTTACTGCCGTGCATGTGATGTATTCAACAACTTTCTCGGCAGAGTGAGATTCAACTTCATTATACTAAGTCTCTGTAAATGTCATCACGAATTGATTACGTGATACGAAGTTTCCATCTCGCATATCAGACTAGATATTTTCAATTAGATTTCAAGCCCTTCTTGAATTGGCAACTCAAAGGACTTGACCATTCCCTGGATTTGACTCCTTGGGTAAGACTCCAAATTCAACTGTGAAATCTTTGTTTAAATGACCTCACTGATTTCTTGATCATGGGGCAGTTTCAGAGTTAATAATATTCATATGCATGTACATATTGAAATTGATCATGGAAACAGATTACCATAGCAACATTTCGAATTTTCTGTGGAAAATGATGAAAAGTATGCAATTTTCCCCAATGATCGACGGAAAAAAAAGTTTTATGTGGCGTTTCTATTGAGATGAGCCTAAGGTTTTCTGATTCTGAAAACACTGAAAACTCATATTTTTTTCAGACAAGCTTTTTCAAGTTTCTGACTATCATTATATCATAGGTAACACTTTTATGAACTGATATTGCTCTTCTGAGAAATTTTTCATGTTTTTTTTCCCTATTCTTGACGTGTTTAATCGGTGGGATAAAAATACATCATATTTGTAACCACTTCCCAGTGATTAAATTTCTACCTGGGAATTAACGCCCTTTTTCTACAGTTATATTAGAATGATAAACTATAGAAGTCCCGAAATGACGTCTATGTAAACAAACTACATAGCAACGACATTTTCCTGAGGTTTATATCGAAAATAATAGGAGAAACAAATTCTCCTTCAATTTACTCGTGAGTTATGGAATGTCTTCACCCTCAATAGTTAAATTTTAGATTTTAACACACACACAAATGCTCGCGTGTTGAAAATCGAAAATTTAACTATCTCGGGTGTAGAAATTCCATAATTCACTCGCACCTGAAGGAGAATCTATATATCACCCTTTTTGTTTAAAAAACAAACCCTTAATAGTTGGTGTCTTATTGATATTTGTCATGCAACCGTTGTCATGCATTTATTTCTTTCAAAGCTTTTTAAATTTTTTTTCATTCTTTTTGCAGAATTTATGTTGAATCAGATGTCTTTTATTCAGGCTAGTTTTGATATGTCGAAACCTCAACCTTCGTTTTCAAACTAATAATCAGTTTTTTTCATCGTCGTCTTTCCATGTGTTTTTATTAACTATATTTTCTATATGGTATTTACTACGTAATTTTCGAAGGTATATCTTTACTGTATATTGATGTATTCAGGTAAAGATTTTTGTTTGTTTGTTTTGTTTAACATGATGTCAAGAAATTACTGTGTGTCTTTTTCCAATCTGTAAGTGGTTTATCGCGGATATCTCAAGTAGTGAGAGATATTATGGACAGAATTGTGCAAATCGTGATACAAGCATGAAATTTGGTATAAAGGATGACTAAATCATACTAAAAAAAAATCCGCTGCTGGCCATAAAAAAAAATAATTTTTTCAAGATGGCCACCACTCATCTTGGAAATGGCGTCATTATAAATTGGCAATACTGCGTTTATCCTTTGAAAGGTGTGTTATACGAAAAATCCAATGTTAGTTTTGATAAAAAGTAGATAACAGATCCTAAATTACGACTAGATAATACATAAAAGAAACAAAAGGTGACTTCCGGTTTTAAAATGCCGGCAAAAAAGTCAAAAATGTCAATTTTTGATACATTCAAGCAACTTCAGAAGGGATGTTACAGATTGTTTTCAGTTTTCTTGCCTAGTTTGGTTAAAAAACATTGTGTGTATCTAAAAATTATCAAACTGACAGTTGCATGTACACAAACCCATACAAGGAAGGCCAGAACGGTAGCATTTACAATTACCAACACAGCTGGGTTTTTTGCATCCGCATTTCACAAGTTCCTGACACGACGATGCAACTGCAGGTAACGAAGTCCATTTTGGTTTCCAATTGTCGATGTCGTTTTCTTTCGTAAATCCCCAGTGTTCAGGACTTGGTACCTGTTGAATGCATATGTCCTTTTGGGCCCAAACATGTCCGCCTTGGAATGCTGCTCTTTTTGTGTGTTCCAGAAGGGCGCCTCTAGTAGGCGGAATAGCATCATAAGGCCGCTGTTTCCTCGCAAACAATTCAAACCGTGCCTCGTTCACTGCAAATGTTGCTGTTAATCTGTCATACATAATGCAAACAAATGCTTCTATGAGGTCCATGTCTGTGTCTTCAATAGAGTTTGGTTTCATACTCAAGCGAGCGAAAACGTCTGTTACATCCGGAAATACTTCCCATGTCTGCCAAGCTGATTTCTTCCCTTTCCCACGAAATGTCGACACAGTGTCACACCCACTGAATGCATGGAAGAAAGGAAGAGCAGCTACGCGAGGACCTAACGCATTTGATAAGTCATGTACTGAAGGCATCGAAAGTCTTTATTCCTTCCAAAACCGATCCACAATTTTTCCACACCTAATTTTTCAAATTCTGCAACTCCTAACACCACTACATCCGTGTCAGTACTAATTATAATCACTTTTTTACAACCATTTGCAGCAGCATGCTGAGATATTCATATTGACATTACAAAGAACATTTTCACCTTGCGTCACATAAACAATTTTTCTATCAGTCTGTAAACGAGCAATTCTGTCGGCAAGAAACTGGAACAATTCAGTTTTGTTGTCATCCTCACGGAGAAAACTACTCCAAACCCTTGGCGTTCTACCTGAACCAACAACTTTCCGTCTTGCACCAGCACCTCGCTTTCTTCTCGTTCCAGCCTTCAAACTATTCTTCAAGTAAACGTCAAATACAATGTCTACTCTTGAATAATCATCTGTGTAAGATTTTATGTAAGGCAGTATAAGATCATTTGCATAATCATCAAATGTTTTTGCCCCACGTGGTGGTCTGGAATTAACCATTGCTGCCCCATCAACGATAAATGCGTCAGAGTGTGGATCAGTTGATGGCAAATCGCAGAAGGATTCAAGTATATCCATTAGCTGCGATTTATTTCCACTGTTGAAAGTGCCATTCTGAGACAAAGACGGTGGGGCAGTTTGGTTTTCATAACTAAAGAAATCTTCTAAGTCACACTGTCTACTTTGACACGAAATGAAAAGTCTAGAAAAGAGATCGCAATCACTTTTAAGGTTCTTGAGCTTTGTTTTTGATAAAGACGTTTCCGGTTTCGTTTTACGGCTGAATAACGGGAAATTGTTCTTTTTTATCGGGTCATAAAAAGACGATTCTCCTTCGTTTTGCATTTTTTGTAATAGATCTTCGTATTGTTTCGATCCAATATCTTCGAGTTTACATATATTACCAGCCTCCGATTCAACAATTTCCTTAGAGTCAATTTTGTATAAATCTGATGACTCCTCTAGAAAAGGATTTCCAAACTCAGTCATCACTTTAGAAAGCCGCTGCACTCTTTCGAAGAAATCCCTTTGGGTTTTAGTTGAGTCGTCATGGTGCCGTTCGTCTGTTGTAGTATGACTCAAACCACTAGATATTTCAAATTCTTCTACCAATCTACTGACTTCTGGTCCAGCTACCATCCATCGCCTCAAAGCTGAGGGATCCTCAGTTAAACCTATGGCACCACCATCGCCCTTCACAATTGCATTGTTCTGTTCATGTGCTTGATCAATTGCGATATTAAAAAACAAACTTCTTACAAACAGTGAAATTACCATTGGCAAATTCCATTGCCACCTTTGGGTGATGTTCGTGAAGGGAAGCCGTATCGCGGAGATGGATCGGTAACCATCGAGCATAATTTACACGATCAAGTCCAAAAAAATACGGTATCATGCTTGATAAGGACTGTTTGTAAAGTAAAAAATCTGACTCACGAAATGATCGTATTACAGATAACACAAGAAGTTCTAAATTCATAATTGAACGCCAGAAATTAAACTGCGGTCTAGTTGACTCTCTTTCGTTACACCAGTCCACCAAATTATCGAACGTCACAGAGTCATCAGCTATATTTTCTGCGTTTATGCTTTCATAAGCCGGCAATAGTAATTCAAACAAAACACAGGCAGTTATTTGATGTGCGTGTCTAGTCCTAGGTACATTTGAACATACAAACATACAAGGAAGGAATCTGCCGTACCAGATGTTGCAATATCGGCTTCAGTGAGGGCACTAGTCCATCCACTATCACTTAAAATATCACCAAGAATTTTAAAACAAGCCATTTCAATGTGCAATCCACCAAACATGACGACAAACTTATCTTCTCCATACAAATCTGGCCATTCCCACTGAATTTGCTTTGCCAAAACAAACAGTGGTTGATCTGCAGTAATAATTGGTGTTTGTCCTGGATGAGGAAAGTTAACCACTTCCTTCACTTTATCCATAGAATGCTTTATCATTGCATCTGAATGGGCTTGTTCTTCAAACAGTGGCATCAAAGAGGTTAAACTTACTTCTACAGAAGGGCCTCGTTTTTTGGAGGAATGAAATGACGACCAAGATGTGTGTTCGAAACCCAAATCCTCATCTGTTAGATGAACCTCGTTTAGCCATTCAAATTCACACTGGAGGTTTTGTTTAAGATAATCATGATCTGGTAACTTGAGTATGGTATCGGGGCTATTTGGAGGTTTAGGTTTAGTCTTTAAGTAGGCAGGTCTAACATTTTCGTATGTATCTGGAAGTGAAGATACTTGTCTTGAATTTGATCTATTTCCAGGTATTAAGTCTCCACGTTCAATCCCACTTATGTCATCTGACGGGTGCTGAAAAATAGAAATTCCCGTCCCATGAAATGATGTTTTTGCAGTTGTTGAACTAGGGTTGTGATCAATATTGTCAACAGCAGCTGTAGTGAAAAGCCCCTTTTTCAAAACAGGTGGACATACTAAACCTTCGGACAAAAATCGTTCAACCACAGCATCTCCCAGTTGTGTTGATATTTCTAATACCCGGTGATATGAAATACATAACCCATATTGAAATAAAATATCGATCAAGTGAAGCTTCCTAGTCCTTGCAAAAATTAAAAGTCCAATATAGATACAAAAAGGAGATTCACGATCTTCTGCATGCCGTTGTTGTTCTGATACTTTTCGTGTTTTTGCCTGATAATTGTACATAAGAAACTGAGCAATCGCTAGATCAGACTTGCATACACTGTTCTCTAATTGGGATTGAATATCAGGGCCATGTTCAATCATGCACACTAGTTCTAGCAGTGATGTTGGAACGCTTGATTGGGTATCTTCGGCAGAAAATGAACCAGAAAATTTTGTTTTATGTTCCTTAATTTGTGTCCTAATAATTTCTGCAGTTTTTCCAATATGTATGGTGTCCTCGTAATTACATGCTAATGCTATTGCTGGACCAACATCTTTTTCAAAAACCAATAACACCTCTCTACCTTTCGTATATGCTTGAAGATCTGGTATCTTTGCAAGAAGCATTTCTTTCAGTTCGTGTCGTGTATTGGAATTGTACCCTCACTTAATTGCTGAACTCTTTTTTCATACATATTTGAAAGGTCTGCGAGTCTAAATGCATTGGCCCCATCACTATTTTTTTGAGTTTCAAATACATAATTAACCAATTCAGCCAAGGCAACATCTCCTGCTTCTTTTTCTGCATCGGTATCAATCTGTGCCTGCTCTTCTGTTTTTTTTTCACGGCTCTTTCTTTATTATATAGAGTTACAAGACAAGCGGGGTGGTATTTCAAGTCTTGGGCTATAACATCCCCAATACTTAGTTTGGCCAATAACTGTTTGTCCTGGAGAGTTTCAGCACAACTTTTCAATCTATCATTCAGCTTCATTGTCATTGCTTCCCTGAGTGACGAAGGCGGAACCTCTTTGTCACACAAAAAACACTTAACAATATCCTGTTTTAATTTTGTATCTGAACGATCAATTGAGCGGCGAATGAACTTGGGAGAACAACAAGGTTCACTTTTGATTGATTTTGTCGACTCCTATCGTTGTTCGGCACGTTTCAATTTGGTGTTGTTAAATTTTATTCGAAAACTTGGATGGTATTTTGCCTCATTTGTTGTTAAAGTGCTTTCAATACCAGAACCGTTGTTAAACCTTCTAACGTCTAGTGGTATAGGTAAGCTATTCATTTCGTGAAACTTAGGAATGTTGGTAGCCAACATTTTATACCCATCGGCGGTTAATTTTAATGTTTCAACTGTGTCTTCCTGACATAAACAGCACTTTGACCAGTCAGTTTCCCAACTATCTGTTGAGACTGATGACAGACGAATTCTTTTCGACGATTGTGAAAATAAAACCAAATCAAATATTTACTCTAATAGTAATGATACCAACAATAATTGCAATACAGATATAAAAAACCTTTTCTAAATTTCACTAAAATGATACTAGATCGAGGGATTTATCCGACTACATCGACGCACAAAAGTGAATTCACAGGTAATTTTCTTATAATTTTCAAGAAAAAGAATAAACTTCAAGATTAGGTTTGTAATAATGATATTCGATACATTTAATAACAATTAAAGTTACAGTACTATTATAATAGAATAGAAAATAAAAAAAACTACAAACGATAAAACATTTAACAATATCCGATCAATATAACAAATACAAAATCAAAACTAAATTCATGAATGTGGGATAACAAAATACCGTGACACGTCTTATAGCAATGCGATTTTATACTCAGCAAAAGCAGTCACAATAGGGAATAGGTGAGATCTGACGACGTAATAGTAAATAACAATCATATTATACGTGGCAAAAATGTAATAAGTTAGTACAGACAAATACATAAACGAAATGGTAAATGTTTTTGTGTGAATGTTGTAATTTTTTGAGCATGCGCAAACCCCAAACAAGTCAAATATTCACTTATATGATATATCTCACATGTAAGGAAGGAAACCACCGAACCTCATGTTTATTTTACCAAAAGAATGACAAAGAAAAACAGTTTTCCAGAAAAATAGGTATTTTCGAACTTGAAACAACAGCCATTTTAAAAAGGCCGTGGCCATCTTGAAAAAATAATTTTTTTCGATGGCCAGCAGTTTTTTCTTAAAAGGTATATAATAATGATGCTTAGTGGTAATTTTCATGCTTGTATCATCATTTGCACAATTCCCTCGATTTTGCTTTCTAATATCTTCCACTAAAGTGCTTCTTTCATGATTATTCATTGATTTGTTACAGAAATTACCAGTATTTAGCAAAATTCAAAACTAACAAAAATACTAAGGGTTCATTCCTTGTATTGCACATGGTAGATCTCCTTAGCTGAAATTTGGCTTCCTATTTCGGTATTTTTGGTATTAGTACTTCTTGTTTAAAATAAGTTTGGTTTTTGGTCTTCCAAATGTTTCGGTTTTAATGCTGCTGATGAGAGGTAACTCCTTGAAATGCGTCGTATACAGCATAGTATAAATTTACCATATCTAATATTAGTATCTTTGGATTGTTATTTTATTTTTATTTTCAAATGAAAGTACACAGTATTGCACTACCTTTTGTTTCCAGTATTATTGTATTTTCCATTGCTGAAATGAGGATATATTTCTCAACATAATAAAAACATGTAAAAACATTATAGAATGACCAATAAAGTGAAGTTGACCAATCACTGAAAATAACAGCAGTTTCCTTGAATGGACCTTTTACCATGTTAAACCAAGAGTCATGCGCTACAAAACAAAACAAGAAAACATCCGAATGAATGTAACGAAATGTACTATTCATAAAGTGCTAAACGTATAAAATTGTGTTAATTAGATCTGACTTCGACAGTCATGACAGTCTTTTAATAATCTTTACTAAAATCAATAGTATTCGGTGAGAAAGAAAATTATTGTAAAATAACAATCCAAAGATACTAATATGAGATAAAGTAAATATATACTATGCTGTATACGACGCATTTCAAGGAGTTACCTCTCATCAGCAGCATTAAAACCGAAACTTTTGGAAGACCAAAAACTAAACTTATTTTAGACAAGAAGTACTCATAACCAAAAATACCGAAATACGAAGCCAAATTTCAGGCAAGGAGATCTACCATGTGCAATACAAAGAATGAACCCTTAGCATTTCTATTATTTTTGAATTTTGCTAAATACTGGTAATTTCTGTAACAAATCAATGAATAATCATGTCAGACAAGTCTGACGACTTGTAACAATCTGATGAACCAATCCTTAGCATAAGAACTGTTAAGAAAATGAATATTTAAAAAAATAACATGGATAAAAGTTCCTTTGCTACCGAGGCACAATTTGACCTTGCAGTTTATCTGCAAATGTCACGCAATTAAGACTAAATCGCTTGCATTTATTTTTTCTAATAACTGCTAAGACCAAAGGGTACAATAAAACGACAGAATATAATTGGTATTTTACGTAATTTTTACAGAAATTTGGTGCTTCACAAAAAGTATTGTCTGGATTCGTAGAATCAAATAACATATTTTACAGTTTCTACCAGATATTTCTAACAAATATCAATTTTCCTCTGAGGGTAAGTTTGACTGACTTTATCGTGCAGTTCTAACTTAAATCTATTAATCGCTGTCTGGTTGTGAGGTCGAAGTCATTGTCCATGGTTAGGAATTCTTCTGGGAAATCAGTTGATACTATATTTACTGAGCTTATTGCCCTATTTCGATACATTTCGATACATTTCGATTGCTTCCTAATTGTTCTATTATTATTCTAGAAAAACAGTGAAAGTTTTCTTGCTTTTTCTTCTAAGAATATTTAAAAGTTTTGATGAATGAGATAAGCATCTTCAGAAAGTATCCTCTTATACATCACGTTCATAAGTTCAAATGTTAAATGTACACGAAACACGAAACAGATGCTTAAACGTTAACTCAAAATTTCATCTTATAGCAGAACTAAATTTAAAATGACCGCGGAAGTATATAAAACAAAATGATAAGAGGGCCGCAGTAAAGGGTCTTATTTTCATGATTTTGCTGTCTACAACACAGTCATGATTTATTGCAAACATTATTAACATGTAGCTTTAACCCATAAAATACAGAAGTATCTGTCGGTAAAACGTCTTTTCATTTGCGCATTTGTAAATCTGTCTTTACATGAATATTTGTTAAGTTAGAATGTTTATAAATGTTCATGTTTTATGTGTAATAGTGTATGCTTTTAGTTGTGAAAAGATTGTTTTATAATTTTCTGTCCTGAAAAAAGTCTGTTTTGCTAATTGCTAGTTAGGGTCAATTTCTGGAAGGGCAATCGGCACAAATACAGAAAAATATTGTCAAGTAACTGCATGCCCCCACCCCCCGGGTTCAACAGCCTCCAATTCACAGCAATTAAAAGGTATAGGCCATGATTTCTCGTCATCTTTGTATATGTTGTATTTACATTTTAAAAGGCAAAAACACTTAACAGAGTAATCGAAATTGCGAAATTCCAAACACGCGAAAAACTATAAACTGGGACAACGGGATTATGTTTGACCATTCGAACAGTATGTACTTTTGAATAGTGCCCAGAATTTAGACGTTTTCAACCAAATATGTAGAAAATTACAATTCAGGAAACCATTAAATTAATAGATTTTACGAGTCATTTTCCATGGAAAGATCTTTTTCTTATAATCTTGATCTGAATTGAGCTTTTTCATCGTTGCGTCGTGAAAAAAGGTGAAGACTGATAAAAAAGAATGACGAATTATCTCATAATTCCTAACAAAAATGTATTTTAAGTAAAGTCAAGAAATACAAAAGGGATATTCGAAGAAGGGAAAATCCAAAACAATGAAGACAAAACCAAAACAATACATGCACTAAAATTAAAAACTAAAAACATATGAACATGGACCCCACCAAAAAACCAGGGGTAGACTCGGGTGCTCCGAAAGAGTAAGCAGTCTCTGCTACCTGCAGGACACCGACCATGCAGCCCATGTCAAATCCTGTATGATAAGGGATAACATCAATGAAACAGGTCCATTTTCATTTGGGAAACGGTTTTAATACCTGCCAACCAAGTCATGGTGACACCCATAAAATTCTACTAAGGATGACTCCAACTTAGGAGCAACATACCTTGGGTAACTTTTCTGTCAGGAGCCGGGCTCTGTCCAGTAAGTCAATGTCACAAGCTCTGGAATAACGTATGAGTTGTAAAATATATACTCCATACGCCGGCGCTTCTGGAATATTGCCGCTCAAAAATTGGAAGTTGGCGATTGGAAAGTTAAAGTCATCGTTTGTCGTAAAGTTTTCTATTCAACCTTCCTCTGTTGTCAATTTTGAGGTGGAGGTAAAAATAAGATGCAGACTTGGCAGTGTCTCTGGTGTCCTTCATTTCGAGCTCAGTGGGATAGATCAGATGTAAGAAATTCCCAAAACGTGAATTGTTGAGTGATATAACATTATCTATGTAGCGGAAGCTGAAATTAAAGGTATGGCCTACTTTTTCCTTAAGAAGCCTGTCAAGGAAGTATCCCCAAATACTATTCTATGCGACAAAAGAAAGTGACGAAGGAAATTTCTAATGCACCTGAGATTGCAACGAATGTGTTAGCAGAAATTATAATGATGTGTTTGACAGATGTCACATTATTACACAAAGATTATTTACTTGTTTAAAGTGACAATTATCCTTGTACGATTTCACGATAAACTAATATAAATCCCTCAAGCAATATAATTTCCTATATTTTTTATTTAACTCAACAGAAAACTTAATAAAGAGTTCCTGGTAAAACCAATCAAAGGTTTCTTCTTGTGAGACTGAAGTATCATTACTTAAAACGTTAATTTTCCTGTAATTTGCTTTTCTAAAAATACATCTCTATGTACAAATAAATTTAAATATATCTGTATTGTTCTGGACTGTGATGCGGTTTGTTCCCATGTATTCCATCACAATTGTACAATTTCTGGCCTCATTTACCAGCTGTAGAAATTGGGTTGGCTTTTATACCTGCTTATTCAAAATGAGGTCAATCTATTAATAATATTCAGCCATATAGAAACACAATACTGCTTATATTTTTTTCTATTTCACAGAGATGTGGAATTGATATCGTTTATTCAGATGCTTATTCAGATGACATATGAAAAATTTCAGGTGAAGTGATGCTTATTCAGATGACCTATGAAAAATTTCAGGTGAAGTGATGTTTATTCAAAAGAGGTATGACAGACTTCAGGTGAAGCGATGTTTATTCGGATGACGTATGACAGATTTCTGTTGAAGTGATGTTTATTCAAATGATATATGACAGATTTCAGACGAGGTGATTTATTCAGATGACGTATGACACATTTGAGTTGAAATGATGTTCAATCAGGTGAAGTGATGTTAATTCAGATGACGCATGGCAGATTTCAGTTGAAGTGTTGTTTATTCAGATAACGTATGACAGATATCAGGTGAATGATGTTTATTCAGATGACGTATGACAGAATCAGCTGAAGTGATGTTTATTCAGATGACGTTTGACACATTTGAGTTCAAATGATGTTCATTCAGGTGACGTGTGACAGACTTCAGTTGAAGTGATGTTAATTCAGATAACGCATGACAGATTTCATTTGTAGTGATGTTAATTCAGATGACGTATGACAGATATCAGGTGAATGATGTTTATTTGGATGACTATGGCAGATTTCAGCTCAAATGATGTTTATTCAGATGACGAATGACAGACTTCAGCTGAAGTGATATTTATTCAGATGACGTATGACAGATTTCAGTTGGAGTGATGTTCATTCAGATGGCGTATGACAGATTTCAGGTGAAGTTATGTTTATTCAGATGACTATGACAGATTTCAGTAGGAAGTTGAATTGATTTTCATTCAGATGAAGTATGAAATACTTATGTTGAAGGGATGATCATTCATCTGACAGAGTTCAAGTTAAGTGATGTTATTCAAATGAAGAATGATAGATTTCAGGTGAAGTGGTGTTTATTCAGATGACGTATGACAGATTTCAGGTGAAGTTATGTTTATTCAGATGACTATGACAGATTTCAGTAGGAAGTTGAATTGATTTTCATTCAGATGAAGTATGAAATACTTATGTTGAAGGGATGATCATTCATCTGACAGATTTCAAGTTAAGTGATGTTATTCAAATGAAGAATGATAGATTTCAGGTGAAGTGGTGTTTATTCAGATGACGTATGACAGATCGCAGTTGCCCTGATGTTTATTCAAATGACGTATGACAGATTTCTGTTGAAGGGGTGTTCATTCAAATGACATATGACAGATATCAGATGAAGTAATATTTATTCAGATGACGTATGACAGATTTCAGTTGAAGTGACGTTTATTCAGATGACGTATGACAGATTTCAGTTGGAGAGATGTTTATTTAGATGACATATGACAGATATCAGATGAAGTAATATTTATTCAGATGACTATGACAGATATCAGATGAAGTGATGTTTATTCAGATGACGTATGACAGATTTCAGTTGAAGTGATATTTATTCAGATGACGTATGACAGATATCAGATGAAGTGATGTTTATTCAGATGACGTATGACAGGTTGCAGTTGAAGTGATGTTTCTGACCTGTTTCTGTACTCATATGAAGCGGACTTCATTCAAGGGCTACTACGTGAAAACAAAAAGAAACTATCCCAATCCTTTAATTTCACTTTTCGTTATATAAATGACGTGTTGTCGTTAAATAACGACAAATTCCAAGATTTTCTACATGTCATCTACCCTAGTGGGCTTGAAACTAAGGATACTACAGATACACCCAAGTCCGCTTCATATTTAGATTTGTTTCTTGAAATAGACAATGAGGGACATTTAAAGACAAAACTTTACGACAAACGTGATAAATTCAACTTTCCTATTGTTAACTTTCCCTTCTTGATTAGCAATATACCAGCATCGCCTGCATATGGCGTCTACGTTTCTCAGCTTATCCGATTTTCAAGGACATGCGTGAGTTTATACCCTGACTTTCGACAAAGAGGATTACTGCTGTCACAAAAGGTTCTTAACCACGGTTTTATCAGGGATAAGTTGATGTCATTACTAGGGAAATTTTACGGTCGTCATCATGAATTGATTGACCATTACAGTGTTCCAATATCTAAGATGATGTTGGACCCGTTCCCACTGTCGTAACATTTCACGTGCCTCCACCGATTTTGAATTCCACCGGATTGACTTTGTTGAACTTCACGACGGGCGACGTATACTAAGCAGGAACTGCTTACCCTTCAGGAGCACCTGGGTTCACTCCTGTTTTTTTTATAGGAGTTCGTGTTGTTCATTGTTTTTAATTTTCTGTGTTTATTTGTTGTGCTTGTGGTTCTTCATTTGTCTTCCCGGGTTTGTCTGTCCAATTGATTACGTTTTTTGATTTGCTCCTTAGGTATATTTGTCCTCTTTATTCACATGAAGTATGACAGATTTCAGATGAATTGATGTTTACTCAAAGGACTTAAGTAATCATTTTTTAGATATTTTCTCTGCAAAATACTTATTTTCTTCTTTATAAAAAAATATACGTTATATGGCATGGGAATATGAATTTTAAAATGCGGAAGTACTGGGCTGCAAGATCACAATCCCCAAACAGTTTTCTAATCTACATTGTAATTACATCTGGTAGCAAAAAAGACATTTTGATGACACTTCTCAAAAATTATCTTGAGGAGTTTATTATATTTTATTTGCAAGAGATCAAAATTGTTAATCAATTATTATACCAGGTGGGCGAAGATAACAACTGTTGTAAAATTCTCATAGCAGATGTTACAAGGGAAATTTATATATGGAGGGATAAATCACGTCTAGTCAATTATTGGATACCTTATTGATAGGCTTAAAGAATCGATACTTTATAGTTATAATAAAAACTATTACACAACTACCAATAAGCTGTACTTTAAAGGTTTTTCCTTGCGCAAAATAACAACATCAGACAATTTATGATAACATGCAGACACCCTTCGGAAGATCAATAGCTTTTTTAATTAATAAAAGACGAATAGTACAAATGAAATCAAAACAGAAGTTGACAGAAGATGTGACAAAAGAGTTATAGGCAGATAAAAGTAAATAAAGGCAAAAGAAAATGATAAAACGGGGTCCAGGAATACAAACTGCTTTATTTTAACCCCTAACTGAAATTGTTCGCAGCCTTCGGCTCCTTGGAACAGTTCAGTTTTCGAGTCCACAAAACAAATCTTCTCCTCAGACCTAGTCAATAATGGTATATCAAATTTTTTGTAAACTTTTCGATTTGCGCTAATTACATGAATTGTTACAGTTTTAATTTGAAAAATATGGTGAAAAGGAAACATTTGAACAAGAAGACTTTATGTTTCACTTTCGAAGTACGAATTTAAAAACTCCAATCATGTCAGTACAGTTTTGTTTTTACTTATACCTATACTAGCCTCAAGGGAATACGATATAATAAGGTTCCTCTACTGATTTTATGTTACAAATTAAACATATATTTATGTGTTCTTTTCCACATATCCAAAGAAAACTACACCTTTACCATTCAGTTATATCTGACACTGAATGTTGGTATATTTGAGCCAAAAGCCATTGTTTTTTTTATTCTAGGACTTTTACAAAAATGCGTCTAAATTTTAAGCGAAAAATATAAATTCAGCAGGTATTTTGAAAAATATTCCGACATACATCTAGACGTTTTTCTCTGATAAATAACTGGTGTCAAAGATTGATAACTAATTAGGAAAACATGCAAATGTTGGTTAAATAGGGAATATAGATGACACTTTTGTTATGATACATGAGGAATAAAATGATTTATTGATTTTTTTTATTTACATTGAAGTATATAATCTTGAATAAATGGACCTCCGTTTAGAAAGAAAAATGTACGGGGTCCATGTGCTTCTTACGGAGATATTAAGGAAAAACATCAATTTTCACGATTTTCTGTATAGGCTAAGGGCTTTCCTTGTGAGATGTTATTTCGTCCTAATGTGCAATTCAATGCGAACTATTACCTTCCCTGCTACTGTATCTAATTTTGTTAAATCTGGAGCCTGTATCTTTAGTGTTAGTGACCACTGCTAACCACTGCTAAGTGGTATCATATTATACTATCCTGATTCTTTGTTAGTGGTATATTTATGTTTTGTGGACTTTAATGTGGATTTCGATTGAAGGTGTCGGTTGGATGGCTTTAATCGATTGATATGTCATTGTCGATTCGTTATCTGTTTTATTATTTATTGATATTTTGTGCTTATTTTCCTATAAGTTCTTTGATAAAAATTTTGATTCATAAAATTTGCACATTTCATCGATTTACAACTCATCAGATGTTCTCAAGGCCTAAAATGTGAAAAAAAACAAAAACGAAAACGTTGAAGATCAAATTTTGAAAAAAAGCCAAAATGATCGAAAGGGTCAAATCTATATTGTATGAACATGCTTACTATTTTGATGCACTATATACACATATGTGTACATTTTGTCAATTATTTTCTCCTCAGTGGTAAGCCAATCAATCTTTTATGTAGAAAAAAATATGCTAAAAAAGAACAGATTCACGGAAACGAATGATAAGTGTTTCTGTTTCGTAATTTGAGACTACGTTTAGCAACTATCTGATTTATAAGTTAAACATGCGTTTTTGTAATGTGACATTCATCAAAATTTACTGTAGTTCTAAAATTATAAACTTACAATGTTCAAACTACGTGTATATCCACTACATCATTTTCTTGCAAATATTTATGTCTGTTGTTTTAGTCTAGAAACTTTAAATGCTTCGGGGACTTGAGTTCATCATTTTCAACGCCTATTTTCTGAACCTATATAAATTTGTCTGGATGTGATGACACATGACAAGTTAAAGTATAATTTGATAATCTGACCATAAATTGTCTGAGATTTTCCTATCTTACATTTAAATCATTAATTGATTCTATTAACATGATTAAATCTAATATAAGAAGCTCTGTTAAACACATTTTTTACTATCTCTCCTACACGAGATGTCTTCTATTGGAAGATGAGGAGCGATAAAATCGTTTCGACAAAATTTTGTTCACAATATAAGAAGCTCTGTTAAATATATTTTTTACTACCTCTCCTACACGAGATGTCTTCTATTGGAAGATGAGGAGCGATAAAATCGTTTCCACAAAATTTTGTTCACGATATAATTATCAAATTAGTTCAATTTAATTTAAATATTATATGTGTATAATTATATAAGAATAGAAGGTGTATATTATTTATAGCAACATATTATGTAGGTTCTGATTTTGGTCACGGGGTAATTTTTTTCAAAGGACATGGTAAGATTTGGCCTGATATTCGGCCCCTTGAATTCTAAAATAAAAAAACTTACTCTCAGCTATCATTAAGTACTCTTACACTACTGTATTTTAAGGAACATGTTTTGTTTTCAACAAGAAATTTCGGTAATGGCGGCAATATGCTGTCAAGGGTGGCTAATTATGAAGAAATTAATGAAACAACACCCATTTTACTCATTTTTGGACCTTTGAATTAAAAGATTTATATGAGCAACAGCCTTGCCCAAAAAAGATATTTCACATTGAAATGCATCTTTATGTAAGACAGACATTATAATAAAAAATCTTTATGTGCAATGCCGTTGCTCATAGTTGTTAATTTTTACCAAAATCGAATGTGAAAAGACTCAGTTTTTCAAGTCCTTGATTTAGCAGACGTTCATGACGTCGCTGTTACATCATCGGAAGGAATCCTGTAGAATGATTGATATATTGTGAAATTCGATCTCTATACGATAATAATGAACTAAATTCGAATCTTAAATCTTCATTTCAATTTTTCATGTCATACCATCTTCTTTGGAGACATAAACTTTTGGAAATAATGTTTCTAAACGGGAGTTTCAGTGTAGAGAGATGCTGCAGGGTTGGAATTCTTTACAAATGAGGGACTTTAAAATATTCCGTCATTATCAAAATCTTTCATCTCAAAATTTAGATTTTAGAAATTTATTAGTTTCATTTAAATTACACTTTGCACTTTATTTGTTCATCAATTTTTCATAAATCCAACAACAAAAATATTTAGTTTAATTATACGCACAACTTTCTGATTCTGTCTCTGTGCAAGACGGAGAAGTTCGCTGTATCTCTTGTATCATCATGATAAATAAGTAGTATATATGCGGTTTTCAGTTATCATTTGTGGTGGTGGTGGTGGTGGTGGAGCCGGAAGTGACGTCACCGGAACCGGAAATGACGTCACCGGAAGTCATGTGACCGGAACTGGAAGTCACGTGACCGGAAGTGATGGATTTTGGCGCCATTTCTTTACGGAAGTGACGTAAGTCACGGACCAGGATGTGCCATGTGAATTATCTCCCTTTTCCCCCACTTCTCGGTCGTCTCTGGATCTTTCATCGATCTCTAGGGTCTGATAGTCTTACTGTTATGTCGAAGTCCCAGAGTATACGTTTGGATTATCTCCCCTTATCCCGCTCTTTTCAGTATTTTCTGTGAGGACCAAAAGGTAGGATTGGATTATGTCCCCTTACCTCCAAGTGATGCTTGTCACCAATGGAGGGGTGTCCTTAGCAACCGCGGTCCATTTCATTGCATTCACTTCTCTTCTCTTGCTCCATGGCGCTCTTCGCTGCTCTTTGCTGCTCATCGCTAACCTTACTCGCCTGCTCATTTCGCTCCTGCTGCTTGTTGCTGTTCGTCATCGCTGCTCTTCTCTTGCTCTTTGCTGCTCAACGCTGCACTGTACTCAGACCTGAAAGCAGCCTAAAGACAATCGTTTACCCTAACACTAGTTCTGCTTAGCAGCCTGCTTCAAAGTCATGTTTCAAATGCTGGATTGGGCTCAATTCCTTATGACTTTGAAGTGGTACTAGTGTTAGGGATAAGATTATTTTAGGGTTAGGTAAGTATTTTATAATTTGTCTAATTTTTCTTAATTTTCTTAATTTTTTATTATTTTTTTTAATATATTTACATAATTTTTCTAATTTTTCTTAATTTTTTTTAACAAGTAATAATAATTTTTCTAATTTTAATTCTTTTTTTTGGGGTTTTGGAACCATTTAGTAAAAAATGTATAACTATTTTAACTATTTTCTGGGTTTTCATCAACATTCGGAACCATTTAGAGGTCTTCGGAACAATTTTTCACTCTTCATGAATGTTCGGTCGTTTCCGGAGGGGGGTGCTCACTTACAGGTCCGCGTTCGTGGAGGCATCCATGTTGGATCCCGTTAATGTGACGTCATGGAAAATTTCAGTGGAAATTTCCATTAGAAAACGGATTGAAACATGTCGGGGAACGCGGCCGTGAGCGAAGACACCTTGGGTGCTCTCTTTTACGTCCGCGTTCTGGCTATATATACAGTGCAGAACCTCTCATTTCGTATTGAACCTTTGATAAGGTAACAACCATGTTCTCTTGTGAGAAATGCGGTACGACTTTTACCGAGAAGAGAAACCTGCTTCGCCACCAGAAGACCCATCCTGCCTCGTCTCTGACGTATTCCTGCCAGGTATGTGGAAAAGAATTTTCCAGGCCGGATGCCAGGAAGCGCCACCAGGAGTCCCACCAGCAGATTGAGCCTGGAAAGCCAGATCCAGTCCAGTCCCTTGCCTGCCAGGAATGTGGGTTAGAATTTGCCAGGCCGGATGCCAGGAAGCGCCACGAGGCTACCCACCAGCAGAGTGAGCCTGGAAAGCCAGATCCAGTCCAGTCCCTTGCCTGCCAGGAATGTGGTAAAGAATTTGCCAGGCTGGATGCCAGGAAGCGCCACGAGGCTACCCACCAGCAGAGTGAGCCTGGAAAGCCAGATCCAGTCCAGTCCCTTGCCTGCCAGGAATGTGGTAAAGAATTTGCCAGGCTGGATGCCAGGAAGCGCCACGAGGCTACCCACCAACAGAGTGAGCCTGGAAAGACCCATGCAGTCCAGTCCTTTGCCTGCCAGGTATGTGGAAAGGAGTTTGCCAGGGCCGACACCAGGAATCGCCACCAGGAATCCCACAGGTACACCTTGACGTGTCCAGACTGTGGGCAGTATTTCAACAGATTGGACAGTTTAGCTCGCCACAGACTGTTGCATACCAAGCCAGATGCCAAACCCAGGATGAAGAAACCAGTCAAGAGATCAGCCTCGCCACTACCTGGCCCCAGTGCAAAAAGACGCAGGACAGTCTCGCCACCTGAGAGTCCAGCCAGTCCATCTCAGCCAGACGTTTTGCCAGAAGATCCCGACACCAGGGTTTTGTACCTGAGGCACCGGACAGAAGAAAATACCGGCAACCGTGTCCAGGATCGGTTCAACTTTACGTTGAACGAGATTACCACCGCCACCTTTCCTGACATGGTTCGCCACATTTTCGAACTCCAGACCACGGCCTTCAAGATCAACGTGTCGTTTGGATTTGTACTGAGGAACGTAGAGACCGGAGAACTGAGATACTTCCATTCCAGCCAGAACAACGCCAGATTTTTCGAGGTACCACACCTGATAAGAAATGAAGAAGACCTAGAGAAGTTTTTAGAAGAATTGAGCCGTCACGACATTTTGGAGTTTATCCGGCAGCAGAGACCCGATACCAAATGGGTGGTGCATTTACTGACAAATGCCACGTTTTATGTCAACAAGTTGGTGGAACACCCGATAGGAGCCAGAGTCGTGTTACCAGACTTCATTTTGAAAAACCGTGGTGTCGTCGCATTGGTTGCTGGATCCCATGGGCCATATGATGACAACCTGTGTTTTTTCCGGTGTTTGGCCGTCCACCGTGGTTTTGCCGTCGTAAACGTAGAAGTACCTACCAAGACTTACTATCGTCAATATTTGGAGAAGACAGAAATGTCCGGCAGTGATTTCAAAGGTATTTGTTTAGACGATTTGGCGTACATCGAACCACTGTTCCAAGTCAACATCTGTGTGTACGAGCTGCAAGAGACAGAAGACGGCGACGTAGCGGCGAGATTGGTACGACGTTCTCCTTACAGTTTTCAGGACACCATGAACCTGAATTTGTACGACAACCATTTCAGTTATGTCAGCGACATGGAGAAATACAGTCACAGCTACCTGTGTTCCAAATGTGACAAGATGTGGAAGCATGTGGGCATGCTTCACAGACACGAGAGAACCTGCAGCGGTGAAGTCCTGTACAAATATCCCGGCGGGGTGTACCATACACAACAGACCGTGTTTGAACGTTTGGAGGACGAAGGTATCCAAGTCCCGGAAGAAGGCAGATATTACCCTTACAGAGCCACTTACGATATAGAGGCGATGCTTCAACCTACAGAAAAACCAAGATCTGAAAAATTGGAATGGACCAGTCAGCACGTTTTGCTCAGCGTCTCCGTGTGTTCCAACGTACCGGAGTTTACAGAGCCAGTTTGTTTCGTGTCCGAAGGCGATAGCAGTGAAACCGTGGATTCCTGTTTGATACATTTGACAGAAATCAGTGACAAAGCCTTTCGCTTACTGATGCCCAGGTATGCTGGTGTCTTTGAAGAGATCCAAGAGAGACTGGACCGGGACCTGGAAGAATACCAAGACGACGAAGAGCGAGAACGCCAGGAAAAGAAACATCACCTGTACAAGTTGAAGTAACAACTGGAACGACATCTCCAAGAATTACCCGTGATTGGCTTCAACACCGGGAAATACGACGTGAACGCCATGAAGATAGATTTCTTCACTCGTCTGGTGGAAAGTCACAAGATAAAGTATACCGTGAAACGCAACAACAATTTCATGTGTATCAAGACGGAGAAGTTGAAATTTTTGGACATCACCAACTACCTGGCTCCCGGATTTAGTTACTCCCAGTTTTTGAAAGCGTACGGCTGTACGGAAGAGAAAGGGTTTTTTCCATACGAGTGGATGACCGATTTAGACAAGTTGGCAGTGACGGAGTTACCACCACACCAGGCATTTTTCAGTACGCTGAAAAACGAGAACATTGCACCCGAAGAGTACCAGCTGTGTCGGGACATCTGGCAGGAAAAGAACATGAAGAACGTGAAAGAGTTTCTGGTATGGTACAACAACAAAGACGTGGAGCCCATGCTGGAAGCCATCGAGAAGATGTTTGTGTATTACAAAGGATTGAAGGTGGACATGTTTAAACACGGAATCAGCGTACCGGGACTCACAATGAAAACCATGTTCGATGGTCTGTCCGATTATTTCACCGTTCCGGACGAGAAGAATAAAGATCTGTACCAGTTGTACAAAGAAAACATAGTGGGTGGACTAGCATCGTCTTCCACAGATACCACGAGAAAGACCAGACCTTCATCCGTCCTGCAGAATACCAAGACCCAAAACCGTGCAAGAAGATCTACGGTGTAGACGCCAACGCCTTGTATTTGTGGAGTATCATGCAGGATATGCCAACGGGTCACTTCGTCCGTCGCAAGAGTGAGGAAGATTTTAAAAGACAGACACCTCGAAGGTACGAACGAATGGCTATCGAGTGGTTGGAATGGGAAGCCAAGGAGACAGGACACCACATACGTCACCAAGGGAACGATACGGAAAAACTTATAGGACGTCGGCGCCTTCCCGTGGATGGTTACTGTAAAGCTACTAATACAGTTTACGAGTTCCAGGGCTGCCTGTGGCACGGACATTGTTGTCGCCTGACTCGGGGAAAGACAGAAAACCCGTTGACCGGAAAGAGCCTGGATGAATTATACAAGACTACCCAGGAAAAAATACAGTACATAACAGAAAACGACTACCAAGTGAAACAGATGTGGGAGTGCGAATGGGACCGGTTAAAGAAAGAAGACCAAGGAATCAAGACCTTCGTGTCCCAGAGGCAGAGACCCTGTGATCGTTTCGCCACGATGACCGAAGACGACATCATGAGAGCCGTGATGGAGGATAAGTTGTTTGGTGCCTTGGAAGTGGACCTGCACGTACCTGAGGACCTAAAGGCAAAATTTGCAGAAATGCCTTCAGTCTTTAAGAACGTGGACGTGTCCAGAGACGACATTGGGGACCACATGAAGAGTTATGCAGAAGAAAAAGGAATCATGCAGCAGCCTAGAAAGTCGTTAATCGGCAGCATGTTTGGAGAGAAGATCATGATAATATCCCCGTTGCTGAAATGGTACGTCAACCACGGACTTAAAGTCACCAACATTTACCAGGTGGTGGAGTACACGCCGTCGGCGTGTTTCAGACCCTTCGGAGATCAAGTCAGTAATGCCAGGAGAGCCGGAGATGCCGACCCAAATAAGAAGATAATTGCAGAAAACGAGAAACTGAGGGGAAATTCCAGCTACGGCAAGACGGTAACCAACAAGGAAAGGCACACGGATGTGATTTACTGCCAGGAACACCAGATCAGTCGCTACCTCGTTGATCCCTCTTTCCGGCGGTGCAACCAGCTGAGTGACAAAACGTTCGAAGTGGAAGTGAGTAAGAAGACCATACACCTGGACCTGCCTATGCACATTGGGTGTTTCGTTTACCAGTACGCCAAGCTTCGGATGTTGGAATTTTACTACGATTTTATGGACGTCTTTGTCGATCGCCGTGATTTCCAGTATTGTGCAATGGACACCGACAGTGCCTACATGGCTCTCTCTGGCGATAGTTTGGAGGAAGTGATAAAACCGGAGTTGCGTCGGCGCTTTGAAGCAGAGAAGAAGAATTGGTTTCCCCGTACTGATACACCACAACTGGCTGCTTGGGATAAGAGGACTCCAGGACTGTTCAAGACAGAATTCAGTGGTGACGGGATGATTGCCTTGTGTAGCAAGACGTACTTTTGCTTTGGAGACGAAACCAAGTTTAGCTGTAAAGGGGTCAACAAGAGAACCAACGACATCAACAAAGAAAAATACATGGACGTTCTCCTGTCAAAGAACTCTGGCTCCGGAACCAACAGAGGGTTTCGTTCTGTAGACAACCAAGTCTACACCTACTTGCAAGAGCGAGCTGGCTTTTCCTACTTTTATCCAAAACGCAAAGTTTTGGCGGACGACACCCTTAGATATTTGATCGGATGAACGGCTTACCGACTCGACTGATTACAGTGGGAAAGCTTTTCATTTGATGTATGAACAGACCACTCTTTTTAGAGTCGTCTGTTAACCGATAACAAAAAAAAAAAAAAAAAAAAAAAGAAATAGGTACCTGTTAACAGGGGCTCAACCTACAGAGCTGCCTAGCGCGTCCCCCTCTCGTTGAGGGTTGTCAGGTCGTTAAAAGCCTGACCGCGGACCATAGTGGGTGTTTTAACAAAAATATATAGTAATAATTTGTTAACTAAATTTACGTTCATTTTCTATTTATAGAGGGAAGCTCCAGCCTGTCACGTGTATAAAAGGAAGTGTAGATAGTCAGAGAAGTCATTCGTACGATGGACCCCTTCCAAGTATACGAGAGAATCGTCACTGCCATGTTCGAAGACGGTGTGGTGAACCAAGGAAGACTGGTCGTATTGTCGGCGTTTACTCGTACCTTTTGTGAGCAGTTTCCGGATTGGGCGCCACATATTTGGACAGTGTACCATCGTGTTGATCTATCGAAACGGTTGGAATTGACCAATGAAAATACCAGATTTTCGACCAATCGGAACGGGAGAAGTTAACCAATCACGATGTCGGAAAGATAGCCAATCCTGTTTCACGTTTCATAATATAAGAACCAATCCAGTTCATCTCCGATATGTATATAAACAGACCAGCAAGAAGAGGAATTAGTCAGCCGATATGTCTCGTAAAGAAAAGAAAACCAAAGACCAGACCAAGCGCGATATCGTTCAAGACGCCATGACAGATTCCAATATTCCTTTGAAAGTACTACTGGGTGGAGGACGTTATGCAGAGCTGACAGAATGGAAAGGCAGTAAAAGAGTAGATCTCAGATGTTGGGAAAGTGAAACCGTGCCCACAAAGACCGGAGTCAGCCTGTCGTTAATGCAGTGGAAAATGTTGTGCAGTACTACAGAAGTGGTGGACGACCTGATCACCAGAATCAAGGACAAAGAACGGTGGACTGGAGATATCATCTGGGAGAAGATGTTTATGTCATCATTAAAGCACCCTATCCTATCATTCACGTCAGAAAATATTTCGTGCCTAACGGAGAACTGACTTTACAGCCAACCAAGAGAGGTATAACGCTGAGTCCTTGAGAATGGCAAGAACTGAAGAAGATCATACCTTTGTTTGAAGAGAAAGAACCAGAACTCAAAACATTGACTGATGTAGATTTTGTAAAATAAAATATGAAACTGTTTCATTTGTGTTTGCGTTAAATATCCCAGTATACAATCACACAGATCAGTCTTGATCTACCACTCAAACCGACAACATGAGTTGGCCTTCCGATCAGCAAACCCAAGTCCTTGAACAAGAAGAACCTTACTATTGTAATCCTACCAAAGACCCCAATATCTTTTATTGTTCCGATGGATTCGATCCGAATCATTTCATGCCTTGGATTCATCCGTTTACCTGTTTGATTGCAGGTCCTACCGGAAGTGGGAAATCGGTCTTTGTCAGACGATTCGTGGCTAATATCCACCATATGATGTGCTCTTTTCCTGATCGAATTTTATGGTGTTATGGCGAATACCAAACGCTTTATGGTACCGTGGACGGTGTAGAATTTATACAAGGACTACCCGATATCGATAGTTTAGATTCGAGTAGGCGACACTTGATTATCATCGATGATTTGATGACAGAAACCGATGACCAAGTGGCTTCCTTATTTACTAAAAAGAGTCATCATCGAAACATCAGCGTCATGTATATCGTACAAAACATCTTTCATCAGGGAAAACACCACAGGACCATCAGTCTCAATGCTCATTACATGGTCTTATTCAAGAATCCTCGAGACTCTTCTCAGATTCATAGTTTGGCTCGACAAATGTTTCCTCGGAAAGCGGATCTTTTATTAGATGCCTATGCTTCCGCAACGGCCGAACCTCACGGCTATTTAATCATCGATATGAAACAACAGACTCCAGATCGACTGAGATTGAGAAGCCATATTTTCCCCGGAGAAGTACAAAGTGCTTACGTGGATGCATAAATACGTCGGTGAATACAGCGTCACGTTAGTCTTGGCCGGAAAACGGAAGAGAGAACATGTCTCCGAAAACACGCCAACGATCTAGTATATTTACGACACGCAAAGCCTTGTATTCAAAAACATCTCATACAGAAAGCCGATCGAAGTCTCATCGAGTGTTTGTGCGAGTGTGCTGATAACGTTTTGAAAGGACACGTCGAGTTAACTCGTGCACAGAAAGATAAATTGAAACGAAATAAAAGCGGACTCCGAGAACTGGCGAAAAAGACGGTCAGTCTCAAAAAGAAAAAATTCATTTTACAGAAAGGAGGATTCTTGGGATCTCTCTTGGCACCCATTGCATCCGTCGTGGGACCGTTACTCTCCGGATTGTTACAATGAAGATCTTGTATTTGAATACGTCTACTCAGATCCCGCAACGACCCAAACCTCCGGTCGATCAGCGAATCCGAGCCATGGATACCTTAGATAGAAAGATGCACGATATCTTGGAACGTGACGATCTACCGACCGAGGAGCGATTGAAATTATACGATCAGTCTCTTTATCGTTATATGAATATACACGATGATTATAGACCCAGACCTGTCGTCCCGGAACTCCCGACAACTCCCGAAGATCCCTTGGAGAAAGAGGTCATAGAAAGTGTTCCAAAAACACTCAAAGGAAAAGCAGAACTTTTATTGAAGAAAATGAAAGCCAGTCCAGAGATCACGTGGAACGAGAAGGGAGAATTAACGTTTAAAGGAGAAACCATCAAGGGAAGCAATGTGGTGGATTTAGTCAACGACGTCTTGCGTAAAAGGAAATATTTTAACCCGGAAGGATGGGAAAGGTTTGGCGAAGCGTTAAGAGAAGCTAACGTCCCACAAGATTTGATAGGTCACGAAGAAAGATGGAGACATATTCATCAAACGAAAAGAGCACCGCGAGCTCGAAAACGACAACAAAGTCCGTCTCCGAAACGATGGCAAACACCGAAAACGCCCAAGGCATTGACCGTATTAAAAAGAAATGTCACATCCAGCCGCTATTAGTTTAGGTCATGGACTCGACGTATTACCATGTTCCTGATCCCGGGAGTTATGGAGGTCTTAATAAATTCAGACCGAAAGGGTACACGCAAAAAGAAGTCAAAGAATGGTTACATACTCAAGATGCATATACTTTACATAAACCAACTAGAAGACGGTTCGTCAGACGAAGAGTGGTGGTGTATGGAATAGATCATCAATGGCAAGCGGATTTAGTAGACGTAGCGAAGATTACGTCTTATAACGATGGATACAGATATTTGCTTACCTGTATCGACGTGTTGTCGAGATACGCTGGGTCGTACCTCTCAAAGACAAGACGGGTCGGAGTCTAGTGGCAGCTTTCAATGTCATTTTCAAGTCGGGAAGACTTCCGATTCGTTTACAGACGGATAAAGGCACGGAATTTACCAACCGAGTGTTCCAGAAATTTTTCAGAGATCGTGACATCCATTTCTTTACGACTCATAACGAGGAAACGAAAGCCAGTATCGTGGAGCGTTTTAATCGTACGTTAAAAACGAAAATGTGGAAATATTTTACTCACAGAGAAACGTTGAAGTATTTGGATGCTTTGAAAGACATGGTGATCTCGTACAATCATACTTACCATAGAAGTATCGGTAGACCACCGGTCGAAGTGACATGGGCTAACTAGACCTCGGTAGCAAAACGATTGTATGGAAGAAGTGGCTCGATTCCAAAATGCAAATTCAAAACTGGAGATCGAGTGCGACTCACTAAAGCCAAAAGAACTTTTAAAAAAGGATATTTACCTCGTTGGACGGAAGAATTGTTTACCGTGGTCCGATGCATCGAGGCCAGACCCCCGGTATACGTGGTGAAAGACGATCACGGAGAAGAATTGGAAGGAACATTTTATGCCGAAGAATTACAGAAAGTCATTAAGAAAGACGACGTGTATAAAATCGACAAAATTTTGGCGAAGAGAAAGAAAGGCAGGAGATTACAGTATCTCGTCAAATGGTTGGGTTATCCTGCCAAATTCAACAGTTGGATATTTTCTTCGGATCTATAAAAGCGAGACGTTCACTCAAAGTGAATCAGTTGAATCGATGGCACCGACCGATACGGATAGCATAAGGTCTTGGGTTGCTTTCGGAAAGAAACTACCACGCCCGGAGATTGTATTCCTGTGCCAAATTCTGATTTTGTATACAGTGATTGTCGTCAGTATTTACAATTTAACGATCGGCACAGAAAACAGTAACCTGTGGACGGCTTTACTGAGCAGCTGTTTGGGATACCTCTTGCCAAATCCGACAATCAAACATAATGTTTTATCTGACGTTACCCAGCAATAGTTCGATGGAATATTATCCGGACAACACCTTGACTCGCTACACGACGAGATTACCTCATATGATGGATTTAGACGGATCGTGGGAGATTGGATTGGCAGAGATACAGTATCCGCATACGTGGTACAACGTAAAGAAACAGGAAAGATGGGTAGCTGTTCATTTTCAAAAAAGCGAGGAATTACAGCGACATCATTTCGAATTGCCGGAGGGGTATTACTCGTCTGCGAAACGTCTGTGTAAAGCCGTGGAATCCAAAAAGAGCAGGACGGAGCTCAAGAAAAAATTCAACATCGGTTTAAACGAAGTGAATCATAAAGTGTTTGTTCAAATCAAACCCAACAGTCAAGTTATTCTCAGTCCCTTGTTACAGAACATGTTAGGATTCAAACAGGCCATCTTTCCGGCCGGAGAACACATGGCCAAGTTTGTCGCCGACATCACGAGAAGTCTAAGTTCGTTGTACGTGTACTGTCCATTGATCGAACCAAGAATGGTGGGTGACTCGCGAGTTCCACTGTTGAGAATCGTACCCGTGGAAGGTAGAGACGGAGATATGATGACGCGTGTGTTCGATCCCATTCAATACTGTACCCTCGTACAACGCCGATTCCAGGACATCGAAATAGATATAAGGGACGACACGGGAGGAATCGTGCCATTCGAACGTGGACGAGTGGTGGTAACACTTCACTCCAGAAAAAAGAAGTTTTTAACATGAAAGCACGTCATTGTTGTGATGCCAAGTCTTACGAAGATTATTATCTTCATCAAGCCGGAAGTGGTTATCCCGTCTATGGGGAAGTCGATTTCAAAGGGGACACGGATTGGGAAGCGTGTTTGGAGGATTGTTTAAGGCGGCCATGCCGTTACTGAAAAAAGGAGCCAAGACACTGGGTCGCCAAGCGTTGAAAACGGGACTACGCATAGCCGGAGACGCAGTTGAAGGAAAGAATTTGAAACAAGCTGCCAAGTCCAGATTGAAAACGGCAGGCAAAAACATGTTCAAGAAAGCCATCGGGTATGCCGGCCCACCCGGAGAACGAGTTATAAAAAGACCTGCACCCAAGAAACGTATCAGATGTCGTCTGACCAAGCAACGGACCACATCGAAAGACGTTTTCGGATAATGTCACTCGTACACCCGCACTCGTGCGAATGCACTAAATCAGAATTGGACTTGTTTGGGGTTCCACCCACCCAGACCAGTGTAGAACACGGATATTGGGAACAGAAAGGTGTGACATCGGCTCTGACGGACCAAGGACCTTACGAATTCGTCTTAAGCGGGGCCGGGGAAGACTACATCGACTTGGCCAACACGTATCTATTCGTAGAGGCACAGATCGTGAAAGCAGACGGAAGCAATTTGGCCAACGATTCGGACGTGGGACCCGTGAATCTATGGATGCATTCGCTCTTTAGCGATGTCAGTGTGAGTCTCAACTGGAAATTGGTGTCCCCTCCCCCGAGTGTTTACCCGTATCGGGCCTATATAGAAACTTTGCTCAGCTACGGACCCGCTGCCAAAGAATCTCAATTGACCGGAATCATGTGGTACAAAGACACACCCGAACACCTAGAAATCAGAACCGACGACAACGTGGGATTCTCCAGCAGAAAGGCATTGATTGCCGAAAGCAGAAAAGTCCAGATGATGGGAAAACTTCACGTAGACTTATTTTGTCAAGATAAATACTTATTAAATCAAGTTGAACTGAAAATCAAACTTAGGAGGAGCAGAGACGTCTTTGTTTTAATGGGACATGCCAACGCTTTCAATGTTAAGATTAGAGATTTAGGTCTATTCTTTAGAAAGGTGGAGTTGAGCCCGGCCATTCGCATGGTCCACATCAAAGCTTTGGAAAAAACGACAGCAAATACCCCATACGACGGGTGGAAGTCAAAGTGGACACTGTACCTAGAGGAAACACCAATTTCGTCCAAGACAACATGTTCCTGGGACAGATGCCCAAGCGATTGGTCATAGGATGTGTAGAAAGCGATGCTTTGAACGGAAACATCACGAAAAACCCGTTTAACTTTAAACACTTCAAGATAAACTTTGTCGCGCTCAACGTGGACGGAAAACAGATACCCAGCAAACCCTTGCAGCCGGATTTCGGCGGGGAAGGATACATTCGAAGTTACATGGGACTCTATACCAGCACCGGAAAGATGTTTCAAGACGAAGGAAACGCCATTTCCAGAGAAGACTTTTCTAAAGGCTACACCTTGTTTGGCTTCGATTTGACTCCCGATATGTCTGAAGTGGGTACCTTTCAACTGATAAAACAAGGCAACTTACGTTTAGAAATTCATTTTGCCGAAGCACTTCCTGCTACCATCAACGTGGTTTTGTATGCAGAGTTCGACAACGTCGTCGAAATAGACAGAAATAGACAAGTCCTGTTTGATTACAGTGCCTGATGAACACTTTAGAGATCGAAGGCGTCTTAAAAGATCACCCTGGGACCAGATCGGTGTTTAAAGGAGTGTACGCCAGAAATAGATTACCCAGAAACATGAACGTGCCTTGGGCCTTGGTGGGGAACACGGATCCTGATAGTCGAGAGGGAAAACATTGGATAGCTATATACATCGATGCCAATTCCATGGGAGAATACTACGATCCTACCGGCATACCACCTCACTCGATCGCTTACATTAACTTCATGAATCGACATTGTCGAATGTGGACATACAACACCGTCAGGGTACAAGAAGAAGGTTCAACGGTGTGCTGCCAGCACTGCATTTTTTATCTGATACATCGGAGTATGGGACATGTCATGACGGATATCACTAGACTATTGGAGGATCCAAAAGAGGCCACGGACACTGTGAATAGATTCGTGTTACGAATCGTTAAAAAAAATATAAAAAAAAATTTATAGAAGAAAAAAAAACAAAAACAAATAAAAAATAAAAACAAAAAAAAAAGAAAAGAAAAAAAAAGAAGGGGGTGGGTAATGCAGCCTATCTTATGATAGCCAGTCACAAGCCTGGATAAATGCAGAGTGACCCACCTCTCTCTCTCGTTCCCGACATGTGGGCGAACAGTGAGCGCCGCCATGTTTCATGACGTCATGCAGACATGTTGCAACACGAACTGTCTTGGATCTCTGATTGGGTGTCTTGTGTGCTTTCTATCACGTCCGCGTTCTGCACATATATACAGTGCAGAACCTCTCACTTCGTCTTATTTCTTCGAACGGTAAAGATGCAACCACAGCACAGACAAGCCTTGCTCAAGAATTACGTTCTTTTGGTGAACGAAACCCCGGTAGACGAAGTAGTCGATGTTTTGGTACAACGAGGCATAGTGGACGAGGACCAGAGAGAATTCATTTCTCATCAACCAACCAGGAAGATGCGTACCCGTGCCTTACTGCAATTACTACCCAGAAGAGGTCCCAATGCATTTAACGGTTTTTGTTACGCCCTGATGGTGAATAGGAGGGACGATCTGCTAGGAGTCTTGACAGATCCCAACAAAGAGGACATGGAAATCTGTTTCCCGGAAGAGTCCAGCTTTCATCTAGGAGGGAGCTTATACCTGAAGGTTGAAAAGGAGGGAATCACCTTGACTGACGGGAGGATGGAAGTGTATTTCCCACTGTTTCGCTGGATACAACTCCAATATACCTTGGACGATATCGACGAGGCCGTTCATTACTTGGAACACAACAGATACGCGTCCCTACACAAACACCTCGGGGGAAACGTTTACGTCACGGCACAGAGTCCGGAATTAAAGTTAGATGTTCGCCATTACTCTCTATCGCCACTGGACGAACAGCTACACCCGACAGACCAAGGAGTGAGTTTGGATTTTCAACAGTACGAAAAATTAAAGGAGGTGGACAAAGTCATCCCAGAACTAGTTAATGCAGCCTGCATTTGAAGCCATCATAATTGTTTGCTTCGAATGTTGACAGTCGACAGCCTTGTTTAAATGCAGATCAGCTTTTTTTGTCTCCCCTTGTTGGAGGAGAATATGGGAAAAGTCCTGGAAAGTTACCTCCCCTTGTTGGAGGAGGAGAATATGGCGGGAAAAGTTATCTCCCCATTTACAGGGTTATCTCCCCCTTGGAGGAGCTCCCTTTCCCGGTTCCGCAGACCACACATCCGGGTCCGTGACTTGCGTCACTTCCGTAAACAAATCATGGGAAAAATCCACTACTTCCGGTTGCGCATGCGCCTGACTTCCGGGTACTTCCGGTTCCTCCTGAACATGCGCAGACCACACATCCGAGTCCTTGACTTACGTCACTTCCATAAACAAAATATGGTAAAATGGCGCGAAAATCCACTACTTCCGGTTGCGCATGCGCGCAAAAATCACTTCCGGGTAGTTCTGGTTCCGTCTACACATGCGCAGACGACACATCCGGGTCCTAACACCTGACTTACGTCACTTCCGTCAACAAATGGCGGGAAAAACCACTACTTCCGGTTGCGCATGCGCGCAAACCACTTCGGTACTTCCTGTTCCGGTTACGTCACTTTCTGTGACGTCATTTCCGGTTCCGGTGACGTCACTTCTGGCACCACCACCACCACCACCTCAAATCATAACTGAACTGTGCGCATATACTACTTAAATATATGTCAGTCTGTTAGAGAAACATACATATCAAGCCTACATTGTACTTGCACTTTAAACGTTTCACACTATATTAAAATAAATTAGAATTACTTTCCACTTATTGGACTTCTTCCTTGATAAGAACAATTATGTAACAAGAATACTTAGGCTAATGTTGGAAGCTAAGCAATTTGTTAAAAGCAAATGTGTACTTTGCAGTTTATTAATTAAGGATGCTCGCTGGTCATGTTTTGGTCTTGTTGTCAGATTTTCGGAATCCTCGGGTTTTATCCATTTCTTAAAAATGAAGTTTTTTGCCCATGAACCCCTATAAAATGTTATGAAATCCTTTATATTAGATAACAAGGAAAATAAATAGAAATGATGAGCTGTCAAAAGGAGCATAAAACGACTTAAATGTATAAAATACACAAGTCGAACAAAACCAAATAGAAAGTCGTTAACAAAAACAACAATCAAACTAAAAAGTTGAAAATACCCGATGTTTAGACCAATATGGTCTTGAGCACGAGCATGTAAAAAATAAAAAAAATAAAGGTGATTACTCTTTGAAACCCAGAGCACAGGTATTTTTAACCTTTTAGTTTGATTGTTGTTTTTTTATGATTTTATATTTTATTTTCCTTGTTATCTATTGTCGTATGAGCTGTTTCGCAACATACTTAGTTTTTTGTATATTTAGATTAGCATTGAAGACCACAAGAACTTTTCTGTAATAATGAAAGATTTTTAATTTTCGTCATCACAGCCCAATTTTATCGATTTAAACGTGTTTCTTTTTTTATATAAATAAGTTTATATCTATAGTTCACTGGTAAAAAATACTCAGTGGACTTGAGATTTCATTTGGTTTTCTCCCTTGCTATTATGACTTGCTTAACCAATGTCAATCCTGGATATTCTGTTAGTGTATTACATTACATTACTTGTGCTTTCTCGTTATCTTGTTTTGATATGTTTTTTATTTATTAATTTTTTTAGTCGGAGTTTTACGCCGTTTTCAGCACATTTGGATATTTCGTGGCGGCAAGTTTTTATTGGTGGAGGAAGCCGGAGTACCCGAAGAGAACCACCGACCTTCGGTAGGAAAATTGGCAATCACTGTAAAGTAAAATCGGAGTCGAACACATCCCGGCACAACCTCAGTGTTGACAGGCTAGCGATCATTAGTAGTCATGACGAACTACCTACACAAATTTATTTGATGCATTTGTACTGTGCTCAAGAACACGACGTGTTTTGGATTGAACATTAAAAAAAATATGTAACAGTTTTACCTTTAAATCCTTGGGAGAATATTCATTAAAATTCACATATTATCACTTTGATTAATGAAACTATTCTATATCCTTCTTTATTTTGACATTTTCACGAATTAAATAAAATATTTTGTCTTCACAAGTCGTCTGTCCGTCTATCTTGGAGTGGAGAGATTAAATTAACAAAGTAAATGGATTATTTTTTCATAAAAAAAATCATGATCAATATTCCCAGGATTTTTCTGATTGATTGCTTCTAGAACAAAATAATAGCCTACATACAAAACAAAAAAATGTTTGTAGTGTACCAGTACAAAATACCATCTTGCAATGAGTGTATTAATGAGAGTTCAAGAAAATCATAAAACAAATGCACTTAATCGAGTATCAAAGGAGTGGATTCAATAATTTCCAAAATATTATATATAACGATATCTTATATGCCTATTTAGAAACCTAATGGGATAGCGTTGAGGTATCACAGTGGTTCTGAAATAATGCCGAAAATGGCAAATTCACAAATTGCATCATAGGACCATTTTTAATCTTTGGAACCCGTCGATAAAGTAATTATTTTTCTGAAAATAAGACATTTTCATTATCGGTGAAGGCGCTCCGTTTCACCAAATACCATGTCTCATTTTTACAGGTTTAATGTGAATGACCCTTAACCTTTCAGAGAATAACACTTCCTCTTTAACAAGAATATAACTGAATTGAAAATTTAAACAGTTTATATTATCAATTATTAATTAACTTAGATACATTATGTATATTGAACTCAATAACTAAAAAATGTCAATACGTTAAAAGCACAAGCTATCCCAATATGAGATTTGGGCCTTATTGGACTGGGTACGACCAATGCCAATATGAGTGTATCTCGGAACTCTCTTGATTTATCCTATGCTTCTATGAAATCATCGGAGATCTGTTAATTTATAAAGGTGCCATTGCCTATTTTTTTCATATTGGCATAGTGATAGGTCCGAGGTAAGGCATGCCATATTATGCCAATATGAAAAACATTAGGTCATAGTTCTATAATACTATATTAGAATTTAGATGATTTGATATTCATCAACATAAGACTGCCGACTTTAAATCTGTAATTTTTGTCACCTTATTTACAAATGGCATTCACGCGTGTGTAAAAATTATGTTATTATGGGACATTGGCTTGTGTATTATCGCTCTACCATTGAATCCAAAAAGTATTGTATGCCAGAAAATAATTATGATTTTAGACTTGAAATCATTTTCACTAGGCACCTGCGATGGATGACGGGGGCTCAATCTATAGAGCTGCCTAGCATGTCCCCTTGTGGCGGATAGTGGAGACCCTCTAGTTGGGGTGTTGTCAGGTCATAATACGGAAAGCCTGAACGCGGACCATAGTGGGTAACGTGTTTGGAGAGTGCCTAGCGCGTCCCTGCAAGCTAAAGACCCCTTCTGTAGTTTTCAAAAAAGAGTAGGCTGTAGGCTACAGAAGGCTAAATTATCCATCCCTACCCCACCATCTTCTTTTACTGTGCTAGTCAAAATTAGTTCCTCTTTGTGTCCCACCCCACCCCTAGTTGAATTGTTTGATAAATTGAGCTGGTTCTCGTCCTGAAGAAGCATGAAATATCTGCCACTGGACGTTAAGCAACAATCAATCAATCACTTTCACTAACGGATAGCTCTATGTAAAAATATAAATATATAAGGTACACAAATTCATGTTTTTATCCGACAAACAACATTGTGTTTCATGTGAAATCATAATTTATTTCTTAGATTCGTGTCACGTAATCTCGGAATATTATTACTTGTTGTAATGTGGAAAACTTTCTTTTCTAATAGTTTTTTATGAACAGTCACGAGGTTCATCAGCAAAGGGCATTAAGATAAGTTTTAGACGAGCCCATTCATAATACAATGCACGCAACAGTTCTAAGATAAATGACGATTGAATTTAGGATTATGCTCATTTTTTAAAAAACATTTTTTGGTTTTATTTAATCTCTCTGTACATGTAAAGGTTACCCTTATAAATGACAAGAGTTGTAATATTAAATTAACAGTATGTTGATTATGATTTCATATACTTCCTGGTTTTATTTTTCTCTGTATACGATACATATCAAGATGTTTACAATTTGTTCACAATTTGTTCATATATTACAGGTTTCCGCACAATGCACTATTTGGCTTTGTCATTGATTGGAATTTTAATGATCATACATGAGTGATATGGATGTGATCTTGGATACTGAAATTTACTTTCGTATCATTCAACAAGCTACTATGTTTTTAGGTTTATACTACTATTTGCTATCAGACAAAATTCTATTTTGCATTTTATCTCGGCTTAAAGCGCAAATGGTTGTCCTTTTTCCAAAATCAGAAGGAAACGTTTCACGCACAATCAATAATTGGTAATGACAAAATATCATCTATATGACGTGTAGTCACGAAACGGACCTCAATAGTTTACCCAAAATTAAGGTAATGTCTTTAGGAAGTTGAACCTTACTTTTACCAGCTTCAGAATTTATCAACTACAAATTTCAACAAAATTATCTAAAAATACTGTAAATTCAGAAGTTTTTGCGTGTATTTATTATTGCGAATCCTTGTGATTTGACAGTATTGCTAGATTAAGTAATGCGATAGGTGAATTTTTGTAACACAATACAAGTACCTAAATTCAAAATGCGTGTTTAAATTATTGCGATTGTCATACTCTCGCAATATTCGCAAAAATTAAAACGTCGCAACAATTTGTGAATTTACAGTAATCCATCCATATCCAACTGTTCACACTTACTTCTCAACCTTTGTTTACTGTCCAACCCTAATTTATGAATTGTCTTAATTACCATAAATATAAAGCAATAATATTCACTGGGCTAGAGAATACTTCGGTTAACGTTAGCCTTAGCACTGATGACACACGTTGTACCCAGTGCCCAGTTGTTCAAAAATTAATCACTTTTTTCACATTCCATTATTTTGATTGTTAAGTAATATCTCTATACAGAATTTTGCATGGACACACAAAATCATAGGATAGGATTAACCCATCAGAAAAGTTTCAGTTCTCTGACATCATCAAGGAAGTAAAAATTTGAAATGGAAAATTGTGGTTAACTTTTGAACAACTGGGTCAAGAAGTCGATCACGCTGAACAAACATGGAATTAATGCTTATTCACACATTTGAAAATAATATAACTTCCTGAAACTGACGTTTTACCATCAGAGACGTCTAACATTTTTAGCAGATGGTTTTAATTGAGTTTAGGTAATAAATTACTGCTATAAATTTGGTGTTTTTATTCATTTTATTCATTAATCTATAATACAACGCTATACTGAAGTTGTGTTTTTAACAAACCAAAGTCTTATACACGTGTTATATAAGAAATCCACAGTTTACTATACAACTGATGTTACATATAGATTCTACTACGAGGACCAGTTGATAATGAAATTTAAAACATTTGATTTCTCTACCCTCTATGCCACCATTTCTCATTCACAACTGAAGCAGAAGTTGAAAGATCTAATCCATCAATGCTCTCAAAATAAAAATGGCAACAGCAGATACACATACCTTGTTATTGGTAGAGATTAATCATACTTTGTTAAAAACCACTCTAAATCTAACAAAAAATATACAGAGGACGAAATTGTCCTGATGATTGAATTTTTGATCGACAACATATTTGTTCAATTTGGTGGACGTGTTTTCCAACAGACAATTGGCATTCGTATGGGTACTAATTATGCGCCAATCGCGGCCTTCGTTCCTTTACTCATATGAGGCAGCTTTCCTTGACGGACTTCTTAAAGAAAAACAGAAGAAGTTAGCCTGTGCTTTTAATTTCAGCTTCCGCTTCATAGATGATGTTTTATCACTCAACCATTTAGTTTTGGAAATTTCTTATATCTCATCTATCCCAATGAACTCGAAATTAAGGATACCACAGAACCTGCCAAGTCTGCAACTTATGTAGACCTTCACCTCGAAATTAACACCAGAGGAAGGTTGAATACAAAACTTTACGACAAACGGGATGACTTTGACTTTCCAGTCGTCAACTTCCCATTTTTGAGCGGCAATATTCTGAAAGCGCCGGCGTATGGAGTATATATTTCACAACTCGGTTTTTTGGTGGGGTCCTTGTTGTTCGTATGTTTTTAGTTTTTGATTGTAGTGTATGTATTGTTTTGGTCTTGTCTTCGTTGTTCTCCGGAGTTTGTCAGTTGTTTCTATTTTTCCCTTCTTCGAATATTTCTTTGGTATTTGCTTTACTTATCAACTCGGGATAACTAAAATTTCATTTTTAAACTGCAAGGCTTGACCGAGCTGTTTAAAAAAAATTAATTTTAATTATCGAGAGTGGATTAATTTCATAATTAACCCGTCTACAGTTTTAGAATCTTTTTCTCTAATAACAATGTAAAACTCCGAGAGGTCTTCCGAACGTTTTTTTGGCGAGAAATTTTACGAGCATTTAACCAACGTTTGGTGATATTTCAAATTTCCCGCGTTACAACGTATAGAGGGAAATTATTGTATTTAAGATACGGGTATTTGAATGCATTTAATCATGTGATTTATAGAAGGCGGGAATTGTTTTAAGGTTTTATATCAGTTTCTAGCCACCCTTTCACCTATACACACTTAAAAATTAAATTCCAGTTTCGAATAGTTTGATATAGGAATGAAAGTTATATTTTGTTTACTTTCACTACATTTATTACCAGATAAATTTATTTTTGCAAAATATTGTAATACTGTCCAGAGTATTTCTCTTGAGGCGATTATTGCATTGGGTTCTGGACACAGGTTTCCATTTCTATTCGAATGGTTTTGCAAGGTTTTTCCTGGCCAACGAGATCGCCAATGATAAAGGTTATTTAATATTTTCTGTATTAATGTATAACTATATGATCATCATTATTACAATTGTATATATATTTATTTAATATATTCTTATGTAACAACTTTGAATATGCATGTGTTGTCATTTGCACATCAATAAATCCTGTGTTCCCAGGTTCGATGTGCTATCGGCAATCTTATGGATTGCGTTGTTTATAATTTCTTGAAATTAGTATAGATTAATACCAGAATTTATCAACGAGTAAAGAGATGTATAAATGCGCACAGAATTAGAGAAAATCTTTTACACCATTATTTGCTCGTTAAGATAAATAAAAGGATAACATGGGTGAAAACTCGTATAAAGCAGTTGACATGGTTAAAAAAATCTTGTACACAGGTTTCTTTTTAAAGATTTTTCAATCTTATCTTCCTGACAAATCAGTGAATATCTCAATAAGCATCCTGAATAATTGTTTGCTCATTAAAATAAGACAGATTTTCTATATCACTCAAGAAGAAGTTGAATATATTAATGCCTACTTTCAATTTACTATATTAAACTGAATACAAACAGACCAAATAACACAAATCCTTTATATTTTCATTTCTTAGATCTGTCCTCCTTTGTCGAATCTCTGCCTAAATGTGTTTTATCTCATTATAAACAAATATAAAAAAAACAAATATTCCGTCTATGTTTTTCACTATTTCAAAGCGAAGTTAAGCTTTTTGTACATTATCAAGCAGGAAGTTTTATCACTTTATACAATTTTAAACGGATAATGAAATCAAGAGCTGCTTGTGAATGCCAATCGAAAAACATATATCTTTGAAGTTTACTTTGCCTACTTTAACGCTGCATTTGTCATGCTAAAGGTAATATAAACAAATAAAAAGCAATTATATTTTTTCAATAAACTTAGTTTTATCTTTATTTTTGTCAGATTATATCTGTAGGTTATATGTAAGATTTTTTTATGTCTTTTTTAAGCAGGATATCCACAAAATATCAACAAATTCACACATATTTTACAAACATAGACAATGATTCCAATTGTATTTTCTGTGTATAATGCTAATTTCTGGATTTACCTCATCTGAAACGCGCGGTAATCCAAAAGCGATCGCAAAAAAAAATATAGTGAGCAATACAACCAAACGTGTATTAACATTTTACCTAAACACCAGGGGTGGTGATCTCGAAGGTAGCTTAAGATTATGACGTCTTAAGACCACCCTTAGACACATCTTAGTCCTAACATGCAACTAGAGTACGTTGAACTGCATCTGAATATCAAAAAAAATAATTTAGGTCCCTTTAATACTTCTCAAAATATGGTGTTTCAGGTTTTGGCAAACAGATTGGTATATACATAGAATGCACGCAGTTATCGCTCCAAAAAGTCAAATTTTAGACATTAAATTATGATTTCTCAAAATTCAGTCCATAGAATTTTTTTTTTAAATGCTATATTATTGCCATTGAAATTCTCTTACTATAGATATAAAATTAATTGGGGTTCACCAGATTCGTTTTATAAGTATATTATACTGATTGAGGAGTGATGAGCGTCAAAAAGACAAAATAAGCATAACGTCGTCACGACGTCGCGATAGAAATGTAGATTTTGAGTGTTTTTTTACAGAACAGGACCTATATTTGAATTATTTCCACAACAAATCCTATGTTTATTTAGTATCATTGAAACGAAAAAGTTGAAAGCAATAACATGTCGATTTTATAGAAAATCCTAGGGATTAGATTTTGAGAAATGACGATTAAAGTGAAATTATTTTCGGCGGTTTTTATATGAGATCTACAGTAAATGTCCTTTATTTCAATGAATTTGATCAACCTTATGAAAGAAATATAAAAGCTAAATATAATTGTTTTTGATATTCAGATGCAGCTTCGAATGTTCTACCTGCAGGTAAAATTTCATAAAAATCTATAATTTAGCGGATTTAGGTATCTCCTAGCTTAACTTAGGATATCCCGCATTTTTTCTCCTAACTTTAGGACACCTAATTACATGTAGGTCCTCACCTCCTCCTAACTTTAGTAAATGTGTGAGACAAATAATTTGTAACCCAATACTATGTTTGCTGAAAAGAATGTCCTTTTGTCTTTCAACTTCATCTAAAAGGGTTTGCATTCTGCCTCCGTAAAATTTGGATTTCGCTTTTTGCTCATTTTACGATGAAGATACACATGAAATGAAATACATGTACATGTATCTGTAAACACGTACTTACAAAATATGTGCATGAATTTTACCTTTGAACTATCTGTTTTACGACACAATGACACTTTAAAATCAACTCAAATATTTCAAAACAATGATTATTTCCTACTATTATCCTTTGCAAGAAATGTATAGATATTTTTCATTATTAAAATAATGCATTCAAATGCATACATGATAGTAAACGATTTTCATAATCAATTGTATTACTTGATTTCACATTTTTTTTAAATTTTGTACAATAAGTAACTCTTACGATGAGAAAAGTAACACTTAGGGTGTGTTTAGGACGTCCTAACATAAGATTCGTCTGAGATAGCTTCGAGATACAACTTAAGAATGTCCTAAGATGATCCTAAGTTCATCCTAAAATTGGTCTTAGGATGTCTCTTAGGACGAATCTTAGGATACCTTTGAGAACACCACCCCAGGTGCGGTAAACTTTGCCTGGGACCCTACTTTTGCAGATTAAAAGTGTATTTTGTTTCTGTTGTTTCATACTTGCCCGTCTTGGTTTCGGTTTTGTCCTTTTCAGTGGACTTATGATTGCTGGTTAACCCTTCGGATTATCAACACCTTGTCGTATTCATATAACCTGTATTACAATAGATAGAGAAGATTGGATATTTCAAAACACAGGTGTTTAGCTTAGATAAGACATACGTAGTATGACATGTATGTGGCAGGTTAATTATGAGTGTGTGTGCATAAACGATATATCTGCCATTACCCATGTCTGCTATATTCATCTTGTGTTCAGTGCCAAAATGTACTTACTAGAACGTTCAGAGTTCGATGTTCTTGTGGCATCCTTTCCTAAAAAGCGGATGCTGTGATCAAGTTACAAGAAAAAGCAATTATTTAACGTCTGCCTTCAAATGTCAGAAACATTCGGTGCTTTAAAAAAGGGTAATATCTTCATCAATCGAATCAAAACAATTAAAATTTCAGTTATTAACCAATCAAAACCAAATAATTGTAATTATATGAATTTTCTACTGAGGATACGTTTGTCTGGGTTAAGTGTTTAGTACATGCGTAGTACGAACTTTAATTTATTTACTGGTGTCTATCATGAAGACGACAACATTTTCCGTAGTACAGAATTCCTCTGGGAAATCTGTTGATTATTTTATCGGATTATTAACTAATAATTGAAAGGTTTCGATTTTTTGCATGGTTCCATATTGTATCATTATTGTAGACAGAACTTTAGAAAATTAGATTTTCATCTTTTTACTTGTAAGATTATATAGCAATTTTGATGTTCAAGATTAGCATCTCAAAACGTGATTTCTCGTGAGTTGCGAAAAGGGTCAAATGTGGGGATATGACGAATTAAGAAGCATGTTCTATAAATTCATCACAAAATTCTATTAGAGTGCAGAAGTAAATGTCAGAATGACATATATATAACATAACAAAAAGAAAACAACAATACGTACATGTACAATACATACGTAGTCCATACTTGGGAGGGTTATCCAGATACCAGAGGCACGGCAGGAGTACTAACACAATCATTGATAAGTTAAATAAATTGACTTCATTTTCCATTCGGCACACCTCGGCAGATTAGCGGAATCTGCCGAGGATTGCCGATTGTTCATTTTCGTAAAGCTTTACTTTTTTACAAGATATCAGTTCATTAAATTTGAAAGTATTTTTACCTTCATGTAATACTTTGGCAGGTATTCTTTACGTTTTTCAAGTAAGGTGGCACATTAAAAAATATGATATTCATCTCATAGCCTATTGCAGTAACTAAGATGGCAATTTCTGATTTCTCTTTCTATATTATGCCTTCTTGTCGTTGAACAATGGGCTCATTGGAGTAAAATCAACTGGGACATAAGTCCCATGGCAGATTGTTCACCTACATGTGTCTTTGTCAAAATAAGAAAATAAGGCAAGGGGTTAATAGTTTCTTCTTGCAATCATTGACATTATTATATACTAATAGTGTTCTACTAAAGGGAATTAACGGAAACTTAAGCTTAATGCAAAAAAGAATAAAAGAATCTGACATTATACATGTTATAGTTACAATGTATCTTAATTCCTATTAATTGCACTTTAAACGTTTCCTCATCGCTAAGTATCAAATTTTCCATTATGCAATTTTTCCTTAGGGTACAAATAGATATATAGATTCCATCTGATTGCTGTATATCATTCATTTCATAATCTTCTCAATATATGTGTGTTAATTAGTACAACTTGTATATGGGAGGTACTTGCTGAAGGTATTACTGAACGATTGTATGCAATTGAAAAATTCAAATTTGCATCCCTATTTATTACCAAAAAGCATTAATTATAATTAAACGTATTCGGACTTGAATTGACCACGTGATTATCCATGGCAAATGTCCCGGATGTTCTATATAACGTTATGGCAATGGCCTCGAGAACAACTAATACATGTTGACAATTTTAGATTTCTGTCTTCATAGAATGTAATAATTGTTTGCCCTATAATATATTATAAGTAGGGAAATGTACAATCCATACGATATGGATGTTTCTTAATACTTGGGAAAGTTGATGACATCTGTTTTACTGTACATGTTTTTCGTTACATTGATATATAAACGTTAAAAATTAACTTCTGTGTATTTGTAGTGCTTGTCGGCAAATTTCGTAAAGACTGTATACATGTATCGATCTTATTTTTATTGACGCCACGTGCAAAACTGAGAAATCCGGATACCTCAAAATATGCAATTTTAGAAAAAAGATAAATTCGAAAAAACATATGAATAAATACAAAGGAATACATAGAACCATTTAAAAAAACCTATTGGCAACACAAACTTTAAAAACAAAAAGTGATTCCAGGTGCACCAGAGATTCAGTTTTTCCTGCTCCATATGTAACATCCATAGTGAAATCCAAAAAAATCAATTTTAGGAAAACTTTAGTCACAAACAGTTGAGACAACGGGGAAAAACAGACCCAAACTATACTACTTAAATGATTGCCGAAATGAAAATTAAAGAATAAATAGTATGCGTCAAAGAGACTACATTGTAATTTGTGATGTCGGTGTATTGCAAAGATAGGATTATATGTGGCGTTGTAGAGCGGTTTAGCTATTTTTTATTAAGAAAATATCAGGTAGAATTTGTTTTCGGATTTTTTTTTTTTTTTTTGGACTGGACATTTGATCATTTGCAAATGTAATGCACCGCTAACGAACAATACTAGTATACACTATCGGCGAATTGTCATTTTGTACTCGTTCTGGTTATATGTACAGAACACAACCTCTCAGTTCGTCTTGAACCTTTGAAAAGGTAAGGATCATGTTCTCTTGCGAGAACTGTGGTATAGCGTGTAATGAGGAGACAAACTTGCTTCGCCACCAGACATATTCCTGATAGATTTGTTGAAAGGCAGGATTTTTCAGCACACTCCCTTACCTACTAGTTATATGGGATGGAAGTTGGCAGGCCTGATGTCCGAAGGAACGCCACGAAGTTACCCACCAGCAGAGAGATCCTGGAAAGCAAGAAATTACAGTCCAGTCCCTTGACGTGACTTCCGTTTCCGGGTGACGTCATATCGGGTTGATCCACCACCACAAATCGGATTTGCCTGTCCCTATATACAACTAATGTACATGTCTATTGCTCTTGGATACTGAGTGGATCCCATTGTTGTCTCAGTTGGTATTATTATGCTGCTCTATTCGAGGGATTGAAGGTAGTCATTTTGATGTTTGACTTTTTTTCTAGGCTTCATTTTGCGTGTGCAAGTTTTTCGTCAACATTTATGTATATAAATCACAGGTAAGCCATTCTTGTACTCCACTACACCTTCTTTAGCCTGATGTTTTTTCATATTCCTTTCTTGACCTACCTAAACATCAAATGAATGTTTCTTTCCAATATAAACGGAAACTATCATCATATGTACAAAGTTTTTAGACACGATATAAGGACGTCCTTCTTTAGATTATTTTCTGTGTATAACCTTGATGCATTCGTTGATTTTTGTATGAGTTTGTTGTATTTTGCAATATTTTGAGTGAGCTATAAACAAATATATGAATATCTTTTTTTAAGAATGATGGTAACAGTTAACGTATGGTATAAGCTTCACTTTTCTCGTAAGATTGGATCGGCAATATTTATATTTCTTCTTTAGAATGTCTTTTTCCTGGAAGATCGTCGCGTTTGACAATGTGAATAAGAAGCACATGTCAGCACAGATACCAGTAGAATATTTACAGTTTGTTTCATCAGTACAGAAGTGTTATTTGCTAAAGGCAAAATAAAAACGTCATAAACACGAAATCCTTGTAGTAAGTAGACTGAGTACAGAGATGTCAACTTAATGTAATTAAAGAAATGTCATCTTTCGAAATGCAGCCTTAAAGTACTCTGTTTAGGACAAAAAAGATAATTCATACAATAGTGGCAAATTTAAACCGTAAAGTCATTATCGAAAATTTTCATGAGGTATCAACTGAAGTGGTTTTCTTTTGCAGTATGTCTACATTATTCTTAGATTATAACTTGTCTTTGTGTTTTTTTATTCCCTTCGGCATATTTAAGGTGCAATGACTTTTTACAGTTAATGATTATGATTATGCAAATACATATTAATAAACTACATACAAAAGGGATATTCGAAGGAGGGAAGAATCCAAACAACTGACAAACTCCGGAGAACGACGACGACAAGACCAAAACAATACATGCACTACAATCAAAAACTAAAAACATATGAACAACATGGACCCCACCAAAAAACCGGGGTACACTTAGGAACAACATACCCCTGCCTGAACAACCTTTCTATCAATAGCCGGGATCTGTCCAGGAAGTCAATGTATGTGTCACAAGCTGTGGAATAACGTACAGTTGAGATCAGTTCTAACCCCTCAAATATTCTGTTAGTGAGGACGGTTCTAGAACCATTCTGAACGGAACCAACCCTGTCATAAAATGTTCTAAGGTAGAATCTTCATAAATGATTCTAGGGTAGAACCGTCCATTTTCATGTCCGATAACTCTGTATTGATTATGGCACGTACTCTTCGTCTTCGCTTTTTCGAAACTTTTAACATTTTTTTTAAATATGTAGTAATATTTCACATCGATTATAATTTCAATATATGAAATTATGATAATAATTAATAATATTAAATTTATGACCAATTTATACAAAACTGCAAAAGTACATACATGTAATAAAGAACTATGGTGCAAGTTATTTTCATTTTTTAACCCACAAGAAAAACTAATTATTGTTTTTGTTAAAATTTTTGTCTGATTTTTTTCTGAAGTAAATTTACAGGTAAGAAATTAGTTCTCCTAGCATGTTGTGTGTTTCAGGTAATTATAACTTATTAACGTTTCGACCTTGACTGTCCGGATTGTTTATTGTTCCAACCTGTAAGGTACACAGATACATGTGTATGTATACATGTAAACCGTTTTGCTGACAAAATCAGCGGGGTTTCAGATTTTAAAATAATTAATGCAGCATTTGAATAAAGAGGTGTGTATAAGGTGGCCCCATATTTCAATGCTGAGATTTCAAATGTGTCAGATATGTAACATTTTAATTTATTTTAAATTAATAATTTATCTTTTTTACCATTTTATTATGGTAAATATTTGATATATTATATAATTAATTGTCTTTGCTCGCATGAACGATATCTATTTCGTTATGACAAGGTACAAGATTATTGGGATGAAGTGCATTTCACCAATTTATCGAAAACTTACATAGACATAACGTACATATATGGACATTTTACAAAATAATTTCAAGAAAGGAAGGGACTAAATCTTGATTTAAAGTTTTCTCTTGTCGAATCATATGTAGAGAAATGGTTCATGTACTAGAAAATAACACCGACTACTTTTTAAAAACTTTATTCTGATTGATTTTTTTTCATTTTTTTAACTATAATATATTTCGGTATGATAAAAGTTGAAATTAAAGGTACGGGCTAACTTGTTCTGTTTTTCCTTAAGAAGTCCATCAAGGACGTCTGCCTCATATGAATAAAGGAACAAGTCGGCCAGGAGTGGCCCACAATTAGTACCCATAGGAATGCCAATTGTCTGATGGAAAACACGTCCACCAAATTGAACAAATATCTTGTCTATCAAAAATTCAATCATCAGGACAATTTTGTCCTCTGTATATGTTTTGTTAGATTTAGAGTGGTTTTTAACAAAGTATGATTCATCTCTACCAATGACAAGGTATGTGTATCTGCTATTTCCATTTTTATTTTGCATCGATGGATTAGATCTTTCAACTTCTCCTTCAGTTGTGAATTAAGAATGTCGGTATAGACGGTAGAGAAATCAAATATTTTTATGCTGTTACAGACTGTTAATATCCACATTTGATTGATACCACTTCTTGAATAGCTTGTCTCACAATAACTTTGAAGGGCCGTTTTGACAGCCGTTAAAATAGAAGTTAAGACAATGGTTTGGTAGAACGCTTGGCAGATCCAGCTATAAAGCGTTGTTTGTATGGATACTTATGTAACTTGGGTATCCACAATGTAGGAAGATCACATTCATAATGTTTGATTCGTCTTTCTCCTTCTGCTAAGACTGTCCCGTAATAACCTGAATATATTTTGCATCTTATAATTTTATAAGTTCTTGCAACGAAAAGCCTTACAGTGAGAAGTACCCTTGTCATCCTTAAATGTGTAAAATATGCGGAAAGGTCAGCGGTTTTCTTAAATTTGAGTTAATAAATTTTGCTTTCTAAAACTACAAAACGTTCGGGTCCACTACAATCGTAAATATGTACAGAACCTCCCCGGAATAATGTATGAAGCGGGACTTTTGAACTAAATTAAAATGTACATGTACATATAGTATACAAATAAATTGAAATACCGGAAAATTTGCATTGAATATTTGATGTTTGTGTATTTAATTTTTCGAATAAAGCAATCAAGGCACACTTTTTTGTGGGCAATATTGCCCAATGTTTCAAATATTTGTGGTTTTCCAACCATTTTATTTAAACTAAATACAAGAACTACCAGTTTTCCTTATTTTCAACTAATACGCTTGACCAGAAGAACAGCAAGATGATGTCAACTTTTAAATCCACAATCATCAAATGTGTTTTTGCAATTTCAAACTTACAAATTATTTTTGTATACTTGAGACTTACAAGCTTTGCAAGAGATAATTTGAAAATATCAATTGACAACTGCAGTGATGATTTTGAAAGTGTGATACTAATGCACTTAAGGTGGATTTGTTTATGAAGAATAATGTAGTATGTCAATTGTTTGGGTTAAAAAGCACAACCCTAAAATAACTTGCAATACCTGTGTGTTGGGGGAGAGTGCTGACTCTCAGCCCCCCTCCCCCCCTTTTCCTTCCCAATATTTCACTTTCCAGGACTATTTCATAATTATCCATGACATTTTAAGTTGTTGTGCACAGGCATGTCCTTAGATGGTCTAAGCTTTACTATTTTGATCGGTTTTGCATTTAATAATTTGCTCTTCAACTATTGGATTATACTTTGGTTTTAACATTTTAGACCTTTTGCATAAGTATTGAGTCGTAAATCAACGAAATATGCGCATCTTGCGTATCAAAAATGGTATCACAGTCTTTCGTTACCCAGGGTATTTCAATTACTGTTTATGTTGATCGATATGAAATGTTATTAATATCTTAATGTCCTCATAATGACATAATGACAAGAACGGTTTAATTTTTTTTAAGTTAAAAAAAAAAAACTGCTTGTCAAAACAAAGTAAATATGGTTCATACGTGCAATATAAAATTGTTTTATAAAAATTATATGGTGATTCAGTACGAAAGTGATAATTAAAATGTAAGATAAAACCAATATTATGGTATGTATTTTATTGCTAAAAGCAGATCAAATAAAAAAAAATCCTTAAAAACAATGTTTAAAAATTCTTACTTTATCATGCATTACATTTACGTTTATATATATATGTGTGTATTTTTATAATCTTCTTGACATAACAGTAATGTTTTGCGGGTCAGAGAGAGGGCAAAGTAGTGGAGAAATGGGTGTAGAATCTTCAGATGCACTAGACAACCTGGAAACTATTTGGCTAAGTCATTTTTAAAATTTTACATAAATATTTTTCAAAATGACATTTGTTTTCTATCTCAGGATTTTCAATTACAGGACCTAGTTACAATGTTTACCATAAAGAGTAAGTAATGAACTACTACTGCATTGTGTACCGTATAGTTAAAACGTTTTGGGGAATAAGTTTCCAGAGATCGTGTGAAGAAGCATTATTTTATATTACAGAACATTTGAAGCTTTCTTTGATTTCTAATTTTCCAATGTTATCTCTGATAAATACATACTTTATAATTTTGCAATTTAATTATTCGTGCCAATGAGAAACCAGAGTGAGTTATATTTTCCTAACCAATGTATGTAAGGGAGATAAAAAGGACAAAAGGGAGAAAATTTAATTATCTCCCTTACCTACATTGGCTAGAAAAAGATAACTCACCCCGGTTCCTCATTGCATACTTGTCATTTAGATGCATAGAATATCCAACAATGACAAAGATATACAAATAACGCGCCAAAACTAGAAATGTCCAATAGAAGGAATAAATGTCAAATATACCCGGATAATATTAAATATGCAAATATATGCATGATACCACTCTTCAAATAAACAACAATTTTCAAGACTGAATGAATAATTTACACAACTGTTTTTATTTTCAATAATCAGAGATAAATTACAAGTTTATTTTACAAAGAATAAAGGTACTAAAATAAACACTCTGCTACATATATTCAAATAAAGTTTTGATTGAGGACTTTTTAAAGTTTCCTCAGTGTAACTTTTCAAAATATATACATGTATCTGGTGCTTGTGTGTTATATATTTATCGTTATGTATCCATGAGGTTAATTTGAAATGAAAACTGGTACTGTGTTTATTATCTAAAACTCGAAAAGAAAATTTTATTTGAACCAATGACAAAGGCAGGAAGGAAAATAAATTTGACCTTTAGAGTGGCGAATAATCGTAACAATTAAATATGGTGCGGAAACAATTTATAATCATGAATTAGGTGTAAGTAAAGTTTAACCAAAGTTTTTTACATTGACCTTGGCCATAGTCATAAATTACTGTGTTGAAATGATTTCTGACCTAAAAAAAGCCAAGTTTGTGACCTTGACCTGCAAGATAAGGATTGTCTTACTAGTTGTCCACCTTCCATCTGTACTAATGGTGGGTAATTACTAAATATCATTGCCTTACTCAAAGTTGAACTTAAAAAAATCAATTGTCTAACTTAAAGCAACACTTCGTTGGGTAAGATTAGTTAAACCAAGTTCATGACCTTGACATTCAAGACAGGGACTATCATCTGTTCACAGCACAACTCCTATTGTTATAGTTATTGTTATGGTACATGTTAAAACATGTAAGATAGCATTCCTTAACTGAAAGAAGTATTCAAATTATACAATTTAAAACGATTTGAGTCGGACATGTACATAAGTTACTTTGAATTTGTTAATAATTAAAGATTAATACATGATAATAAATGATAAATATAAATACAACAAATATATAAATAAATCAAATAATAACAATTAGATATAGTAAAACACAGTTCTTTCTTTTTATCTTAACTCAAAACATGCATTTACAACAATACACGGCTACAGTGTGACATACTTCTTCATCTTCACATGAAAGGAGTCAAATAAATTTTTATTCTACATCTAAATCTTTAATATTATTACAAGTTTTTAAAACTGAATCGAAAACGTTGTTTCACTTCTTATTGTAAATGGGATTTCTAATCAGTGGTCGGTAGTTCTTCATGACTACTAATTATCACTAGCCTGTCAACATTTAGGTTGTGAGTTCGAATCTCACCTGTGACGGTGTATATTAGACTCCGATGTAATTGATAAGGATTGCCAATTTTCCCACCAAAGGTCGGTAGTTCTCTCCGGGTAATCCGGCTTCCTCCACCAATAAAAACTGGCCGCCACGAAATGGCCAAATATGCTGAAAACGGCTTAAAACCCCAACTAAACAAACAAACAAATTATATCGTTCGGACAAATAAGGTAATTATTGCCTTTGATTCTATATGATACAAAATTTTCCCAATCTGCAATTAATATTTCCACAGATGGCGAAGAATTGTTTGTCGCTATGTTTTAATTGTAAATAACACATTACATAAATATATCAAAGGTCCGAGTGACACAGGAATCCTCGTTACCAACCAACCTCTCTCAATCATGGTCGTTTTTTGGTTGCAGTTTTAATCTGAACCTTATAATGTTATAAATGACCAATACATTTTGAAAAACCTATTATACAAGGTGTAAATTGTTTTGTCAAAGTTCCAAGCAAATAACAGAGCTAAAATCCATTTAAAAACAAACATGTACTAGTTTACGGTGTATTTTACTTTCTTCTAATCATCATGGTAGTGGCTTTCATTGAATATGTCAGTCCTTTCCATGCTCTATATATTATACAAGCTGAAGTGGGACAGTCTGATATTGGTGTGTATTGGCCGTTTAAATTAGCACTCAGGCAATCGTTAAACCACCAGCCACCGGTGAACAGTATAGCACAGCTCCAAGATGCAGCATCGTTATCCCTGTCAATTGTAGAGAATTGCATGCCATCATGAAAACTCATGCTGTCACCTACAAAAACAAAAATATAATAAGATATATTTTTTCAGAAATGAAATTTGCTTTACTGCGACATTTTCGTTTGAAACAAATTTCACGGATAAGGAATATTCAAAGTTGTATGATATTAATGAAGAGAATATTTTGATGGAGTGAATAAAGAGGACAAATATACCTAAGGATCAAACCAAAAAAAACGCAACCCATTAGACAGACAAACACAGGAAGACAAAAGAACAACCACAAACACAACAAATAAATACTGAAAACTAAAAAACAATGAACAATGAACAAACACGAACTCCTATAAAAACTAGGAGTGAACTCAGGTGCTATAGAACGGACCCCTCCAGAAGGGTAAGCAGTTCCTGCTCTGTATACGGCATCCGTCGTGAAGTTCAACAAAGTCAATCCGGTGGTAGTCGCATATCGATGGATGTACATGAAAGTTTACGACAGTGGGAGCAGGCCCAACCATAATTTATGCATATTTGAACAAACTATATTTAATCCGACAGCACATTTTCTCAGTGTCCAAAATGTTGATATATCACGATACATTTTCTTTGCTAGCGTCACTCAAACCGAATTTTGCACATACATTTGTTGTTTGCTAGGGACTTAATTAAAGGTGGACATACTGGTCTAAGGGACCACCTAAAGACCATTCCATCAAATTTTGGTATACAAAATGTGCATATTTTTTTCTATTTTTAGTAATCGTGGTCATATTGTTTGGTCTAATTGCTGTAGTAATTTCGGATAAGAATATTTTTGATAACGACGGCAGTAAGGTTTAGAACCTCTGAGACCTGAAAACGATTCCATGAGAGAAATTAATTACTTTATAAATTTCTTACGTGAACATTTTCAAAATTATTTTAATTGTCGTGTTTTTGTAACTGCATCCATATTTATCCCAGATCCGGATACAGGTTCGAATATATAACACACCTGAACCATTCCATCGGAGTTGTTCCCAATTTGTTTGTCCCATAGAGATTTTCAAATGGGTATTCCTAACATTTCTATTTTCTGGTAAATATTTTTGGCTTTCATATTTTTTAAAAACCTAAGAAAATAGGTTTGCAAAACCATTTGAATACTCCAAAAATTGTCACTTAAACATAGTATGCTGCGTTTACGCATAAATTCATCATCATTAACAATTTATGTAATCTTACGAACACTGAAAACTGTAAAATAAAAATACATACTTATATTGCCAATATATCCACTGACTTGCAGTCTATAATTCGTTGAGGGATCTCCCACTGCAAAATTCTGGAATTCAGCAAAACCCTCATTTCCCTCAAAATCCACAAGTTCGATACGCAAAATGTATGAGTTGGAGCTTGTAATGGAATTTAACTTCCTGTTTCCTGTGTAAAAAAATAAAATTCAAAAAGAAATTGGCCAGGCATCATGTGCCATAAACTCACAATAAATCGTCAGTGTAAATTAAGGATTCAACATTTCTGAAAATGGAAAACTCAACTGAAAATGCAAATATTATTACAGTCAATCCTGCCCTGAAGACCGCCTTTCATTAAGCGGCCACCTGCAGTCAACAGTCATGTTGAATCCCTCAGACACTTTTTATGTAATAATTATTTGAATAGGTGATCACCTCTCGAGCTATTGATGTCCCCGGACACACAAATGTAATCCCTTCTAGAACATTTGCCTGTACTAGTATTAAGCGGCTAGTTTTCGTTCAAAGGCTTGTTAAAAACATCAGTAGTTCACTTTCGAGTAAATCTTAAATTATTGTCTCTGAAATGATCAACTGCTTCGTTCATAAATATTTGAATGTATAAAACTATATTTATTCATGAAAAATGTGTATAGTTTTTACTATGAATAAATTTAATCCAATAAGTGAAAATAAACAGTCAGAAAAAAATGTATTTGTAAAAAATGCTATCGATTATCTATCTTTACCAATCAAACAAAAAATTCGATAATCGATTGAATAATCAATTGTGTGTGTGTGTTTTTTTTTAAGTTCTATCTTGTAAATTAATGAGACTAGACATCTTCCTTTAGATTTCACGTCAGGACATTCTTGCCCATTCGGAACACCTGATGTCACTACCGGCTTTCAGTTAAGGTTAACATGTTTTCGTTGCCTTTGGATTTCTATTTTACGGACTGTTCCCACGATTTTGTCATTTCAGTATTCGTTTGCAGATATTCCGGGTGGAATAGTTGCTTCAAAATCCTAGTTAATCTGTTAATGCATACGGAATATGATATTTACCAAGCCAAAATTCGACCAAAAGACCACCAAATCCATCTTCATACTCTATCCACCCCAAACTAAAATTTTGAAGTCCGCTATATCGTCTCTGTATGGTCTGGAAGGCATATAACATTAATGTATATTAAGTTAACCATATAAAAAAAACCAGAAGTATCTCTGTCCTGTTTTAATTTCGTTGTATTTGCAATGACCTCACTGCAGTCGGTGCAAACTTCGTAATAACCAGCTATCCGGGTTATTGTGTGTGCACCACGTTTATAATTGAGGTATATTTCTTTTTGGAGGGAAAACGCTATGGTTAATCCTTAAATGTAATATGTATTAAAAAAAAATTTCTCAGTTAATCCAGATTGTTCTACATCATTAATCCCTCAATAGAAATTCATAATAAAATAATCTGGTAAATCACATATGAAAAGAACAGCCGATCTTTCACTCTAGGAAGTCACGTCACAATTGCCGACGGAAAGATATCAAAAGACATAGTCCGTTTTAAGGATGCTCGCTGGTCATGTTTTGGTCTTTTGTCAGATTTTCGGAATCCTCAGGTTTTATCGATTTCTTAAATATGAAATGTTTTGCCCATTAACCCAACTTTTTCTTTTATAATTCAATCATATATACTTTAAAATGGTATTTGACAAAATTTTATGAAATCCTTTTTATTTTTTCATACATCTTTGAGAGACTGAATTTGTCAATGCAAAGACAATGAAAAATCTGGAGAAAACCCATTTCCTGCGAATTTTCAACGCCTTATAGCTCTAAAATGAGTACATCAACCTATATTTTTTTCTTGCTTATTTGTTTTCTATTCATATGTTCTCTCAAACTAAAACACCTATTTCAAATCCTATTTATTTCCTATTAGACCAGCGATCATCCTTAAATGTAATATGTATTTAAAAAAAAAGTTTTTTCAGTTAATCCAGATTGTTCTACATCAATAATCTCTGAATACAAATTCATAATAAAATAATCTGGTAAATCACATATGAAAAGAACAGCCAATCTTTCACTCTAGGAAGTGACGTCACAATTGCCGACGGAAAGATATCAAAAGACATAGTCCGTTTTAATTCAATTTATTTATGCTATATTGCTAGATTCTGTACAATGTAATGAAAAGTATAACTAATCACTGAATTGAAATACCAGAATTAAACAACTTGTGATCAAAATCTGTTGCGCGCACTCGTGAGTTACTGTGTAGTTCGGTCACGCGTTGTTAATTTCTGGTATTTGAATTCAGCGATTAGTTATACTATAAATCTACAATGAGATATCGAGCAACATAACATTTCTATTTATAACAAACCTATTGAAAGATTTATGTTTTTATAGGACTATGTATCCACATTAGCTACCGAGTCAAGCACTGTATTAGTAGAGTGAAAAACGACTGTTTGTTCACTAGTTAAGGTATCCGTACCATAAATGACCACGTGATTATTAAAAAGTTCCCGGATGTTCCATACAACGCAATTGAAATGACCTCGGTAATTATCGACAAACTTCGGAAATGTCAATATAACTAACTTATTTTTACAGACTCTGCATATAAGCAACAAAGTGTGTTTCAAGTTGAGAAAAATATATATACAAATTCACAGTTTTAAATTGTTTGGTTCAGCCGTTCACGGTCAAAACGAGATACAATTTTCGATCATGAACTATTATGGTCCGGATACCTTAATTATTGCATTTTCTTTCATCCGTAAATCAAGGAAAAGTTTGTATTTGTACTTGTCCTGTATGTGTATTGTATAGTGCATTAAAATTGGTATCATTCCCTTTTTCACAGTACAGTACTCTTAGCATTACAACAATGCAGTTAAGCATATGATATTAGCCTCCATTGCAAATAAAGGCTCCTGACTTTGAGCATATTAAGATGTGGTAATATGACTACTCAACATCTACTAGTGGTTAAACGATAGCACAAACAACAGGCAGAAACTTTACTTCACTCAGTTTAGTTTAAACATATTTTATTGCTATAAAACACAGCAAAAGGATCAAACACAAGTAAATCATACTTATGAAGTCTTCTCCTAATATATTAACATACAAAACAATAGTAGAGCATGCATTACATACGTACACATATATATATATATAAATATACTAATATAATCTGCTTATTATAACAAAATTACAATGGTTTACAATGATTGGACGGGATGAGGAGGAGAGGTATAGAGAAAGAGAAACAGAGAGGAGAGGGAGAGGGAGAGAAAGAGAGAGAAGGAGAGAGAAGAGTGTGGAATCAGATGTTAATTAGACGAACAGGAATCTGTTTGATTTTCTAATATAATCATACACATTTTTAAAAATGATTTCATTTTGTTCCATGGTGAGTTCATTACTGCCTCTGGTTAAAAGATCAGTATTTATACTGCAAGTATCTGGTAACCAGGTCAGGTTATTAATCAATACTGCTCTGCTGTTTGAATATTTATTACACTTAAAAAAAGAAGTGATATGCATTTTCAACCGCAGCGCCGCAGTTACAGGACGGACTGGCCACAATGTTTACTCTAAAGAGATCGTGAATTAGAAAAGAAGCATGACACCTTATTTGAGTTAAAATAACATTTAGTTTTCTAGGTCCAAATGCGAAGTAGGATGGTATTAGATTAGCCTGATTAATGGTTTTCAGTTTTCTCTTAAATTCTGATATAGAATTGACATTTCTTATGTTTAAATCCAAATTATTCCATTGCCTTATAGTTGCAGGGATATATGAACCGCTGGTAAGAGAAAGCCTACAAAAAGGTACAATGATATCTTCTCCGTTACGGAGGGGGTATGTAGTTGTGCTCTGAATTGTTGGAGGAATAAGTTTACAAAGATAATCAGGAGCAGAATTATTTTTTATATTATAAAACATTAACTTTCTTCTGTTTCGTCTCGTTTCGAGTTTTTCCCAGCCAATTTCTTGATAAATAATTTCGGACTTCGTGAATGACGGCAAGCCGGTTATTATTCGTGCTGCTTCAAGTTGCAAACACTCCAATTTTGTTGCATTTATGACCCCACAGTTATCCCAAACCTCGCTTGCATACTCAAATAATGGTCTTATATAAACTAAATATAGCTTTTCTAAATTTCCACGATTTATTTGATACTTTAACTTACGAAGAACATTAATGTGTTTAGTAACACTTCTAATAATATTTTCAACATGGTTATTCCATTTCGCATCACTGCTAAAAGTAACCCCCAAATGTTTATGAGTTGTAACTATTGGAATATCTTGCCCGTTTAGCGAAAAGATCAGATGAGGGGTATATGAGTTCGAGAAGATCATGATTTCTGTTTTGTTTGGATTAAAGCTCATTAACCATTTATTCGACCACCCGTCCAACAGCTCCAAGTCATGATCAATCACAGACTTGACATGTAGTTCATCATCACTAGAGCAGCTGAACGAGGTATCATCTGCATCTACTTCACTCAGTATTCATGTTCTTAGGAAGTATCATTCTACGAAAACTCGTTCAATAATAATTATACCGTAAAGTTACATATTAAATTATACTTAGACAATGGTCGTCTAGACCAGACCATCAGGATATGACACTTCATAGCCAGTCAATAAGTAACAATATCAAACGACCATTGTTGTTTTTTATATCCATTGTTCCCTGCTGTAGGTGTGTCCTCCTTTCGACGACAGCACATCCACTGTCAATGTGCTGTATTGTTTATCTTATTGTCTATGTGTGTTAAAAACTGCACCTCAACGGGAGCAACAACACTAATTTTACACCAAAGTCCTCTGTGAACTATGGAACGCAAAGCCAAAAAACTAATAAAAAGACTGAATATTTATATATTTAAAACTTATTACCAGCAAGCTACGAGCAGTCTCTATATAAACTTACCAACCATGCACATTTGTTAATGTCTATATTACAATACACGTTGAATGTTGTAGGCGGAATAGGTGAAATACTGTAAATCCCGGAATCGCTTCCTAAAGGCAAATCGTTACAGTCACGTGGGAAGGTAGCTGAAAAGAAGAAATTGGGCACATCATTTAGTTATGGTTAAAGTAAAATAACCAGTGAGTTGCAACTAACATAATCTACCACGTGATTAGTTTTAATGTCCCGGATGTTCCATACCAAGTAATGGCAACAACCCCAGTAATTATACGTACGTAAACTTCGAAAACTGTAAACAAATTATTTCGCCAGGTACAAACGAAGAAGTATTTCTCATCTAAGAAATGCCTTATTTTAACAGTTTTGTTTCAAGTTATTTTCCATAAAAAAACATAATGTATATATATCGACTTATCTGTTGTGACCCCCATACCTTAATTTTATCAGACTAAAGTATGGGAAGACTGGTTTGATTGCATTTGGTCAAATTTCATAATACAGGAGACAAGGTTAAACTATAATAGTAGAATCACCGGAAAAATTTACAGCCCTTTTTGTAAGCAAGTAATATGTCTTGTGTATATTTATTCTTTATTCTTCTATAGATCCGAATATATGTAGTTTTTCATTGAATACGATTGTACCGTGTTTTAGGCGTTACCAGTTAAACATGGCGACAACTATCTCACCATACAAGACAAAACGGATCGATATTAAATCTACATTAAATGCGCAGAAGTGGAAAATGAAAGAACCGTTTTAGAAAAGTTTGAATTTTGTTTAAAAAAAAGGTAAGAATATTTAGTACATGCATGATTGAATACCCCCAGCAAACCTATTGAAACATGTACTCCAACAGTTTTGTGATTCCGAACTCTTTTAGTACAACTTTAACATAACGTGTATACAATAAAAATTAAGAATGGGTTGGGTCTCTTTTTCTCAGTTCTAATGACCGTTCTATAAAAGACGCAACCCTCCTAATTTTTTCAGGTGTTGATGGGTTTAAATTTTTTATTAGTTTTTCAATATTGTTTAGATTTGAAATGTTGGGAATATCACCGAAAAGGTGCTTAATCGACTTAATTCTCTGCATCACAACAGTCCAAAAAAAATTCAAGATAAGTCGCCTTATAGTCTATCTAGACTAGTTATGATCAGGTGAAAATCAACGCCAAGATTAAACAAGATAGAAATGACCGTTTAAGACCACAAAAGGATTTTTTCCCCGCACTAATCGGTTTCAAACTTTTGTTTATATATAAAAGTAAATAAAAGTAAAATTGACGAGATTTTCAAAACGGTTCGAGCCATCTATCGGACCCTAGTGTTCCTAATTCGAGCTACCGAAGTTCGACTGCATTATATATTTACCTTGAGGCACTGGCTTTGATATGACCACACCACCGTTAGATACCGCTATCTGTGGGTAACAGCAACCGGAAGTTTCTAAAATACATCTCTTTGAACTTCCGTCATAGCTTGACGTACAACAGTCCAGTTTGAGACACTCGGAAGAACATTCAAGGAGTGATCGACTGTTATAAAGTATCAGTACTGATGGAGAATCTCGAACAATGACTCTGTCCTTCACACTGCTGAATTGTTTTTTGTTTTGTCCATATTGTGCTGCATTTAGTAGACTGAAGTTATAAAGTATAATATATATCTTGAATTTCAACATCTTTCTTCGCACTTTATTTCACAATATAAATGAATTAAAATGTAAATGATACTACGTATAAAATTGACTTTGTTAAATCTCACGACTTGACATCTTGCTGGAATAAGCTGAGAAGAATATAAATAAGACATTAGTACCACGGTGATAATTTTAATTGCAAAAATTATATTGATTATATTTCAATCATGATTATTAGAAAAATGGGATAAACATTTCAATTCAATATTTATATTTGTGTTATGCTTCACAATTCGCATTAGATTTCAACTTCTTCTACTAATTAAGTGTAATCATTGAGTCGTTCATGGCGTTGCCATCTTTTGTTACCAGTAATATGGTACCTGAGTGAAGAAAAATCTTAAAACTTACGCATTTATGCATGTCTCTTTCAAATATGGGTTTTTTATTTAAATTTTTTACCATTTTGCAATTTGAAATACGCATTTCGCCCATTCTTGAGCAATTTCCACATCACTCAGCCGAGTACATGTAGGATTGTAATCCATTCGTACATGAAGCTAGGCACTTATGATGGATCACGGGAGATCAACTAACATAGCTGCCAAGCGCGTCCCCTGGTGAGACCCTCTCGTTGTGGGTTTGTCAGGTCTTAACACTCACAAACACAATGTACGTACGGAAAGCCGCATAGTGTGTAACCTGTTTGGAGAATGCCAGTCTCCCTCTCTGTTTCTCGTCCCGTCCCTATTTGAATTGCATGTTTGATATATTGTTGAACTGGTTCTCGTCTAGAAGAAGCATGAACTATTTGTCACTGGATGTTAAGCAAACAACAAATCAATCGTACAAGAAAGAGGATCAAAACTGGTATAAAAGGAAATCAATGGTTACCATTTACATGTAGCTAAGGAAGCAACCATTTGATTTTTATGGGGAGGGGGCTAGGATCAAATTTTGGATCCTGCATATTTTTTCGTCGAAATTAGGGTCCTGGATTTTTTTCGGCCGATATTGCGGCCTAAATTTTTATTTTAATATAAAAAAAAATATCCTGAGTGACACAGGTCTTGAATTTTTTTCACACCTAAAGTGATCCTGACTTTTAGTTTGCCCCCCCCCCCCCCCCCCCCCCCAATAAAAATCATACGGTTGCACCCTAATGTCTCCAATCGTAGACTTGTTCCTAAGGGAGTCACAGGCTCAGTAGCTTGTATCTCAATACAAGACTTAAGACCTATAAAATTGATAAGATAAAGATCTGTTTTGAAACCAAGTGGTATCTCACTGATACATACGTACAGGTCTGCCCCAAGGATGGTTCTTGAGATGCTCTTTTGGTGAATGATTGGCTTAATCTCTGCTTTTCAACACCTCAGGTTATTTTTTCGAGATAGAGCACAAATTGAAGAGTGTAATTCTACGAAATATGGTGAACTATTCATTTTGTGCACATAGAAATTTTTGTCGCACTATATCTCTACTTTCGGCCAAAAGCACAACTTTAAAAAATGAAGTGAGAAATCATTTGATTTTTTAGAAGGGAGCATGGAAGTGATCTTAGATCCTGGAATTTATTTCCTCCAAAAAATAAACGGGCCTGCCTTTATTCAAATAAATCTGAAAATGATATTCAATCTTGCCATTTTAACTACATTTCCTCAAAGCCCCGCCGACAAATAAGTCATAAAATTCATTTAATAGAGAGTTTATAAAAACTGATTATATTAAAGATAATTGCCAGTCTCTTAATTTGTCATCAAAGTGAATTCAATTACTTAAGTTACTCGTTTTCGATAATTGAATTGCCCATATAACGATATCTAGCTATTAATATTTAATAAACGTTTTCCGAAACATGACTATAATTTTACGGTACATATTTTATCTGACAAATATAGGACTTCTCATGTATAAATAATGTTTTAATTTTCGAAAATGACATATTGATAACAGTCTGCATTTCACTGAAATCTTCTGAAGAGATTATTAGGTGAAGTGCATCGCAGATGAATGTTATTGTGCAGTCTTTTGAAGAGATAATCACTATAGTGCAGTCCCTTTAAACATAATTCGTCAACATACATCTCAGGCGCAATTTACATTGCAATTTACAATCCGTTTTTTTTTAAAAACAAAGCATTTTAATTGAAATTTTCAAAGATATTAAAAATTGTTCGCTACGTGATTTAAGATGTTTCTTTACCTTCTGGATATGAAATCATTACATGTATACCAATCTTTTTGTTGCATTGATATTTTAGAAATTGAGAAATTCAGTTTTACTATGAATTCTTAAATATTATCTTCGTTACATAGGTGTTCGTTCTATCAAACAATTTCATTGCCTACAGTTGCAACCATAGCCTTTTTATAATGGACATAGTGGTATCGTTAAAAGTCTTTAATGGAATTTTTATATCGATTTTAGCTAAACTGACCCAAAGGGTCAAGTGAGCTATTCTCGTCACATGGCGTCCGTCGTCCGGCATGGTCCGTTAACTTTTACAAAAATCTCCTCTGACACTACTGGGCCAAATGGGACCAAACGTGGCCACAAGCATCATTAGGGTATCATCTAGTTTAAAAAATATGTCCGATGACCCCGCCTGCCAAAAAACAATGAACATATGGGTAAACTGCAGTGTTTGTCTTATACCTCAAAAACTAAAGCATTTATAACAAAACTGCCATGGGGTAAAAATTTTCATTAAGTCAAGATCTACCTGCCATGAAATTTTCAGACGAATCGGTCAACCCTTTGTTGGCTCATTGCCCCTGAAATGTTAATTTTAAGGAAATTTTGCAGTTTTGGGTTATTATTATAGATAAAGACAAATTGTACACAGCAAAAATGTAAGATCTACAAATAAGTCAACATGACCAAAATCATTGATTAACCCCTAATTGGAGTTTTTGCCCTTTAAAGACGGTATCCAGCGTTAACTTTCCTTTAAAGATATTCTCTTCTGACACCACTGGGTTGATTGAGACCAAGCTTTGGCGGAATGGTCCTTGGGTGGCCCCCTTGCAAAATTATGTCCGGCATCCCCGACTTTCATGGCTGCTGTTACTCAAAATAGAAAAAAAGGGGGATTTCAAAAATCTTCTATGAAACTACAAGGCCAATTGGAATCAAAGTTGGCAGTAATGGTCCTTAGGAGGTTCTCTTTTAGAAATATGTCTAATGACCCCGACTGTTAACCAAATGGCCACCACAGCCGAACTTAGTTTAACAGGGCCTATGGGAAAATTCATTGAAAAATCTTCTTGTCTGAAACCACTTGACCAGTTGGAACCAGACTTGGCAGCAATGGTCCTTAGATGATCCTCTTTCAGAGGTGTGTCCGATGACCCGGACTGTCAACTAAGATGGCCGCTGCATTGAAAAATCTTCTTGTCTGAAACCAGTTGACATATTGGAGCCGAACTTAGTTTAACATAGGACCTTATGGGATATTCACTCAAAAATCTGCAGAGCTTATTGGAACTAAACTTGGCAGCATTGGTCCCAAGATGGTCCTCTTTCAGAAATGTGTTCGATCACCCGGATTGTCAACCAAGATGGCCGCCACGACCGAACTTAGTTAAATATAGGACCCTATAGGAAAATTCATTTAAAAATCTTCTTGTCTGAAACCACTTAGCCAGTTGGAACAATACTTGGTCCTTAGATGGTTCTCTTTTAGAAACGTGTCAACTGACCTGAACAATCAAACCAAGATGTCTGCCACGGCTGAACTTAGTTTAACATAGAACCCTACAGAAAAACAAGCCAAATTGACTGCAACACTTAATTTTTTTAGTCATGATCAAAATCATTGCTGATGAAATATGCTAACTGGTATCATTGCTGATGAAATATGCTAACTGGTATCATTGCTGATGAAATAGGCTAACTGGTATCATTGCTGGTGAAATGGGCTAACTGGTATCATTGCTGATGAAATATGCTAACTGGTATCATTGCTGGTGAAATAGGCTAACTGGTATCATTGCTGGTGAAATATGCTAACTATTATTCTAATGTAACACTGTATGTAACGTCTATTTTGATTGGATGACGTCCAAATTTTCACGGCATCAATTACACAATTGATGGTGTGAAATTTGCAAGGCATGCGCACTTGTATTTTTGGGATTTTAAAATCGTATTTTTAACGTCTTTTCGTACAGTTACATTAGAATCGAGATAACAGTATTGTATTTTAAAATTTCACGGCATCAATTGTCGATTTGATGGTCGCAAATACCCGTTTACTGGCTCCGCTGACGCGTCGCCAGTAAACTCAATTTGCGACCATCAAATCTCCAATTGATGCCGTGAAATTTGAAAATACAATACAGTTATCTCTTAATCATTACTGATGAAATATGCTAACTGGTATCATTGCTGGTGAAATGGGCTTACTGGTATCATTACTGATGAAATATGCTAACTGGTATCATTGCTGGTGAAATGGGCTTACTGGTATCATTGCTGATGAAATATGCTAACTGGTATCATTGCTGATGAAATATGCTAACTGGTATCATTGCTGGTGAAATATGCTAACTGGTATCATTGCTGGTGAAATATGCTAACTGGTATCATTGCTGGTGAAATGGGCTTACTGGTATCATTACTGATGAAATATGCTAACTGGTATCATTGCTGGTGAAATGGGCTTACTGGTATCATTGCTGATGAAATATGCTAACTGGTATCATTGCTGATGAAATATTCTAACTGGTATCATTGCTAGTGAAATAGGCTAACTGGTATCATTGCTGGTGAAATGGGCTTACTGGTATCATTACTGACGAAATATGCTAACTGGTATCATTGCTGGTGAAATAGGCTAACTGGTATCATTGCTGGTGAAATAGGCTAACTGGTATCATTGCTGGTGAAATATGCTAACTGGTATCATTGCTGATGAAATATGCTAACTGGTATCATTGCTGATGAAATATGCTAACTGGTATCATTGCTGATGAAATATGCTAACTGGTATCATTGCTGGTGAAATGGGCTTACTGGTATCATTACTGATGAAATAGGCTAACTGGTATCATTGCTAATGAAATATGCTAACTGGTATAATTGCTGCTGAAATGGGCTTACTGGTATCATTACTGATGAAATATGCTAACTGGTATCATTGCTTATGAAATATGCTAACTGGTATCATTGCTGATGAAATATGCTAACTGGTATCGTTGCTGATGAAATAGGCTAACTGGTATCATTGCTGATGAAATATGCTAACTGGTATCATTGCTGGTGAATAGGCTAACTGGTATTATTGCTGGTGAAATAGGCTAACTGGTATCATTGCTGGTGAAATAGGCTAACTGGTATCATTGCTGGTGAATAGGCTAACTGGTATCATTGCTGGTGAATAGGCTAACTGGTATCATTGCTGGTGAATAGGCTAACTGGTATCATTGCTGGTGAATAGGCTAACTGGTATTATTGCTGGTGAATAGGCTAACTGGTATCATTGCTGATGAAATAGGCTAACTGGTATCATTGCTGGTGAATAGGCTAACTGGTATCATTGCTGATGAAATAGGCTAACTGGTATCATTGCTGGTGAATAGGCTAACTGGTATCATTGCTGGTGAATAGGCTAACTGGTATCATTGCTGGTGAATAGGCTACCTGGTATCATTGCTGGTGAAATAGGCTAACTGGTATCATTGCTGGTGAAATAGGCTAACTGGTATCATTGCTGGTGAATAGGCTAACTGGTATCATTGCTGATGAAATAGGCTAACTGGTATCATTGCTGATGAAATAGGCTAACTGGTATCATTGCTGATGAAATAGGCTAACTGGTATCATTGCTGGTGAATAGGCTAACTGGTATCATTGCTGGTGAATAGGCTACCTGGTATCATTGCTGGTGAATAGGCTAACTGGTATCATTGCTGATGAAATATGCTAACTGGTATCATTGCTGATGAAATATGCTAACTGGTATCATTGCTGATGAAATAGGCTAACTGGTATCATTGCTGATGACATATGCTAACTTCAAATTACATTAATTTATTTATCTTTTACGATGTCAGGTGAACTGTCTGGTGAATAGAAAATTCCGAACATCAATTAAAGTTATAGTCATTCTACGCACATATGAACGCATATTGTATTTTACACATACAGTCAAACATGCTCTAAAGGGCACCTCTATATAGCAAATCACTGTCTACAAAGGGCTCAGTGAAAAAGTTCTATTCATGATTAAAGTATGAACAATTAACCTCTCTATAAAGGGCACCTTTTTCTTGTCTCTTAGCTGCCCTTTATAGACAGGTTTGACTGTATTTGCATGTATTGGTACATTTATTTCAGATGAGTTTTGGAAAATCTGTCAGCTAGAGAATGGAACAGTCCTCAGACCAATCAGAAAATAAGTAGAAATGCGTTTCAAATGTATTTTACACGTTTTTTGCAATTATTTGCAAAAGTCTAAAGAAAAGTTTTAACAAGGTTTTACATGTAATATATGTTATCTGATCGTGCGGCTCAGGGGATTCGAACACTCCTAAATGTAATAATTCTGAATTTAAACATCAAACAACTGCTTTAGATTGGGTTTATTTCAATGATGATTATAGTTTGGTTTAATTTAAATAATAATATTACATTCACCCGTTTTTTTTTGGTTTTTTTTTTGTTCACTTTAAACATGTTAAGCTAGTACTTTGCTTGTGTATGTTTTAATATCATCTAGAAAACAGTTCGTTTGCACACAATAACAGAATACGTTGTATATTTTAAAAAAATCTTTGTATTAAAAACTCAGATCTGATATAATTTAATTCGATTAATATTCCTTTTTAGACGAAAACAAAGATTCTTAGTCTTAGACATCTGTCCAGGGAGTACAGATTAGTCAAATTATGAAACGATCATTAGAACTGAGGACAGGGAAATCATAATGTTTATTAATCCAAATATACATGAATGTTTTGTTTATTTTTAATTGGAAATTTATTTTGTAAGTTTTTCAAAATTCTATCAATGATGAATTGAATTGAAAAACCAATTTCTTTTATCGCCATGTAAACTCATTACATCGTCAGTGTCATAAGCTACAATGTACATGTACTCAACAAAAACTTGGAGATAAGGCCAAATCAATGTTCGTTTCACTTGATATGATATGTATACGAACTGAAACTCTTTTACACTTAGAAAGCAGCAGTTTTCATTACAAAATGACTATCTTCTTAATTTCAATTAGTATGGATATAAATATTGATAATTTGTATTACTGTATGCTTCAACTAGAGGAAAACTATGAAAAAAAATTTCTATAAATGCTGAAATACTTGCTGCAATAAATTTGCCTCATTCAATTCTCCAGTCTTAAACGTTCCGTGAAAAATTAACATGATAATACAGTTATTGTATGTATACTGTGGTCCTCTTATTTTTTTCTGAAGTAACCATACAAACGATAAGGAATATTCTTTGTTTGAAAACCTTGATAATCTCTTCATCAGTTGATCTTTGCAAACAATTTCAATTTCCGTGTAATTTTCAAGGACATTTTGAAATAGAATATCTATCTCCTTTTGATACAAATGCATGCCATTCTAAAGCCTAAGTTCTGAAAAGGCAGTCACTGAGATTTTTACCTGCTAAAAGTTCATTTTGTGTCTTTAATCAAAGCTAGTTAATCCAAACATTCGGCCTTTATTTTATGTTAATTACTTATATAATAAAATGTATAGACATCATCTGCAACTCCAACAGAACACAAACCTAAGTTAAATACTTGCATTGAAATTTTCAGTGGATGAATGTTGAAAACCAAAACATTCCCAAAATTTGAAGAACAAATTCAAATATGCAAAAATGACCAAAGGGGTAAAGCCAAAACCATGAGCACAACTGATGAGTCGTAAATCGACGAAATGTGCACATCTTGTGCATCAAAATTGGTATCAAAGAATTTTATCCATAAACGGGGCAAGCACGCTAAAACGAAACCACCTAATGTTCTAGATTTTTAGAGCAATTCTATTCATCCTGTACAGGCATGGATTCAGACGGAGGCACAGCCGGCATGTGTCCTGCCTAAAAATTTTTTTAAAAAATTTAGCATAAAAACGTCCAAAACTATTTTCCCCTCGCTCCGCTCCATGCTATATCAATCATTAGCAACACTTGATGCCCCCCCCCCCCCCCACGTCAAATCCTGGATCTTCACCTACTGTACATTTGTTATTTTCTAATAAGTATTTCGTTATTAAATCTTTTATCCATCTTAATTTATTCTTTACATTGTGGAACTTTATTGTTCTGTATTTTTTTTTTCAGGTCTTATTTTCCATTCTTTAATTTATTATGCCATTATTGTCTTTTCTATAAACCCCATCCAAACCCTCAGTAACATCATTTTGGTTTTTTTTATTCTAGTACCTTAATATTATCATGATTATAATAGGCTGCATGAAAGGATTAATGATCAACTTAAGTCCAATTTTATTTCAAGAAAACAATGATTCCATATATATATAAAACAATATTTATGTACAAAATATGGCACTTCAGTATATGTTATACAAATGAATCGACAAAAATTAACAACACAATAATCTTCATTAAGTAATTGTTGAAATTTATTTTCTGTCAAAATGATAAGTATCCTTGATTCTTCTAAGTTCATTCACCATCTCAGATATTTTATATCTGATGGGAATATATCAATGAGTCATAGCACTAAGTATTTAAAATAAAATTAATTTTACCAACCTGTTAATATTCTGTAAAATAATCAATAATAATTACATAATTATACATTTTGAAATGTCAAAAATCATCAACTGGCCTTGTTTTCTTAAATGTCTCTGAGCGAAAAACTGTAAAATTAAAATATTTATACTTATTGAGGTAAACAATTTACTATGACTTTCCAATTTTACATCTATAACATCCCCTGATGTCTAAGTATGGCTGACACTCCTGAACAGGTAATAAATATGCAGATTTTTACCTAAACCATGAGTCTAACCTATTTTAGCAATAAACAATATGGTTTGGGATTAGGAATAAGGGGAGGTAATAAATATTGAAATATCCAGACAATAGCTGACCAAGAGATTATTGCATATGTCCCAGATTTCCCATACAATGTAACAGCAATGGCCTAGATAATGTCTGGCAAAACTTTGGAAACTTTTATACCATATATACTTCGTTTATGTTCATGGAGTCTGCATATACAGTACAAGTAACAAAATGGGTTTCATCTTGGGAAAGATGTATTTCTGTAATTCGTGACTTTTTTATTTTCGGCCAAAAGGAAATATAATTTATAGTGATGATCTATTATGGTTCTGATACCCTAACTGGAAAGTGATCAATCATAAAACTTACATATACAGTTGACTCTTGTTAACTCAAAGAGGAAGGAACAAAACAAAAAAATAGTTTGAGATTACAGGAGTTTGAGATATCAGAAGGAAATATAGTTCAAAGTTTAATCTAGGGACCAAAACATTACTTTGAGATATCAGGAGTTTTAAGATAAAAGAGTTTGAGATAAAGAGAGTCAACTGTAGTTATTATTAAAAAAAAATTAAATTATTTTACATGAAATAGGTAAGGAAATTCTATAGTAACTATAGAATAAAAGAATACCAACATTTCGGCTGGTGTACTTCTTCAAGGTGAAAATTTTTCACCTTGAAGAAATCCGCTGGCCGAAACCTTGGAATGTTTGATGAGAATCAAATGGACATTGATATATATGACATCCCCTTTTATTGGGAAAAATTTTAACAGATTAATAAAAATATATTTCTGACAACAACATTATCATATACTAGTAATCATTGTGTACAACACTGGAAAGATAGCACAATTTTTTTTATTTCCCAATGAATGCTTCTTGTAACAAGAAAAATGGTGTTTTCTGATCAAGACGAATTACTCTTCACAAGACATCTCAAATGTTTACAGGAATTATAGTCATTATTTCAAATATCCAAGGAGTGTATTTTCTAAATGTTCCAGGAAACCAAATTTTTTTTGTTAATAAACCCTAGGGATCCAATTACGAAAATTTACTCTTTCTGAAAGAAACAAATTTGAGATATAAAAATATGTACAATATTTTAGGGGCTTCGGTGGCTGAGTGATCTAGGTAGTTCGCCATGACTACTAATGATCACAAGCCTGTCCACGCTGAGGTTGTGAGTTCGAATCTCACCTGTGGCAGGGTGTGTTCGACGCTGATCTTAATTGACAAGGATCGCCAATTTTCCTACCGAAGGTCTTGATTCTCTCTGGATATTCTAGCTTCTTCCACCAATAAAATCTGGCTGCTGCGAAATAGCCAGTGTGCTGAAAACGGCGTAAAACCCCCAACTAAACAAACAAACAAACAATATTTTTAACATTACTGTTTGTACGTGTACATGGTTTATAATTATTATATTTAAAATAATATATAATTAAATGTTCCCAACAAACATGAAAATATTCATTGAAACGAGGAAAAATATTTTATACATTACCATTTGATATCAAAATAAATGTTCTTTTATATTGAAAAAAATTAATATTATTTTTATAACGAATGTATTGATCTATCAATTTGTTTAATTTTTCGATCCACTTCACTTTGAAAAATTTTAATCTACAGAAACACTTTTATGCAATGCTTCTTAAAAAGCAGGAATTACTATGAATAATATAACATCCTTGAGAAGGCTATATTATTGATATGAAATATTGTTTATCATCACATGATTTATATATACAAAATCCTGTGGATAATTTTTTCTTCTTTTTAATGTATTTTGGGATGGGGGGGGGGGGGGGGGGGGGGGGTGGGGGAGGTTGGGTGGGTTGGATTTTATGAATAACTTGTTCTTTGACCATATAAAATTTTGTGGTTACATACTGTCATCACAATACATTAAAAATTATGCATTTTGTCAGATTTTTCAATCCGTGGTTTTGTTGTAACCATCAAAATTGGTATCCCATGGAAATATTTATAAAATGAATCACATTGCAGGTAGTACGTCTATGAATATGACTATACACACTTTGAAGAATTATAATGTTCCAAATATATATATATATATGTACAGTGAAACTGAATAAGTATAAGATATATAAAATCTGGAAACAATAACATTTGGAATCACATTACATCTCTCTACAATAACAACAGGTAACCAGTTCTAGACAAAACACAAAAAAGTCTGGTTATTATTACATTGTAGTTTCGACATTTTAAGCCAGCATAGGAGCCCGGGGTGGTTACTGACTATCCTTTCGGGTATAACTGTGCCGACAGCACTTGCCAAATCATACCCTGTTCTAACCAGAAGACATTGAAAAACATACCCTGTTCTAAACAGAAATATTGAAAAACATACCCTGTTCTAGACCATATAAAATAGATGCTGTTCTAGACCCGGGTTCTAGACTGTATCTTAAACAGTTAAATAAGCGATCCTGTTCTAGACAAATACTTTTTTTTAAAAAAAGACCCTGTTCTCACCAGCAGGGCATGAAAAAGGGACCCTGTTCTAACCAGCAGGGCATGAAAAAGTGACCCTGTTTTTCGGCACACTCGTACCACTGAAAATATAGAAAGTAACCGCCCCCCCCGGGCATAGGAGAAAGGCAACTGAGTAGATAGGCAGGCAGGCAGGCAGGCAGGCAGGTAGGTGGGCAGGGCAGATGGGCAGCTCTAAACAGCAATGAAGGGAAATTCAGTTTTCTGTCACTAAGTAAGCTTATTGTTACTTTTATCCATTTGCAGGTGAAAGCTATTTTGAGATGTGCTAGGTGCTCAATGTATATGCCTGAATTCATATAGTGGATATAGATTTTCAACAAAAACCAGCTAGTCTTATATTCTCAAAAATCTACAACTAGTGACCGAAAAACACTAATAATTCACTCATGCGCTATGCTCATTCGTAAATTGATGTGTTGTTAGGTAAATCGTTGTATAAAACAGGCATGGATTCACACAGGAAATGAATTTTTAGAATAAAATCGTCCAAAACATTTTTCGCCTCGCTTCGGTTGGCACTATATCAACCATTACCCCCCCCCCCCCCCCCCCAAACATCAAATCCAGGATCCAAGCCTGTAAAATAACAATATTTAGTTGTAAATATACAAATTAATCATGATATGCTCCTGTCATTATGACATCCAATGTATTAATATTATGGGGGTATTGCGTGAATATTTAGGAAATATTGTTCCAAGAAAATGATATATTGTACAAGCTTGTGAGTAAAATTATTATTTTACAAGGGACAATAATCCTAAATAGTAATGCAATAACCATTTTATTGTATAACAAGATACTTTAAATGTCAAATAAGTCTATTTTTCCAAATCAATGAGGTCAATTTTTAAATATAATATTGCATGGAGTGGTTAAATTATACATGGAAAATTACATTGCTATACAATAATCAGGGTTCCCACAAAAAAAATCATCTCAAATTTAAGGACTTTTCAAGGTGTTTTTCAGTGCTTTCTCATGATTTTCAAGATCACTTTTGTGGTCAAATATCCCGCCATTTTGTCGGTTTTAAACATAAAACAAAACATTCTTACAAGATACTGTTACTTAAAGTGCTCAAAAGATTACATACAGGAGACTTAGCCGAATTCAATGCGGAATTGTCTTTTGTGTTATCTTTATAAAGCAACATTAAGGCAATCAAATAATGATTTCTGCATGGTCACAGTAACAATGCGAAGTGGATCGAAATATAGATTAACGAGAAAAAAACAAATCCGGTAAAATCCCGGTATTTGCCCAGATTTTGGCGATTTTTCCGAATTTCAAGTCTTTTCCCGTTTTCCAGGTCATGTGGGAACCCTGAATAATAATAACTATATAATAAGTTATCAGTATAGGAAAAATAACAGAAATCTTCTTAATTGTGAATTCTTTTAAATTTAGTGATATAAATGTGATATTAAAATATATTATTTCAAAGATACTGCATTAACACAATACTAAATACTGTTTTTACTAAAATATTTAAATTTGAGGTTTCACTCAATCCATCAAACCTGGTACTGGTACCCATTGGAATCCACATTATCTGTCTGTGATACTGATAGAAATGAAAAACAAGTACTTATCTCCCTTCACAAACTTAACAAAGGGAATCCAAAACAATTTGGGATTTTTATACCACTGCTAGCACAACGCAAAAGGCTATTGAAATAAATTAAGTATTTCAATTTACAATTTTACATATGTAATGTATTACACTTGTATTCAAATTCTTCTCTTTTTTTACATTAATACAGGATATGTGTGAGTCATGTGACCTTCTAGCATTTGCTTGGAGGAGCAAAACAGGATCTGAAAAAAATTCAATGTAAATATTAAATCATTATTGCAATTTACTTGTAAATAAAGAAAAAAATCTTTTTTGATAGTTTGGTATAAAATAGTATTTACTACAGGGTTTTACATTTTCTAAAGTCTGAAATTAATGCTATGTTTTTATTTCTGCTAAAAAGGGAGGAAAACAATAATTAAACCGTTAATTTTAATTTTTGAATGTAATATTCTATTGCAATATGTACAGTAATCAAACTGATTAATATTCCACATTATCAGGTGAGTTTTCTTTCCCAGCATTCAATGTTTTTTATGAAATCTCTAGTGCTGGGGCTGGAATATTATATCACCGGAGTGTCGTATATTTTGTAAATAAACAAAAATCACAATAGAAATACAAAATATTTGTAAATATATCTTATTATGATTAGTCAATACGGCATATTGGACGGGTATGTGTCGTATTGGCGTACTTTGACATTTTGTATTGTATTGACAGGTTTTATCATATTTAGGCTTATATTATATTGTTAGTCAATAATACAAGGTATAAGTTAATTCCTGCAGGGCATTATTAAGTAAACAGCCAAGCAGGATTGTTTATATACATATGGGATATGTAAAGTTAAACTACATATAAGTTTTTGACCCGGATCTTGAAGACAAACGTTTTCCATGGTGGTGGTCAACAATATCCCTAAGTATCATTCAATACCTTCAAGGCATTAAAAAATTCTAAGCCGGACATGACTTGCACAGACAGACAGGAAGAAAAGTAATTCCTCATTCACAGAGGGTTTAATTACTGAAATTTAATATCTTCATTATTAAATTCATTTATTTTATTAAGTATTTTAAAGACAAGTTAAAGTTTTATACAATGCCATTTGACTAGTTATGCAAGTTATATTCAAGCTGTTTATTTCAACTTTGCCATTTCAACCCACCTTTTTAATACATGTTTTGCACAAGCTCGTATTGAAATAAATTTCTTTCCTAAGAACATTTGTTCTTCCCCGGCTGTTGGAGGAAACGCATCAAAACCCACCCAATCCCATTTCCTAATATTTGAGCAATTGTCTGCTGTTTGTTTTTCTTTTACAATTTTAGAACAGTTAACAATTGATAATTATGCAACAGCTAAAGGTCATGGCATCAGAAGATATCAATGTGACCTATCTGGGAATTTGGACATCACTAGTTTTGACATTATACGTTATATGTTAAATATTTGTGTGCCTTTTGTGACTTCCTAATGGTCATTAGGTGGATTTATCGTTCAATTGTACAGTTTTATTGTCAACACGTTTTGTTGTCAACCTGCTTGTTTTTAAAAATAAAGATTTATTAAATTTCCATGACAAAAAGCAGCCAAACAATTATCTGACTTGTTGTTTATCAATTAAAAATTGAAACTAAGTATGCAATACAAAGATGAAACACTGAAAAGAGGGCCCATTCTTATATATCAAATTTATATTGCAAAAATAAGTGTTCATTGAGAAGAAAAAATGTGTGAGTCTTCCAAGGAAGACATGTGTCGCCTGAGCCCACCCCCCCTTTTTCAAAAATGTACATTTTTAATGTCAATTTTTACAAATAAAAAATTTAAAATTTTCTAAAAATGAAATATATATGCACACTTTTGCATTAAGGTTAATGCACAGAGAAAGTTTCATCAAATTCCTTTGAGTGGTTTACAAGTAGTTGAGGATAGAAGAAAAGTGTGACAACGCAAGACGATGCAAAACGCCGCAAGACGCAAGATGACAGATAGGGATACCTATGTGTCGACCATGTGTTCCGCAGGCGACACAAAAATTAGTCTACATCATATATGGCTGTCATTAATGCAAAATGTATTTTATATACACATATACAATAAGATGCAATAGCATTTCACGATATATCTTACTGTAATTTTCGCGCTAAATCTGTGAACTTTGGCCGCATATCCGATTTCATCTTCCAACAGTCTCTCATTAAAGAATACATGTGATCAGGACAATTCTCTGGTTTGTCCAGGCGACACCCATGTTCTATAATATACAGGGCTATATTCTGCAAGTTCACGTCAGTCTTGCAAATGTTTGGTTCCTTTCCGTATGAAAACACTTCCCACATAACAATACCAAAACTCCAGACATCTGACTCTATGGAGAGTTTTCTTGTGGAGAAAAATTCAGGAGCACACCTACAGAAGAAAAATATAAAATAAATATGACATAACATACTTCTAAAGTAGTAATTCAGTTATCTTTGTACCAGTGTCATATGGTATTTTGACTCCATCAGAAAATGAGACACGAGTCAGAATTCATACAGAACCATAAATTGAGATATTTTGGTGTAGGGATAATTTGTCAGTTATAAAAAAAAACATGGATCATTACTGTGTTTAATTTTGGAAATTTCGGAAAATAATCAAACTACAGATTGTTTGTCTGCAAGACACGGATGTCAATGCACATAGAATTCCTAATATCCATTTTAAGTGTGGAATCCACAGTTCAAAATTCTGTTTCTGACATAAGGTCCCAAATACTAAAATTTAATGGAGTCAAGCACTCAATCACGAAATGTAGATGGTGTGTACCTAAATGTTAGTGATCCGTGTTGAACTAAAGATGACTGCAGATGTAGCATATCATTGATATATCATCACATGCTTTTTTAAGAAATAAAATGTACCTAAGATGTATTATATAAGATTACTGTAATTATGAAATATCATTAATACCTTACCTTTGGTTCTAATAATAAATACACCTAAATGCAAAGATTTAATCAAAGTCACTCAAGCATAAAATATAGGTCATGATGACTCAAATGTTGTGGATTGTGTCAAACAGTACTATATAAGATGACTGTAGTCATTAAATCGAATTACCTAAATCGAAAAAATATTACCAAAGTCGCTCAAGCATAAAATATACGTCATGATGACTCAAATGTTGTGGTTGTGTGTCACACAGTACTATATAAGATGACTGTAGCCATTAAATATCATTAATATACTACCATGGGTTCTTAATTTTTTTTTATCTAAATTGCAAAAATATTACCAAAGTCACTCAAGCATGAAATATAAGTCATGGTGACTAAAATGTGTTACTATACTATATAAGAGTATAGGTAAAATATCACTGATATTTCTCAATAGGTTTCTGCAAAATGGACCTAATCAAGTCACTCATGCAAGAAATGTGTCATATGACCCAACTATTAGAGAATGTAGGAAGATTATTGTGGTGAAGTTACATTGATATAACACAATGGATTCCCAGGATATGAGAAAGGCAAAACTTTATCAGAGTTACTCATGCATTAAATGTAAGTCAAAGTGACACAAATGTTGATCATCTGTGTTCAGTCCCACCGGGTGATTGTAGTGGTATCTCGATAGGTTTCTGAGAAATGGACCTAAATGCAAAAACATGACCATACGTACGAATGGACGGATGGATGGACAAGGGTAAATCTACATCATGCCCCTTCCACATTCCTTCGTGGACAGTACATTAAAATAAAATAAAATTTGCTCTTTTGAAGGTATGAATTACTATTTTGTTTGACTAGTAGTGTAATGTTGTCACTATAAGGGTAGTGCTCTTCAACCTTTCGGATTGTTGTTTTGGTTTTCAACCTTTTATGCCTTGAGCAGAACTGATGAGTCGTAAATCAACAAAATGTGCATATCTTGTGCATCAAACTTGGTATCAAAGAATTATGCAAGCTGTCACGATTGGCAATTGATAAACCTTAACAAAATGAATTGTATTGATTAGACAAATGTGAAAACCACAGTATAGCTATAATAAAATTAATATCATTCAAAGTATTGCAAATATAATCAATGATAATGAATTTTAAATGACTCTGAAATTATTTTGGAAGCATATTTTTTATTTGTTTTATTTTGGTGTTTAATTTTGACATATTTATAAGAGGCGTCAAATAAACCAATTTACGGTATACTGACCCCAAAACTATGAGAAATGATTCTTTTTTGGGATTTTTATTGACACTATTATTCATACACAAATTCTGCCTATGGATGAACCATGATCATGGAGTGATTTCCTCCCTGGGACTCTATCATAAAACAGTATTAAAAATTTCAATTCTGTACGTCTACAAAAAGTACCGTAGTTTTCTGTGCACAGGTCGATACTTTTTCCTTCTGAAGCTCTGGGCTCGACCTGAGCATTGCCTCAACCTATCTAAGAATTTTTTTTATATTTTTCGCAAACCTCAATCCACCCCTATTGTTACTATTAATAAAACAATTTAAGAACTGTGCTTCGACCTACGTATACACCAAATATAGTCCTAAAATGACAATAAATCAATAATGCTTACCAATGAACATTCATCTGCTTGGAACCAGACCTTCTGTAATAAGCCTTTTCTTGTAACAACTTTGACAAACCAAAGTCTGAGATCTTGGTTGTCAGATCTTTGTCCAGTAGGACATTCCTGGCAGCTAGATCACAGTGAATTATTTTTTTACTTGATAGATATTCCATTCCCTGAAATAAAACATACAAATGATCATCTTGACTTGATCACTGTCAGGTATTGTATTCCTTGACTATACAGTGAAAAAAAAAATTTAAAAGACATTTCTAATTCCCTTTGTAGTGCATTCTATATTAAATTAACCTGTATATAAAGACCAACTGTCTTTAGCGACCTTAATTTTCCTCTCCCTTGGAAGGTCACATAAGACAGGTTTGACTGTATATGAAATTGGATCAAGAAGAGGAAAACTGGCGAGGAAGCACCAGTATTTTAGCAAAATCTGAGGATCGAATTTTCACAACCAGAATGTATTCGATAAGAAAAACACAATAATTTAGGAACATGATTGCATTTTTGCATTCTCAGTGTTTTATTTGATTTTTATTTACTTATTTATTTTTTTTTCAAGATTTTTCAATATTGATGTCCCAAAGATATATATCCTATGGAATTTGGTCCACCCATGGAGTATTTTGTTCATCCATTTTGCAAAGGGGATGATTTTTTTATCCCCATTAATTGTGCACTTTAAAACTGTTGGTGTCAAAACTTATTTTTAACAATTTCTAGATCTTTCAAGCATCATCAAAGTCTTCTTAGTTAAATATTTTATCCACTGTGGATAACTCTAAGGAGTTTCTGTCCCTTGGGTAATCTATATTTCATGATAATGTCCTCTGCATAAGTAACTACATGAATTATATATGTAAAACATTTTATGTAAATACAATGAGCAGGTTAACAATTAGTTTTTTATTGTAGGAATAAACAGCATTTTTGGGGTATTCTGTAATACATTTATTATGCCTGACAATTCTGGGAGGAAAAGCAAGTTAAATGTCACAAAATAGAATTATTCTTTTTTGTATTTTAGGTTTCATGAGTGAGAAATAATTTAAGAAAACTTGAACACAAGTTAATTTAAATAAAAAAAAAAAAACACAAAAGAAATTCTGTTTATCGTAAACAAATTATATAAACAGAGCTGATATGTAGGGATATGCCATTGTGACAACTTTCAAACTCTTTTTTTATAAGTAAATTCCTACGGATATTTGATTGTATGCCATTTGTTGTAAGCAGCATACAAATTTTAATATCTACCTGTGTCAGGGCCGCGGTGGCCGAGTGGTCTAGGTAGTTCGACATGACTACTAATGACCACTAGCTTGTCAAAACTGGGGGTTGTGAGTTCGAATCTCACATGTGGGGGGGTGTGTTCGACTCCGATCTTAGTTGATAAGGATTGCCAATTTTCCTACCGAAGGTCGGTGGTTCTCTCCAGGTACTCTGGCTTCCTCTACCAATAAAAACTGGCCACTGCGAAATAGCCAAATGTGCTGAAAACGGCATTAAACCCAAAATAAACAAACAAACAAACCTGTGACGTCAACTGTTGCTTAGCAAGAAAGTTCCAAAAACTGACATTTCTTAGCAAGACTGACGACCAATAAAAAGACAAGATGAATGATATCGCATAATGCAATGACCAATCAAAAAGGCACATATTTTTCATATCACTTTAGTGATATCGCACTGTTCTCAAATATTAATACAAAGACATGTATTTAGCCATCCAGCATCCCTATTATAAGAGAATCAGTTTAACCTCGTCTTGACATCTTGAATAGATACAGCTAGCAACAATATCTACCTTGGCAACACCCAGACAAAATTTTATAAGTTCTTTGTTTTCGAGGGTTATCTTCTCATGACAGACCTTCTGTAAATATTTCTGCAATGTCAGACCTTCATCAATCATCTCCATCACAAGAAGGCAATCTTGAAAAAGAATAATTGATAACTGTTTACATAAATTTAACAAAAAATTATTTTGATATATATACTTCATGTCAAGATGTATATTTTCATCAACTTTGAAGGAGCTGAGCTTTTATTTTATTTTTTTTTTAGGTCAGAAATAAGTTTGATATACAACAGAAACAACAAGAAATTGAAATAGTAAAGTTTCTGGAATGAATATGATTAAATTCTGGAAATAAAACAGAATTTAGAAACTTATGGACAGTTTTTGATGAATATCTAATTCATTTTAAATGGCATTTCAATAGTAAAATAAACATAAACAGAATGTATGCATATACTGATGTACATTTGTTTACCAGTGTAATGAAAGTTGAAACGAACTTTTTCAGACCTTTGTTTTGACCTTTTACTCAACTTTCATAGACATATGGATAGATGGATGGATGGATGAATTATTGTTTAATGTCCAGTGGAAATTATTTAAAAATGCATATGTTGATAAGATATGAATATGAACCCCGCTTTGTACTAGACCGAAAAGCAAAGCCAGATTTTTAATGTGCTAGCTCACGAGGTATAGTGCATTATCTATAAATCACATAAACAATTAATCAAAATTCAACCCTTTGAAATATTTATTTTTTTTATTTATACATGTACAATTAACTTTTTATTCTGTACAAACTCTGATCTCTCAATTTCAGAATTTTTTCCCTATTCTGCATAAAGTTAACCATAGGTTGACTATGTTAAATATTTTGGAGATGATTATATTTGTTCAATGGGATTAAGTATGCTTATTGACACCTACTTCCTATATGTAAACAAAAACAAAAATACATGTGACAGTATTTACATTTCACTGCGTCATGTGACCAGTCTGCATATAACCCCAACCAGACACATTTTAATGACTCCGAGCCGACCAGTCCTTTGCTAGGGGCTGTGTGCTTGGCAAAGAAACAGCAAATACCAATTTTAATGGCTTTGGATTGATAGGTCTGGGGATTGAACCCACCATCTTCTGCGCTCAAGGGGATCACACTACCACAAGACCACCATAGCAGGTGCCATAGATAGGGGTAAACTTCTTAGGCTGATAAAGACAGTATCAATCTGTGACCATAAAATGTGATTGTATCCCCTACACATTGCTTTGTAAACTCAACTGTGACCATAAAATGCATGATTGATGTCCACAAGCTTAAAATGCAATATCATTTTGTTTGTATTTGTGATACAAAATTAAAGAATACTGACCTGTTCTACAAAATCCATAAAATCTGACAATATTTTCATGGCGCAGGTCGGCAAGAATCTTAACTTCTCCTTCGATTTCATCTTTATTGGAAGTAACACTGTCCTGTTTTAATGTCTTTATAGCTACTTGTTCCCAACTTCCATTTCTGTTGAATTTGCCTTTAAACACCACACCGAAATTCCCCTATGCAAAAATATACATAATTTTGCCAATTTTACAACGCTGAAACTAGATCAATCATGCTCAAATAACCTAAGCACCATCAATTGCTAACTTAAACTACTTTTTTACTTGATTTTACAAAAGAAAAAAATCAATTTAGTAACCTGGCAAAGTATGTAAGTCTGATGATGGGTTGGTGGGATGGTTCTTGAAAATAACTAAGGAAAATCAGGATTGCTGTCAGTCTGACCGCTCATTACATGTATTGTGTGCTGTTAGGTTAATTCAACTTAACTGATCGATTATCATCCAACCAAACATTTATCTGTCCGGTTAATCTATTTTCATCACATCCTTTTCCATTAAATTATTCAATGTGAGTTTTCAAAAGTAAAATATATCATTACATTGTAACCGGTGATTTACCGTATTTGAGTGAAAGAAAATTTGGTAAATCACATGTGAAGAGAACAAATGCTCTTTCACTCTAGGAAGTGACGATAGATATCAAAAGACATAGTCCATTTCATTTCAATTTATTTCAGCTAAAATGCTAGATTATACAATGTAATAAAAAGTATAACTAATCGCTGAATTGAAATACCAGAAATAAACAATTTGTGACCGAACTACAGCTCGTGCGCACTTGTGACTGACTGCGTTGTTTATTTCTGGTATTTGTATTCAGCGATTAGTTGTACTATAATAAGAATTTTATCATGGTTGCACTGGGACTGTAGTTTCTGTTTTAACTTTTCAAGAAATAAAAACTAAAGAGAAAATTGACAAGACAATGATTTGAACCATCCACGTTCAAGCTACTGACTGTACTTTTAAAATGAAACTTACTGCTCCTAGTATGTCCATATCATTATATTTAATCCTTTCTTTATTTAATAAAAAACTTAGTGGAACTGGACACTGGTCAGATGGCACTGATGGTAAGGGTGTTCCACAAACTCCTGTCCTTGTGCAAGATCGAGCTGAAGAGGGTGAGCTAAGTTTTGCGTCTGCAGTATCACTTCCTACATTGATTTTCAGTCTTGAACATTCCCCTTTTTTATTATGCTGGCTTGAGGGCAGATCTGCATTGATAACTTTGGTCTCTGCACCATTCAAATTTTGGGTTTCGTTTTTCTCTGTGCTTTTGGTATTTTGAGTTACCAAAGGCTGACATATTTCTTTGGTTTTCAGATTAACTTCACTTCCCAAATCATGTTTACCAGCTGCCACAACTTTATCACACTTTTCAGATGATGTATCTGATTGACTAGACGGAGACAATGGATCCGATTGGCTGGCTGGAGATGGCAGATCTGATTGGCTGGGTAGAGACTGCGTTTCTAAAATTGAATATATTTTGTTATATAATTAAGAGTGACAACATACCATATGGTTTTTCTGTGAGAAGAAAATATGTCTTAAATGACTTTTCAGTACCTTCTACAAAATGTTACACATAGTCAAATACACTTAAAATCTCTCATATTTTCTCATTTAATATTTATTTTGGTATTGGTTATGAAATAGATATTAAAATTTACTGTTTATGAAATTTTAAGTAACCTTGGCATATTTGCTTTATGAATTGCTCTCCTTTGAGTTTTTGGTTTAGGGTGCTTCAAAATTTATGCTTATTTAGAAACGTTTTGGGGTTCCGAGTCCTGCATGGGAAGGTGTAATAAACGAACAAAGCTTGCTCTTTAATGTAAAGGTGTCAAAAAAAAATCTGAAATACCGTGCCATCAAAAAAGTTTTAACAACATGGTCGCTGCAATAGCAAATCTCATTCCATCGTTTGATTCCGATGTGATTACAAGCAAACAAAGAGTATCTTGAATAAAATAAATTATTTATGGACTTACATTAACTTTTTAAACAATCAATACGTAATCAAAATAAAATTTGATATAAAAGAAACCACTTGGAATCAAATATGACAAAATAAAATATATGCAGATGACAAATTACTCAAAGATCACTCATTTACCTAGGGCCACCTATCCCCCCCTCAATTCTTTTGAATCTGAATCAATAGAGAGTTTATAACCTGCATTTGAATCTTTCCCTCCATTATGGTGAATCTGAGACAACAAGATTGATACAATGTACATGTAGCCATATGTCCTCCGCCGCAGAGAAAAGTCGAAGCCCCACAAAATATAACTAGAGGCTCTCAAGAGCCTGTATCGCTCACCTGGATTTAACTTTTCACCTTCAGCAGACCTAAAAATTTAAGTGTTGAAGTCAATTTGGCTGGTTTTTCTATAGGACTCTATGTTAAAACTAATTTCAGCTGTGGCAGTCATCTCGGTTGACAGTCCAGGTCAACGGATATATTTCTAAAAGAGAACCATCTAAGGACCATTTCTGCTAAGTCTTGTTTCAACTGGCTAAACGGTTTCACACAAGATTTTTTAAATTAAATAAATTTTCCTATAGGGTCCAATATTTAACAAAGTTTGGTGTGGCAGCCATCTTGGTTGACAATCCGGGCGATTGGACACAATTCTGAAAGAGGACCTCCTAAGGACCAATGCTGCCAAGTTTGGCTCCAATATGTCAAGTGGTTTCAGACAAGAAGATTTTTCCATGAATTTTTCCATAGGGCCCTATGTTAAACTAAGTTCGGGTGTGGCGGCCATCTTGGTTGACAGTGTGGGTCATCGCACAAAATTCTGAGGACCATCTAAGGACTATTGCTACCAAGTCTAATTCTAATTGGCTTCGTGGTTTCAGACGAGAAGATTTTTGAGTGAATTTCCCATAGGGCCCTATGTGAAACTAAGTTTTGCTGTGGCGGCCATCTTGGTTCACAGCCCACGAAATCAGACATATTTCTAAATAAAATGCTCCGCTGGGCACAGCTAGATACGACCGCAGATGTCGAACCCTGAATAGTTGGGGCAATTATGAACACAACATTCAAGCTTGATACAATACTGAATTTGGATTGTGAATAAATATTTGACACAGCATAGGTTTCTGACACAGAATGAATGTTGTCTAAGAACTTAAAATTTTTTAATTTACCTATTCAAACCATATCAGTATTATTTGTTTTTATATATAAATCAGAAATAACCAATTTAAAATTTAAAATTGGGCACACATATCAATTTCTTGCTATTGCGCAATACTGTGCAATTGAAAATTTCTTCAAATATTTGACACATAATAGGTTTCTGACACAGAATAACTGAAATCAAAGAACTTAGAATTGGTCATATGATTTGAATTTATATTCAATTTTTTGCTTCTTGTGCAATACAATATGCTGTGGAGAATTGCCCCCCCCCCCCCCCCCAAAAAAAAATAATAATTTACCCCTTTTTTTAGCTTTTGTGCAATACACTATGAAGTTGCACACTGACCCCCCCCCCCCCCCCCCTCCCCTCCCAAAAAAAAAAACAAAAAACAATAAAATTTATTGTAACCCCCCCTTTTTTTGCTAAAAAAATTTGAAATTTTCTTTTTAATTGATGAAATATGAAATAAGAAAAAAATTACCCCCTCCCCAATTTCTCATTTACCCCCCCCCCTCTAAATTTTGTTTCCCCCCCCCCCCCCCCCATTTCTTTATACTTTGCAACCATAACAGCCCATTTAAATACACCATAACATATTAAAATAGAAAATGACATCATAGTCATGGAATTTGTTAATAATAAGGTTTTGATAACAGGGCACACATATCAATTTCTTGCTATTGCACAATACTGTGCAATTGAAAATTTCTTCAAATATTTGACACATAATAGGTTTCTGACACAGAATAACTGAAATAAAGAACTTAGAATTGGTCATATGATTTGAATTTATATTCAATTTTTTGCTTCTTGTGCAATACAATATGCTGTGGAGAATTGCCCCCCCCCCCAAAAAAAAAAAATAATTTACACCTTTTTTAGCTTTAATTTTGGACCCCGATTTGGACCAACTTGAAAACTGGGCCCATAATAAAAAAACTAAGTACATGTTTAGATTCAGCATATCAAAGAACCCCAAGAATTCAATTTTTGTTAAAATCAAACTAAGTTTAATTTTGGACCCTTTGGACCTTAATGTAGACCAATTTGAAAACGGGACCAAAAATTAAGAATCTAAATGCACGGTTAGATTCGGCATATCAAAGAACCCCAATAGTTCAATTTTCGATGAAATCAAACAAAGTTTAATTTTGGACCCCGATTTGGACCAACTTGAAAACTGGGCCCATAATAAAAAAACTAAGTACATGTTTAGTTTCAGCATATCAAAGCACCCAAAGAATTCAATTTTTGTTAAAATCAAACTAAGTTTAATTTTGGACCCTTTGGACCTTAATGTAGACCAATTTGAAAACGGGACCAAAAATTAAGAATCTAAAAGCACGGTTAGATTCGGCATATCAAAGAATCCCAATAGTTCAATTTTCGATGAAATCAAACAAAGTTTAATTTTGGACCCTTTTGGCCCCTAATTCCTAAACTGTTGGGACCAAAACTCCAAAAATCAATCCCAACCTTCCTTTTGTGGTCATAAACCTTGTGTTTAAATTTCATAGATTTCTATTTACTTATACTAAAGTTATTGTGCACAAACCAAAAAAAATGCTTATTTGGGCCTTTTTTAGCCCCTAATTCCTAAACTGTTGGGACCAAAACTCCCAAAAACAATCCCAACCTTCCTTTTGTGGTCATAAACCTTGTGTTAAAATTTCATAGATTTCTATTTACTTATACTAGAGTTATTGTGCAAAAACCAAGAAAAATGCTTATTGGGCCCTTTTTTGGCCCCTGATTCTTAAACTGTTGGGACCAAAACTCCCAAAATCAATCCCAACCTTCCTTTTGTGGTCATAAACCTTGTGTTTAAATTTCATAGATTTCTATTAACTTATACTAAAGTTATAGTGCGAAAACCAAATGTCTTCGGACGACGACGCAGACGACGCCGCAGACGACGACGACGACGCCAACATCATACCAATATACGACCGCAAAAATTTTGCGGTCGTATAAAAAGGACCTCCTAAGGACCATTGCTGCCAAGCCCTGCTCCAGTATGTCAACTGGTTTCAGGTCAGGTGAGCTAAAAAATGTACATTATTTTAATATTGAAATGCCGGCATAGGATCAAGTACATATGCATGATATGGTGCCTAACAATCCTACAAAATTTGAGCGAAATCTGATCAGTGGTCTTAGAGGAGTCGCGTCCACAAAGTGTTCCTATAGTGTCAAATGCGGAAAAAAATTAAAGTCCCATAACTCTCAAAAAATTTGTCAAATCAAAATTGCAGTGCGATAGGATCAAGTACAAAGGGTGAATAAAAATCCTACAAAATTTGAATGAAATCCGAACAGCGGTCTCAGAGGAGTTGTGTCCACAAAATGTTAGTATAGTGTCACACGCACAAAAACGTTAAAGTCCCATAACTCCAGTAAAATTTGTCAAATCAAAATGGCAGTGCGATAGGATCAAGTACATATAGTGACTAACAGTCCTACAAAATTTTAACAAAATCCGATCTGCAGTCTCAGAGGAGTTGCATCCACAAATAACTGTGATGGAGGGATGCACACCTTTACTAAGTCCCTCCGTTGTGTTGCGATGGGGGACAATAAAGAGTTTATTACCTTTGTTTCAATCTGAGTCAATAAAGAGTTTATTACCTGTGTTTGAATTTGAGTCAATAAAGAGCTTATTACCTGTGTTTGAATCTGAGTCAATAAAGAGTTTATTACCTGTGTTTGAATCTTAGTCAATAAAGAGTTTATTACCTGTGTTTGAATCTTAGTCAATAAAGAGTTTATTACCTGTGTTTGAATCTGAGGAGTCTTTATCTTCCATGTATTTACTACTCAATTCTCTAAAATACAAGAAAAAAATACTACAAGTGTATTCAAACAGTCAATGTGTTTCAAACCTTTGGAAAAAAAAATTTCATTCTCAAAGTTGCAAATTTATTCATGATGACATCTGGTGTTACTATAAAATTTAGAGAATTTCCTAAATTTGCTTTTCAACAATCATTGACTATAATCGAAAAGTAAAAAAAATGGTAATATATTATGAATCTTGCAACCTGTCCATAAATATGAATAATGTCCCAGTTTTTTTACTGCGAAAAAGCTGAAACCTTATCTTTACGCGTACAAATATCAATAATGTTCCCCTTAGAAGTTAAATTGTGTCTAGTTCAATCGTTTACAAAAGAATAATTCATGTCAACATACCTGCATATTTTTTCAATCTCATTAAAATCAGGTCTTTCCTCAGGTTTGTGTTCCCAGCACCGTCTCATGAGTAAATACACATCATCTGGACAGGAATCTGGTTTACCTAGACGGCTTCCCTTGTTTAGTTCCTTCAGAAGACTTTTAACATCTTTACAAATTTTTGGTGCTTCACTATGTGTAAATCCCTCCCACATAACGATACCGTAACTCCACACATCAGCTTTCATGGAAAATTTCCTGTATCCAAGAGCCTCAGGAGAACACCTGTCAATCATAGTGATTAAATGACTGATCAGTGGATAAAAAAATGTTAATAGTATATACTTATTCACTGATAATGAGGGGAATAGTAAGTTTATGTCCCTGAGGCATAGCCGAGGGCAATAGTTGCCATCAAGGGAATAATAAACTTACTATTCCCCGAATATGCAGTCAGAAAGTTTTTATCAAGCCAAAAAACACTTTACAGGTCAACAGTTTCCAGTACTATTGGCCAGTCAATAGTTTCAGATTTAGAAACAGACAAAATAGTAAAACTATTGTCTTGATTTATAATGAAAGAAAATACCAGTATGACTACTGTAATATTATCATGAAAACCTTCATGACCACAATTTCGAAACAAAACATTAAATTTACAAATTTACATACAAAATGCTCACAATAGGCTTATTTTATTTTCTATTTTTAATAATAGCTATATTTGGGCCAGGTAGTAACTGCCGGACACATTTTTAAAATGGGAACACCCAAAGACCAAAGACTGGTCCTATTTGGTCTAGTGGTTTCAGTAGAAGATCTTTTAAAGATAAGACTATGAAAAAGAATCCCTAGTGTAGGTAATAGTTCGCCTGACTGTCATATGTGACATACATGTACAGTGGAACTCCCCTAAACCGGCACATCTGAAAACTGGATTCGTGGGTAAACTGAACTCTTTATTCTGGTCTGGAATTTTCACCTACATTTTCAAGTAAAAAAATCCTCCAAGAACTAGCTCCTCTCAATTCCGAATATCGAAGATAATTTGCAGTCCTAAACATATACAATCCTGTCAAATAAACCTGTAAAAACTGGTCGAACTCTCATTTCTGGTCCTAAACATATATATTCATGTCAAATAAACCTCTAAAAACTGGTCCAACTCTCATTCTCTTCATTGAGATGCATATTTTAAACAATCCTCATTGGTACAGTACAAACAGCAAGTTTCAGTTAAAAATCGCGCTGTCCGCATTGCGAGAAACTTTGGCAAAATTAAAACATAGCACTGAAGTGCTGATCTGCAGTGCTGCTGCTAAATTTATTGCAATAACCTCATTTTCCTATGCCTTAAGTCTTGTTTTGAGTCTTAGCAGGGTTTCCTATCTTAATAATTAACACTGGCTCCACCTTCATGCTCATACTGCACTGCCATATAATAAATTTACTTCTAATCTACCATTGTGCAATAGAATAATTGATCATTCAACAAATACGGAGACACTCATACTATTCCTTAAAAACCCTAAGTTGGATTATCTCCCTTTCCAAATATCCTGCAATAATTATCGTGCTTCATGCACATCTGCATATGCTGCCCAACCTTCATAGGGGCTCATTACAATTGACACAGTATGTCGTCTGTGACTGATCCATGACCCGATCTATAATACCATAACAAAAGGGAGGAATCAATCCCAAGAGTGCCAAATTTCAATTGTAAGAATTTTTTTCTGTTCTCCATATAGTCTGCTTTTTGGCTCATTTCTGCGGTAAAATGATTATATTTTAACAAAATGCCTATATTTTAGCCCTAATTTTCCACCAAATGGATGTATTGGCTGATTTTAGTCCCATGTCTGTTGAAATCAGAACCTCAGACCCCCCCCCCCCGTCCGGAAGTGACGAACATTTGAATAATTTACGCCAAATTTGACATATCCATTCCGGAGATAATTTGGAACTTACCAGAGTTTTCCTATCCTCACATACTTGACCCTAAAGGTATTCTAATTTAAAAAGTTAGTTCCAAATTCTGACAAGCACAAGTTAAATGTACATCAGCGGTCACTGAGACGTCCTCCGAGAATTTACAGCATACTTTCAGAGTTTCACTGCGTTCTTCCAAGTTTTTTCTCAAGGAAGGACGGGACAAATTCATGGAAAAACTCTGAGAAAAGTCTGTCAAACTCCGAAAATGAACGTGATTTTTTTGCTGCATAGTGCAATTTTTAACTGAAACATGCTGTCTGTGCTGTGTCATGGAAAAAATCTCTTTAAATAACAGTTTTTAACATATGTTTCTAACAAACAAAAAAACATTGAAGCTGAAAGACTACGTTTTAGTAACATTTAAGGAAAAAACCATGAAAATGTAGTAATTTTCAATTTATTTACTTCAAGTTGGATTTCAGTCCAGAACCTCTCAAAACCAGCATCTCTGAAAACTGGCCAATTTCTACGGTTTGATAGCTGTTCGGTTTCACAACAGAGGTTCCACATTACTATGAAAAGGGAAAGTTTTTAAATTCCTGATTCCTTATTAATAGACAGGGAAAAGATATTGAAAAATTTTTTCACAGTGGTTTTATTTTTGTGTTTGATCTCTTACCTCAAAATCAACAAAACTTTTTATACAATACTTGATATAACTACAGAAACTGACAATGCAACAGTACACAATACATACCACCAGGCAGGTAAATTTTTGTTTTCAGATCTTTTGTAGTAATCTTTATTTTCATCTAATATCTTTGCCAGACCAAAATCTGATATTTTTGCACACAGATTTTCCTTCAACAGAACGTTTCTGGCAGCTAGATCACAATGTAGAATTCTCTCCCCTGCTAAATAAGCCATTCCCTACAAGATACATAAACAGGATGAAAATCTTGAAAATTCTTTTGATAAAACTATAGTGAACATACAAATTTCACATTGCCAGTTCCAGTTAATGAGGTGATTGCTATGGTAACCCAGTATCGTGATTCAAGTAATGATGTCATAAAAACTTTTCAATGCACAAGATATAATTGATAAAGAACATATGAAAAAAAATTAAGAATTTGGAGATTGGAGTCCTAAACTCATAAAATACTCTTGGATCTGCTATTGTAACCAATTAAATGAAGAAATCATGTGTAGAAAATTTTGATGTAAAAAAAAAATAGAACTGTCCTGAAAGGGACTAATACCACCCCCCCCCCCCCCCCCCCCCCCCCACAGCAACAGCAACATGTCTATTTTGAATCCTACATCAATTTGGATTGACAACAACATTTGCTAAAAATTCAAATCATCATACTTTTCAAAGTACTCGCCAAAACATAAAATTCTGACAATATGCACATCTCCATATAGTGATCTAACACTCCATAAGGTTTCATGAGAATCAAGCAAGTAATGTAGGAGGAGTTGCGGACAACACATAAACGAAGTCTTGTTAAAAAATGCCTTAAAAAGTCCAAATAGCCATTTCTTTTACATTTCTTGTTCAAACAGAAATTCCTGACAATATGCACATCTCCATAATGTGATCAAATACTCCATAAAGTTTCATTAGAATTGCGCAAGTAAAGTAGGGAGAGCTGCAGATAACACATGGAACAAAGTTTTGTTAAAAAATACCTAAGTCCAAACACCCATATCTTTAACAATTCTTGTCCAAACAGAAAATCCTGACAATATGCACATCTCCATAAAGTTTCATGAGAATCATGCATGTAATGTAGCAGGAGTTGCGGACAACACATGGAACAAAGTTTTGTTAAAAAATATCTAAGTCCGAACAGCCATATCTTTTACATTTCTTGTCCGAACAGAAATTCCTGACAATATGCACATCTTCATAGAGTGATCTAACACTGCATAAAGTTTCATGCAAATTTTTAACAAAACCATGAAAATTCATACCAAGAGCTTAATTATTTTATTACCACACTTACTGAGGCAATGTCTGTACAAATGTTCAGTATTTTATTACCACACTTACTGAGGCAATGTTTGTACAAATGTTCAGTATTTTATTACCACACTTACTTAGGCAATGTCTGTACAAATGTTCAGTATTTTATTACCACACTTACTGAGGCAATGTCTGTACAAATGTTCAGTATTTTATTACCACACTTACTGAGGCAATGTCTGTACAAATGTTCAGTATTTTATTACCACACTTACTTAGGCAATGTCTGTACAAATGTTCAGTATTTTATTACCACACTTACTGAGGCAATGTCTGTACAAATGTTCAGTATTTTATTACCACACTTACTGAGGCAATGTCTATACAAATGTTCAGTATTTTATTACCACACTTACTTAGGCAATGCCTGTACAAATGTTCAGTATTTTATTAGCACACTTACTGAGGCAATGTCTGTACAAATGTTCAGTATTTTATTACCACACTTACTGAGGCAATGTCTATACAAATGTTCAGTATTTTATTACCACACTTACTTAGGCAATGTCTGTACAAATGTTCAGTATTTTATTACCACACTTACTGAGGCAATGTCTATACAAATGTTCAGTATTTTATTACCACACTTACTTAGGCAATGTCTGTACAAATGTTCAGTATTTTATTACCACACTTACTGAGGCAATGTCTGTACAAATGTTCAGTATTTTATTACCACACTTACTGAGGCAATGTCTGTACAAATGTTCAGTATTTTATTACCACACTTACTGAGGCAATGTCTGTACAAATGTTCAGTATTTTATTACCACACTTACTGAGGCAATGTCTGTACAAATGTTCAGTATTTTATTACCACACTTACTGAGGCAATGTCTGTACAAATGTTCAGTATTTTGCCAATCGACAATGGATGGTCTTTCCTCCTCTTCCTCATATAATCCCTCATGCAGCCCTTCTCTACGAATTCCATGACCAACACTGTAATAATGAGGGCAACATATCTTCATTTTGTTCAAGGATTTTTGCTGGTCATATTTTTAATTTTTTGTAGGTCTTTTAAACTCCTATCATTTCTTACATTTCATAGCATTATATATATTTGCATTTTGACAGCCAAAAACATGTCTTCATATCTTGAAAAATGTGACATACATGTATATGTTAAAGAGCCTAAATATAAAGAAATATTAATATATTAAAACCTGGTTCAAGGGGCATCTCCAAAGGGCACTGTTAAAATGTCCCACAAATGACAAATAAATCTCTTAGTTGCATAGAAAAGTGTGACAAACAATTTTGTGATACACAGACAGACAGAAAAACAAGGGTAAAACAGTATAATCCCTCCCTCCTTCAGAGTGGGGTATAATAAGACTATTTTTGAGATAAAAATGAAAAAAAAAACTATTTAATAAGTTCAATTATTAAACAAGAGGCTCCCAAGAGCCTGAATCGCTCACCTGTTATATTTTGTGTAGATCTTGCATCAATGATTATTTTTGCTATTTAATGTATACCATCGCAATTTTCTCCTTAATATTAACCTGTACAGCTAAAATATAGAATCCTGAACCCAAAAAGATATGCTTGCTAGCGATTTTTTCAATGGCATTGACTTGACCTTCCATTTTGACTTGAACAGGTAAACTGTAGGGTCCTGAACCCAAATATATATGGTTGCTAGGGACTGTTTCATCGGTTGCTACGGACTTTTTCAATGACTTTGATTCTTGACCTTTCTTTTTGACTTGTACAGGTAAATTATAAGGTCCTTAACCCAAATATATGACTTTAAAGATCTACAAATAAGTCAGTACGACGATTTTGGCCATGCTGACTTATTTGTAGATCTTACTTTGCTGAACATTTTTGCTGTTTAGAGTTTGTCTTTATCTATAATAATATTTAATTTAATCACCTAAAACTGTGAAATTTCCTTAAAATTAACAATTCAGGGTCAATAACCCAAAAACGGTTTGGCCAATTCGTCTGAAAATTTCATGGCAGGTAGATCTTAACCTCATATACATTTATACTTCTTGTCAGTTTAGCTCTAACTGCTTTAGTTTGTGAGATATGATCCAAAAAGTGCATTTTCTATTTTAAGCCATAGCAACCATGTTTCTCGATGGACAAGAAAATAAAAAACAAAATCTATACTAGATATCCTAAGGACCTTTCAGACTAAGTTTGGCTGAAATTGATTCTGTAGTTTCAGAGAATAATATTTTTAAAAGTTCACAAAGATGACAAAAAAAATGTGAAAAATTGTCTTTAAAGGGCAATAAAATGCTCCGCTGGGCGCAGCTAGATACGACCGCAGATGTCGAACCCTGAATAGTTGGGGCAATTATGAACACAACATTCAAGCTTGATACAATACTGAATTTGGATTGTGAATAAATATTTGACACAGCATAGGTTTCTGACACAGAATGAATGTTGTCTAAGAACTTAAAAATTTTTAATTTACCTATTCAAACCATATCAGTATTATTTGTTTTTATATATAAATCAGAAATAACCAATTTAAAATTTAAAATTGGGCACACATATCAATTTCTTGCTATTGCGCAATACTGTGTAATTGAAAATTTCTTCAAATATTTGACACATAATAGGTTTCTGACACAGAATAACTGAAATCAAAGAACTTAAAATTGGTCATATGATTTGAATTTATATTCAATTTTTTGCTTCTTGTGCAATACAATATGCTGTGGAGAATTGCCCCCCCCCCCCAAAAAAAAAATAATAATTTACCCCTTTTTTTAGCTTTTGTGCAATACACTATGAAGTTGCACATTGACCCCCCCTCCCCCCCCCAAAAAAAAAAAAAAAACAATAAAATTTATTGTAACCCCCCCTTTTTTTTGCTAAAAAAAATTTGAAATTTTATTTTTAATTTATGAAATATGAAGCAACCATAACAGCCCATTTAAATACACCATAACATATTAAAATAGAAAATGACATCATAGTCATGGATGGCAAATTTTAAATATACATAATTCAAAAGCAGTTTAGATAAGATCAGAACTTCATTAAACTAAAGATATTGGCAAATTTCCAATGGAATTTGTTAATAATAAAGTTTTGATAACAGGTCACACATATCAATTTCTTGCTATTACACAATACTGTGCAATTGAAAATTTATTGAAATATTTGATACATAATAGGTTTATGACACAGAATAAGTGAAATCAAAAAACTTAGAATTGGTCATATGATTTGAATTTATATTCAACTTTTTTCTTCTTGTGCAATACAATATGCTGTGGATAAATGCCCCACCCCCCCCCAAAAAAAAAAAATTACCCCTTTTTTATCTTTAATTTTGGACCCCAATTTGAACCAACTTGAAAACTGGGCCCATAATAACAAAACTAAGTACAAATCTGAAATGAGAAAAAAATTTTCCCCACCCCCCGCCAATTTAATATTTACCCCATAAATTTTGACACCCCCCCCCCCCCCCCACTTTCCCTTTTTCAAAAAAAAAAATCTTTCCCTCAAGATAATGTCATAATCCCTATTCAAAATTATCATGAAGTTTGCAAACATAATTAAACATTTAAATACATCATTGAAGTCTTAAAATAAAAAATGACATATGGCTAAAATTAATATTAATTCATAGTAAGTTCTAAAAATAAATTGACAGCTATAAATCACCCCAAAAACAATCAACATTTCTTTATACATAATTGAATCATACACAATATTTTACTTTAAATGTGTTTGGAATGTGTTTGGATTACCTTCCTTAGCCCACCAAGCTAATATCATAGATTTCTATTTATTTATACTACAGTTATTGTGCAAAAACCAAGAAAAATGCTTATTTGGGCCCTTTTTTAGCCCCTAATTCCTAAACTGTTGGGATCAAAACTCCAAAAAATGATCATAAACCTTGTGTTAAAATTTCATAGATTTCTATTTACTTATACTAGACTTATTGTGCGAAAACCAAGAAAAATGCTTATTGGACCCTTTTTTGGCCCCTAATTCTTAAACTTTTGGGACCAAAACTCCCAAAAACAATCCCAACCTTCCTTTTGTGGTCATAAACCTTGTGTTTAAATTTCGTAGATTTCTATTAACTTATACTACATTTATAGTGCGAAAACCAAATGTCTACAGACTCCGACGGACGACGACGACGACGACGCCAACGTCATACCAATATACGACCGCAAAAATTTTGCGGTCGTATAAAAACTCCTACAAGGGGTCAATTGACGATTTTGGTCATGTTGACTTATTTGTAGATCTTACTTTGCTGAACATTTTTGCTGTTTACAGTTTGTCTTTATCTATAATAATATTCAAGATAACCTAAAACTGCAAAATTTCCTTAAATTAACAATTCAGGGGCAATAACCCAACAAAGGGTTGACCGATTCATCTGAAAAATTTCACAGTAGATAGATCTTGACCTGAGGACCATTTTAACCCCGTCAGTTTTGCTCTAAATGCTTAGTTTTTGAGATATAAGCCAAAAACTGAAGTTTATTCCCTGTTCTATTTTTAGCAATGGAGGCCATGTTTCTTGATGGATAAGAAAATAAAACAGGCTTTATTCTAGATAACCCTAAGGATCACTAGACTATGATCTTCAGGACAGGTGAGCTAAAAAGACTTTTTTCACAGCTGTAGTCATATTTTTGCTTAAATAAGACTAAATATGAATATTTTCATTAGAATTCTATGAACTGTTTAACAATGACTTACTATTATCGCTGACCCCTATAAATCGAACTATATTGTCATGTCTGAGTCCAGACATAATATCCGCTTCGTGCCTGAATTCCTCACTTTCAAGGACGGACCGATATTGGTGTTCCTTTAAAACCTTCACAGCAATTCTTTGTTTGTCCTTCTTAGATGTACTCTGATACAAATCACCAACCTTTACTTCTCCATAATGTCCCTAAAATACAAAATATTTGTGTTGAAAAAAATTATCTGAATATGACTGGTACATGTATACTTCCTGCTATCCAGCTATTTGTGTGATTTTTTAAGATAATTTCAACACAATTTTGACACTGTTAAGTACAGCAACATATTGAGCTACCAGTATATGTCAAAGTCACCTGGACCTGTATCTCTTTATTAATTCAATAATGTTCAGTTGAACATGCAGGATTCCAAATACTCTGGTTGTATCAAACACTTCCTACAGATCCCATATCAAAATATTATATTATTGATCCTTCTTTGTTGAATCTATGTGCTTTCAATGTGCAAACATATTTTCCTTAAGGAGCAACCATTTTGGGGAGGGGGCATGTAGTGGGAAAAAAAGGCAGGATACCCAGAAAAACTAGAATTACTGTGGGCAAAGCTCACTAATTGATACCCCCGCACCCCCTATCACAAGGAATGGCAAAGTCAATGTTTTGCTATGGAAAACCCAAAAAGTTGGTCAGATCAAAATCTAAAATAGGAGGTGCATCATGTGATAATGATTCTCTGAAAGTCTCATGGAATTCCCTTTAGTGGTTTAGGAGGAGTTGCAGATGGCATACTGGTACCCCCTATCACAAGGAATGGCAAGGTCCATGTTTTGGTATGGAAAACCCAAATGTTGGTCAGATCAAAATCTAAAACAGGAGGTGCACTATAGCATCATTTAAAAAAGATTCTCTTAAAGTTTCATCAAATTCCATTTAGTGGTTTAGGAGGAGTTGCGGATGGCATACTGGAACCCCCTATCACAATGAATGGCAAAGTCCATGTGTTGGTATGGGAAACCCCAAATGTTGGTCAGATCAAAATCTAAAACAGGAGATACAGATACACTACAGCATCATGTAATAAAGATCCTCTGAAAGTTTCATCAAATTCCATTCAGTGGTTTAGGAGGAGTTGTGGATGGCATCATGGTACCCCTATCACAATGAATGTCAAAGTCCATGTTTTGGAATGTAACCCCAAATATTCATCAGATCAAAATCTAAAATAGGAGGTGCACTATGGAATCATGTAATAAAGATCCTCTGAAAGTTTCATCAAATTCCATACAGTGGTTTAGGAGGAGTTGTGGATGGCATCATGGTACCCCCCTATCACATTGAAAGTCAAAGTCCATGTTTTTCTATGGGAAACCCCAAAAATTGGTCCGATCAAATTCTAAAACAGGAGGTGCACAATGCCATCATGGGATGAAGATTCTCTGGAAGTTTCATCAAATTCCATTCAGTAGTTTAGGAGGAGTTGCGGATACAAAAGTCGGACGAACGGACGGACACAACGAATACTATATAACCCACTTTTTTGAAAAGTGGGGGTATAAAAAAGGCAGGACAACACCAGGTATTAAAAAAAAAGGCAGGACTTGATTACTTCCATGCCCCCCCCTCCCCCAAAAATCAAATGGTTGCTTCCTTAGGGTACATTTATATCCATTTTCTTGTGTTAATTTCAAGTCTTTTATTCTGAATTACAGCTTCCGTTTCTAGTTATTTTCTGATAATTTACAGTGTTTTCATCAACTTCTTTCAAAAAAACATTTGTGTAGCAAGGAATGGTCCGTCGCCTTTATCCTTTATCACTGTTTACAGCTGCTTGATCGTCCGTCCAACTATAAAAAATTGCCAAACTAATAGCATTTATTTTTTTTCTGGTTAAATATTTAAAACCAGCAAGGCTTTCAACAGAAGTCGACAGCCGGGGATTTTCTCCGTCTGTAACAAGGATTTTCGCCGGCTACTATGTGTAAAAATATCATGATAAAAGTAAATGAATTTTTTCATTGTTCTTTCAGAAAGCGATATCCATCCCAGCATAGCAGTATTTGATTGCTATTTTAGTTTTATGTTATTTTTAGCCGTTCTAAATCACTTCCTGGTGTATACCATGAACAGTATTGCTACGAGTAATGCAAGAAAACTGGTTATCAATTGCATAGTGTTGTGAAGATAATTTGTGACGCGGCTCCTGATTAGTCAATGATATTTTGGTCTAGCAGTTTCTTGGCTTGGTTGTTGATTATACTGTCAGACACGCAATGACTAAATGTACAGAAACAAGGTGATTGATCAGAATGAAATTATTTGAAGATCAATTATATAATACGCATTATTCTGAAGAAAAAAAAAGAGCGAAAATGCACTGTGTATGATGATAAACCCCATACCCCCTTTTACTATACAAGGGCACGTTAGGGCATTTTTTTTTCTTCCCTGGGAACAGATTTTCCCATCTTATAAAAAACGAGAAATTTACTTCTGTCACTTAAAAATTTTGCATTATTGTCTTGTCAGTTGAATGCTACAGACATAATTTTTTTTTACTCTTTTTGCGAAGAAAATTTTTTTTTCCCTTAACATACCAGACTGAAAGCAGATTTCTGTGCTAATTTCTAGTCTGTCCAATATTTTTCTTTATTTTTGGTACAGTACTTCATTCAGCACTCAGTTCATTTCTGAAGCCACCTCTAACTGCTATTAAAATCCAAGTTTTCATGAGCTTTTCCACCTGCTTTAGGAAACTAGGCATCTACTTTAAAACTTATTGAAAGCCCTGCACCAGTGAAGATGAACCCTCAAAGCAGCCTGTCATGGACTTTTTTAATGTAAACACTGCATAAAAGTAGTGGAATTGGAAACAAGTTATATCAACTTATACTAATCCCTCTCCACTTGGCGGGTGCGAGAGCAGCCCCTGTTGTGGCATTTTAGCCTACTCTTTTTCGACATTTACAGGGGAGTCTTTAACGTGCTACGGGTGTTGCTCTCCCTTATCAAGGTACAGCCATTTTTGTCCCCATCCGACGGACTAGCATCTTTTACCTAGACCATCCTCGAAAATGGTGTCGATAGGGCGTCGCAAATTTGATCCCCAAAATTTTCATCCCAAACATGAATCAAATTAGGGACCTTTGGCTTCATAGTTCAAAGCGCTAACCACTACAACATGGCGCCTTTTTGCATAAAAGGACAAGCAAAAATGATTAACAAATCAAAGTTTTTACAGAATCCAGTAAACTTTATCAAAACCAATTTTCACTGTCTATGGTAAAACAAGAATTCACCAATGTAAGTATAGGAATCTGAGATGTTGAAAGCTGGGGTGGTGTCCATTATGCACTTTCAGCTGGTAGGTCCAGCAGGTTTCAGGGGCATAAAAACTTTACGATGGTGTACTGATTTCAATAACAAATAAATATGTAGGGATTTCAATGAAATTGGAGTAAATTGTGAGATCTTTTCATAAAAGCCTATACTTACATGACCTATGACCCCAGAATGTAATCTCAGCCTCTTACTGTCAATTAAGTGAGAAAACTGTATCAATTTGGATGACTTCGTGTCACTTTTGTTTGGTTTTACACCCACGTGAAAATTTCTAGTGCTTGCACTTGGTAGATCCACTCTTAATTCTGAAAAATTATTGATAATCTCTGTGTATTAGTACTGTTCTTAACTAATCTCTAAGACATAAAATTTATAATTCAGAAATATACTATCAATTTGTTCGTTATGTGGTTGAAGTAAATTTGTTCTTTCAATAACAATTGATGATGACTTCAACTATAACTTCATTGCCAAAATGCATCCTATTGTACAATAGTAGTACAGTCTAACATCATTGCCTAAAAGTCGTTTGTATTGAAAATCAAAATGTTATTTTTATGAGCACATATTTTCAATGGATTCTTACCTTTGATGAAACTTGGTTGATTAGTCAACTAAAGTATATTTTGTAGTATTTCCTAGGAAAAACATATAATAAAGCTCAATGTGTTGAAATTCAATATTATTGTAGGTCATTTGGTATTGGAGATATGAACTCAGACGAAAACATAACCTTAAGTCCATAAAGCGCAATCAGTAGGTCGGAGTGAATTAATTTTGATGGGAGGCTGTGCTAACCCCCGAGATGCACCCTGACACCAAGCAATATGATTGTAGGACGCTTGGTATCAGAGAACTGAACTCGGACGTAAAACTTAACCTAAGTCAATGAAGCATGATAAGTAGGTCAGAATGACCTAATTTTGGTGAGAGGCTGTGTTACTCCCTGAGATGCATCCTCACACCAAGTAATATGATTGTAGGTCCCTTGTATTGGAGAATTGAACACGGACATAAAATTTAACGTAAGTCAATGAAGAGCAATAAGTAAGAAAGAGTTACATAATTTTGGTGGGAGGCAGTGTTACTCCTCCAGATGCATCCTCACACCAAGTAATATGACTGTAGGTCCCTTGATATCGGAGAATTGAACTCGGACGTAAAACTTAACCTAAGTCAATGAAATGTGTCTGAATACTATACATCAGGTGATATTGATAATCTTTTAACTATTAGTTTATCATGTAATGATCGGATATTTTTTGAAATTTTGAAAATGAATATATGGAGTATCTCCATCTCTTATAGTATAAAAAAGTTTAGAGAGCAAACCAATTTACAAAGGAAAATTGAAAAGAATATTAGTAGTCTGGAAAATTGTATAAATTCTGATCCAAATGAAGCTAACCTTGATCTATTGAATATAAAAAAGCTTGAACTGGAGAATATTAGAGGTAAGATGGTCGATGGTTTAATACTGAGGTCCCGGGCTAACTGCCAAGAAAATGGAGAGAAATGTAGTGAATATTTTTGTAAACTAGAAAAGAAAAATTTTATTTACAAAACAATTACCGAAGTAATTGATGATAAGGGTAACCATATATCAGATCAGTCGGATATCTTAGCAGAACAAGAAAATTTCTAGAAGACTTTATAAACTACCAGGAATATTGAAATTAATGACAACTCATTTTTTCCTTACAATATTAAACTAACAAACAAACAGAAAGAGTTGTGTGAGGGAAGCTTGAGTTTTAAAGAGTGTGCAGAGGCCTTAAAACCAATGAAAAAGGGGAAAAGCCCAGGATCTGAAGTTAAAACCATTGAGCATTTGTTTTTTGATTGTACAGTAACACATCAATTCTGGGTATTATTTGGAAACTATTTAAAAAAATTTTATGTACATTTTGAAATTGACAAGAAGGAAATTCTCCTGTGATCAAGTTCACTAAGTATGTTTTACTTACTGATTTTGATTGCAAAAAATTATATATATAAATGTAAGCTAAAGGCAAATACTATAGAATTTAAAATTGTTATAAAATGGTATAAACAACTTGAAGAATATATTGCATTGAAAAACAACAAATTATTGGTTTTTGAGAAATACTGGGCCCCTATACATCAAATTTTTCTTTAAATTACTGTTGTAATAGTTAACTTTTTTTTTCTTCTTTTCACTTTGTCTTATCAATCAATGTATATATATATTAGTATTTTCTATTGTAAGAAAACTTATTAATTTGTACATGTATATCAGAAAGTCGATACTGTCCACAAAATAGTTTTAAGTGCATGTGTGAGTGGGAGTGTGCAAGGTTATATTTATTAATTTTTTTTCTCAAAGTGATTTTTATTTAAATTTTAAAAAAAACATAGTCATAAAATATTTTTGTATAGTTACATATATAATAACCCTGTTACACCATGGTCAGGTGGTGATGTAGGGGTGTATTGTAAAATCCAGACTATGGAAAAACAAATAAAATATAAAAAAAAGGTCAATGAAGTGCGATAAGTAGGTCAGCATGACCTAATGTTGTGGGAGGCTGTGTTACTCCCCAAGAGGCATTGTCAAATTAAGTACTATGATTGTAGGTCCCTTGGTGTCGGATTTCTGAACTTGGATGTAAAACTTAACCTAAGTCAATGAAGCAAAATAAGTAGGTCAGAGTGACCTAATTTTGCTGGGAGGCTGTGTTACTCCCTGAGATGCATCTTCACACCAAGTTATATGATTGTAGGCCCTTTGGTATCGGAGAACTGAACTCGGACGTAAAACTTAACCTAAGTCAATGAAGTGCGATATGTAGGTCAAAGTGACCTAATTTTTGTGGGAGGCTGTGTGACTCCCCAAGAGGCATTGTCACGTCAAGTACTATGACTGTAGGTCCCTTGGTGTCCGAAAACTGAACTCGGATGTAAAACTTAACCTAAGTCAATGAAGCACAATAAGTAGGTCAGAGTGACCTAATTTTGGTGGGAGCCTGTGTTACTCCCCGAGATGCATCCTCACACCAAGTAATATGATTGTAGGTCACTTTTCATGTTAAAACTCATTTTTGACATAAAACTTCAAAGCCAGTCAACTGTGTAATAAGGGTGACCTTCATCTTATGTCACATGGTCAGTCTCTTCAACATGCACCTACTCATAATATTATATGACCCTACATCATCTAGTAACTGAGAACTGGCTGTGGATGCGCACACAGACACAGACGCCAGAGGGTACTCCATTTGTCCCCCTTAACTTTGTTGAGACAAACTAATTAGGTAGATGGCATTTGGTTATAGACTGGAACGTAGATTATTTAATTTCCTAAATATTTATAAATTGTCAAAAAAGGGCAGTAAACTAACTCATATTTTTATATTCTAAAAATAGCAATACCTTCTGCAGGAATATGTCTATTTGGCCTTTTTCCCAGTTCATGACACTCTAAAGCTTCCAACACATCAGGTATGTCTAGTAAGCCAGAGGCTGACATGCTGGTATCACTCGGCGTAAACGATGCTGACCCCAAATCTAGAATTTCTGCATACCTTTCATATCCTGAAAATTGAAGTTCGGTAATATACAGTCGAAGCTCTGTAAACTAAACCATCTATGGACACTATGCCCCCTTCCAAACAAACACCTTAATCATGATCAGTCAATCATGTCATTCAGGTGACATCATAAGGTATTTCGTGACAATTTCATGTGACACGGTTGATATGACATCTACTTCCCATTAAAATACATTCAATCTAACCTTTAACCTAAAGCAGGACATATGTACATGAATGTATGCAAGTACAGATGGACGGACACACAGAGTGTAACACTATCGAAAGGGGCATAAAAATGTACTACATTAGGATTGTACATGTATTTGCTTTAACTTGTTATCCTTTGACAGAAATGAACGTTAGTATCTATTATTAGAGTTTTCCCTGTGTACAGAAACGAGGCTTTGTAAACAAGTTATACTTGATACAATGGATACTAATCTCAATTCTATTTTAAAGTTGATTTTCAAATTTGAGTAAAGAAAGAATTAGTCATGACGAACTACCTAATTCTGATATTCAGGAATCGTTTTTACCAACCGTCAAATCCAGAAGTCTACCAAAATTGGAATTCTGTTAAAAAACAGAGTAAAATCATCCATGGATGTTATAATCTTCTGTATAAAAACATTAACTCACCATTATTATACAAATAGTCGTCATGAGCTTCCCGTAGTCTTTTTAATATAGTGTTTGTCTCTGGTCTGTTCTCAACTTTGTTCCAACATTCTTTCATAATTTCTATGACAGTTTCCTTCATTTTTCTAATTTTCTTGGCATTTCTATCTGTTTCTTCCATTTCACTGTCCTGTATTTGCAGCTGTTTAGGAATGTCAATTTGGTTACCCTTTTGATAGAAACCCATTATCTACAAAATATAAGAAAAATATGAAAATGTAAGGGTATAATGTATGCATCAATGATACAAAAACCCAGGAATTTGGTTACCAAGCAAAATTAGAGTGTCAAAATTTCAAGGAAGGTAATGGTTGTTTTTTTTTTTTCTGTGTACATACATGTAGATGATAGAAAAACAATCAATAAATTAAAAACTTTTTTTATTTTTATTATTTGAGTTTCTAAATTTGCAGACCTTAGCATATTAGGGACAAGATCAAAAGTTCAATGTAGGATAAAAAAACTTAATTCAAATAGTTTAGGGGTGGGGGGTAAAAATCGCTGCAAGTTTTGTTATCGGATATCGATTTTCGGATTGAAAAATACAGATTCAAGTGATGTCCAAGTCAATATACAGAACAAACATACATTGTTGAGAAAAAACAGGACCCATGATACAAAAAGTATACTCTCAAAGCATATGCCCATATTGGTCAATCAATTTTTCCCAAATTAAGAGGGGAGGTGGGGGGTCAGTGAAAAAACTATGTGAATTAAGTTTTTTATCCTACATTGAACTTTTGATCTTGTCCCTTAATCTGTATTAAATCTATACAGAATATTCCTTTTGTCCCAGAATAATTTTCACTGTTTTTCAACTTGAGAAAATATGGAATGCCAAAACTGCCAGAAGAAATCAGTATGAGTGGCATGAAATTTGTTCAAAGTATAAGAAATTAGAAATTGTGTCTGTAAGACATGGATGCCTCCCCTAAAATGTAGGTCATCATGTATGAATGCTCAGTACTATCCAAGGCACATCCACTGATGAAGTTTCATTGATACACCTGCTTAGTTCCAAAGAAATGAACCTAAACACAAAACTTAACCAGAGTTGCTCAAGCATAAACTGTATGTCATAATGACCCAATTATTGTATGACTGCTCAGTACTACCCAAGGCACATCTACTGATGAAGTTTCATTGATACACTAGGATTAGTTCCAAAGAAACAAATCCTAAATGAAAAACATAACCATACAGTTCGGGTGTACAGATATATGGACATACAAGGGTAACTCTAAATGCCCATCCACATCCAGGGGCAGGGCATAAAAAAGTTCTGTGTCTGAACCAAAATGTGTATGTTTTTCATTTAATAATTGTCTTTTAATTACAAATAAAGGAAGGAGGCAATCCTCTATTGTTCGAATAACTTTTTAGTGTACAAAGCCCTTTTCTGAATCAGTCGCCATCAGTTAATTTCATAAAACAAGTATACTGTGGTGAAGTTTATACAATAAGGTATCTGTGGACCAAAATTCTTAATTGCAGCTATTATGCGTGCAAAGTAATTAAGGTTTTAAAAAAGTTTATGACGCCACTGGAAAGTAATATCTATATCTCCCCTTCGCGACTTTTTATCACATGCGAGACAAAAACCAAAATTGTAGTGACAATACCTAAAACAGCATGTAAAATTTCACCTGATTCAGTGATTGCCTTTATACGATTATCATCAAATAATACGAAATTCTTACTCCACAAAGTAGTATTTGGTATTTAAAATGTGAGGTTAATTAGTCCTACCTTACTGCTATCATAACTCATTTCCTTCAGTGGGCTGCAAGATAGTGGATTTCCACCAAAAGTAGCACATTCCCATAGTGTCGTACTAAACGCATATACATCTGACGATATTGTTGTTTTTGACAAATTATCAAATAGCTCTGGAGCAATCCATGGTAATCTACAAACATAACATTCAATGTAGTCATGTTTTTTCAGAAGTGTGATAAATTCTTCGATAGCAATTTTGATGCACAAGATGTACACATTTCATCGATTTACAACTAATCAGTTGTGCTCAAATGTTGAAAAAACACTTTAATATTCCAAAACCATTTAAGAAAAAAGCAATTTCAACAATATCATAAAGCTAAACCCATTTCTGGACAAAGCTATGTACGAGGGTGTCAATACCATAAAGCTAACCAATCTAAGGACTGAGCTATGTACGAGGGAGTCAATACCATAAAGCTAGCCCATCTAAGGACAGAGCTATGTACGAGGGAGTCAGTACCATAAAGCTAACCCATCTAAGGACAGAGCTATGTACGAGGGAGTCAATACCATAAAGCTAACCCATCTAAGGACCGAGCTATGTATGAGGGAGTCAGTACCATAAGCTAACCCATCTAAGGACAGAGCTATGTACGAGGGAGTCAATACCATAAAGCTAACCAATCTAAGGACAGAGCTATGTACGAGGGAGTCAATAACATAAAGCTAACCCATCTAAGGACCGAGCTATGTATGAAGGAGTCAGTACCATAAAGCTAACCCATCTAAGGACAGAGCTATGTACGAGGGAGTCAATACCATAAAGCTAACCAATCTAAGGACAGAGCTATGTACGAGGGAGTCAATACCATAAAGCTAACACATCTAAGGACCGAGCTATGTACGAGGGAGTCAGTACCATAAAGCTAACCCATCTAAGGACAGAGCTATGTACGAGGAAGTCAATACCATAAAGCTAACCCATCTAAGGACAGAGCTATGTACGAGGGAGTCAGTACCATAAAGCTAACCAATCTAAGGACAGAGCTATGTACGAGGGAGTCAGTACCATAAAGCTAACACATCTAAGGACAGAACTACGTACGAGGGAGTCAATACCATAAAGCTAACCAATCTAAGGACAGAGCTATGTACGAGGGAGTCAGTACCATAAAGCTAACCCATCTAATTACAGAGCTATGTACGAGGGAGTCAATACCATAAAGCTAACCAATCTAAGGACAGAGCTATGTACGAGGGAGTCAATACCATAAAGCTAAACCATCTAAGGACAGAACTACATAAGAGGGAGTCAATACCATAAAGCTAACCAATCTAAGGACAGAGCTATGTACGAGGGAGTCAATACCATAAAGCTAAACCATCTAAGGACAGAACTACATAAGAGGGAGTCAATACCATAAAGCTAACCAATCTAAGGACAGAGCTATGTACGAGGGAGTCAGTACCATAAAGCTAACCAATCTAAGGACAGAGCTATGTACGAGGGAGTCAGTACCATAAAGCTAACACATCTAAGGACAGAACTACGTACGAGGGAGTCAATACCATAAAGCTAACCAATCTAAGGACAGAGCTATGTACGAGGGAGTCAGTACCATAAAGCTAACCCATCTAATTACAGAGCTATGTACGAGGGAGTCAATACCATAAAGCTAACCAATCTAAGGACAGAGCTATGTACGAGGCAGTCAATACCATAAAGCTAAACCATCTAAGGACAGAACTACATAAGAGGGAGTCAATACCATAAAGCTAACCAATCTAAGGACAGAGCTATGTACGAGGGAGTCAATACCATAAAGCTAACCCATCTAAGGACAGAGCTATGTATGAGGGAGTCAATACCATAAAGCTAACCCATCTAAGGACAGAGCTATGTACGAGGGAGTCAATACCATAAAGCTAACCCATCTAAGGACAGAGCTATGTATGAGGGAGTCAATACCATAAAGCTAACCCATCTAAGGACAGAGCTACAGGGTTCATACACATTTTTTACCACAGATTTCAAGGACATTTCAAGGACTTTAAAGGACCAATTTCCAAATTTTCAAGGACCAGAAATCAACTGATATGGACATATTTCACACTTCGCTTTGTTCACAGATATAACACTTCTCTTCAGCCATGCCTTATACTGTGGCTTTTCTAGCCATACATCCGAGAATTTACATTTTCCTGGCACGTCATCAACGTTCTTTCGAACAACTTTCAGTTTCGGTTTGCTCACTGTGACTAAAATTCATCGTCAAAATACATTTAATCAAGTAAATGAAAGATGTTTTATTAGTTAAAGTTAATTTAAGTTACCAAAAAATCAATCTAGATCGTTTAATTACTAAAATTTTTACGCAAAGTCAGATTTATTTCTTGAACGCATCACAGAAATTACTACGCACCGGTTTCTACAGAAAAGTATCTATTTTTAGAAAAGGGAAAATACACGAAACTTATATAAAGTCTTGACAAAAATACCGATAAACGCGAGACCGAGTGATCTGAAAACGAATTATGACAGAAAATTTAACCATTTTTTTTTTATTCTTCAAAAACCCAGTTTTTCAAGGTATTTCAAGGACCTCCTTTGAATTTCAAGTACTTTCAAGGCCTTAATTTCCAATTTTCAATTTCAAGTACTTTCCAGGTTTTCAAGCACCCGTGCGAACCCTGGAGCTATGTACGAGGGATTCAATACCATACAGCTAACCCATCTGAGGACAAAGCTATGTACGAGGGAGTCAGTAACATAAAGCTAACACATCTAAGGACAGAGCTATGTATTTGTATTTGACTGACTGTTTTTCACAATTGTTCATATGTATTATATACGTACCTCTTAACATTGAGCATATGTCCAATTTGCAGCTTGTTGTAAATCTTCAGCATGCCAGAGTCTGCTAACTTCACAAAAATGTCACTGTCGTCATACTTAAACACCATAATATTCTTACAGCAGATGTTTCCATGGCACATCTTCTTTTCATCCTTAAATTAAAACAGTGAATACCATAAAAAATGAATTTGTTTAATTCAAAGATTTTTTTTCCTTCACTTCTGCATTTTGGTTTTAAAAGAAACTGATGTTTTAAAACAGAAAAATATTTAAAAAAAATATTACAGATTTTGGGAGTGTCTACTGGCCAGTGATGTACCCAAGATCACCATTAGCAATTTAGTTTTTAGAAATTTTGATTTTTTTATTTATTTCAAACAGTAAATAAAATTTTAACCACAATGTCAATTGCAAGTTGACAGAAAAATCTTGGATGGTGAGACTGGGTATCAGGATAGTAGTGTTTTAATTTAAGAACTAAATATGTTTTTTTTTAATATAATAATATTTTATTGCCATAAAACATACAAACTAATGTCTATGACAAGCATGATACAAACAAACAGTACAATTAGTGCAAGTTTATATACAAAAAGATATAATCATAAAAGTATATGATTAGATTAAGAGCCCTCCGATCTGTTGTAATGACCGTTTTAAGAAGAAGCCAATAATTCTTACATGTCTAGTTGATAGAAATTTATTTTTAAATCTTTACTCCATAAAATTTTTAAATCTTTACTCCATAAAAGAACCTCTTACCATATAGAGCAAGGCCTCAGCAAGCTGAATAGCGATACATTTGAAATGCTGCAGCGTCATCATTCTACCCGTCGTAAACAACTTTGTCAGGGATCCAAATTGTGCATATTCCTCTATCATCTGGGGAGGCGATGTCAAACATATCCCTTGAATCCCCACAAAAAATCTCAAATTTTCTAATGAAAGCTGCTGGCATACTCCTAACTGTAGTGACTGGAATTTTGGGAAAATATCATAGATATAAAGAATTTATAATAATACTGAAGATGTTGTTCAGTTACAAATTGTCCATTTGTTCACAAGGGTGCCAAAATAGGGAAGAATTTAATAATTCAATTTGACAACTTGAAAAACATTGCCTAAAACATTAAGCCAATTTTTCTGCAAATATTATAACAGAAATGTACTATCAAAAAATTTAAAAAATTAAGATTTTATTTATGGCTATATCCATTATATTGCATTGTTTCCTTGGATGAAAACATTGCATTCATTCCTATATTTTATTGCACATATGTTAGTACTATATAATGATGATTTTGCATATGTAATACATCAGAAGATGACAGATATTATTAGCCCTCAGGGCAAAACACATAATCTGCCCTCTCATGAGCCAAATATAACATGACTTCTGCCAGATTATTTTTAGCATAATTGAAAGTGGCAGATTACTAGTCACATCTGGAAGAGTTTAGCCTGTTAATCAACGTTTCTGAATATGATAACAACACAATCATTTATTTGTTACAAATGTCTAATAAACAGATTAATGCATGGCTTTTTTCATTATGGCCTTGTTATCAGCTCTCAGGGTCAATATCAAAATCTTAGGGTTACAAGTAGCCTAATATGAAAAAGCCACTTTAATCTAAATGTATAAATCTTACCTCGTAACAACGGAATTCTTGGTTTTTCATTTCTGACGAGTGTTTCCTGATCTGTTTTATTGCAACAAATTTATCTCTGATCTGTCCTTTAAATACCTCAGTAAAATATCCATTTCCTAAACATAATATTTATCTAATGTTTACTCTTTTGGTCTTCCAAAATCGTTTTTCAAAAGAAATATATCTCATAATCATATTGAAAGTTGTGGTTTTTTAATTAGTTGCAGTTTTTTGCCGTTTTCAACACATTTGACTATTTCGCAATGGAGACAGTTTTTTTTGGTGGAGGAAGCTGGAGAGAACCACCGACCTCTGGTAGGAAAATTGGCAATCCTTGTCAATTAAGATCGGAGTTAAACACACCCCACCAGATGTGATATTCAAACTCACAATCTCAGTGTTGACAGGCTAGTGATCATTAGTAGTCATTACCAACTACCTAGACCACTCGGTCACTGAGGCCACATGTAAGTTGTGAAATGCTTTTAAGTTTGTCAACCCTATACTTTCTGGTATAGCCTCTGTTGTTATTAGGACAGATAATAAAAGAGATACTGTAAGGCAGACTCACAGGTCAAAATACCCACTGTAAACATTGCACACTATACTATTGGGCCATAACCATGTATTTTTTCCACAGGCTAGTGATATTTTCAACCTTTGCTGCATGAACAAAATAACTTTCTAATCTGAACTTTAAGTTATTATTCATAGTGGGTTTTGATTGGACAGATTTTACTGTACATTCCAAATTACAGATAAAATATCAGCATTTGATTGGATAATGAGACTTGTATGTCAGTTTTTATTCACATATTTAAACAGGGGTATATAAGAGTATCATGGAAACAGCTAATGCTTCAGAATTTCAGAAGCCATTTTCCACTGATTCAAGGCATAAACATGATCCTAGGTTTCTTTATTGTACGAACCCATTTGACCATCATAAACTTTTGAAAACTCTTGTAAACAAACTGTATATTTTTTCACATTTTAAATGACTTCACAGATGAATTGCATAATAGAATGACCAACTTCAGAAACATTTCTGTCTTTCAGAAGGCATTTCCGAAATATAACTGTGTAGAAAATATGACCTTAAAGTCTGTTTATCAGAAGATAATTGTAATTCAGATTTAAGTATGACACAGAGATGATTTTCCCAGCCAAGAAAAAATAAACAGAACTGCTGAACAGGAAACCATATTGGTTTGTATAATAAACCATAATACACAAATCTGGATTGCAAAAGGCGGAATTTTGTTTTAAAAGGGAAAAAAAATTATGTCTGATTTGACAAAGCCTAGCGGTTCAGGGAATACAAATAAACATCCATGGTATGTAGAACTATATACCCTGTCTGAAAAAAGTAAAATCTCAAAAACATAATATTCAAGCTTGGAGGTTATATGATCTTACCTAGTTTCTGATCTTTCAGGATTTTTATCTCAGACTGAAGATACACCAATGGTTGTCGTTTTTTGACGGCAACTGCAGAATCTTCATCATCAGTTGCTGAAGCTTCAGAGAATGGAACAAACAGGTTCCGTAAAACCTCACAGTATTCTAAAATAGAAAATTTTTAAATTATATTCAGTTCCTCTACTCATTCTAAAAATAGAAAAATTATATATATTTATCATTGTGCTTTAAACAGAAGTTCAATTTCTATACTGGTAATATAACTAAAGAAACATACAAATGAACATGTACAACAAAATACCTGTTATCTGTTATCTGTTATCTGAACTTTACGGAAGGGTAGACAATGAAAAGACTTTCTTACAGTCTTTTATAGAGTTTATAATTTTAATGCAATCCTTTTTAATTCCAACGTTGTTTTCAAAACATCAAATGCAGTAATTTCATTGGCTAACACCAACTTCTGGTAACAAGTTTATAACTTGATAAATTCCTTTCATGACGTAGTGCATATGAATATGTATGCATGCAATATAGTGCATGAGGAAAATGTTATTTTCTAATTGAAAACGTCATATTTCTGCATTACTTTGGAATTATAAGTGATAGTTATTTTTACGGAATTTATCAATGTGTAAAAAATTAAAAACTTTTTATGTTGACCAATAAATCACAGACATTGTTATCAAAATTTGTGTACAGTAAAAGTTTCCCTGTTCACCCTGCAAAGGTTTAAATTTGGAGTTAAACTAGGAAAAGGGAAGGACATTATTCATATTATAATGTTCTACATGTACTCAATTTATGGTTACATTTATTTCTATAAAATACATATTTTCAGCTTTCATTTTTCCCCCTTATTATAACTTCAACAATTATTGTACTTTATTTTCAACAACATTTAATTCTTTTTAACACTTGTAACTTTTTTCCTATGGTAAAATGTATCCTTCCGCCTTTTGAAATAGAATATACAACAAGATCTTAGCCCAGGACTTTTGATTATCTCCCTTAGATTATATTAAATGTTTCTATTTCAAACTGACACCCTTTGCAGATCCTCTGAATTCATCTGAAGGAAAATACCTCTAAATTTAAGTTTTAGAAGAGTTGAGATTATTTGTTTCCAACTGAAATAATGATTATAATTTCTAATAATTGATGTTAATGATTTTATCAAAGATTTTCACTAAATAAGTTTGAGAAAACAAATCAAATACTTAATTGTTTTATCTACATGCATTATATATCGATTAATCAGGAAATTAACACTGAATGATTTAATGGTTTCTTCAAATCCCATCGACATTGTCACAGCACATGCACTTACAAACAGATAAGATTCCAAGAAAAGCTTATTAAACATACCCATTTTAGGCTTTATTCTGTAAGCATTCTTTGGCAAAATTTTTTCATTACTGGATAAATCTCTCAACAATGTGGTTATGCTGTCGAATGTACAAGAACTATCTTGTTCAAGAAAATATCTTCCTTCTTTTTTCCATATGGTTTTTGTCCTGATTTGTCCTTGGTTTGTGTACACGATAGCAAATTTATCATTTGTGTAAATATCTTGTTTGAGTATATAATACTCATGTTCTGCATATGAAGTCTTCAGTTTTTTAACTGCAAACTTGTCACTGAAAAATAATTAATGTGAATACTGTGATTGGTATGTGTTGTATGCACAATTATCCCCCTTTTATAACCTGGTTAAAGAGATAACTGCCCACAGGTAATGTTTCTTACTGAATTAAGGATGATCGCTGGTCTAATAGGAAATAAATAGGATTTGAAATAGGTGTTTTAGTGTGAGAGAACATATGAATAGTATACAAATAAGCAAGAAAGAAATATAGGTTCGTGTGCTCATTTTAGAGCTATAAGGCCTTGAAAAATTGAAGGAAATGGGTTTTCTCTGGATTTTTCCTCATCTTTGCATTGGCAACTTCAGTCTCTCAAAAATGTATGAAAAAATAAAAAGGATTTCATAAGATTTTGTCAATTACCATTTTACAGTATATACGATTGAATTATAAAAGAAAAAGTAAGGGTTCATGGGCAAAAAAAATTCATGTTTAAGAAATGGATAAAACCCGAGGATCAAAATCGGACAAAAAGACCAAAACATGACCAGCGAGCATCCTTAATTTGTACATTTTTATCCTTGCATAGCCCTAAAAAATTCTTTGTACATATAACTCTATTCTTCTTTTCTCTGTTATGATTCTCAGATTTTTATTTCATGTCTGCTTCCAGATTCTGAATTTATAATATCTTTTTGGTAAAATTCATGTTGCTTAGGCATAGGAAAAGCAAACAATAAAAAACTTTAATTTGACTTGAATACTGCATTTTGATTGGCTGAACAGCATAGAGCACCATTGGTTATACTGTATAACCTGGTTTGGTCTTGTGATATAACCAACGGATTAATCTGCACTTAGAAATTCAAATACATTTAGTCCCAATTCATTCTTGATGCTTGAATCGAGGAATCACTTTACTTCTGTTTGGAAATTAAATTACAAGGAATGTTTCCAATTTTTGAACAGGTTATTCTTCAATAACCTGGTTTGGGTCAGTTAACGGCATTCATTAACCGCTTCGCAGTTATTATGCGTAAACTGACCCAAACCAGGTTATATCATATAACCATTTCAAAAATTGGAAATATTCCTTAAACAAAAATCTTTTTCTTGGTCGAATCGATGAAAATCTAGTTTTATTTGCCTAAGGATCATTACTGATATATTTGGTATATTGAGTGAACAGTACAATTGCAATGAAGAACTACAATAAAAGCAAATACAATAAAAAAAAATTAAACATTCATTAATTATGGAAAAATATGGAAAAAAAAACAAAAATAAGAATTGATATGCATGTAGTAGGATATGTATTCTGTATTGAGGTACCAGAGTGTGACATATTAAGTGGAAAATAATATAGTATTATTGTGTACGGTTTTCCATATTGGCTCAGTTATTGGCCCGAGCAAGCCATCTTGCACTGAGGTGAAGCCAAAGTCCAATATTGATAGCCAAGGACCAATAACTAAGCCTATATAGTAAACCTTGCACAATTATACTTTTATTGACTAACCAGTCCAATATGTCATACTGACTGGTCCAATATGATCCTTTAATGACTAACCAGTCGGTATATTGGACAAGTATGTATCGCACTGGCGTACTTTGACCTCTTGTATTGTATTGACAAGTTTTATCATGTTTAGGCTTATATTCTACATGTATTGTTAGTCAATAAAGTATGATATAATGTATAAATGGTGGGATTTTCTGTTACCCCCCTTACATTACCATATAATGCAGAAATGGCCATGTCCGTGTTTGTCTGTGGGAAACCCCAAATATCATTCTGATCAAAAATAAAATAGCTGATGCAAAATGCCACTTTGTACTGAAGTTCTGTGAAAGCTTCAATGAAATCCATTCACTAGTGTAAGAGCAGTTTCAGTAAATAGGTGAGGATGGACGGACGAGCAGATGGAATGAAGGTCAGACGGACAAACAGACGGAAGGAGGGACAAACGGAATCCCCCCATCACTATATATTCTCGCTTTGCTAACGCGGGGTATAATGAATGCTTTGTAAAGAAATTGTTTTTCGCTGAATTAGTATACATTATTGTTAAGGGGCCAGCTGAAGCCCGCCTCCAGGTGTGTGATTTTCTAGCTGTATTGAAGACCCATTAGTAGCCTTGGGCTGTTTTCTGGTCTTTTGTTGGGCTGTTTTCTCTTTGACACATTCCCCATTTCCATTCTCTTTTCTATTAGCCAGTAACATTTCTAAATTAATTTCTTACTCGATAGGACCATGACAATTGATGCTACATAAATTCGTAACAAAATGTGGCACCACTGCATCACAAAAACTGAAGTAATAGTTATGGATCAGTCGGTAATATCCATCCAGTCCCGATACGAACGACTCCGCTGATTCTTGAGAATCAAATATCAACACCTATTTTAAATAAGAAAGAATTAAATAATTGTATGAAATATCAATTTAAGCATAAATAAGATATTCTTTAATTATAGTCTGTAAATACAATGCATGGCCACTATAACCGAAGCCTGACCAGGGTAAAATTTGTTTTGGACTTGTATTCTTCTCTAGTCTGACTTGTCCTTTAAACAAATTTACACCTAATATTCCTATCAGATAAATAGAAAATGTTGGTTTTATAAATACAAAGGATTCTTACATTATTTTTAATTACATTTCTTTATGATTATGAATTCTCTGCTAGGTTTAACCTTGCAATGGAAATACATACATAAAACTTTTCTACTTTATTTATACCTGTGGTATTCCATTGGCCCTGTGAACATGGACGATTGTGCTTTTCGTACCAGTATTCTCATTGGTATCATTATACTGTATCGTGGCACACTGTAGTTCTTCAATAGGACTAAACAATTCTGGCACATGATGATCACTTCCAGACATCTTAAAACAAACAGGTATATTGAAATAATGCAGGGCAAACAAAAAAAATTATTTTTAATGTTTGTTAAAGTGGCTGTCATGAATCATGATCTCCGCTTTACTAACCACTGGTACAATGTATAAAATGAAAATCCAATAAAAATACAAGCATTTATTTTTGTCATATATAGGTAGGGCTTTTGTACCAGGAATTAATCCATTATAAAACGCCTGACATCATGCATACATGTATGTTACTGTGTGTACTGCATATATGTACATGTATTGAAAATAACAATCTTTTGAGTCCTGCAGGTCAACATGGTTCAAATAATTAGATTCAAAAGCTGATCATTGCCAAAAATGTCCCATTTGTTAAAGGTGACTTCAAATTTATTTAAAATAAATGATTAACAATGCACACGAATGTAAAATCTTCTCAATTAAAGATTTACATGTAGATATTTCAGCATTGAAAGGCTATAAATATTTACAACAAAGAAAAAAGATGCAGTTTTTTTAAACAATATTTTAAGAGAAATTTTTGACATTCTCCTCAAAAATCATTTGCAGTTCATTACAGACAACCTCATCTGCACATTAAAGAAAGATCCCGGGATTCGAACCTCCTTCTACTCGTTAGCTATCTGTAGGACACTTTGTGAAAGACACAATTTTTGACACTAACATAGGAATGTTTGATATACTTAATTGTTTTCTTCCCTAAACATAATAAAAACAAACCAGAGGCTCCCAGGAGCCTGTGTCGCTCACCTGATATTTCCATTTGTTCATTGCTAAGGGACCTTGAGATCAACATCCATGCCATGTATATGGTTTCAATCCATTCAGCAATTTTCAAAGTTGTTTGTATGTTTTTCCCATAGGATCCTATGTTAAACTAAGTCCCCAGCTGGCCGCCATTTTGGATGACAGATCAGCACCAAAGTAACAACACTTAGTGAGCACCTCATATTAAGAAACATTCACTCTATGTTTGGTTTCAATCCATTCAGTGGTTCTCTAGAAGATTTTTGTATGTATTTCCCATATATGGTCATATGTTAAACTAAGTTCCCCGCTGGTGGCCATCTTAGATGACATACATGTATCAGCCTCAAACTAACAACATTTGGTCGGCACATCAATAGGAATATTCTTTATATGTTTGGTTTCAATCCATTCAGTGGTTCTCTAGAAGAATATTTTTGTATGTATTTTCCATAGGGTCCTATGTTAAACTAATTCCCTTGCTGGTGGCCATCTTGGATGACAGATCGGCAGCAAAATTATAAATTTGGTACAGGACCATCATACAATCATTCAGGCCTATTATCAATTCAATCTGTCAAACGGTTTCAAAGAAGTTGTTTGTATGTATTAACATAAGGTCCTACATTTTGTATGTTAACTTTGTCCCATGGTGGTGGCCATCTTGGATTTCGAATCAGCACCAAAATTACCAATTTGGTAGAGGACCACCTAAGGAACATTCCTGCAAAGTAGAAGTTCATTTGATAATATGTTTTCTGAAAGGTAGATTTTCAGCCAATTAGAACACATTATCGGCAACCATGTTGAATATTCGATCGGAACAAAAATTACAAATTATGTAAAGGACCTTCCCAGGAACATTGCTGCCAAGTTAGGTTACATGGTTTTTTAGAACATGTAGAAGAAGATTGAAATGTGAAAAGTTAACGGAGGATGGACGACATACGACGGATGGACGCAAAGTGATGGCAAAAGCTCACCCTGGCTTTTAGCCAGGTGTGCTAAAAATCTGTAAATTTCACCACCATCTGATGGACTAGAATGTTTAATTCAATTATTGTGACAATCCAGACAAATCTGGTCCCTCAACTTTTTAATGCCAAACAAAGGACCTTTGGAATACGGTAGATACTTTAATGATTCACAAAAATCTTAAGCTACATGTATTTTTATTTACTTCTTACCTCCCTTATATACATTCCACAACCATTTGGAATATCCAGTGTTATTTCAATCTTTCCATCTATATTAGGCACCCTTGCTGCATATCTCTCTGTAATGTCAACCATGATTTCCTGAATGTACCGCAGCATTAAATCCTCACATGTAATTTGGTCCGTCGAATACTCAGCACTGTATGCTAATAGTTTGGTTTTCATGTTATTTTTAAGTTTGTAATCCTTCCAGGCACTATCACATTCCCTTTTTGGCAAGATTTCATGAAGACTGTGATGGCTTAAAAAGGGCGACATGAAAAATACACATGATCTGCAAGGTTTCTCTTTATCCAATTCATCAAATATTTTTTCTGGTGGATCAATTTTCGATACTCTGGCCATAATTAGGAGGTCAAGAACACCTATTCCTCTGGCTGTCCCTGATAATACTTTTTTGCCATAAATTGTTAATAGCCTGTCCGTTACAAAATCGTCTTTAACTTGATGATACAAATACCGTATCAGAAAATTTACACAGTTAGAATCCTGGGAGTTCAAGATACATAAATTATGGAAGAGCCTTGCATCAATGGTACTTTTTGTAGGAGTGAATCTCATCCTCAGATGCAAATTGTTCAATCCTTTTATTCCGGAAGTCTGAATTTCTTTTAAACTTTTCCTAGGGTTAAGCCATGTGCAAGTTTTCTTACTTGTATCAAACTTACAAATCCCAAATAACTGAACTGCTGCAGGACCAATGTCATCTCTTGAATATTTTTGTACTAAGTGACTGCAGAGTTCACTCACTGAGATTGTCATTTCATCCGAATTTGATGAAACTTGGTGAGTCTTTGGACTAACATATATTTTAATTTGTTTTGTCTCAAACTCATTTACCAGGCCTGCCATATTGTTTTTTTATTAATCCTGAAATCGGTAGGTTATCCTGATATTTGTGAGTTATTCTGATATTTGTAAGTTATTGTGACATTTGTAAGTTGTCCTGATATCCTTATGTTATCATGATATTTTTACACTATCCTAACTGATATAAACAGTGATATCAGAAAGTTATCCTAATGTCACATGTGTCAGTAAGAGTATTTTTAATTTATAAGGACATGTGTTTATCATGTGCCCTTGTCAGTTCCAATTCACATTAAACTGAAAAATAACAAAGCCAAACACATGAGTATCGTGAATTTTTCTTAACCAGACTTCCAAGTACTAAAAATTTGATTATATTAACTGGACATCGTTTTTTTTTCGATGAATAAAGTTACCTGTCTGAAGGAATTAAAGACTCAATAAATACATGATAAAGAATTAATTTCAGGAATTACTGTGCCGCCCAGCGATAGGCAATAATTCCCATTAGACAAAGTGGCTTTTTACTGAGATTTCTTATTAGCCACATTAAAGTTTCAGTAGCTACATAAAATGCTCCGCTAGGCGCAGCTTGATACAACCGCAGAGGTCGAACCCTGAACAGTTGGGGCAAGTATGGACACAACATTCAAGCTTGATACAGCACTGAATTTGGATTGTGAATAAATATTTGAAACAGCATAGGTTTCTGACACAGAATTAATGTGGTCTAAGAACTTAAAAGTTTTTAATTTACCTATTCAAACCATATCAGTATTATTTGTTTTTATATATAAATCAGAAATAACCACTTAAAAATGGAAAACTTTAAAGAAGTTTAATTTTGGACCCTTTGGACCTTAATGTAGACCAATTTGAAAACGGGACCAAAAATTAAGAATCTAAATACACGGTTAGATTCGGCATATCAAAGAACCCCAATAGTTCAATTTTTGATGATTCAATTTTTGATGAAATCAAATAAGTTCAATTTTGGACCCTTTAAATCTCAATGTGGACCAATTTGATAACCGGGCCCAAATATCAATTTCTTGCTATTGCGCAATACTGTGCAATTGAAGATTTCTGGCTATTGCGCAATACTGTGCAACTGAAGATTTCTTGCTATTGCACAATACTTATTATAATAATTTACACATCCTGTTTGGTGTGTATCTCTGGCCTTATCATTATTATTTGCTTTTATATATAAATCAGAAATTTAATAATAAAGTTTTTGGCAAATTTCCAATATACATAATTTAAAAACAGTTTAGGTGAGATAAACAAAACAGCTTCATCAGCAACATATTATATTGGCAAATTTCCAATGAAGTTCATTAAACTAAAGTTTTTGGCAAATTTCCAATATAAATAATTTAAAAGCAGTTTAGGTGAGATATTCAAATGAGTTACCATCCTTACACTGCCTTTTAAATTATGTTTTGTACTTAATTGTCCATTAACCTGGAAACCTTTTTCCCCCCTTTTTTCACCTTATTCCTTAACGGTTTGAGCCATAACTACCAAAGACAATTCTTACCATTCCTTTGTGGTATTCCAATATCCAAAATCTAAATACATGGTTAGATTCAGCATATCAAATAACCCCAAGAATTCAATTTTTGATGAAATCAAATAAAGTTCAATTTTGGACCCTCTAAACCTCAATGTGGACCAATTTGTTAATCGGACCCAAATATCAAAAATCTAAATACATGGTTAGATTCAGCATATCGAAGAACCCCCATATATTCAGTTTTTGTTGAAATCAAACAAAGTTTAATTTTGGACTCCGATTTGGACCAACTTGAAAACTGGGCCCACAATAAAAAAACTAAGTACATGTTTAGATTCAGCATATCAAAGAACCCCAAGAATTAAATTTTTGTTAAAATCAAACTAAGTTTAATTTTGGACCCTTTGGACCTTAATGTAGACCAATTTGAAAACAGGACCAAAAATTAGGAATCTAAATACACAGTTAGATTTGGCATATCAAAGAACCCCAATAGTTCAATTTTCAATGAAATCAAACAAAGTTTAATTTTGGACCCTTTTGGCCCCTAATTCCTAAACTGTTGGGACCAAAACTCCCAAGATCAATCCCAACCTTCCTTTTGTGGTCATAAACCTTGTGTTTAAATTTCATAGATTTCTATTTACTTATACTAAAGTTATTGTGCAAAAACCAAGAAAAATGCTTATTTGGGCCCTTTTTTAGCCCCTAATTCCTAAACTGTTGGGACCAAAACTCCCAAAAACAATCCCAACCTTCATTTTGTGGTCATAAACCTTGTGTTAAAATTTCATAGATTTCTATTTACTTATACTAGAGTTATTGTGCAAAAACCAAGAAAAATGCTTATTGGGCCCTTTTTTGGCCCCTAATTCTTAAACTGTTGGGACCAAAACTCCCAAAATCAATCCCAACCTTCCTTTTGTGGTCATAAACCTTGTGTTTAAATTTCATAGATTTCTATTAACTTATACTAAAGTTATAGCGCGAAAACCAAATGTCTTCGGACGACGACGCCAACGTCATACCAAAAAATAAAAATAGATATAAAAATAGATTTGTTTTGCCTGATTAAGATGAATCTAGATCTGTTACTCCAATTGATTAAAAAGTTAAAAAGTAACCAGTAGGAAAGAAAAGTGAAACAAATGTTGGAGATGAATAAATTAAATCCAGAAATTAAAAATTCAAGAAGTTTGGAATTCCCATACCAAAATTTGTTTTACATTTAAAATCATATTACATATTGCCGACAAATTTCTTTGAACACAGTGGCGACAATTACATGATTTTCATTAGCAACTGGTCATTTTCTTTACCAATCAGAAGCCAAGTTATTATGTTTAATTAACCGTAGCTGAGGTAAAACCTCTGGGGTTTCATAGGAACTAATCAAAATCAACTTATACTTAAACACCTGCTAAGAAATTATTTTTGTAATTATCTTAACTCCTGAAAACAAGTTATATGTGTACTTTAAAACATAATAAAAAATTTTAATATTTTTACCAATTTTTTTCTAATGTGAATGAAGTTAAGACTTTTCACAGTGTAAATAAAAATAAAAAACAGTTCATTAATCATATTTTTTTACCAATTATACAGGTTTTATTTTTCCAATATGAAATATGAAAACTAGAGGCTCTCAAGAGCATGTATCGCTCACCTGGATTTAACTTGTCCACCTTTAACAGGACTGATAACATGGTGTAGAAGTTATCTTGGCTAGTTTTCCCAGTGGTTCAATGTTAAACAAAGTTAGGGTGTGGTGGCCATCTTAGTTGACATTCAAGTTTATCAAACATAATTCTGAAAGAGGACCATTGCTGGTATTAGTTTCCAAATGGCCAAGTTTAAGGTATGGTGACTGCAAATTAAATTTTCCCATAGTGTCCTATGTTAAACTGCGTTCAGCTTTGATGGCCATCTTGATTGAAAGGCTAGGTCAACCGACAAAATTATGAAAGGGGACCATCTAATGACCATTGCTGCCAAGTCAGGTCCCACTTGGCCAATTGGTCCCAGATCAGAAGATTTTTTAATGAATCTAAGTTCAGCTGTGACGGCCATCTTTGTTGATCATTCCTGCAATGTAACGATTCAATTACTTTTGTAGTTTCAGAGAAGAATATTTTTGAAATTTCAGCCAATCAGAGTGCATAATCGACCCTGGCAGCCATGTCAATTTTTGAATCGGCACCAAAAACATACTTTTGTTGAGGACCATTATCTGATCATTTAGGCATTATATTACTTCCATCTGTCAAAAGGTTTCAGACAAGAAGCTGTTTGTATTTCCCATAGGATCCTATGTTAAATGTGTCCCATGGTGGCGGCAATCTTGGATTTCAGATCGGCAAGAAAAACATAAAACTTTGTAGAGGACCATGTAAGGATCATTCCTGCAATGTAACGATTCAATTGCTTTTTTAGTTTCAGAGAAGAAGATTTTTGATATTTCAGCCATTCAGAGTGCATAATTGACCATGGAGGCCATGTTAAATTTCGAATCGACACGGAAAACATACGTTTTGTTAAGGATCATTATCTGATCATTCACATGATTCAGGCATAATATTGCTTCCAGCTGTCAAACAGTTTCTAACAAGAAGATGTTTGTATGTATTCCCCATAGGATCCTATGTTAAATGTGTCCCATGGTGGCGGTAATCTTGGATTTCAGATCGGCACAAAAAACATAAACTTTGTAGAAGACCATGTAAGGATCATTCCTGCAATATAACAATTCAATTGCTTTTGTAGTTTCAGAGAAGATTTTTAAAATTTCAGCCATGAATCAGAGTGCATAAATGTTGAATTTTGGATCAGAGCCAAAAACATACACTTTGTAGAGGACCATCCAATGAACATCCCCACCAAGTTTGGTTTCAATTGGCCATGAGGCTTTGGAGAGGAAAATTGAAATATGAAAAGTTAACGGACAGACGACAACGGACGCAAAGTGATGGCAATAGCTCACATGGACTTTTAGGCCAGGTGAGCTGAAAATGTTGAAAATGTTCACCAGGCATATCAAACTACAATGCGGAAAGTATTGTTTCTTTACCGTACAACATTGAAATGATCTTGTTTGGTTACGGTCCATAAAAACACAGCAAAGGACCTCTTTAGTGCACTAAGGACCATATGCACATCATAAATCTGCACTTAAAGGACCTTAATTCTAAATAGCAATAGTGTATTAAGCAGTTTAATGTACAAAAATGTAATTTTAAAATTTTTCATTTGTTTATTTTATCTAATAGTTTTTCTTTGTACCTCACAGAGTATAATACATTGGAACGGTACTGATTGGGGTTTAACGCTGTTTTCAGCACATCTGGCTATTTCGCAGCGGCCAGTTTTTATTGTTGGAGGAAGCCAGAGTACCAGGAGAGAACCACCAACCTTCAGTAGGAAAATGAGCAATCCTTATCAATTAAGTCGAACACACCCCACCACATATTTGAACTCACAACGGCAGTGTTGACAGGCTAGTGATCATTAGCAGTAATGACGAACTACCTAGACCACTCGGCCACCGAGGCCCCTCCTTGTTTTTGCACAAATGCACTATTTGTATTCTTATATTCTCAAGTTACATATCACATTGCGATCCACTTTCCAAATGTTGTACCAACACAATTGTTTTTACGACACTTGCTTTTCTCTATGTTGTAACTTTTTGCTAGTCTCTTTAGCTCAGAGTTGTCTTATCTATTGGATTTGTGCGATAAATAAGACAGCACATACAAGCAGATATTAAGAAATAATTACAAATAATAGTATTGTTGTCATTTGAACTTCAACACATGCTAAATGTGCTTTTTTGCCTAAGATATATATGCCAATCACTAAAACTCAACCAAATATGATTTTTTTTAAAACTGCCTGATGCCAAGTTCAACATGTTCAAATAAAGTATTAATAGATTAGAGAAAAAAGCAGGTAAAAGAATAGTTTTTCAAAACAACATATCTAAGCTATAAATAGCAAAAAACTTAATGCTTCCAATGTATTAAAGTAAGGGACATTGATTTGTGTATGATGTGATCGGTTTTGAAACGATCGGTACCTAAATAAGGTTGATTTAAAATCTTTAAAATAAAGGTCTTTAACTATAGATTTCATAATAAAACTGAACAATTCCACACCTGAACCAATTTATGATTTTCTTGCAGTATGTTGTTGTTTTTTTTTTTATGGAAAGTAATCAATATTTAAAAAAATATTTTTGGGATAAAATCAATAAATATAGTAAGATAAAATCCAAACATAGTGCTGATTTAAATTAAGGTTTGCATATAGTCCTTTCTTTGTGGTTCTTCGTGCACTTGCTGTGTTTTTATGTACTGACTTACTTGGTGTTTTAAAACAATACCAAGGTATTTAGATCTACAAAGCCTAAAATATCGTGAACCTTATGTTCACTACTGTGTCTGTGAGATGATCACCTAATGTTCAAGAACTTTTATAAGGCATACCAATGCACTCAGCCGTCTGAAGTGGATGATAGCTATACAAAAATTCTAGATTATAACTTTCTTTCTTCCTCATATCACTATTGATCACTGACAACCCCTTCGTGTGCTGTTTACCTGTCCAATTCTGGAAATTTTTTGCATAACAGTACTTTCACTTCCAGGAATTAATTTCCGAAGCCGTCGTTTACTTTCCAATTTTCAACGAAGACTCTGGCAACTTCCGAACGTTTCAAAACATAATACACAGATTGAAGATGGAACGGAAAAAATTATATACGAATTTATTTCATCAAAATGTGATTATCTTAACGTGTAGTCTCTGCAAAAATTTCTATTTTATAATGTTCTTTATTACACCCGTTTAAACATATCATAAATTTCAAGCTTTATCAGCACTATATATTACCTTTTTTTTTCAAATGTTTAAACAGGGATCATATAATACTAACATATATACAGTTCCTGGTTTAAATTATACTTTCGAAATACTAGCAACTGAATCGAAACGAAACGAAACATCAGCATCTTAGGGAATTTTAATAGAACGCAACACATATCTATTAATATCGATATATATAGATCTAATGTCTTTGAATGTTACAACAAAGGCCGGAAAATTTAAAAACTCCAAGCCGATATGCAATACGAGATGTATGCTGTAGGGTTCATTTTGAACAATTGCAAATGTCTTATTGAAGAGATAAAACACCGAGTTTACATGAAAACCATAGTAAAAATTCGAGTTTGTAGTAGCTTAATTCAAGTTCAAAAATCGAAAACGAATGACTTGAATAAAAAAGGCGATAATTCATTAAGAGAACATAGGGGTATTTCCCTTCATCTTAAATATTCGTTTAAACAATAATTATTATCAAAAGCATCGCCAAATTGCCATATGTAGACGATCAAAACTATACGCCAAAACAGCTTAGATAGATTCGCTTTTCAAGAAATTTTTCGGTTAAAGTATGATTTCGTTTCGTTTCGACATATTTCGTTTTGTTTCGTTGTATTTAGTTTCGTTTCGTCATATTTCTTTTCGTTTCGTTTCGATTTCGTTTCTCACTTTATAAGTACCCTTTTTAAGTTATGTTTTATATATTTCCTACATAAATATATACATAGGTTGTATATATATGTTTTTTTGCTCTTTTGTCGGGTTGTTGTCTCTTTGACACATTCCCCGTTTCCATTCTCCATTCTATATGCTTTAACATACATGTTTAAAGTTTAATTAATACGGGTGTGACTAAACATCGAGTTCGAGTTAGAGTTAGAGTTCGTGTTATAAATCGAGTTCGAGTTGAAGTTCGAGTGAACTCGAGATATTAATTTCTAATGTCATATTATCGAGTTACATTTCGAGTTAGAGTTACAGTTCGAGTTAAAGTTCGAGTTAAGATACAAATTTTTTGTATGTAGCGATGCCGATATTCGGGTGTAGCAAACAGACTCTACCATACGGTCTTCAACATGTGGACGGAGATACATACACACTAAATTTGCCCCAATTTAGAAAAAATGTGAACGAAGACTCTTGCAACTGACATATCAAGCCTACAAGTCGCTATACTACAAACAATATTTCAAACAAACTAGAGACTGCAAGAAGCTTATATAAGTTCTCGTATAAACATTATTGGTTCGGAGCATCCTTTGACACAAATTTGAAACTGGACACCCCTAATGATGATTAAGGCCAAATTGCCCATTGGATTTAGAGGACCATCAAAGGATCATTAAAGTAAAGTTTGGTTGATACTGACTGCAGTTTCAGAGGAAAAGATTTAAAAAATTTCTTTCCCCCTTTTCTATAATTAGCTCCGGAAACTATCTTGGTTGAAGGTCGGGAACAACAGACAAAAATTTAGAAGGGGACCACCCAAGGACTATTCCACCAAAGTTTGGTTCCAATTAGCCCAGCAGTTTCAAAGGAGATCTTCAAATAGTATTCCCCATAGAGTCCTAAGTTTAATTATGTCGGGTCGTGACGGCAATCTTGGAGAGATATTTAACACGGTATACAATCAGCGCATCCGAGACAATCAGTTAAACGGAGTGTTTTCACTTCAGCTGATTGATTTGCCAAGTATGAAAAGCCATATAATTAAATTTTGACCCGTTTGCTTTTCATAAAAAGATATACCTAGCCATCCAATTTTAAACGTATCCGGTGTTACCGATGGTCTCGGGTGCGCCGGTTGTACACCGTTGTTAAGTTTCGTCTACTTATATACGGTACATCGACGATATGAAGAAAACATCAAAAAGCCAATCAATCAAAAATGACTGTATATTTGTTAGTTATTAATATTGATATAACAAAAATTTCAAAATAATGGTGACTTCAAGATGAAGAACAACAATAAAAGCGTTGTTCCATTGCTTTGTTTACCATGTATTTTTGGGATTTTGTCTCATGTATATTTACTCCATATCCCTTCATATTTCATTCATAACTATGCCAGCGCAGAACATAGTTTAACATTGGTCCCTATGGGAAAACATGCTAATCATCAACTCCTCTGAAAGTACTGAAGGAAGTTGAACCAAACTTGACAGGAATGATGTATGGAAGGTCCTGTACAAAGTTTACTCATTTCGTTCCGGTCCGTCAAAAAACATGGCCGTTAGCGCAGAACATAATTTAACATTGGACCCTATGGGAAAAAATGTTAATCATCAACTCCTCTAAAAGTACTGAAGGAAGTTGAACCAAACTTGACAGGAATGATGTATGAAAGGTCCTTTACAAAGCTTGCTCATTTTGTTCAGATTCATGAAAAAACATGGCTGCCAGGGCAGAACATAGTTTAACATTGGAACCTATGGGAAAACATGTTATTATCAACTCCTCTGAAAGTACTGGAGAAAATTCAACCAAACTGGTGACAGGAATGGCGTATGAAAGGCCCTTTACAAAGATTGCTCATTTTAATCCGATTTGTGAAAAAATATGCCCACCAGCGCAGAACATATTTTAAAATTGGATCCTATGGGAAAATATGTTAATCATCAATACCTCTGAAAGTACCAGGTGAACGGCTACAGGCTCCAGGGAGCCTCTGGTTTTAAGGAAGGTTTGAAAAAAACATTTTAAAATCATACATGCATTTCGATTTAGGGAGGACCTCATACTAGTACTTTAAGGCGGGTTGAACAATATAAATACACGTATTTCGGATATTGGCGGGAGCAGGTTTTTTCAGTTTGTGATTTTACGGAAATAATTAACATAATTAAATGGACAAGAGTAAAACTATATGTGTGTATCTTCCACATTCGTTGGTGGGACACAAGGAGAAAGAGAAAAGGAAAACGCGCGAGCGAGGAAACGCAATCGGAAACGTTTCATGTGCCCTGCATGAGGAGGCGGTCAATTTAGATTCATTGATACCTATATCCGTTGTCCAGGACCCGGTTGCACGAACGTTAGTTAAATCTAACTTACAGTTAACTTGGCATTAACGCGACGTTAAATTTAACGAAGAATTAAAAGCGTTGTACAAAAAATAACTAAGAGTTAACTGACAGTTAGTCTCCCAAGTTAACTTACAGATTTAATTAAGCCAAAGGGGTAACATTAAATATTTAACGGTCTGTTAAAATAATCAAAGATGGCAAACAAGTTATTGTTTGGAAATGTTTTTGCTCCGAGAAAGGAGCGAGTATATCGGGATAGAATCGAGCTGGCCACCCTTAGTGGCAGACAGATAAAATCAAGGTTTCGATTCAAAAAGGAATCCATCCAATATATCTCAGATTTGCTACGGAATGATTTGTCCATCACCACAAGAAGGAGTCAGCCAATTTCAGTTGAAATGCAGGTACTCTTTAAGTAACACAACGATTCATTTTTACATGGAAAATCTTACACTACATGTATTTTAGTAACAAAAAAATCTAGCTCTGTAGAGGGTTCAATATGTGAAAAAAAGTTTACATATGAAATCTATTATCAAACTTAAAACCAACAAAAAAGACTATTTATTTAAAGCTACATACCAAATTTGAAATCAATCCGATCTTTGGCAATCTAATTAAAACCGATCTCTCATCGCTCCCGTTTTCTGATATGTCGCGTGGGAGATCTAACGAAACCCGCTTTGAGGTCACATGTGAGTGACCTCGTAGGTGTGTCCTGTTCGACCAATGAAATTGCGGCTTACGCGATCTTGTAAGTTGATTACGAAGAAATCGTCAGTCCCCAGAATTCATAAACTTTTTTGATTGGCTTACTGATAGGAAGTCAACTCATTTGCATGTCATTATAAATTCATAAGTTCCAGTTCACTCACATGTGACCTCAAAGCGGATTTCGTTAGATCTCCCACGCGACATATCAGAAAACGGGAGCGATGAGAGATCGGTTTTTAATTAGATTGGATCTTTGGGAGCCGAGAAAGTTGCGACGGAAATCGGACGGACGGAAGGAGTGGGGGTATAAAATTAAAGTGTAGATTTTTTGTCACTATAGATATATTGACTTAAAAAACAATGATTCTGCATGTTGATTTGGTTTTTTTTATTCTGCATCAAACTCATTATTTAAGGTGAATTAAAGAAACAAGAAAGTGTGTCTATTTCGTTTTTAAATAAAGTCGGTGTTTTAAAAGTGTGGAAAAAATAATTTGGCAAGGAAAGTTTTGAAGAAAAAAAAAATGAAAGATACTTTTGACCATGAGAAATATTTTTTAGTCGCTGTGCGTAACGTAAGATAAGAAATTAAGAAGTGCAAAATGCGCGAAAAATTAAAAAAAAAAAGTTTCAGATACCCGCCCCCTTCCCTCCCCCGAATATTAGATTGATACCTTTGGTCTTCTCCGCCATATGCAGCTATATCGGTCATAATTATGTTAGATAACTCTGTTTAGACTTATAAACTGGTTACCCAATATCGGGAATCTACTGGTCCCGTTCATGCCAGGCATTCATCGTAGTACTTCGATAACTCTGTATTGATTATAGCACGTTCTCCACGTCTTCACTTTAAAAAACTTTATATTTGAAATATGTAGTAACATTTCACATGGATTATAATTTTAATATATGAAATTGTGACAATAATTAATAAATATGAAATGTATCACCAATTTATACAAACTGTCAAAAGTACATAATTACACGTGATAAAGGGTAATGGTGCAAGTTTTTTTTTATTTTTTAAGCCGCGAGAAAAGCGATTTTTTTTTTTTTTGGTAAAATTTATTTGAGTTTTATCTGAAGAAATTTATTATGCGCAATTAACATGCATGTGTGTTTCAGGTAATTAAAACTAATTAACGATTTGACATGTATATTATACCTTGACTGTCCGGATGTTTATTGTTCCAACCGTTAATTAAGGTACACAGGTACATTGTATGTATACAGGTAAACCGTTTGCTGACCAAAAATAGCGTGATTTCATTTTTAGATAATTAATGCAACATTTTAATAAAGAGGTGTGTGTGTGTTTAAGGGTGGATCACAAGGAATGCAGTGGTGAAATATAATTTCAAATGTCAGATAAGTAACATTTTAATTTATTTTAAATTAATAATTTATCTTTTTGGTATTTATATATTAAACATTTGACATATTATATGAGTAATTCTATTTACTCGTATATATATTTACTTTGTGATGGCAAGGTAGAAGCTGATTAGGATGGGCGCCATCTTGAATAATAATAGTAAAAAGTAACACATTTCAAAATAGCTAATTTTCAAATCAATTTGGAAGGGACATAATCAAAATTTAAACTATTGCAATTACGATATTTCGAAAAGTTAAAGAAGGTTTTACTCAAACATATGATATATGAAGACCAAAGGATATACTTTATTAGTAACATCCGAGACATAAAACAAAAAAAGGCATGTTTGAAATGGAACCTTTATTTTTGTTTGTACTTTCAGGGTTTTTGCATTTTATTAGACATATAGCAACCTATAAATATAGTTTTATGTCTTAAACACTAAGAAATAACAAAAGGAACATTATTTTTACAATAATGGGACTATTTTCATAATGAAAAAGTATTATTTAACAAAACCCGTTTATTTATACAATTTTGAATTTTACCGCCAAAACTACATCCGGTATCGCCATTTTGAGTCCAAATCCTGTATATTTTCACAAAATATCGGTCATTTTAAAATTAATTTGGAAGTGATTTCCCGAATTCAATATCTCATTTAGTTGATATAATCTTAAAGTTCCATGTTTTATCATAGTCAAATGGGCAGCACATTTTTATGAAAGTAAAGAATTATCATGTAATTCTTCAACCAACTAGGGAAGGTTTCATAGATTTCGACATTTTTCAACGTTAGCCATATAAAAATCTTCAGTAAAAATATGATTTTTTCAAATCAAATTGGAAGTGATTTGCTCAATTCAATATCTATTTAAAATGGGCTCAAAATATTGGTAATTGATCATACTTTTACGAGATAGCAGCACATTTTTTTGTTATCGATAAAATTTAATACAAATTAGAGATAAACATGACACTCCCGTGCATTTCTATATAAATCGACATCGCCATATTACGATCATCACACAGGTGACCAAAGTCACGTGATGACCGATATAGTTGGATATGACATCCCGTCAAAGACAAAGATTAAGAGATCCAAATCTCGATTCTAAACAAATATTTTAAAGAATGTAGGTAACGTTAACTGATTCATTTATTTACAAATCGATTAGGTCAATATTTTTTTGAGTGGCCTTTTCCGTGTACACACGTTTTAAAAGATGACGTCGTGTTAAGTGTGCATGATTTGGAATGTCAACATTGGAGTTTGAATCATTGCATGTGTATTATTTTTATAAGCATGAACTGGGAATATTCAGACTTTCATAATCGAAACAGACATTCAGTGAATAATCAGTATGACAATATAAACATCAGTCTACGTGTATGACTTAAAAACTCACTAAAAAAGACTTTCAACTTGTAATTATGCAACCCAGAGAGAGAAAAAAATGATGGATGAGCACTTGTTCGTTATGATTGTGTAGTACCTACCACACGTGGAAAGAATAATGAGTATTTGAAAGGTAAGTTCTTTTTTGGAAGTTTTTATGAAAAATGTGGTGATTTTGCATTTTGTGACGTAATTAAAATGATTCTAATCCATCTTTTATGATAAAGAAATTTGTTTGACTATCTCTTATCTGTATATTTGGGTCTAGCAGTTTACGGGAGAGTTATTTAGCATAAGCATGAGTGCGTATTCCATTTTAAAGGGATGATTTTAATGTTTAAAATGATAAAACAATCGTACTTTCAAACACTGGAGGCATAGAGGACTCAAAGCCACCCACTATCCCACTAAAATTTGGTCTGTCTTTCATCATTTCAATAATTTTTTCGTCCACTGCAGATGGTGGCTTTGGTGCTTGACCTCCTCCCGTTAACTTTCTTTGTTTTTTAACCTCACTAAATGCTTTCTTGGCATTTTGCTGTAGGTTTCCCCACTTGTATTTGATCTGCTCCGTGGTTCTTTTATGGAGCCCCATCGCGTGTGAGATAATTTGTTTGCTTTGATTTCAAAACGTGTTCATCTTTTTCAACAAGCTCTTGCAAAAGGGTTATTTCGGCTATGCTCCAATTCGGTGCTCTCTCTCTCTCTCTCTTGGACGCCATGTCTGCTAAAAGTACGCGAAATAGCGCGAGCGCGTACATAACTGACGGTTAAATACCAAACTATTAGTTAAACGTAAGTTAGTAAACTCAAATTTAACTAACTGTTGTGCAACGAATTTTTAATCTATAGTTTAATAACTAGCAGTTAAATTTTTAACTAACAATTAAAGTTCTGCTAAACAGCTAGTTAAATTAACTGACGTTCGTGCAACCGGGTCCAGATGATTAAACGGCGAGGAATTAAAATCAACGCACAATAACTTAATCCAGGGGGGTACTCTCCAAAAGTATCTGCACGTTGTTAGTGTTTTTTTTTTTTTTTTTTTTTTTTTTTGGGGGGGGGGGGGGTTAGTTCAAAAAGACGAAAAAATAGTGTTTTCAGTCTATTATATGTAGTAAAATGAAATTATTTTTATAGGGTAAAATGACAGTATTTTTCTGTGTCTGAAAAAATTAGAGATATATCTGTATGTGGGTGTCAACAAATTTAAGTATCCTTTTGACGAGCCTATGTACAGATAATGTTTTACCTCCCTCCTCCTAAACTTAATCCGTGACTCGAATTTTAACTCGAAATGCAACTCGATAAATGACATTAGAAATCAATGTCTGGAGTTAACTCGAATGATAACTCGAACGCTTACTCGACATTTAACTCGAACTCGAACTCGAACTGTAACTCGAACTCTAACTCGAACTTTAACTCTAACTCAAATTCGCTGTTTTGTCACACCCAATTAATATTGCCAAATTAACATTGTAACTTAAGTAGTAATAAAACCAATGATAATTTACAGCCTGTGTTCAAATTTTATAAAGATATCTGACGGCTGCTTAACTTTATTGTTCATGATTTTGTAATAAATTGAAATACACTAATTCGTTAACCGCACCAGACTTTCTACAAACGTATTTATGGCATAATATTGATAAAGAACCTAATTCTGTACAGACTATGAAATTTAACCTATCGGTCTCGTTTCTCGCTTGCTGAGGTAGTCTCAGCTTCAGTTTTTAATAACTACCCTATCATATTGTTAATAATTACATCAGAGGACCGTCAGGGCCTCGGGTGTATTGCCATCGCCTAAATTTCCCGCTTATTTGCATATATGCATATATTTAAATTAGTTTTGGAATGATAACCGACCTATAAAAATTATAGACCCGCGGACATTATATAGTGCAAAATAAAATTCCTTATCGCTTCTTTTAAATTCATGTTTTCAATGAATACTCAGATTTTTTTTTTTTTTAAATCCAAATTAATAATATGAAAATGTTTTGTCGTTAGAAATATTAGTATATTAATCAAACAATCTTTAATATCAATGACGTACCGAAAAATTGTTGTTACGGATGAATTTACTACATATTATAGGAAAAGAGAGGTTCACGAAGGGTTAGAATGGCCCTAAATTGGTCAAGCGATTACAAATTTCAAATAGAAATACTTGTGATAATTCTATTAAGACTAAAATATACTATTTTGGCACCTACTATTAAATATCTTGAAGCTATGACCCCATAATTATATATTATTTCTATTTTTGGTCAATTTTGTCTGAAATTTATATGTTTTGGCATAATTAACCATTAATTATTAATTAAAATGATTGGGTGTTATGTAGGAATTTTATAATTCAAAATTAAAATATTCTTGATTCACTTCATGGAAATAATAGCATTGTCTTTGTTGATTTTGGTATAGATGTTCTTGTTCAGGTTGTCTTGAGAAAAACTTTATGGTAGAGGAATGCTGTATTTCGTTGCTCTAATTTGCAAAAAGAGATGATTGGTCATTTGATGTGGCTTTTCTTATTAAGAAATGCTATTAAAGTGGTCTGATTGTCAACTTGTTGCATTTTGTAGAGTGGGGAAGCATAGTAGTTCTTATATTTTATACATGCTGGATTTCGTTGCTCTAATTTGTGAAAAACTGCTATTAGACATTTGGTGTGATCTTTCTTGTTAAGAGATATCATTAGAATGATCCTAAGTTAGCGGTTTGTTATATTGTAGAGTAGGAAGCACAGTCATGACAGTTCCATTAATTATCATAATTTTGTGAGGTTAAAGTGTACTGATAACGGGTCATTCACACCTCTAGTTTGTAAATAAATCATCAGTTACAGGTTGTGGAGCAAAGTTGAAGTGAATCAAAGAATAATATTTCTCCTCGCAGATATGTATTAGAAGTAAAAAAATAATCACTGGCATCTCGTCTTTATTTTTAATGAATAAGAAATGACTAATTAGAAAAGAGAGATATCTATTGTACTCGCGGAAAGAGAAAAATAATGTTATTAATGTTTATTGTTTATTGACTTCATGTATTTAATAAACACATTTCGTCCTCCTCATTTTGGATTTTTACTTTTCTTTAAAACAGCTTGTGCATATTCTGGGAAGGATTGAATTCCTTAACTGTGTTGAGAGAGTTGTGTTGCGTTGAGCAAGGAGTATAATTCTCGGTACCTGTTCCCCATACTTGTAGCCAGCACACACACATACAACAGTATCATCACTGGCTAAAATTAGACCAAAAAGCTCAGCGTAACAGATATATGAGTTTACTGTTCATGTGGTATCTTTCACCCAAATATTACAATTTATCTGTTTTAATATGATTGTCTTGACCTCTTTCTCATAATTCAGTGACTAGTCAAAAAAATATTTGCTATGTTGATTCTCTGTCATAAGTAATAAGCTAAAGATTTTTGCAAGTGTGCAACTATACGGTCATAATGCCAATCTAGCAGTTCTCATTTGACCACGTCAACATTTCATGGATAATTCACAAAGATAAGTTTCTTACTATAAGACAGTATCTCAGATATGATAGCAAATTATATTATGTGTACTATATTGTAAGGTGAACATCTGTCTGGCAGGTACTATATAAACACCTGTCATTTATCAATAATCCAACATAACTTGAGGTCCTCTGATGTTCAGTACTTCAGTACTTTGATTTTTTGCTGCTATTATATTACATAAAGCTTAGAAATTCTGTTTTATTTTATGTTCATATTAATATTTTGCTACTAGATAAGTCCCTCATCTGCTTATATTGAGAAAATAAAAATATACAAAAATATTTTGAAATTATAAAAAAAAAATCAGATATTTCTCTTTCTAACAAATACAAAGTTCATAAATATCGGACACAAAAATAAGTCAAGAAATTTATTGAAATATAAATTATATAGGAAATTGCCACTCGTGAAAATTAAACACCGTGACGTATATCCTCTCACTCAATTACTTTTGCAAAAACTGTATACTGTTTGAGCGTAAATACAAAATATGGGAAAGTATATCTGACGCAACACATTATATTTAATTTGTACTTCTATATAGAAAGTTTAATCCGCCCACCTATCATTATGTTTTAATTTATTGATAAATTAAATTAACAATAATGCTAATTTTAAAAACAAGGCTTCCACAACTCCATCAGATTGTATTAATTCTCTAAAGTGGTTTTGGCCTTTCTTACAATTTTTATAATGAATTATAAGTTACCAATTTCGATTATCAAAATGTTCACATTTAGTCAATTTATGTCTTCTGAGTCGTGTTTAAGGCGTAACTGATGAAAACCAAAACTATAATTCCAAACATTGAAGAGTAAAATTAAAACAACATTTCAAAATAACAAAACAGATAAAGCTAAACCTATCTAAGACACAAGGGAGATATTTATTGAAAAAATTCTGAAACAGTAAATCTTAAGTATCAATTTAGGGCTTCTCATGATCGACATACTAGCAAATGATCATGAGCTGGTGGTATCCAAAGATTCTACGAGCCCACCAGCAATCTTTGATCCTGCTTATTTTTTTAGTCGAAATTTTGGTCCTGGATTTTGTTTTTGGCCGCTATCGGGACCTAAATTTTTATTTTCATTTAAACAAAAAAAAATCCTGATTGACACATGTCCTGCATTTTTACACATTTAAAGTGATCCTGTCTTTTTATTTTTGCCAAAATCCTGGTCCTGCTTTTTATTTCAAATCTGATCCTACCCCGACCTCCGACCCCCCCCCAATCAAAATCTAATGGTTGCTCCTTAAGTGGCAATAATAAATACTATGATAGCAATATTGCTTTTCAAAGTTTTGTTAATCACAGGACTCCATGATCAAGCTTATCCCACAAATTAAAAACATTTTTTAAGCAATTCTGTATTTGAATATGCTTAACACTGTTTTGTATTGTATCAATACTTACCTCGTGTACAAACGGGAAAACATCAGCATATACGCCTATTACCTCCAAACTGTAGTTCGAGCCAAAAGAAAATCAAGGTACTTTCAGCTTTTAACTAATAAAACCATATTTGAAAACAGAATTGATTCTGAAAGCATTATTTTTAGGTCACTCAAGGAAACATTTCTATATTCATTTCATATCATTAAAATGATGCAATTGAAACGGATGTGATTTCCATTGTATTTCAAACAATACGTTGATTTAATCATTTTCTATAGGTCTCATTCCTATCGATTTTCATCTTTATCTCAAGGCTCATAAAAATAAAACATGTATCGAGGATATGGAGGTCAGTAAACAATTCCTAGAACAAGTAGAACTATAAAGTTAAGGATGATCGATCGTCTAATAGGAAATAAATAGGATTTCAAATAGGTGTTTTAGTTTGAGAGAACATATAAATAGTAAACAAATAAGCAGGAAAAAAATATAGGTACATGTGCTCATTTTAGAGCTATAAGGCCTTGAAAATTTGCAGGAAATGGGTTTTCTCTGGATTTTTCATTGTCTTTGCATTGACAACTTCAGTCTCTCAAAGATGTATGAAAAAATAAAAAGGATTTTATAAAATTTTGTCAAATGCCATTTTAAGGTATATATGATAGAATTATAAAAGAAAAAGTGGGGTTCATGGGCAAAAAAAAATCCATGTTCAAGAAATGGTTAAAACCGAGGATTCCGAAAATCTGACAAAAAGACCAAAACATGACCAGCGAGCATCCTTAAAGAAAAAAAGAATCAATCACGAAAGACTCAACATCAATCGTATGACATGAATCACTTTTAAAATTAGACTAGTATATGAACAAATTCAGTATCTTTTTTGCATTGCTACTGTCGCCGGTTATTTTAACCTTTCGGCATTAAATAATTACAATGTCCTTGAAATGTTTTATTCTGCAATATAATTAAATGAAACAAATATAAAATTGTATTTGAAGCATTTGAAATACATTTAGCTTAATATTAAATGTAACTGAAAACAAATATTTGAACTTCGAAATTAAATTCAAAAGAAAAACCAACCTGCAATATAATGTCAAAGGTTTGCACCTTTGCGCTGTTCCACGCCTTTAAACAGAATGAAATAAGAAGGCTCAGGTAAGAATTTACACAGGTAAAACAGGTTAATTTGCATTTAAAGGTGTGCTCGATTTAGTATATAAAAGTTCGTCTGTCGTCAATGTCCGTATACTAATATGAATATGAATATGAATTTATGATGAATGTGATGACTTATAATGAATAATAAAACAAAACACATGATACAACATACTTTTATAAAACACAAAATAATGCGGTGACACAGTCCCCCCTGGGAACAAAAATTCGTCCCGAATTTAAAATTATAACACTTGACTATAGGTGGCAATGCCTCGCTACATTCAAGACTACCAATTCATACATAAAATTCAATTCTGTGTCAATACAAACACAAACACAAACTTCAAGACATTTTACGTTCATTTTCTCGAATAACTTTTTGGATATGAACAGACCATTGAGATGCAAGTTCATCACAAGCATGTATACCATCAATCAACTTAGGGTATTTATACCTCATCTTTCCTTTAGCACATGTTTGATGTACATAAAGTGTATAAATGGAGTAGAAACACCATTTTGAACATTCAGTTCACTGATAAACTGATTTAGTTTTTTTAAAATAGTATTAAGTCTATTTTGCATAGCGTCATATTGCGACTCATACTTTAAACAAGTTGTTTTCTTAACCTATGTGTACTAGTATTCCAGTTTACAAAATTCATTGTGCATGTGGTTGTGAATACAACGGTACAGTTAAGACTTTTCAAACCACAGACGACTTCATTTAATTTATCACAATAGTTTTGTAAAATACTATCTCCGTCATGCGTTAAGTCAATATAAGATTGTTCATATCGCGGATTCTTTTCCCCTGTCATAGAACAAATATCGGGTATTCCACAAAGAAATATATTATTTTAGTACCATCAACATATTGTAAATCACGTTTCGCAATTTCATACAAATCTAACAATTTTCCACCAGGTTTTGCAACTACTTTTACTCCCTCTAAGTTGAGACACTTCCCTCTACTTGAAGCATAAACAAAAGACTTCATGATCTGTTTAAAAATGCACTGTACAGAAACCTAAAAAACAGTACAGACTATGTAAAAGAGAATCTTGACAATGTATGTGGCAAAAGTTTCTTTAATAACTGATTAAACTTCTCGGAATCAACAGAAATGGAATTTTGTTGAACTTGAGTTGGAACGGTCGAACCCGGAGAATTTCATAAATCAAGCTCGATTGCTCAGATTTCTCTTCTGAGAGTGTCAAAATTCCTAACTGTATCATATTTGTGTCTGCTAGCGTTTCGTAAAAGAGGATCACTTAAGCCGGACCAAATTTTGTTCCCAACATCTCATTTTTAGAATCAGGACTAATATGACCTTTTTCGATTGCAGACTGTAGAATAGATTCAAGTTTCATACCACATAATCTGCGACTGTTTGATTGGGCTCTTGTTTTTCTCTATAAAACTTCTGTAACATAGCCTCACTACTATAAACGTTACCAAAAACGCCTTCTAGTTTTTCAACAATTTGACTGGGAGTCGCTGTTTCAGGCAAAGTTAACAATAAACCTCTCGCCTGACCCTTCAGAGAATTTCTAATTGACTGAAGTATTACAATATCTGTATAATTACCATGATTACCCTCTCTTATCAGACATTTAACTTCGAACTTCCAGACTTCAAAACTTGTCTCACTTTTCTGATCACCAGAAAAAATCGGAATTCTGGGTCTTTGCCAATTTGCTAAATTTGAATTGACAACGCTCTGGACCCGGTTGCACGAACGTTAGTTAAATCTAACTTACTGTTAACTTGGCATTAACGCGACGTTAAATTTAACGAAGAATTAAAAGCGTTGTACAAAAAATAACTAAGAGTTAACTGACAGTTAGTCTCCCAAGTTAACTTACAGATTTAACTAAGCCAAAGGGGTAACATTAAATATTTAACGGTCTGTTAAAATAATCAAAGGTGGCAAACAAGTTATTGTTTGGAAATGTTTTTGCTCCGCGAAAGGAGCGAGTATATCGGGATAGAATCGAGCTGGCCACCATTAGTGGCAGACAGATAAAATCAAGGTTTCGATTCAAAAAGGAATCCATCCAATATATCTCAGATTTGCTACGGAATGATTTGTCCCACACCACAAGAAGGAGTCAGCCAATTTCAGTTGAAATGCAGGTACTCTTTAAGTAACACAACGATTCATTTTTACATGGAAAATCTTACACTACATGTATTTTAGTAACAAAAAAATCTAGCTCTGTAGAGGGTTCAATATGTGAAAAAAAGTTTACATATGAAATCTATTATCAAACTTAAAACCAACAAAAAAGACTATTTATTTAAAGCTACATACCAAATTTGAAATCAATCCGATCTTTGGGAGCCCAGAAAGTTGCGACGGAAATCAGACGGGCGGAAGGAAGGACGGATGGAGTGGGGGTATAAAATTAAAGTGTAGATTTTTTGTCACTATATATATTTTGACTTAAAAAACAATGATTCTGCATGTTGATTAGGTTTTTTTTATTCTGCATCAAACTCATTATTTAAGGTGAATTAAAGAAACAAGAAAGTGTGTCTATTTCGTTTTTAAATAAAGTCGGTGTTTTAAAAGTGTGGAAAAAATAATTTGGCAAGGAAAGTTTTGAAGGAAAAAAAATTGAAAGATACTTTTGACCATGAGAAATAGTTTTTAGTCGCTGTGCGTAATGTAAGATAAGAAATTAAGAAGATTAGTGCAAAATGCGCGAAAAATTAAAAAAAAAAAAGGTTCAGATTACCCCCCCCCCCTTCCCTCCCCCCGAATATTAGATTGATACCTGTGGTCTTCTCCGCACATCCCGTCAAAGACAAAGATTAAGAGATCCAGATCTCGATTCTAACCAAATATTTTAAAGAATGTAGATAACGTTAACTGATTCATTTATTTACAAATCGATTAGGTCAATATTTTTTTGAGTGGCCTTTTCCGTGTACACACGTTTTAAAAGATGACGTCGTGTTAAGTGTGCATGATTTGGAATGTCAACATTGGAGTTTGAATCATTGCATGTGTATTATTTTTATAAGCATGAACTGGGAATATTCAGACTTTCATAATCGAAACAGACATTCAATGAATAATCAGTATGACAATATAAACATCAGTGTACGTGTATGACTTAAAAACTCACTAAAAAAGACTTTCAACTTGTAATCATGCAACCCAGAGAAAAAAAATGATGGATGAGCACTTGTTCGTTATGATTGTGTAGTACCTAGCACACGTGGAAAGAATAATGAGTATTTGAAAGGTAAGTTCTTTTTTGGAAGTTTTTATGAAAAATGTGGTGATTTTGCATTTTGTGACGTAATTAAAATGATTCTAATCCAAGCCCCAGGCCAGCGTTCCGGCGCAGTCGGAATGCATTTTTTAAAAAGGTTTTATGATAAAGAAATTTGTTTGACTATCTCTTATCTGTATATTTGGGTCTAGCAGTTTACGGGAGAGTTATTTAGCATAAGCATGAGTGCGTATTCCATTTTAAAGGGATGATTTTAATGTTTAAAATGATAAAACAATCGTACTTTCAAACACTGGAGGCATAGAGGACTCAAAGCCACCCACTATCCCACTAAAATTTGGTCTGTCTTTCATCATTTCAATAATTTTTTCGTCCACTGCAGATGGTGGCTTTGGTGCTTGACCTCCTCCCGTTAACTTTCTTTGTTTTTTAACCTCACTAAATGCTTTCTTGGCATTTTGCTGTAGGTTTCCCCACTTGTATTTGATCTGCTCCGTGGTTCTTTTCTGGAGCCCCATCGCGTTAATCTTGGACGTAATTTCAGCCCACTTTTCATTTTTTTTATTGTTTGTGAGATAATTTGTTTGCTTTGATTTCAAAACGTGTTCATCTTTTTCAACAAGCTCTTGCAAAAGGGTTATTTCGGCTATGCTCCAATTCGGTGCTCTCTCTCTCTTGGACGCCATGTCTGCTAAAAGTACGCGAAATAGCGCGAGCGCGTACATAACGGACGGTTAAATACCAAACTATTAGTTAAACGTAAGTTAGTAAACTCAAATTTTACTAACTGTTGTGCAACGAATTTTTAATCTATAGTTTAATAACTAGCAGTTAAATTTTTAACTAACAATTAAAGTTCTGCTAAACAGCTAGTTAAATTAACTGACGTTCGTGCAACCGGGTCCAGATGATTAAACGGCGAGGAATTAAAATCAACGCACAATAACTTAATCAAGGGGGGGTACTCTCCAAAAGTATCTGCACGTTGTTAGTGTTTTTTTGTTTTTTTTATTTGGGGGGGGGGGGGGGGGGGTTAGTTCAAAAAGACGAAAAAATAGTGTTTTCAGTCTATTGTATGTAGTAAAATGAAATTATTTTTATAGGGTAAAAGTGTCTGAAAAAATTAGAGATATATCTGTATGTGGGTGTCAACAAATTTAAGTATCCTTTTGACGAGCCTATATACAGATAATGTTTTACCTCCCTCCTCCTAAACTTAATCCGTGACTCGAATTTTAACTCGAAATGCAACTCGATAAATGACATTAGAAATCAATGTCTGGAGTTAACTCGAATGATAACTCGAACGCTTACTCGACATTTAACTCGAACTCGAACTCTAACTCGAACTTTAACTCTAACTCAAACTCGCTGTTTAGTCACACCCAATTAATATTGCCAAATTAACATTGTAACTTAAGTAGTAATAAAACCAATGATAATTTACAGCCTGTGTTCAAATTTTATAAAGATATCTGACGGCTGCTTAACTTTATTGTTCATGATTTTGTAATAAATTGAAATACACTAATTCGTTAACCGCACCAGACTTTCTACAAACGTATTTATGGCATAATATTGATAAAGAACCTAATTCTGTACAGACTATGAAATTTAACCTATCGGTCTCATTTCTCGCTTGCTGAGGTAGTCTCAGCTTCAGTTTTTAATAACCACCCCATCATATTGTTAATAATTTTTTGCTGCTATTATATTACATAAAGCTTAGAAATTCTGTTTTATTTTATGTTCATATTAATATTTTGTTACTAGATAAGTCCCTCATCTGCTTATATTGAGAAAATAAAAATATACAAAAATATTTTGAAATTATAAAAAAAAATAAGATATTTCTCTCTAACAAATACAAAGTTCATAAATATCGGACACAAAAATAAGTCAAGAAATTTATTGAAATATAAATTATATAGGAAATTGCCACTCGTGAAAATTAAACACCGTGACGTATATCCTCTCACTCAATTACTTTTGCAAAAACTGTATACTGTTTGAGCGTAAATACAAAATATGGGAAGGTATACCTGACGCAACACATTATATTTAATTTGTACTTCTATATAGAAAGTTTAATCCGCCCACCTATCATTATTTTTTAATTTATTGATAAATTAAATTAACAATAATGCTAATTTTAAAAACAAGGCTTCCACAACTCCATCAGATTGTATTAATTCTCTAAAGTGGTTTTGGCCTTTCTTACAATTTTTATAATGAATTATAAGTTACCAATTTCGATTATCAAAATGTTCACATTTAGTCAATTTACGTCTTCTGAGTCGTGTTTAAGGCGTAACTGATGAAAACCAAAACTATAATTCCAAACATTGAAGAGTAAAATTAAAACAACATTTCAAAATAACAAAACAGATAAATCTAAACCTATCTAAGACACAAGGGAGATATTTATTGAAAAAATTCTGAAACAGTAAATCTTAAGTATCAAAGTATCAATTTAGGGCTTCTCATGATCGACATACTAGCAAATGATCATGAGCTGGTGGTATCCAAAGAGACTACGAGCCCACCAGTAGTGGTGTCAACTAAAGGAGCAACCATTTGATTTTCATGGGAAGGGGGGGTGGTGGACGGGGGTCCACTACGATCAAATCTTTGATCCTGCTTATTTTTTTCGTCGAAATTTTGGTCCTGGATTTTGTTTTTGACCGCTATCGGGTCCTAAATTTTTATTTTCATTTTAACTATAAAAAAATCCTGATTGACACACGTCCTGCATTTCTTTCACATTTAAAGTGATCTTGTCTTTTTATTTTTGCCAAAATCCTGGTCCTGCTTTCAAAAATCAGATATTTCTCTTTCTAACAAATACAAAGTTCACAAATATCGGACACAAAAATAAGTCAACAAATTTATTGAAATATAAATTATATAGGAAATTGGCACTCGTGAAAATTAAATACCGTGACGTATATCCGCTCATTCAATCACTTTTGCAAAAACTGTATACTGTTTGAGCGTAAATACAAAATATGGGAAGGTATATCTGACGCAACACATTATATTTAATTTGTACTTCTATATAGAAAGTTTAATCCGCCCACCTATCATTATGTTTTAATTTATTGATAAATTAAATTAACAATAATGCTAATTTTAAAAACAAGGCTTCCACAACTCCATCAGATTGTATTAATTCTCTAAAGTGGTTTTGGCCTTTCTTACAATTTTTATAATGAATTATAAGTTACCAATTTCGATTATCAAAATGTTCACATTTAGTCAATTTATGTCTTCTGAGTCGTGTTTAAGGCGTAACTGATGAAAACCAAAACTATAATTCCAAACATTGAAGAGTAAAATTAAAACAACATTTCAAAATAACAAAACAGATAAATCTAAACCTATCTAAGACACAAGGGAGATATTTATTGAAAAAATTCTGAAACAGTAAATCTTAAGTATCAATTTAGGGCTTCTCATGATCGACATACTAGCAAATGATCATGAGCTGGTGGTATCCAAAGAGACTACGAGCCCACCAGCAATCTTTGATCCTGCTTATTTTTTTAGTCGAAATTTTGGTCCTGGATTTTGTTTTTGGCCGCTATCGGGACCTAAATTTTTATTTTCATTTAAACAAAAAAAAATCCTGATTGACACATGTCCTGCATTTTTACACATTTAAAGTGATCCTGTCTTTTTATTTTTGCCAAAATCCTGGTCCTGCTTTTTATTTCAAATCTGATCCTACCCCGACCTCCGACCCCCCCCCCCCCCCCCCCCCCCCCAATCAAAATCTAATGGTTGCTCCTTAAGTGGCAATAATAAATACTATGATAGCAATATTGCTTTTCAAAGTTTTGTTAATCACAGGACTCCATGATCAAGCTTATCCCACAAATTAAAAACAGTTTTTAAGCAATTCTGTATTTGAATATGCTTAACACTGTTTTGTATTGTATCAATACTTACCTCGTGTACAAACGGGAAAACATCAGCATATACGCCTATTACCTCCAAACTGTAGTTCGAGCCAAAAGAAAATCAAGGTACTTTCAGCTTTTAACTAATAAAACCATATTTGAAAACAGAATTGATTCTGAAAGCATTATTTTTAGGTCACTCAAGGAAACATTTCTATATTCATTTCATATCATTAAAATGATGCAATTGAAACGGATGTGATTTCCATTGTATTTCAAACAATACGTTGATTTAATCATTTTCTATAGGTCCCATTCCTATCGATTTTCATCTTTATCTCAAGGCTCATAAAAATAAAACATGTATCGAGGATATGGAGGTCAGTAAACAATTCCTAGAACAAGTAGAACTATAAAGTTAAGGATGATCGATGGCCTAATAGGAAATAAATAGGATTTGAAATAGGTGTTTTAGTTTGAGAGAACATATGAATAGTAAACAAATAAGCAGGAAAAAAATATAGGTACATGTGCTCATTTTAGAGCTATAAGGCCTTGAAAATTTGCAGGAAATGGGTTTTCTCTGGATTTTTCATTGTCTTTGCATTGACAACTTCAGTCTCTCAAAGATGTATAAAAAAATAAAAAGGATTTTATAAAATTTTGTCAAATGCCATTTTAAGCTATATATGATAGAATTTTAAAGAAAAAGTGGGGGTTCATGGGCAAAAAAATCCATGTTCAAGAAATGGTTAAAACCGAGGATTCCGAAAATCTGACAAAAAGACCAAAACATGACCAGCGAGCATCCTTAAAGAAAAAAAGAATCAGTCATGAAATACTCAACATCAATCGTATGACATGAATCAATTTTAAAATTAGACTAATATATGAACAAATTCAGTATCTTTTTTTGCATTGCTACTGTCGCCGGTTATTTTAACCTTTCGGCATTAAATAATTACAATGTCCTTGGAATGTTTTATTCTGCAATATAATTAAATGAAACAAATATAAAATTGTATTTGAAGCATTTGAAATACATTTAGCTTAATATTAAATGTAACTGAAAACAAATATTTGAACTTCGAAATTAAATTCAAAAGAAAAACCAACCTGCAATATAATGTCAAAGGTTTGCACCTTTGCGCTGTTCCACGCCTTTAAACAGAACGAAATAAGAAGGCTCAGGTAAGAATTTACACAGGTAAAACAGGTTAATTTGCATTTAAAGGTGTGCTCGATTTAGTATATAAAAGTTCGTCTGTCGTCAATGTCCGTATACTAATATGAATATGAATATGAATTTATGATGAATATGATGACTTATAATGAATAACAAAACAAAACACATGATACAACATACTTTTATAAAACACAAAATAATGCGGTGACACAGTCCCCCCTGGGAATAAAAATTCGTCCCGAATTTAAAATTATAACACTTGACTATAGGTGGCAATGCCTCGCTACATTCAATTCTACGAATTCATACATAAAATTCAATTATGTGTCAATACAAACACAAACACAAACTTCAAGACATTTTACGTTCATTTTCTCGAATAACTTTTTGGATATGAACAGACCATTGAGATGCAAGTTCATCACAAGCATGTATACCATCAATCAACTTAGGGTATTTATACCTCATCTTTCCTTTAGCACATGTTTGATGTACATAACTATGTATAAATGGAGTAGAAACACCATTTTGAACATTCAGTTCATATTTAGTTTTTTTTTAAATAGCATAAAGTCTATTTTGCATAGCGTCATATTGCGACTCATACTGTAAACAAGTTGTTTTCTTAACATTTAACCTATGTGTATTCCAGTTTACAAAATTCATTGTGCATGTAATTGTGAATACAACGGTACAGTTAAGACTTTTCAAACCACAGACGACTTCATTTAATTTATCACAATAGTTTTGTAAAATACTATCTCCGTCATGCGTTAAGTCAATATAAGATTCTTCATATCGCGGATTCTTTTCCCGTGTCATAGAACAAATATCGGGTATTCCACAAAAGAAATATACTATTTTAGTACCATCAACATATTGTAAATCACGTTTCGCAATTTCATACAAATCTAACAATTTTCCACCAGGTTTTGCAACTACTTTTACTCCCTCTAAGTTGAGACACTTCCCTCTACTTGAAGCATAAACAAAAGACTTCATGATCTGTTTAAAAATGCACTGTACAGAAACCTAAAAAACAGTACAGACTATGTAAAAGAGAATCTTGACAATGTATGTGGCAAAAGTTTCTTTAATAACTGATTAAACTTCTCGGAATCAACAGAAATGGAATTTTGTTGAACTTGAGTTGGAACGGTCGAACCCGGAGAATTTCATAAATCAAGCTCGATTGCTCGGATTTCTCTTCTGAGAGTGTCAAAATTCTTAACTGTATCATATTTGTTTCTGCTAGCGTTTCGTAAAAGAGGATCACTTAAGCCGGACCAAATTTTGTTCTCAACATCTCATTTTTAGAATCAGGACTAATATGACCTTTTTCGATTGCAGACTGTAGAATAGATTCAAGTTTCATACCACATAATCTGCGACTGTTTGATTGGGCTCTTGTTTTTCTCTATAAAACTTCTGTAACAAAGCCTCACTAGTTTAAACGTTACCAAAAACGCCTTCTAGTTTTTCAACAATTTGACTAGGAGTCGCTGTTTCAGGCAAAGTTAACAATAAACCTCTCGCCTGACCCTTCAGAGAATTTCTAATTGACTGAAGTATTACAATATCTGTATAATTACCCTCTCTTATCAGACATTTAACTTCGAACTTCAAGACTTCAAAACTTGTCTCACTTTTCTGATCATCAGAAAAAATCGGAATTGCCAATTTGCTAAATTTGAATTGACAACGCTCTGATCTTGATTATAAAATAAACTGTGATGTGTTTTGATAATTTTGGGCTTAACATCTCGTCTAACAGGAGCATCAGCAAACTGAAGAGGTGTAATCTCCTGGTTCTGTAGGCGGGTCTTGAGTGTGGTTAGTCTGGAGTCGATTTCTCTGTACTTGCGTTTTCTTGGTACACGTTTTCCCCTGGCTTAGTACTGTAATAAAGTACAGGCATGGACAGCTTCCTCGCGTTGTAGTTCTAGGCCCATCTGTTGCGTAGTGGTTCCAAAGGTCGCGGTTAGTCTCTACCCAGTAGCTGGTGACGTAGTCTGTGAACGGGAGAGTTGATACATTGGTGTTTGAGTTGTCGATGTCTTGCGGTGGGTTGAAGTCTGATGTCGTAGCGCTGGTATACTTCCTGTAGAATAGTCAGTAGTCTGGTGTAGATCTGCACGCTCTTTCCTGGTAGGAGACTGTAAACTAGAGGAAACATGGTACCGTCAACAATAGCATGGAATGTGTAAAGCTGATCATTTTTAATTAGCTTGCGTGATCATAGAGATCTCAGAGATTGCTTAGCTTGGAAGCAAACACAAAATTTTATTACATCATTTATCATATGATTATTTATCTTAATCAATTAAAAATGTCGGTAAATATTTGGAATCCAACAAATCTCAGGTAAATTTACCTGTAAAATTAATTAGTGACTAATTACTAAAACAGCATAACCCACTACAACAACACCTATTGTTCTTTGCATGTAGGAATAGCCAGAATACTATTTTTTAAAATGTTGGAAAAGCCAGAAGACACCAATGTACATGTACTCAACTAAAAATTTGGAGATAAGGCCAAATCAATAATATTTGTTTCACTTGATATGACATGTATACGAACTGAAACCCTTTTACACTTAGAAAGCAGCAGTTTTCATTACAAAATAACTATTTTCATAATTACAATTAGTATGGATATAATAAGTGACAATTTGTATTAATTACTGTATGCTTAAACTAGAGATAAACTATGAGAATTTTTTTTTCCTATAAATGCTGAGATACTTGCTGAAGTAAATTTGCCTCACTCAATTCTCCAGTCTTAAACGTTCCGTGAAAATTACATGTAACATGATAATACAGTTATTGTATGTATACTGTGGTCCTCTTATTTTTTTCTGAAGTAACCATACAAACGATAAGGAATATTCTTTGTTTGTAAACGTTGATAATCTCTTCATCAGTTGATCTTTGCAAAAAATTTCAATGTCGTGTAATTTTCAAGGACATTTTGAAATACAATATCTATCTCCTTTTGATACAAATGCATGCCATTCTAAAGCCTAAGTTCTGAAAAAGCAGTCACTGAGATTTTTAACAGCTATAAATTCATTTTATGTCTTTAATCAAAGCTAGTTAATCCAAACATTAGGCCTATATTTTATGTTAATTACTTACATCATCTTAAACTCCAAACAGAACACAAACCTAAGTTAAATACTTGCATTGAAATTTTCAGTGGATGAATGTTGAAAACCAAAACAACATTCCCAAAAGTTGAAGAGCAAATATAAATATGCAAAAATGACAAAAAGGGGTAAAGCCAAAACCATGAGCACAACTGACGAGTCGTAAATCGACGAAATGTGCACATTTTGTGCATTAAAATTGGTATCAAAGAATTTTATCCATAAACGGGACAAGCACGTTAACACGAAACCACCTAGCGGTTCTAGATTTTTAGAGCAATTCTATTCATTCTGTACAGGCATGGATTCAAACGGGGGCACATCCGGCACAAAAAAAAATTAAGAAATAAAAATTTAGCATAAATTCGTCCAAAATGATTTTAAATCAAAAGCAAATCCTGGATCTTCACTGTGACCTACTGTACATTTGTTATTTTCTAATAATTATTTTGTTATTAAATCTTTTATCCATCTTAATTTATTCTTCATATTGTGGAACCTTATTGTTCTGTACTCTTTATTTTTTCAGGTCTTATTTTTTATGATCACTTATAAAGTGAGAAACGAAATCGAAACGAAACGAAAAGAAATATGACGAAACGAAACGAAATACAAGGAAACGAAATATATCGAAACGAAACGAAATAATACTTTAACCCAAATAATTCTTGAAAAGCGAATCTATCTAAGCTGTTTTGGCGTAGTTTTGATCGTCTACATATGGCAATTTGGCGATGCTTTTGATAATAATTTTTGTTTTATTCAAGTCATTCGTTTTCGATTTTTGAACTTGAATTAAGCAACTACAAACTTGAATTTTTACTATGGTTTTTTATGTAAACCAGGAACTGTATATGATCCCTGTGTAAACTCAGTGTTTTATCTCTTCAATAACACATAATTTGTTTTTTTACGAATCTGAACAAAATGAGCAAACTTTGTAAAGGACCTTTCATACATCATTCCTGTCAAGTTTGGTTCAACTTCCTTCGGTACTTTTAGAGGAGTTGATGATTAACATTTTTTCCCATAGGGTCCAATGTTAAATTATGTTCTGCGCTGGCGGCCATGTTTTTTGACGGACCGGAACGAAATGAGTAAACTTTGTACAGGACCTTCCATACATCATTCCTGTCAAGTTTGGTTCAACTTCCTTCAGTACTTTCAGAGGAGTTGATGATTAGCATGTTTTCCCATAGGGTCCAATGTTAAACTATGTTCTGCGCTGGCATAGTTATGAATGAAAAATGAAGGGATATGGAGTAAATATACATGAGACAAAATCCCAAAAATACATGGTAAACAAAGCAATGGAACAACGCTTTTATTGTTGTTCTTCATCTTGAAGTCACCATTATTTTGAAATTTTTGTTATATCAATATTAATAACTAACAAAAATACAGTCATTTTTGATTGATTGGCTTTTTGATGTTTTCTTCATATCGTCGATGTACCGTATATAAGTAGACGAAACTTAACAACGGTGTACAACCGGCCCACCCGAGACCATCGGTAACACCGGATACGTTTAAAATTGGATGGCTAGGTATGTCTTTTTATGAAAAGCAAACGGGTCAAAATTTAATTATATGGCTTTTCATACTTGGCAAATCAATCAGCTGAAGTGAAAACACTCCGTTTAACTGATTGTCTCGGATTCGCTGATTGTATACCGTGTTAAATATCTCTCCAAGATTGCCGTCACGACCCGACATAATTAAACTTAGGACTCTATGGGGAATACTATTTGAAGATCTCCTTTAAAACTGCTGGGCTAATTGGAACCAAACTTTGGTGGAATAGTCCTTGGGTGGTCCCCTTCTAAATTTTTGTCTGTTGTCCCCGACCTTCAACCAAGATAGTTTCCGGAGCTAATTATAGAAAGGGGGAAAGAAATTTTTTAAATCTTTTCCTCTGAAACTGCAAAGTCAGTATCAACCAAACTTTACTTTAATGATCCTTTGATGGTCCTCTAAATCCAATGGGCAATTTGGCCTTAATCATTATTAGGGGTGTCCAGTTTCAAATTTGTGTCAAAGGATGCTCCGAACCAATAATGTTTATAGGAGAACTTATATAAGCTCCTTACAGTCTCTAGTTTGTTTGAAATATTGTTTGTAGTATAGAGACTTGTAGGCTTGATATGTCGTGTTCACAGTTTTTCTAAATTTGGGGCAAATATAGTGTGTATGTATCTCCGTCCACATGTTGAAGACCGTATGGTAGAGTCTGTTTGCTACACCCGAATATCGGCATCGCTACATACAAAAAATTTGTATCTTAACTCGAACTTTAACTCGAACTGTAACTCTAACTCGAAATGTAACTCGATAATATGACATTAGAAATTAATATTTCGAGTTCACTCGAACTTCAACTCGAACTCAAACTTTAACTCGAACTCGATGTTTAGTCACATCCGTATTAATTAAACTTTAAACATGTATGTTAAAGCATATAGAATGGAGAATGGAAACGGGGAATGTGTCAAAAGAGCAAAAAAACATATATATACAACCTATGTATATATTTATGTAGGAAATATATAAAACATAACTTAAAAAGAGTACTTTTAAAGTGAGAAACGAAATCGAAACGAAACGAAAAGAAATATGACAAAACGAAACAAAACGAAATATGTCGAAACGAAACGAAATCATACTTTAACCGAAAAATTTCTTGAAAAGCGAATCTATCTTAGCTGTTTTGGCGTATAGTTTTGATCGTCTACATATGGCAATTTGGCGATGCTTTTGATAATAATTATTGTTTAAACGAATATTTAAGATGAAGGGAAATATCCCTATGTTCTCTTAATGAATTATCGCTTTTTTTATTCAAGTCATTCGTTTTCGATTTTTGAACTTGAATAAAGCAACTACAAACTCGAATTTTTACTATGGTTTTTTATGTAAACTCAGTGTTTTATCTCTTCAATAAGACATTTGCAATTGTTCAAAATGAACCCTACCGCATACATCTCATATTGCATATCGGCTTGGAGTTTTTAAATTTTCCGGCCTCTGTTGTAACATTCAAAGACATAAGATCTATATATAGCGATATTAATAGATATGTGTTGCGTTCTATTAAAATTCCCTAAGTTGCTGATGTTTCGTTTCGTTTCGATTCAGTTGCTAGTATTTCGAAAGTATAATTTAAACATTTGAAAAAAAGTAATATATAGTGCTAATAAATCTTGAAATTTATGATATGTTTAAACGGGTATAATAAAGAACATTATAAAATAGAAATTTTTGCAGAGACTACAAGTTAAGATAATCACATTTTGATGAAATAAATTCGTATATTATTTTTTCCGTTCCATCTTCAATCTGTATATTATGTTTTGAAACGTTCGGAAGTTGCCAGAGTCTTCGTTGAAAATTGGAAAGTAAACGAGGGCTTCGGAAATTAATTCCTGGAAGTGAAAAAAAAATCCAGAATTGGACAGGTAAACAGCACACGAAGGGGTTGTCAGTGATCAATAGTGATATGAGGAAGAAAGAAAGTTGTAATCTAGAATTTTTGTATAGCTGACATCATCTTTACAAAATGCATCTTTATACGAAATACGAAATATTTATTTGTTGTAACACATTTACAGTAAATGGTTATAACACATACAATACACATAATATCCATATAATGGTATTTATATGGATGTAGAAATTAAACTAATACTATAATAAACTTATAGACTATAGCTAGATATATGTGAACTTGGAGCGACAGTGGCAAGCTAATATAATTAGTTACAATTTGTAATAAAAATGAATGATAGTAAAATCTCTTATAGTGGTTAACTAGATTCCTGACATTTATTTATGTAATCAATTACTGCTTTCAGTATTATTTTAGAGTTACTGTTTAGAAGATTAACTATATTATTTTCATTTAAAACATTAAAATTTTTCAAGGTACAATTGACCTTTTGGTTCAGTTCTGTTCTATAATTTCTATAGGAAGGACAATGAATAAAAAAATGCATTTCATCTTCAATTTGGGAAGTACTGCATTTTTTACATATCCTTTCGTTTTTAGGAATATTTTTATACCGTCCTCTTTCTATTGACAGAGGATGAGCACTAATTCTGTATTTACAGATTATAGATCGGTCTGATTGGAATTTACAGATATCTACATAGTGTGGTCTTTGATTAAATTTATAGATATAATTGTAGAAAGACAATTTATTACTATTTGCCAAGCAACTATTTCGATTTTGCAAGGCTTGGTCATATATTCTTTGCTTGAAGTTTCTTATATTTTTGGTAATATTTGTTTCATTATTTGTAACATAGCTGAAACCTAATTCTCCAATCCATTTTTTGGTGGCTGTTATCCATGGATTATTTTGAGGGATGTTATTAAAAAACTTATGGGCTAAACTGTTCTTAGAATTAGAAATATGGTCAAGAAATTTTAGAGTTAATAGTTTTATCTTTTCTCTTAAGGGATATCGGTTGAGTTCAGCTAGACAGGCAACATTTGTAGCTTTGCTATGGACTCCTAGTATTTCTTTAATAAACTTTATATGTAGATGCTCAAAGGTGTCTGTATCCATCAGATTGCAATACGGCCCCCAGACTTCACATCCGTAGAGTGTTATAGGGGCGACTAATGTGTCAAATAGTTTTTCTAATAAGTTGCAAGGATTATTAAGTCCTATAGTTTTCTTTATTTTAAACCATGCTTTACGTCCCTTCTCCATTAATAATTTGGTGATAAGATTTATGTTACCTGTATGTTTTAACGTTATACCAAGATAACAATATGAATTTACAGTTTCGAGAAAGTATTATTAATGCTGAAAGAATTTAAGTGAGTTTTACCATTTGAATTAAAAATAATGACTTTTGACTTCTGTTCATTTATCTCCAACTTCCAAGAGGAGCAAAACTGATTTAGAGCATCAAGAGATGTTTGTAATCCATTTTGGGTGCTTGACAATAATATAATATCATCTGCATAAAGAAGAGAATTAATTGAAATGTTTCCGATAGTAATTGGGTCTGTTTGGCAGTTATTCAAATTTGAAACAACATCATTAACATAGATATTAAATAGGATGGGGCTAAGTACGTCACCTTGTTTTACTCCACATTTTGAAACAAATTTTCGGCTTAAACCGTTTTGGAATTTTATTCTACAGATAGGGTCTTGATACATTGAATATATTATTTTAAAAATCTTTGTTGGGAAATTGTTTACAAATAGTTTGTAAAAGAGACCTTCGCGCCAGACTGTGTCGAATGCCTTCCTTAGATCAATGAAAGCAGCAAATACTTTCTTTTTATTGGCTTTGTATGTGTCAATGATTGATTTGACAGTGAAAATGTGATCAGTGGTTCTGGATTTTTCTTTGAAACCTATTTGATTTTCACAAATGAGATTATTACTATCAGTGAATTTTATGATTCTTGCCAATAAAACCTTGTTGAATAATTTTCCTAGATTGGAGGTTAGTGAGATTCCTCTATAGTTTGATGGATCAGCTTTATCACCTTTTTTATGTATTAATGATATATAACTTTCATTCCATAGTTTGGGGAATTGACCTTTTTTAAAGATTAAATTAAAAAGTTTTTGAAGTGGTTCAAGTAACTGATTTGTTCCATATTTAAGCATTTCATTAGAAATTAGATCACTGGCTGTTGATTTTCCATTTTTTAGGATTTTAATAGCTTTAGTAATTTCCTCTTTATTAATGGGTTCGTCATACAAATTCATGTTGTGATCCTCTATCTTATTTAAATTTTCCATATAATTGTTTAATTGAGCTCTTATAGATATGTGGGATTTGCTATCTGGGATATGATCAGAGTGTTTATTGATTTTTTCAAAGAATTGAACAAACTCTTCTTTATTTGAAATATTTTCTTCATTATTTGTAGTTGATTTATTAAGTTTATTAACCAAGTTCCAAAATGTTTTTGGGTCATTGTCAATGTTTGAACAAATCTTATCACAAATTTTATTTTGAAATCTTTTTTCTTCTTTTTTACAAGTTCTTCTGTATCTAGAAAGAAAAGAGTAGTATTTTATTCTATATTGTGTGTTATTAGGGTATTTGTTCACTAAAGAGAGGTAACTTTTCACTGTGTTTCTGAGATCATGACAAGAGTCAGAAAACCATTCATTCTTTTTTGTCTTTTTCTTTTTTTGGGGCAATTTTCCCTTAATGAATTTAGCAGACATTGTGGCTGCTTCGTGTAGTACTGAATTGAGTTTTGTTAAGGCCAAATCAATATTTTCATTATTATCATGTAAGAAATCTTCAAGTTTATTTTTTATTGGTTCACTTTGAATGTAAGCTTTATGGTTTTCAATTGCTGTATTGTCCCAGATATATTTTCCTGGAAAGGGGGTCAGATCACTTCTATCTAGTTTATTATAAAAGCAAGTTAGTAGGCAACAGTTAATTAGACAATGGTCAGATATATTTGTTAGATCATTTACTGTAAAACTACAGATGCCTTGTAATAGGCCTGTAGACACAAGAGTATAGTCAACAACACTACTACCATTGTAGGTTGTACAAGTATATTTTCCTTGAATATCTCCAATTGTACGACCATTAAGGATTCTCAAACTTGTTTCTTTGCAAAGATTAAGTAGCTCTTTACCACTTTTATTGGATAGTTTCTTGTCCATGTTATTTCGTGGGGAGGGGGAGTCAATTATATAATTTTGATCATCAAAGTGGGGGTGTTCAGAATCATCGGCAGCAACGAAATCCGGATTTGAGCCTGTGTAGGCGTTGAAATCGCCTTGAACAATTATATCACCTAATGAACTGTAGTGTTCAATATCACTAAGCAGTATTGAGTATAACTCGTTTAGGTCTTGATTGTTACTAGCTGAATTTTCGGGTGAAAAATAAACAATTCCAAGGAAGACATCACGTTTAAGATTGAAGAAAGATTTAAGAAGTTTAATCCAAACAATATCCGTATTTTTAATGGGCAATTTGGATATTCCATTTTTAAGTTCAGATTTGACATATATAGAAATGCCACCAGAAGATCTTCTGGCTTTTTTATGTTTTTTCCTTGTACTATTGGATATTGAAGTAAAACCTGTAATATTAATTTCAGGGTTGTCACTGCCGCACCAAGTTTCGACTAAACTTAACACATGCACTTTACAAACATCTTTAAGAAATGAATCATCAATGGCTTTGTTATTAGAAAATCCATGAACATTCCACAATGCAATATTTAGATTTGCATAATTTTTGTCAATGGGTTTAGGCATTTATAGAAAAAATTACCATTTAAGGATGTAAAATGGGTTTGTTAATGAGTGCTTTGGATAGTTTTCACTTTCATATATGAATTATATGTATATTTTGAATTTAATCATTAATTTTTCGTTGGGGGTATAAAATTATTTTAAAGCATGTTTGGCAAAAATTAAAGTTAATTTCCCATTGCTTAATATGTATGGACATGATGGAAAAGTACATTTTGATAAAAATATACAGTATACAAATGTATATAGAAGTACACATATAAGTACACATATAATGATAAATGGCTATAGTAAATCATTATATACATGTAGATAATAATTGGAAATTTTTTTTTTTTTTTTTTTTTTTTTTTTTTTTTTTTTTTTTATGGTGTACTGATATTAAAAGCATGATTGATTTTTCAATAATGTACAATGCCAAATGTGTTTATTACTTAAATTGTTGAAGAAGTAAAGAAAGTTTATCCAAAACCAGGATTTAGCTGATTCTCTATACAAGTATATATAATCATGTTAGATATAATAAATAATGACTAGAATCGTGTAGCTATAAATGGAATAATTTTTACTATGTGCTGGTGAAGCACGGTTGATTTATAAACTTGATCACGGCCAAAAGTGTTTTATTCTCTATTTCGGTACACCATAAACATGTCAAATACAATACATAATGACTAAATACATATCATATGGAAGGAAGGATAACTCTAATCTCTTATATAGATTTAGTGAGTACCATTTATCTCCATTCGAACTTTTAAAACTAATCCCTCTCTCTAATGGGTCAGTATATGTTTATATATGAAAAAAAAAAAAAAAAAAACAACTTGTAAGTTTAGTATAAAATTATCCCTCCTTATAGGATTTAGAGATGAAACTAATGTTTACATGACCAGTATAAATGATTGATTCTGAATATTAATTTGACAAAAGAATTTAATACAAGGTGTTAATATATGATTGTCGATGTATATTATTGTTCATCGGAGGTGATGTGGTGTACGGATTCGGATTTGGATTCCACAACCATGGGTTTATGTAGTAGGGTATAGGTCCAGGATATACTTGTGGCATTCTCGGAGGCATCATTTGTGGTACAAAAGGTTGAAATGGTGGTGGCGGCGGTGGTGTGGATAGGCTGAATGACTGGCTTTTATTGAACGAGTAATCGTTTTTATGTTTCATACTGCTGTTTGTTACAGATTTCCACTCGTTTGGCTTACTTTGACTTTGCAGTATGTTCAGGGTTGATTTTAGGTGTTTCACCAAGGCTGGAATGCCAGTGTGTGTATTTAGATGGACGTGATCATAGAACATATTGTCAGACGGGTGAAAAGGTTTTATCACATTCACTTTTGTGAACCTAGATGCTGCATTTATGATGATCGAATTTGCCTCCGTTGTGCTCTCCATCTTTATATCTTTCCTCCTCATGAGCGGAAGGATATGTATTTCTGAGTCAGGCCATGTTTCGGTGGCCACTTTAAATAATGTAATGAATTGGTCCAGTACTAGTGCTCCTTTGTTTTGGAGGTCTCGAGCTCCAATATTAATTATGACCTTCTTTGGGTTAAGGTTTTTCCCTTGGGCGACAATATATTCAGTACAGGCTTCAGCCCCACCTTGGATGTATCTCATTAGACTTGTTTCTCTCGGTGAAAATCTTTTTGTTGAGATTCTCCTGAGAATGGAATCACACAAAATGAAGTAATCACAGTATGTACCCTTAGGTTTTGGATCATTTGCATTTAGTGGGGCACTTGGTATTGTTTCCTTGCGGTTGGTATTTGAAGTTGTTGTGGCATTTTGTATTGTTTCCTTGGTGTTGGTATCTTCTACAATAACTGTCTTAGTACCTTCTTTATTTTTCAGTTTCATGTCGTTTTTTGTGAATATCACCTCTTGATATATGATATCAAGTTTTTCTGTTATTTTGTCCTGATTTTTTTCTAGTTTACTTATCTTTTCGTCCATTTCCTGTGTGCTGTTTTCATAATTCATGATTTCTCTGCATTTTTCAAGAATTTCTACATGTTTGGTTTTCGTTTCACTCTGTTCATTGCTTATTTTGTTTAGTTTACTGTCAAATACATTGAGTTTTGAGTGAATTGATTCAATTTGGCCGTTTGTATGATTTAACTTTTTCTCAAAAACTTTGATATTGTCGGTTGTTTCTTTTAATGATTTATTCAATTTACTATTCTTCTCTGACGAATCTAATGACAGATTTTCTAGTGTACTCTTGACATCACTCACTAGATTGACCACCTTGATGAGGGTTTCATTAAGAGTTTCTAATACTGTGTTAATATTGGACAATTTGTTATGAATTGTTTCTTGTCGTGCAGATATCCTCTCTTTTGCAGTTGGCAAAAATCATGTGATTTCGTGACATGGGAGGTAGGGGTTGAAGTAAGCTTTAATTGGCCATTTTCTTCTGTATCATTGGTTATACTTGGCAATTCTAGATCTTTGTTTTTGCTGGCTTTGTGACTAGATACAGGAGTTGATGTTAATTGAAATAGATTGTTATTATTGTATCTATGATCCACAATGGTAATATCAGATTCACTATGGTCCAGTAACGACTTTTTGTTGGTTTCGTGATTTGTATGAATGACTGTGTCAAGTTTCTTGGGGAAAGTTTGTTGCAATTCACTTTCGTCTGTACAGGGATTTACATGGATGTCGGTATATGAGTTGACCTTATCTTTTAAAGATTCAAAGAATTTGGACTCAAAAAGTTTGCATTTAGCTCCTTGTAGCACAATAGATCCTGTTGCATGAATATTAAATTTAACTGAGTACTGCTGAGAATTGTCATCTTCAACGTTGACTTTGATAACCGTGAGGGGGGTGGTGTCTTTTACCAGTTCGGTTTTCCCTGCGCCAAAGAAACAAAGGATCCCCTTTTTCCATGCATTAGTGTGTGCAGTTTTGAACGTTATGTTATTAGTCTGGCCATTACATTGTTCGTGCACTATTTTATTTATATATGCTGCTTGCTGTAGCTTTAATTGTGGTTTTGCTTGGCTTTTTAGCTTTTGTTTTGGCTTGATTTTGGGTTATATCTACTTTTTATGATGTTATTCTAAATGTGGTAAAAGTCTTTTTTTTTCTTTTTTTAGCTATCTAATCTTTTTTTTTTCTTTTTTTTTTTTTTTTAGAACATGCTTTTTTTTATAATTTAAATTTGAAATGATATATTTTTTTCTTGTCTATTAATTTTATTTTTAAATTTGAATAAGTCAAAATTTGTTTTAAAATTTTTAAAATTTTGCTGAGTATGCTGTATGCTTGTATGTAGTGCTGCTTATTTTTATTTATGCTTGCATGATTGTTTCTGTTGTGTTTTATGTTTGTCATGTATGTCGGTTTTAAAAGCTCTATAGAGCTTATGTTGTCTGTAATACATTTTACCGACTTTAAATAAATTTTACTTGACTTGACTTGACTTGACATCCACTTCAGACGGCTGAGTGTGGTATGCCTTATAAAAGTTCTTGTTAGGTGATCATCTCACAGACACAGTAGTGAACATAGGGTTCACGATATTTTCGGCTTTGTAGATCTAAATACCTTGGTATTGTTTTAAAACACCAAGTAAGTCAGTACATAAAAACACAGCAAGTGCACGAAGAACCACAAAGAACCACTTATAAAGGACTATATGCAAACCTTAATTTAAATCAGCACTATGTTTGGATTTTTTCTTACTATATTTATTGATTTTATCCCAAAAATATTTTTTTAAATATTGATTAATTTCCATAAAAAAAAAAACGAAATAACATACTGCACAAGAAAATCAAAAATTGGTTCAGGTGTGGAATTGTTCAGTTTGTTATGAAATCTAAGTTAAAGACCTTTATTTTAAGGATTTTAAATCAACCTTATTTAGGTACCGATCGTTTCAAAACCGATCACATCATACAAAAATCCATGTCCCTTACTTTAATACATTGGAAGCATTAAGTTTTTGCTATTTATAGCTTAGATATGTTGTTTTGAAAAACTATCCTTTTACCCGCTTTTTTGTCTAATCTATTAATACTTTATTTGAACATGTTGAACTTGGCATCAGGCAGTATTAAAAAAAAATCATATTTGGTTGATTTTCAGTGATTGGCATATATATATCTTGGGCAAAAAAGCACATTTAGCATGTGTTGAAGTTCAAATGACAACAATACTATTATTTGTAATTATTTCTTAATATCTGCTTGTATGTGCTTGTATGTGCTGTATTATTAATCGCACAAATCCAATAGATAAGACAACTCTGAGCTAAAGAGACAAGCAAAAAGTTACAACATAGAGAAAAGCAAGTGTCATAAAAACAATCGTGTTGGTACAACATTTGGAAAGTGGATCACAATGTGATATGTAACTTGAGAATATAAGAATACAAATAGTGCATTTGTGCAAAAACAAGGAGGGGCCTTGGTGGTCGAGTGGTCTAGGTAGTTCGTCATGACTACTAATGATCACTAGCCTGTCAACACTGCAGTTGTGAGTTCGAATCTCACCTGTGGCGGGGTGTGTTCGACTCCAAACTTAATTGAAAAGGATTGCCAATTTTGCTACGGAAGGTTGGTGGTTCTCTTGGGGTACTCCGGGTTCCTTCACCAATAAAAACTGACCGCCGCCCCAACTAAACAAACAAACAAACAAAAACTAGGAAAAATCGTTTTCTGATACTCTTTATGAATAATTTTAGTTTAAGCAAATTTAATTTTTGAACTTAAAAGCAATGGGTAATGTCCATATTATTGATCAATTTCTGAATTTCAATCAGTCCCGTTCCAATGTATTATACTTTACGAAGAAAAACTATTAGATAAAATGAAAAAATAAAAAATTTAAATTACATTTTTGTACATTAAACTGCTTAATACACTATTGCTATTTAGAATTAAGGTCCTTTAAGTGCGAATCTATGATGTGCATATGGTCCTTAGTGCACTAAAGAGGTCCTTTGGGGTGTTTTTATGGACCGTAACCAGACAAGATCATTTCCATGTTTTACAGAAAAGAAACAATACTTTCCACATTTTACTTTGATATGCATGGTGAACATTTTCAACATTTTTGGCTCACGTGGCCTAAAAGTCCATGTGAGCTATTGCCATCACTTTGCGTCTGTCGTCGTCTGTCCGTTAACTTTTCACATAAATTTGAATTTTCTTCTCCAAAGCCCTATGGCCCATTGAAACCAAACTTGGTGGGGATGTTCATTGGATGGTCCTCTACAAAGTGTATGTTTTTGGTTCTGATCCAAAATTCAACATTTATGCACTCTGATTCATGGCTGAAATTTAAAAAATCTTCTCAGAAACTACAAAAGCAATTGAATTGTTATATTGCAGGAATGATCCTTACATGGTCATCTACAAAATTGATGTCATTTATGCCGATCTGAAATCCAAGATGGCCACTACCATGGCACACATTTAACATAGGATCCTTTGGAAATACATACAAACATCTTGTCAGAAACTGTTTGAGTTAAATCCAGGTGAGCGATACATGCTCTTGAGAGCCTCTAGTTTTCATATTGGAAAAATAAAAACTGTATAATTGGAAAAAAAATATGATTAATTTACTGTTTTTTATTTTTAATTACACTGTGAAAAGTCTTAACTTCATTCACATTTAGTTATAAAAAATTGGTAAAACTATTAAAATTTTTGATTATGTTTTAAAGTACACATATAACATGTTTTCAAGAGTTAAGATAAATACAAAAATAATTTCTTAGCAGGTGTTTAAGTATAAGTTGATTTTGATTAGTTCCTATGAAACCCCAGAGGTTTTACCTCAGCTACGATTAATTAAACATAAAAGCTTGGCTTCTGATTGGTAAAGAAAATGACCAGTTGCTAATAAAAATCGTGTAGTTGTCGCCACTGTGTTCAAAGAAATTTGTCAGCAATATGTTATATGATTTTGAATGTAAAACAAAATTTTAGTATGGGAATTCAAAACTTCTGGAATATTTCATTTATTCATCTCCGACATTTGTTTCACTTTTCATGGAGTAACAGATCTAGGTTCATCTTAATTGGTCAAAACAAATCTATTTTTTTGGCTATTGAAACTTTAATTCGGCAAATCAGAAATCTCAGTAAAAAGCCACTTTGTCTAATGGGAATTATTCCCTATCGCTGGCACAGTAATTCCAGAAATTAATTCTTTACCATGTATTTATTGAGTCTTTAATTCCTTCAGACAGGTAACTTTATTCATTGAAAAAACGATGTCCAGTTAATACATGTATATTAATTAAATTTTGAGTACTTGGAATTCTGGTTAAGAAAAAATCATGATACTCATGTGTTTGGCTTTGTTATTTTTCAGTTTAATGTGAATTGGAACTGACAAGGGCACATGATAAACACATGTCCGTATAAATTAAAAATAAAATAAAATATAAAGTAAAATGCTCTTACTGACACATGTGACATTAGGATAACTTTCTGATATCACTGTTGATATCAGTGAGGATAATATACAAATATCATGATAACATACAGATATCAGGACAACTTACAAATGTCACGATAATTTACAAATATCAGAATAACTTAACAATATCAGGATAACTTAACAATATCAGGATAACCTAGCGATTTCAGGATTAATAAAAAAACAATATGGCAGGCCTGGTAAATGAGTTTGAGACAATACAAATTAAAATATCTGTTAGTCCAAAGACTCACCAAGTTTCATCAAATTCGGATGAAATGACAATCTCAGTGAGTGAACTCTGCAGTCACTTAGTACAAAAATATTCAAGAGATGACATTGGTCCTGCAGCAGTTCAGTTATTTGGGATTTGTAAGTTTGATACAAGTAAGAAAACTTGCACATGGCTTAACCCTAAGAAAAGTTTAAAAAAAATTCAGACTTCTGGAATAAAAGGATTGAACAATTTGCATCTGAGGATGAGATTCACTCCTACAAAAAGTACCATTGATGCAAGGCTCTTTCATAATTTATGTAGCTCCCAGGATTCTAACTGTGTAAATTTTCTGATACGCTATTTGTATCATCAAGTTAAAGACGATTTTGTAACAGACAGGCTATTAACAATTTATGGCAAAAAAGTGTTATCAGAGACAGCCAGAGGAATAGGTGTTCTTGACCTCCTAATTATGGCCAGAGTATCGAAAATTGATCCACCAGAAAAAATATTTGATGAATTGGATAAAGAGAAACCTTGCAGATCCTGTGTATTTTTCATGTTGCCCTTTTTAAGCCATCACAGTCTTCATGAAATCTTGCCAAAAAGGGAATGTGATAGTGCCTGGAAGGAATACAAACTTAAAAATAACATGAAAACCAAACTATTAGCATACAGTGCTGAGTATTCAACAGACCAAATTACATGTGAGGATTTAATGCTGCGGTACATTCAGGAAATCATGGTTGACATTACAGAGAGATATGCAGCAAGGGTGCCTAATATAGATGGAAAGTTTGAAATAACACTGGATATTCCAAATGGTTGTGGAATGTATATAAGGGAGGTAAGAAGTAAATAAAAATACATGTAGCTTAAGATTTTTGTGAATCATTAAAGTATCTACCGTAGTCCAAAGGTCCTTTGTTTGGCATTAAAAAGTTGAGGGACCAGATTTGTCTGGATTGTCACAATAATTGAATTAAACATGCTAGTCCATCAGATGGGGTTGAAATTTACAGATTTTAGCACACCTGGCTTTGCCATCCCTTTGCGTCCATCCATCGTATGTTGTCCGTCCGTCTTCTTTCTAAAAAACCATGGAACCAAACTTGGCAGCAATGTTCCTGGGAAGGTCCTTAACATAATTTGTAATTTTGGTTCCGATCGAATATTCAACATGGCTACCAGACCCGATAATGTGTTCTAATTGGCTGAAATTTTAAAAATCTACTTGTCAGAAAACATATGATCAAATGAACTTCTACTTTGCAGGGGTGTTCCTTAGGTGGTCCTCTACCAAATTGGTAATTTTGGTGCTGATTCGAAATCCAAGACGGCCACCACTGTGGGACAAAGTTAACATACAAAATGTAGGACCTTATGGGAAATACATACAAACAACTTCTTCGAAACCATTTGACAGATTGAAATGATAATAGGCCTGAATGATTGTATGATGGTCCTGTACCAAATTTATAATTTTGCTGCCGATCTGTCATCCAAGATGGCCACCAGCAAGGGAATTAGGACCCTATGGAAAATACATACAAAAATATTCTTTAGAGAACCACTGAATGGATTGAAACCAAACATATAAAGAATATTTCTATTGATGTGCTGACCAAATGTTGTTACTTTAAGGCTGATATGTCATTCAAGATGGCCACCAGCTGGGGACTTAGTTTAACATAGGACCTTATGGGAAAAACATACAAACAGCTTTGAAAATTGCCGAATGGATTGAAACCATACATGGTATGGATGTTGATCTCAAGGTCCCTTAGCAATGAACAAATGGAAATATCAGGTGAGCGATACAGGCTCCTGGGAGCCTCTGGTTTGTTTTTATTATGTTTAGGGAATTTCTCTTTACTTATTAAATTTGATTAAAACGCTCTGGTGATTTTTAAGAGTTATCTCCCTGTAGTGTTGGGTACCACCTTAAGTATATTAAACATTCCTATGTTAGTGTCAAAAATTGTGTCTTTCACAAAGTGTCCTACAGATAGCTAGCTAGTGGAAGGAGATTCGAATCCCAGGATCTTTCTTTAATGTGCAGATGAGGTTGTCTGTAATGAACTGCAAATGATTTTTGAGGAGAATATGTCAAAAATTTCTCTTAAAATATTGTTTAAAAAAGCTGCATCTTTTTTCTTAGTTGTAAATTCTTATTGCCTTTCAATGCTGAAATATCTACATGTAAATCTTTAATTGAGAAAATTTTACATTCGTGTGCATTGTTAATCATTTATTTTAAATAAATTTGAAGTGACATTTAACAAATGGGACATTTTTGGCAATGATCAGCTATTGAATCTAATTATTTGAACCATGTTGACCTGCAGGACTCAAAAGATTGTTATTTTCAATACATGTACATATATGCAGTACACACAGTAACATATGCATGATGTCAGGCATTTTATAATGGATTAATTCCTGGTACAAAAGCCCTACCTATGTATGACAAAAAGAAACATGAGAAATGCTTGTATTTTTATTGGATTTTCATTTTATACCAGTGGTTAGTAAAGCAGAGATGATGATTCATGACAGCCACTTTAACAAACTTTAAAAATAATTTTTTTTGTTTGCCCTGAATTATCTCAATATACCTGTTTGTTTTAAGATATCTGGAAGTGATCATCATGTGCCAGTCTTGTTTAGTCATATTGAAGAACTACAGTGTGCCACGATACAGTGTAATGATACCAATGAGAATACTGGTACGAAAAGCACAATCGTCCATGTTCACAGGGCCAATGGAATACCACAGGTATAAATAAAGTAGAAAAGTTTTATGTATGTATTTCCATTGCAAGGTTAAACGTAGCAGAGAATTCATAATCATAAAGAAATTTAATTATACTATAGTGTTATTAAGGATGCTCGCTGGTCATGTTTTGGTCTTTTTGTCAAGATTTTCGGAATCATCGGGTTTTATCCATTTCTTAAACATGAAATTTTTTGCCCATGAACCCCCACTTTTTCTTTTATAATTCAATCATATATACCTTAAAATGGTATTTGACAAAATTTTATGAAATCCTTTTTATTTTTTCATACATCTTTGAGAGACTGAAGTTGTTAATGCAAAGACAATGAAAAATCCAGAGAAAACCCATTTCCTGCAAATTTTCAAGGCCTTATAGCTCAAAAATGAGCACATGAACCTATATTTTTTTCTTGCTTATTTGTTTACTATTCATATGTTCTCTCAAACTAAAACACCTATTTCAAATCTTATTTATTTTCTATTAGACCAGTGATCATCCTTAAATGGGTATTTTTATATAAAGCCTGTATTATGTCCGAGTCAGGCGTATTGGGTCAAAGTCAGCTGTATAGGCCCGAGGCAACGAGGACATAAAACAGGCTTTATATAAAAATACTGTATGAGGACATAATACAGGCTTTATATAAAAATACCCCTTTTATCACACCTTTATTAACTAATGACTTCAAATTACAGTACTTTTATTAACCAATGACTTATAATACATTATAAATTGTCTATGAAGTACAATCCCATGTGTCTGAAATGGATCATTAATACAGGTTTTATACAGAAAAACCAGAACTATTAATTAATACAGGTCTTATACAGAAAATCCTGTATTAGACCTGTATTAATGACCAGTTCCAGCTTTGTATTAACTGGACAGTTTTTACTGTATTTCAACACATTACATTGTAGTTAATAATATAGTGTTATTAACTGGCTGTTTCTGTATTGGCACTGGTATAGATTCAAGGTTTGCTGTATTGGCCTCGAGACCCATAGGGTCGAGGGCCAATACAGCTGACCGAGAATCTATACCAGTGCCAATACAGAAACAGCCAGTTCATAACACTTTTATTAAATAATCCAACTTTTTCAATACAGACTTGTTCTGAATGCTGTATTACATGTATATACATCAAATGTGAATATAGGGCCAGTATTTCCAATACGGACTGGCAATGATGTGAATATAGGGCCAATATTTCCAATACGGACTGGCAATGATGTGAATATAGGGCCAATATTTCCAATACGGACTGCAATGAAACTACAGGAAGTGAAAAGGCTGTGTCACCGGGGAAACTGGGTGACTTGTAAGGTTGTGTAGCAAGAGCCTGACTGAATGGCCTCTTGTTACTGAAACTGTGTGATGCACCTGATCACACAACGAACGAATGCTCTGAATAGCAATGACAACTCTGCGTCTGAAACTCTGGTGAAAACTAACACTTGAGACTCTGGAACTAGCGATGAATAATTCAATAATTCAACATGGAATACTTTTATTACAGATGGACTGTGTTCAGTGTAAAGTCCTGAGTCCAAATCTTGATTATCAAAATTATAAACAGGTATTTATACACAATTGAAATGACAAGAATAAACATAACAAATAACAATTAATTTGAGTAATATTGTTCACTGACAAAGATTAACTTATTTTTAGAACTTGAAGAATTAAGTTAATTTACTAATCTGATTATGATATTTAAACACATTTTATTATGAAAAAGGTAAATTGTCACTAATTAGTTAACATAGTAAAACATGTCACACAATGTCCAAACTGAGAATTAAATTGCACATCAAAGCATGTTGATTTTAAGTCCTGGATATGAAATGTAAGTAGAAACGAAAATATAAAATAGAATGATTATGAAACACAGAGAATTAAAGTCTAAATATCAAAATTGAGAATTTATATTAAAGTCCTAAACAATAACATAAAGCTGCTTTTTCCCTGGTCACAGGCTGTATTAGCCCTAGGGCTCATACGGCCTTTTTCAGTATTGGACCGGGCCGGAAAGCAATATAGATCACGTGATTTATATGACCAGGACGAGGTCACCAGTATGACACATGCCGTTTTGGTAGTATTAGGGCTGTTTTAATCGTATTATTTAATAATAAAAGTTTCAGTCTCGTCATAGTGTACAAATTACAAAGTACCAGATTAAACAATACTGCAACATTTATTACATATCATATTGTTTAGATGCATTTTAATTTCCTTGTGTCAAGACATTCTACATGTTCTGTAATGAATGTACATGTACTTGAATGGGTTGAATACTTTTAAAAATCTTCATTTACATTAGTGAAGAATGAATAAGAATCCTTTGTATTTATAAAACCAACTTTTTCTATTTATCTGATAGGAATATTAGGTGTAAATTTGTTTAAAGGACAAGTCAGACTGGAGAAGAATACAAGTCCAAAACAAATTTTACCCTGGTCAGGCTTCGGTTATAGTGGCCATACATTGTATTTACAGACTATAATTAAAGAATATCATATTTATGCGCAAATTGATGTTTCATTCAATATTTAATTCTGTCTTATTTAAAATAGGTGTTGATGTTTGATTCTCAAGAATTGGCGGAGTCGTTCCTATCGGGACTGGATGGATATTACAGACTGATCCATAACTATTACTTCCGTTTTTGTGATGCAGTGGTGCCACATTTTGTTGCGAATTTAAGTAGCATCAATTGTCATGGTCCTATCGAGTAAGAAATTAATTTAGAAATGTTACTGATTAATAGAAAACAGAATGGAAATGGGGAATGTGTCAAAGAGAAAACAACCTGATGAAAGATCAGAAAACAGCCCAATGCTACCAATAGTTCTTCATTGCAGCTAGAAAATCCCACACCCGGAGGCCAGCTTCAGCTGGCCCCTTAACAATAATGCATACTAATTCAGCGAAAATTTCTTTTCAAAGCATTCATTATACCCCCCGCTAGCGAAGCAAGAATATATAGTGATAGGGGATTCCGTTTGTCCCTCCTTCTGTCCTTTGTCTGTCTGACCTTCATTCACTCTGTTCGTCCGTCCAGATCACCTATTTACTGAAACTGCTCTTACACCAGTGAATGGATTTCAATGAAACTTTCACAGAACGTCAGTACAAAGTGACATTTTGCATCAGCTATTTTATTTTTGATCAGAATGATATTTGTGGTTTCCCACAGACAAACATGGACTATGCCATTTCTGCATTATATGGTAATGTTTAGAGGGGTAGGCATGCCCCATCAACAAATCCTCCTAAACCATTGAATTGATTTCATTGAAACTTTTAGGGAATCTTCAGTATAGATTGCCATTGTGCACTATCTTTGTTTTTTGATAAAAATTGTTTTTGAGATTCACATAGGCAAACATGGACTTATACATTTCTTTACATTATTGTACCTGTAGTGGGGAATATTCATTTGTGAATTTTGCTTACAGTGCTTCTAGTTATAAGATGAAATATTGGGATTTGTTGTCCTTTTGACAACCATTAGGTGTCTTTTTAAAAAATGTTTTTTCTGTCAAATAAACTTCACCAGTTGCAAATCAGGAAGGTAAATGTGAAACTGTTTTATTATTAAAGGTTTCAATCCAAATGAAATCATAAATTTCTTTAAAAAAAAAGAGATTTTTACACGTTTTTTGTCCCACTTGTCCAACAGATTTTGCTGATTTTGGTTTTTATATTTGCTTGATTTTTAGGAAATATCAAAACTTCTTTAATATTAACAAATATAGATGCTGTTATGAAAAATTAAATGAAAGTTGTGTGCCAACTGTGGAATTTGCATATTTGTACATGAATAAGATAAATTTTAAATTTTCATTAGTAGAAATCTATATGATTATCAAAAACATGAACTATCTATGAGTATGTCCTGTTACATCTAACATAACCTTGGGTAGCTCCAAAAGTGCTAGCAAAAATTTGATCTTCTTCAATCTAACTGTCTTTAAATATGTTAAAACACAAACTATAATGATATGACTAACAGAAAATCCCACCATTTATACAATATATCATACTTTATTGACTAACAATAGAATATAAGCCTAAACATGATAAAACCTGTCAATACAATACAAGAGGTCAAAGTACACCAATGTGATACATACCTGTCCAATATACCGACATATTGGACTGGTTAGTCAATAAAGGTATAATTGTGCAAGGTTTACTATATCGGCTTTGTTATTAGTCCTTGGCTAAGCATATTGGACTTCAGCTTCACCTCAGTTCAAGATGGCTTCCTCGCACCAATAACTAAGCCAATATGGAAAACCGTACACAATAATACTATATTATTTTCCACTTAATATGTCACACGCTGGTAACTCAATACAGAATACATAGACGACTACATGCATATCAATTCTTATTTTTGTTTTTTTCCATATTTTTCCATAATTAATGAATGTTTAATTTTTTTTATTATATTTGCTTTTATTGTAGTTCTTCATTGCAATTGTACTGTTCACTCAATATACCAAATATATCAGTAATGATCCTTAGGCAATTAAAAGTATAGATTTTCATCGATTCGACCAAGAAAAAGATTTTGGTTTATTTAAGGAATGTTTCAAATTTTTGAACAGCTTATATAATATAACCTGGTTTGTTTCAGTTTACGCATAATAACTGCGAAGCGGTTAATGAATGCCGTAAACTGACCCAAACCAGGTTATTGAAGTATAACCTGTACAAAAATTAGAAACATTCCTTGTAATTTAATTGCCAAAGAGAAGTACAGTGAACTTGATTCAAGCATCAAGAATGAATTGGGACTACATGTATTTTAATTTCTAAGTGCGGATTAATCCGTTGGTTATACAGTATAACCAATGTTGCTCTATGCTGTCCAGCCAATCAAAATGCACTATTCAAGTCAAATTAAATTAAAGTTTTTTATTGTTTGCTTTTCCTATGCCTAAGCAACATGAATTTTACCAAAAAAATATTATAAATTCAGAATCTGGAATCAGACATGAAATAAAAATCTGAGAATCATAACTTGGAAAAGAAGAATAGAGATATATGTAGAAAGAATTTTTTAGGGCTATGCAGGGATAAGAATGTACAAATTAAGGATGCTCACTGTTCATGTTTTGGTCTTTTTGTCAGATTTTCGAAATCCTCGGATTTTATCTATTTCTTAAACATGAATTTTTTTTGCGCATGAACCCTTACTTTTTCTTTTATAATTCAATTATATACATGTATACCGTAAAATTGTAATTGACAAAATCATATGAAATCCTTTTTATTTTTTCATACATTTTTGAGAGACTGAAGTTGCCAATGCAAAGACGAGCAAAAATCCAGAGAAAACCCATTTCCTGCAATTTTTCAAGGCCTTATAGCTCTAAAATGAGCACATGAACCTATATTTTTTTCTTGCTTATTTGTATACTATTCACATGTTCTCTCAAACTAAAACACCTATTTCAAATCCTATTTATTTCCTATTAGACCAGCGATCATCCTTAATTCAATAAGAAACATTACCTGTGGGCAGTTATCTCTTTAACCAGGTTATCAAAGGGGGATAATTGTGCATATAACACATACCAATCACAGTATTCACATTAATTATTTTTCAGTGACAAGTTCGCAGTTAAAAAGCTGACGACTTCATATGCAGAACATGAGTATTATATACTCAAACAAGATATTTACACAAATGATAAATTTGCTATCGTGTACACAAACCAAGGACAAATCAGGACAAAAACTATATGGAAAAAAGAAGGAAGATATTTTCTTGAACAAGATAGTTCTTGTACATTCGACAGCATAACCACATTGTTGAGAGATTTATCCAGTAATGAAAAAATTTTGCCAAAGAATGCTTACAGAATAAAGCCTAAAATGGGTATGTGTAATAAGTTTTTCTTGGAATCATATCTATTTATGAGTACATGTGCTGTGATAATGTCGATGGGATTTGAAGAAACCATTAAATCATTCAGTGTTAATTTCCTGATTAATCGATATATAATGCATGTAGATAAAACAATTAAGTATTTGATTTGTTTTCTCAAACTTATTTAGTGAAAATCTTTGATAAAATCATTAACATCAATTATTAGAGAAATTATAATCATTATTTCAGTTGGAAATAAATAATCTCAACTCTTCTAAAACTTAAATTTAGAGGTATTTTCCTTCAGACGAATTCAAAGGATCTGCAAAGGGTGTCAGTTTGAAATAGAAATGTTTAAAATAATCTAAGGGAGATAATCAAAAGTCCTGGGCTAAGATCTTGTTGTATATTCTATTTCAAAAGGCAGAAGGATACATTTTACCATAAGAAAAAAGTTTCAAGTGTTAAAAAGAATTAAATGTTTTTGAAAATAAAGTACGATAATTGTTGAAGTTATAACTGAGGGGCATAAATGAAAGCTGAAAATATGTATTTTATAGAAATAAATGTAATCATAAATTGAGTACATGTAGAACATTATAATATGAAGGATGTCCTTCCATTTTCCTAGTTTAACACCAAATTTAAACCTTTGCAGGGTGAACAGGGAAACTTTTACTGTATACAAATTTTGATAACAATGTCTGTGATTTATTGGTCAACATAAAACGTTTTTAATTTTTTTCTAAAATTATAAAAATTCTTGTGCAAATCATCATACCTGATTATTCCAGATGAAATTTTCAAAATTATATATGAAGAAATTTATCAATGATTATGTAAATTGGGCAAAGGACTTTATGCAGTTTGTGAGTGATAATCCGGAGTTTACACATTGATAAATTCGGTAAAAATAACTATCACTTAAAATTCCAAAGTAATGCAGAAATATGACGTTTCCATTTGAAAATAACATTTTCCTCATGCACTCTATTGCATGCGTACATATTCATATGCACTACGTCATGAAAGGAATTTATCAAGTTATAAATTTGTTACCAGAAGTTGGTGTTAGCCAATGAAATTACCGTAGGTACTCGAGTAAAAGTCGATCCGCTTATAAGTCGAATGCCCTTTTCAGCTTTAAAATCTAAGGATTCAGTCTTGACTCTCCTATAAGTCGGTCTAAATTGGGACTTTTTTTTTTGCAGCAGACAGTAACTGATCATCGGTAAAATCAAGGAATTATATTGAGTTTCATGCATTGAATGAATGTTTGTTTCTTTAAATGTGTATATAGAATTGATGTTCATCCTGATAATTTATTCTGATGATAATAAGAAAGATGTATTCATTTCTTGTTTCTTGTGTTTTTATTCACCGTTTGATTTTGCCTCGTGTTGTTTACGTAATGCATCAATGATTTTGTAGTGTATGACCAAACACCTATTGTTTGAGAAAAACGAATATAAACCAACATGAACCTGAATAAATTCAAAGTCAAACGAAAAAAAATAAATTGATCAATTTAATCATTCATAACAGATCAGTCATAGTAATAAATATATTGAGACATAGGATAGACACCATCAATATTAAAAATAAATAAATATTACTGTTCAAAGTCAAAAGCACAAATTTTAACCACAATGATAAATCAGCACTAAAATGTCATAAAGTTCACAACATTGTCATTATTCATGTGAATCTTGTGGCCCAAACCCAAAGAATTCTTCATCATCACTATCTTCCTGGAATAGGAGTTGCATTTGGAGATCGGATAGTGGAATGTTTCTCATTTATATCATATTCTCTCTCTGCGGCAGCATTGGTATGAGTCTCGGGGTATGCAAAAACTTTCAACTTAAAGTCGGAACGTTGGAATTAAAAAGGATTGCATTAAAATTTTAAACTCTATAAAAGACTGTAAGAAAGTCTTTTCATTGTCTACCCTTCCATAAAGTTCAGATAACAGATAACAGGTATTTTGTTGTACATGTTCATTCTTATGTTTCTTTAGTTATATTACCAGTATAGAAATTAAGCTTCTGTTTGAAGCAGATAAATATAAGTGATTTTTTCTATTTTTAGAATGAGTAGAGGAACTGAATATAATTTAAAACTTTCTATTTTAGAATACTGTGAGGTTTTACGGAACCTATTTGTTCCATTCTCTGAAGCTTCAGCAACTGATGATGAAGATTCTGCAGTTGCCGTCAAAAAACGACAACCATTGGTGTATCTACAGTCTGAGATAAAAATCCTGAAAGATCAGAAACTAGGTAAGATCATATAACCTCCAAGCTTGAATATTATGTTTTTAAGATTTTACTATTTTCAGACAGGGTATATAGTCTTACATACCATGGATGTTTATTTGTATTCCATGAGCCGCTAGGCTTTGTCAAATCAGACATAATTTTTTTTCCCTTTTAAAACAAAATTCCGCCTTTTGCAATCCAGATTTGTGTATTATGGTTTATTATACAAAGCAATATGGTTTCCTGTTCAGCAGTTCTGTTTATTTTTTCTTGGCTCGGAAAATCATCTCTGTGTCATACTTAAATCTGAATTACAATTATCTTCTGATAAACAGACTTTAAGGTCATATTTTCTACACAGTTATATTTCGGAAATGCCTTCTGAAACACAGAAATGTTTCTGAAGTTGGTCATTCTATTATGCAATTCATCTGTGAAGTCATTTAAAATGTGAAAAAATATACAGTTTGTTTACAAGAGTTTTCAAAAGTTTATGATGGTCAAATGGGTTCGTACAATAAAGAAACCTAGGATCATGTTTATGCCTTGAATCAGAGGAAAATGGCTTCTGAAATTCTGAAGCATTAGCTGTTTCCATGGTATTCTTATATACCCCCGTCTAAATATGTGAATATAAACTGACATACAAGTCTCTTTATCCAATCAAATGCTGACATTTTATCTGTAAATTGGAATGTACAGTAAAATCTGTCCAATCAAAACCAACTTTGAATAATAATTTTCTTAAAGTTCAGATTAGAAAGTTGTTTTGTTAATACAGCAAAGGTTGAAAATATCACTAGCCTGTGGAAAAAATACATGGTTATGGCCCAATAGTACAGTGTGCAATGTTTACAGTGGGTATTTTGAACTGTGAGTCTGCCTTACAGTATCTCTTTTATTATCTGTCCTAATAACAACAGAGGCTATACCAGAAAATATAGGGTTGACAAACTTAAAAGCATTTCACAACTTACATGTGGCCTCGATGGCCGAGTGGTCTAGGTAGTTGGTCATGACTACTAATGATCACTAGCCTGTCAATACTGAGATTGTGAGTTCGAATATCACCTCTGTTGGGGTGTGTTTGACTCTGATCTTAATTGACAAGGATTGCCGATTTTCCTACCGGGGGTCGGTGGTTCTCTCCAGCTTCCTCCACCAAAAAAACTGTCTCCGTCGTGAAATAGCCAAATGCTTTGAAAACAGCATAAAAACCGCAACTAATTAAACAAACACAACTTTCAATATGAATATGAGATATATTTCTTTTGAAAAACGATTTTGGAAGACCAAAAGAGTAAACATTAGATAAATATTATGTTTAGGAAATGGATATTTTACTGAGGTATTTAAAGGACAGATCAGAGATAAATTTGTTGCAATAAAACAGATCAGGAAACACTCGTCAGAAATGAAAAACCAAAAATTCCGTTGTTACGAGGTAAGATTTATACATATAGATTAATGTGGCTTTTTCATATTAGGCTACTTGTAACCCTAAGATTTTGATATTGACCCTGAGAGCTGATAACAAGGCCATAATGAAAAAAGCCATGCATTAATCTGTTTATTAGACATTTGTAACAAATAAATGATTGTGTTGTTATCATATTCATAAACGTTGATTAACAGGCTAAACTCTTCCAGATCTGACGTAATCTGCCACTTTCAATTATGCAAAAGGAATCTGGCAAAAGTGATGTTATATTTGGCTCATGAGAGGGCAGATTATGTGTTTTGCCCTGAGGGCTAATAATATCTGTCATCTTCTGATGTATTACATATGCAGAATCATCATTATATAGTACTAACATATGTGCAATAAAATATAGGAATGAATGCAATGTTTTCATCCAAGGAAACAATGCAATATAATGGATATAGCAAAAATTAAATCTTAATTTTTTAAATTTTTTGATAGTAAATTTCTGTTATAATATTTGCAGAAAAATTGGCTTAATGTTTTAGGCAATTTTTTTCAAGTTGTCAAATTGAATTATTAAATTCTTCCCCATTTTGGCACCCTTGTGAACAAATGGACCATTTTTAACTGAACAACAGCTTCAATACTATTAGAAATTCTTCATGTCTATGATATTTTCCCAACATTCCAGTCACTACAGTTAGGAGTATGCCAGCAGCTTTCTTTAGAAAATTTGAGATTTTTTGTGGGGATTCAAGGGATATGTTTGACATCGCCTCCCCAGATGATAGAGGAATATGCACAATTTGGATCCCTGACAAAGTTGTTTACGACGCGTAGAATGATGACGCTGCAGCATTTCAAATGTATCTCTATTCAGCTTGCTGAGGCCTTGCTCTATATGGTAAGAGGTTCTTTTATGGAGTAAAGATTTAAAAATAAATTTCTATCAACTAGACATGTAAGAATTATTGGCTTCTTCTTAAAACGGTCATTACAACTGAGATCGGAGGGCTCTTAATCTAATCATATACTTTTATGATTTTATCTTTTTATATATATATAAACTTGCACTAATTGTACTGTTTGTTTGTATCATGCTTGTCATAGACATTAGTTTATGTTTTATGGCAATAAAATATTATTATATTAAAAAAAAACATATTTAGTTCTTAAATTAAAGCACTTCTATCCTGATACCCAGTCTCACCATCCAAGATTTTTCTGTCAACTTGCAATTGAAGTTGTGCTTAAAATTTTATTTACTGTTTGAAATCAATCAAAAAGTCAAAATTTCTAAAAACTAAATTGCTAAATGGTGATCTTGGGTACATCACTGGTCAGTAGACACTGGCAAAATCTGTAATAATTTTTTAAATATTTTTCTGTTTTAAAACATCAGTTTCTTTTAAACCCAAAATGCAGAAGTGAAGCAAAGCAATCTTTGAATTCCACAAATTCCATTTTTTATGGTATTCACTGTTTTAATTTAAGGATGAAAAGAAGATGTGCCATGGAAACATCTGCTGTAAGAATATTATGGTGTTTAAGTATGACGACAGTGACATTTTTGTGAAGTTAGCAGACTCTGGCATGCTGAAGATTTACAACAAGCTGCAAATTGGACATATGCTCAATGTTAAAAGGTATGTATATAATACATATGAACAATTGTGAAAAACAGTCAGTCAAAAAAATGTGTCCCTTTAGATCAGATATGATATTGGGCCACAGTTATTATGAAGTGTGTTGTAAAGCAATCAGCTTCATTTAATTTGATATCTGTTAATAGCATATTCGTCTTATTTTCATTTTATTTTTCAACACAAAACCATTTGCCATATATATATAGTCTGTATTAATTACTTGCACAATTTATTCTGACCAAAAGGATGTACAATTAAGAAGAATCTATTTCACTGAACTAGTATGCATTATTGTTTAGGGGTCAGCTGAAGCCCGCCTCCGGGTGTGGGATTTTCTCGCTGCGTTGAAGACCTTGGAAGCCTTGGGCTGTTTTCTGATCTTTGGTCGAGTTGTTATCTCTTTGACACATTCCCTGTTTCCATTCTCTATTCTACTGTATTAAACAAGTTAACAATGAACTTTAAAAAAACCCATCACAAACTTCATAGTCTTTTTATTATGCTTCCCGCAAAATTCAAAAGAGCATATACATGTAGCTGCTGCTTTGTCTCTGTTTCTATCAATCCAAAACAAATGATAAATACTAAGATGACAATTTTATTTTTTCTACACATACATACATGTACATCTGTTATTTTGAATTCATAGACAACAAGTTGTTATCGTGAACTATATGTATCTCATTGGTCACTAACCAAAATCTTTTTATTTTGAAACTATCAGTACAAATGAGGTACATGTATCTAGTATCTCTTGAAAATTCTTTATCAAAATACTGAAAATTTTCAAGTAGAAAGAAAAAACTTCTCAGTCTTCTGTTGCAAAAATGAACAGATAAACAAGATTTTTAGAAGCTAAAACAAAGTCTACGATTTTCTGAATAACTGATACAAAGCTTACGAACTCCAAATCTTTCAGTTTATCAGCAGAATTTTGTATACTTCATATATACTTTATATTTACAGATACAGAAATTAAAAATTTTGTGAAAACTAAGGTGTCACTCCCTCGTACATAGCTCTGTCCTTAGATGTGTAAGCTTTATGGTACTGACTCCCTCGTACATAGCTCGGTCCTTAGATGTGTTAGCTTTATGGTATTGACTCCCTTGTACATAGTTCTGTCCTTAGATGGGTTAGCTTTATGGTATTGACTCCCTCATACATAGCTCTGTCCTTAGATGGGTTAACTTTATGGTATTGACTCCTCGTACAAAGCTCTGTCCTTAGATGTGTTAGCTTTATGGTATTGACTCCCTCATACATATCTCTGCCCTTAGATGTGTTAGCTTTATGATATTGACTCCCTTGTACATAGCTCTGTCCTTAGATGTGTTAGCTTTATGGTATTGACTCTCTTGTACATAGCTCTGTCCTTAGATGTGTTAGCTTTATGGTACTGACCAGCCAAAACTACATGTATAACAAAGCCTTGAACACACGTGTCAAAAATTAATCTGCCATTACCTTATAACAATGCAGTGAATCTACTATATATTACATTTGAAACAACAACTAGTTGATTAACATGTGAATAATTAAATGTACACATGTATAAAACATTTTTATCAAAAGGATAATGAGCCTTTTCTAATAATTATCTGTATTTAAAAATCACAATGTTTTTATATATTAATACAGAAATGCATGCGTTGAAGAATTGCGCAATTAAGGAAAAACTAGCGTTGACAAAGTATTTTTCGTGTGTTTTTATAATTTCAAAATTATAGTTCTGAAGGGTAGGCAATGTTTTAATATTTAAAATTCACTATAGATCTTCTATGACTATTTATTCCATACTATATATATATATAATTACTGGTAACACAATGTTACTCTGAAACCACGCTTTAATCGTAAGCTGATAATTAACACCTTCAATTTGGAATAACAGGTGTGTTGTCAGGAAGAAATACTTTTAATAAACAAAATTATATAAAAACTCACTGCAACTATGCAGTATTTGGACATTCCAAATGAGAAAGTATATCTAGTTGTATTTACGATTGACACTGACATTCTTGGAAACGTAACTCACCTGAACAAGAAAAATAATTAGTATGTAGCTAATCAGTGCACTTTATTAAAAATAAATAATTGATCATAATTACATTGAAAAGAATTGAAGCAATGGACTCTGTTATTACTGGCGTTAAAGGTAACAATGGATAAATTACTAATACCGCAGACGCCAGAATAAACAATGACACATTTTTATGACACACCTGAACACCTGTGGTGTTTACCCCCATAAAATATCCGATTTTAAACGTAAAAAACACGGGATTGTTAAAACAATAATCGCTTTAAAAATACGTTCAAATTGATAATATTCGTCCAGTTAACCCATATGTTTTTGCGTCCGTGATCGTATCAAAACTTTATGTTTCCGTCGAATGGAAGATAAAGGTAGGTATGCACCTACATCTATAACAAAAACCTGTCAGATAATAAACACAGGAGTCAAAAATTAATCTGTCCATTACCTTACAATGACTATTTATTCCATACTAGATATATATAATTACTGGTAACACAATCATACTCCGAAACCACGCTTTAATCGTAAGCTGATAATTAACACCTTCAGTTTGGAATAACAGGTGTGTGGTCAGGAAGAAATACTTTTAACAAACAAAATTATATAAACACTCCCTTCAACTACCCAGTATTTGGACATTCCAAATGAGAAAGTTTACGTAGATGAATTACATACAAGTATTCACAACACATAAGAAGATGTATTTACGATTGACACTGACATTCTCAGAAACGTAACTCACCTGAACAAGAAAAATAATTAGTATGTAGCTAATCAGTGCAGCACTTTATTATAAATAAATAATTGATCATAATTACATTGAAAACAATTGAAGCAATGGACTCTGTTGTTATTGGCGTTAAAGGTAACAATAGATAAATTACTAATACCGCAGACGCCAGAATAAACAATGACACATTTTTATGACACACCTGAACACCTGTTGTGTTTACCCTCATAAAATATCCGATTTTAAACATAAAAAACTTGGGATTGTTAACACAATAATCTCTTTAAAAATACGTTCAAATTGATCAAATTTGTCCAGTTAACCCATATATTTTTGCGTCCGCGATCGTACCAATCTGCCCACCGTGGTTTTCCTCGTTCAGTGAGAAGTACCCTTGAAGGAAAACGGGATTTAGAGCAAGAAACACTGATTGTACTGTATTGACTCTCTTGTACATAGCTCTGTCCTTAGATCTGTTAGCTTTATGGTACTGACTCCCTCGTACATAGCTCGGTCCTTAGATGGGTTAGCTTTATGGTATTGACTCTCTTGTACATAGCTCTGTCCTTAGATGTGTTAGCTTTATGGTATTGACTCCCTTGTACATAGTTCTGTCCTTAGATGGGTAAGCTTTATGGTACTGACTCTCTCGTACATAGCTCGGTCCTTAGATGGGTCAGCTTTATGGTATTGACTCTCTTGTACATAGCTCTGTCCTTAGATGGGTTAGCTTTATGGTATTGACTCTCTTGTACATAGCTCTGTCCTTAGATGTGTTAGCTTTATGGTACTGACTCCCTCGTACATAGCTTGGTCCTTAGCTTTATGGTATTGACTCTCTTGTACATAGCTCTGTCCTTAGATGTGTTAGCTTTATGGTATTGACTCCCTCGTACGTAGTTCTGTCCTTAGATGGTTAGCTTTATGGTATTGACTCCCTCGTACATAGCTCTGTCCTTAGTTGAGTTAGCTTTATGGTATTGACTCCCTTGTACGTAGTTCTGTCCTTAGATGGTTTAGCTTTATGGTATTGACTCCCATCGTACATAGCTCTGTCCTTAGATTGGTTAGCTTTATGGTATTGACTCCCTCGTACGTAGTTCTGTCCTTAGATGGGTTAGCTTTATGGTATTGACTCCCTCGTACGTAGTTCTGTCCTTGGATGGTTTAGCTTTATGGTATTGACACCCTCGTACATAGCTCTGTTCAGAAATGGGTTTAGCTTTATGATATTGTTGAAATTGCTTTTTTCTTTAATGGTTTTGGAATATTAAAGTGTTTTTTCAACATTTGAGCACAACTGATTAGTTGTAAATCGATGAAATGTGTACATCTTGTGCATCAAAATTGCTATCGAAGAATTTATCACACTTTTGAAAAAACATGACTACATTGAATGTTATGTCTGTAGATTACCATGGATTGCTCCAGAGCTATTTGATAATATGTCAAAAACAACAATATCGTCAGATGTATATGCGTTTAGTACGACACTATGGGAATGTGCTACTTTTGGTGGAAATCCACTATCTTGCAGCCCACTGAAGGAAATGAGTTATGATAGCAGTAAGGTAGGACTAATTAGCGTCACATTTTAAATACAAAATACTACTTTGTGGAGTAAGAATTTCGTATTATTTGATGATAATCGTATAAAGGCAATCACTGAATCAGGTGAAATTTTACATGCTGTTTCAGGTATTGTAACTACAATTTTGGTTTTTGTCTCGCATGTGATAAAAAGTTGCGAAGGGGAGATATAGACATTACTTTCCGGTGGTGTCATAAACTTTTTTAAAACCTTAATTACTTTGCATGCATAATACCTGCAATTAAGAATTTTGGTCCACAGATACCTTATTGTATAAAAAATTTACCACAGTATACTTTGTTTTATGAAATTAACTGATGGAGACTGATTCAGAAAAGGGCTTTGTACACTAAAAAGTTATTAGAACAATAAAGGATTGCCACCTTCCTTTATTTGTAATTAAAAGACAATTATTAAATGAAAAACATACACATTTTGGTTCAGACACAGAACCTTTTCATGCCCTGCCCACGAATGTGGTTAAGTTTTGCATTCAGGGTTCATTTCTTTGGAACTAATCATAGTGTATCAATGAAACTTTATCAGTGGATGTGACTTAGGTAGTACGGAGCAGTCATACAATAATTGGGTCATTATGACATACAGTTTAAGCTTTAGCGACTCTGGTTAAGTTTTGTGTTTAGGTTTATTTCTTTGGAACTAAGCATAGTGTATCAATGAAATTTCACCAGTGGATGTGCCTTGGATAGCACTGAGCAGTCATACAATAATTAGTCATTATGACCTACAGTTTATGCTTGAGTGGCTCTGGTTAAGTTTTGCATTTAGGTTCATTTCTTTGGAACTAAGCATAGTGTATCAGCAAAATTTCATCAGTGGATGTGCTTTGGATAGTACTGATCATTCATACATGATGAACTACATTTAAGGTGAGGCATCCATGTCTTACAGACACAATTTCTAGTTTTATTTGGTCTAATTACAAATTTCATACCACTCATTGATTTCTTCTGGCAGTTTTGGCATTCCATATTTTCTCAAGTTGAAAACCAGTGAAAATTATTCTGGGACAAAAGAAATATTCTGTATAGATTTAATACAGATTAATATGCTAAGGTCTGCAAATTTTGAAACTCAAATAATAAAAATATAAAAAGTTTTTAATTTATTGATTGTTTTTCTATCATCTACATGTATGTACACTGAAAAAAAACAAGCATTACCTTCCTTGAAATCTTGACACTCTAATTTTGCTTGGTAACCAAATTCCTTGGTTTTTGTATCATTGATGCATACATTATACCCTTACATTTTCATATTTTTCTTATATCTTATAGATAATGGGTTTCTATCAAAAGGGTAACCAAATTGACATTCCTAAACAGCTGCAAATACAGGACATTGAAATGGAGAAAATTAGAAAAATGAAGGAAACTGTCATAGAAATTATAAAAAAATGTTGGAACAAAGTTGAGAACAGACCAGAGACCAACACTATATTAAAAAGACTACGGGAAGCTGATGATGACTGTTTGTATAATAATGGTTAGTTGATGTTTTTCTACACAAGATTATAACATGCATGGATGATTTTACTCTGTTTTTCAACAGAATTCCAATTTTAGTAGACTTCTGCATTTGATGGTTGGTAAAAACCATCCCTGAATATCAGAATTAGGTAGTTCTTCATGACTACTTCTTTCTTTACTCAAATTTGAAAATCAACTTTAAAATAGAATTCAGATTAGTATCCATTGTATCAAGTATAACTTGTTTACAAAGCCTCGTTTCCGACACAGGGAAAACTCTAATAATAGATACTAAAGTCCATTTCTATCAAAGGATAACAACGAAGCTAGAAGTTAAAGGAAATACATGTACAATCCTAATGTAGTACATTTTTATGCCCCTTTCGATAGTGTTACACTCTGTGTGTCCGTCCATCTGTACATGCATACATTCATGTACATACGTCCTGCTTTAGGTTAAAGGTTAGATTGAATGTATTTTAATGGGAAGTAGATGTCATATCAACCGTGTCACATGAAATTGTCCCGAAATACCTTATGATGTCACCTGAATGACATGATTGACTGATCATGATTTAGGTGTTTGTTTGGAAGGGGACACAGTGTCCATAGATGGTTTAGTTTACAGAGCTTCGACTGTATATTACCGAACTTCAATTTTCAGGATATGCAGAAATTCTAGATTTGGGGTCAGCATCGTTTACCCTGAGTGATACCAGCATGTCAGCCTCTGGCTTACTAGACATACCTGATGTGATGGATGCTTTAGAGTGTCATGAACCTGGAAAAAGGCCAAATAGACATATACCGGCAGAAGGTATTGCTATTTTTAGAATATAAAAATATGAGTTAGTTATGTGCCCTTTTATTGACTATTTATAAATATTGAGGAAATTAAATAATCTACATTCCAGTCTATAACCAAATTGCATCTACCTAATTAGTTTGACTCGATGAAGTTGAGGGAGACTAATGGAGTCGCTCTGGTGTCCGCGTGCACATCTACAGCCAGTTCTCAGTTACCAGATGACGTAGGGTCATATAATATTATGAGTAGGTGCATGTTGAAGAGACTGACCATGTGACATAAGATGAAGGTCACCCTTATTACACAGTTGACTGGCTTTTAATTTTTATGTCAAAAATCAGTTTTAACATAAAAAGTGACCTACAATCATATAACGTGGTGTGAGGATGCATCTTGGGGAGTAACACAGCCTCCCACCAAAATTAGGTCACTCTGACCTACTTATTGTGGGTCATTGACTTAGGTTAAGTTTTACATCCGAGTTCAGTTCTCCGACACCAAGGGACCTACAATCATAGTACTTGATGTGACAATGCCTCTCGGGGAGTAACACAGCCTCCCACCAAAAATAGGTCACTCTGATCTACATATTGACTTACATGTAGGTTATGTTTTATGTCCGAATTCAGTTCTCTGATACCAAGGGACCTATCATCATATTACTTGCTGTGAGGGTGCATCTGGGGGAGCTACACAGCCACACATGAAAATTAGTGGGGGAACGAGGTTATAATTGTAATCATAGATTTCTAGTTTGGCTTTTGAAGGAACACTTAAGAAATTGGCAGCTATTGTACAAAAATCTTTTTATGCCCCGCCACGAATGTGGATGGGGCATATAGAGTTAACCATGTCCGTCTGTCCGTCCATGGATAAGTTTTGCGTTTAGGTTCATTTCTTTGGAACTAAGTGTAGTTTATCTATGAAACTTCATCAGTGGATGTATCCTTGGGTAGTACTGAGCAATCAGACAATAATTGTGTCATTATGACCTACATTTTATGCTTGAGCAACTCTGGGTAAGTTTTGCATTTAGGTTCATTTCTTTGGAATTAAAGCATAGTGTATCAATGAAACTTCATCAGTGGATATGTGCCTTGGGTAGTACTGAGCAGTCATTACAATACCGGTAATTTGGTCATTATGACCTACATTTTACACTTGAGTGACTCTGGTTAAGTTTTGTGCTTATATGGATTTTTGGCGGGGCATCCATCTACAGACACAGTTTCAAGTTATCTACTTTTTTTGGTTGTTTGAAATATGCAGGCCTTATCTGCTCCGTAAATCAATGATAAATGTGGCCAGTTGAACCTGATTAATTCCATGTTGAAAGGACCTAACAAAACTATTCCATTTATGCAAGCTTTGTTCGTTTATTACACCTTCCCATGCAGGACTCAGAAAACCAAAACGTTTCTAAATAAGCATAAATTTTGAAGCCCCGCATGTACATATTTCAATCTATCAAATCTCATCCACTAGTAACCTGTGCTGGATCACTGGAGCTCAACCCACAGAGCTGCCTAGCAAATCTCCAAATGGTTGATATGGGAGACCCTCTCATTGGAGACTCGTCAGGTCATAATAAGGAAAGCCTGACTGCAGACCATAGTGGATAACGTGTTTGGTGAATGCCACACTCCCTGCATACTAAAGACCCCTTCTGTAGTTTTTGAAAAAGAGTAGGCCGACCCTAGCCCCCTCCATCCACCCTTTTACAGTGGCAGTCAAAATTGGTTCCCCTCCTTGTCCCACACTACCCCGATTTGAATGGTTGAACTGGTTCTCGTCCTGAATAAGCATGAAATATTTTGCCAATGCATGTTGAGAAAACAACAAAACAAAACAAACATGTCTGATCAGCAATGTTTAAGGCCAAACTATAACCAAAAATATTTCAGAACAGATTTAAAGTCAAAAGGATCAAACCATTTAAGGTATCCCGACAATAATACATGATTAACATCAATAATATTTCTTTTCATCAATTGATGCCGTCAAATAATAAAACACAATACTGTCATCTCCATTGTAATGTACATGTAGATGTCAAAATATCGCTTTAAAACGGAAGTAAAGTCTGCGCTTGCGAAATAATTTCATGACATCAATTGTGGATTTGATGCCATGAGATTTTCAACATTGTCCAATCAGAATCGACGTTACAATCAGTATTGCATTACAATAATTTGATGAATTGTGGTACAGACACCCTAAACCAAGAACTCAAAGGTGAGCAATTCATAAAGAAGATACACCAAGGTTACTTAAAATTTCATAAACAGTAAATTTTAATATCTCATAACCAATACCAAAATAAATATTAAGTGAGAAAATATGAGAGATTTTAAGTGTATTTGACCACATGTAACATTTTGTAGAAGGTACTGAAAAGTCACTTAAGACATATTTTCTTCTCACAGAAAAACCATACGGTATGTCGTCACTCTTAATTTATAACAAAATATATTCAATTTCAGAAACACAGTCTCTACCCAGCCAGTCAGATCTGCCATGTCCGGCCAGCCAATCAGATCCATTGTCTCCGTCTAGTCAATCAGATACATCATCTGAAAAGTGTGATAAAGTTGTGGCAGCTGGTAAACATGATTTGGGAAGTGAAGTTAATCTGAAAACCAAAGAAATATGTCAGCCTTTGGTAACTCAAAATACCAAATGTACGGAGAAAAACGAAACCCAAAATTTGAATGGTGCAGAGACCAAAGTTATCAATGCAGATCTGCCCTCAAGCCAGCATAATAAAAAAAGGGAATTTTCAAGACTGAAAATCGATGTAGGAAGTGATACTGCAAACATAGAACCTAGCTCGCCATCTTCAGCTCGATCTTGCACAAGGACAGGAGTTTGTGGAACACCCTTACCGTCAGTGCCATCTGACGAGTGTCCAATTCCACTAAGATTTTTATTAAATAAAGAAAGGATTAAATATAATGATATGGACATACTAGGAACAGTAAGTTTCATTTTAAAGGTACAGTCAGTAGCTTGAACGTGGATGGCTCAAATCATTGTCTTGTCAATTTTCTCTTTAGTTTTATTTCTTGAAAAGTTAAAACAGAAACTATGGTCCCAGTGCAACCATGATAAAATTCTTATTATAGTATAACTAATCGCTGAATACAAATACCAGAAATAAACAATGCAGTCAGTCACAAGTGCGCAAAAGCTGTAGTTCGGTCACAAATTGTTTATTTCTGGTATTTCAATTCAGCGATTAGTTATACTTTTTATTACATTGTACAGATTCTAGCATTTTAGCTGAAATAAATTGAAATAAAACGGACTATGTCTTTTGATATCTATCCGCAGCAATTGTGACGTCACTTCCTAGAGTGAAAGAGGGTTTGTTCTTTTCACATGTGATTTACCAGATTTTCTTTCACTCAAATACTACGGTAAATCACGGATTACAATGTAATGATATATTTTACTTTTGAAAACTCACATTGAATAATTTAATTGAAAAAGGTGTGATGAAAATAGATTAGCCTGACAGATTAATGTTTGATGTTTTAAATGTCATAATTATCGTTAAAAATTAACCTGTTTAATTTTTAATTGAAAATATTCTATTGTAATGATCAATTATACCAACTTGTATATAGTATGGCACTAACAATTTTCCGTAATTGAACAAGCTTAACTATCTCCAACTACCGATAAGTCAAACAGATTCTATGGTCCATTTGATTTTGAGCTATGGAAGTTTTCAGAATTTGAACTTTACATGAAGCTAGGTGTATTTGACTTTATCGTAATTAAAATAATTCTTGAAGTCATCTTTTTAATCTGATTTCGATTTCCAGCAATTTTCTCACTGTTTTTGAAACATACTGACAGTAACTCTAAATTCTTAATTCATGCATTCCAGTTAAAAAGTTTAACAAATTGTCATTAAAAGTTGAATTTGTATTCATTAAATACAGTGCAGGCTGGAAATCCAACAGATTAATAAAAATTTGGCATGTAACAGGACAGTTGGAGTAATCCAAGTTCATTATAAGGCTGATTCAAGCTAACTGATGGGTTATCATCTCCACCAGACTTGGATTTTAAATTTTTTCTGGAAAGTAATTTTTGGGTTTAGTTCTGGTAAAATTTGTGTTTATTTCATGGCATCCTTTTCCGATCCATAAAAAATAAACACTATTGTACCTAGTAGTAAGTGACAAAATCTACCACATGTCCCCCATTCTGAACTTGGGGACATCAAGAATTTCATTGAAAAATAAAGAGTAAAATACTCCCACCTTTTAGAAGGGTTGGATGATAATCAATCAAGTTGAATTAACCTAACAGCACACAATACATGTAATGAGCGGTCAGACTGACAGCAATCCTGATTTTCCTTCGTTATTTTCAAGAACCATCCCACCAACCCATCATCAGACTTACATACTTTGCCAGGTTATTAAATTGATTTTTTATTTTGTAAAATCAAGTAAAAAAGTAGTTTAAGTTAGCCTTTGATGGTGCTTAGGTTAGTTGAGCATGATTGATCAAGTTTCAGTGTTGTAAAATTGGCAAAATTATGTATATTTTTGCATAGGGGAATTTCGGTGTGGTTTTAAAAGGCAAATTCAACAGAAATGGAAGTTGGGAACCAGTAGCTATAAAGACATTAAAACAGGACAGTGTTACTTCCAACAAAGATGAAATAGAAGGAGAAGTTAAGATTCTTGCCGACCTGTGCCATGAAAATATTGTCAGATTTTATGGATTTTGTAGAACAGGTCAGTATTCTTTAATTTTGTAATTTAGTGGACATCAATCATGCATTTTATGGTCACATATTGATACTGTCTTTATCAGCCTAAGAAGTTTACCCTTGTCAACTGCTATGGTGGTTTTGTGGTATATGTAGTGTGATCTCCTCGAGCGCAGAAGATCGTGGGTTCAATCCCCAGTCCTATCAGTCCAAGGACAAAATTGGTATTTGCTGCTTCTCTGCCAAGCACACAGCCCCTAGAGTAAGAGCAAAGGACTGGTCGGCTTGGAGTCATTAGAATGTGTCTGGTTGGGGTTATATGCAGACTGTTCACATGACGCACTGAAATGTAAATACTGTCACATATGTATCTTTGTTTTTGTTTACATATAGGAATTAGGTGTCAATAAGCATACTTAATCCCATTGGACAAATATATTCATCTCCAAATCTCCAAAATATTTAACTTAGTCAACCTATGGTTCACTTTATGCAGAATAGGGAAAAACTTCTGAAATTGAGAGATCAGAGTTCGTAGAGAATAAAAAGTTAATTGTACATGTATACGGTAAATAAATAAAATAAATATTTCAAAGAATTGAATTTTGATTAATTTTTTATTTGAGTTTTAGGTAAGCAAAATGCACTATACCTCGTGAGCTAGCACATTAAAAATCTGGCTTTGCTTGTCAGTCTAGTACAAAGCGGGGTTCATATTCATATCTTATCAAAATATGCATTTTTAAACAATTTCCACTGGACGTTAAATAATTCTCCTATTCCTGGTGTATTTAATTGGTGGGATAAAAATACATAATATCTTTAACCACTTCCCGGTGATTAAATTTCTATGTGGGAATTACCGCCCTTTTTTTCTACAGTTATTAGAACGATAAACTAAAGTCCCGAAATGACGTCTATGTAAATAAACTACATAGCAACAACATTGTCTTGAGATTTTTATCGAAAATCATAGGAGAAACAGATTCTCCTTCAATTTACTCGTGAGTTATGGAATTTCTCCACCCTCAATAGTTAGATTTTAGATTTAAACACGCTCACTAATCGAAAATTTAACTATCTCGGGTGGAGAAATTCCATAACTCACTCGCACCTGAAGGAGAATCTATATTTCATCCGTCCATCCATCCATCTATCCATATGTCGATGAAAGTTGAGTAAAGGTGAAAAGAAAGTCTGAAAAAGTTGGTATCAACTTTCAATACACTGGTAAACACATGTACATCAGTATATGCATACATTCTGTTGATGTTTATTTTACTAAATTATCGAAAGGCCATTTAAAATTAATTAGATATTCATCAAAAACTGTCCATAAGTTTCTAAATTCTGTTTTATCACTAAACTACAGTTTCCAGAATTTAATCATATTCATTCCAGAAACTTTCCTATTTCAATTTCTTGTTGTTTCTGTGGTATATCAAACTTATTTCGACCTTAAAAAAAATAAATTAAAAACTCAGAGTTGATGAAAATATACATCTTGACATGAAGTATTATATCAAAATAATTTTTTGTTAAATTAATGTAATCAGTTATAATCAATTATTCTTTTTCCAGATTGCCTTCTTGTGATGGAGATGATTGACGAAGGTCTGACATTGCAGAAATATTTACAGAAGGTCCGTCATGACAAGATAACCCTCGAAAACAAAGAACTTATAAAATTTTGTCTGGGTGTTGCCAAGGTAGATATTGTTGCTATCTGTATCTATTCAAGATGTCAAGATGAGGTTAAACTGATTCTCTTATAATAGGGATGTTGGATCGCTAAATACATGTCTTTGAGAAGAGTGTGATATCACTAAAGTGATATGAAAAATATGTGCCTTTTTGATTGGTCATTGCATTGTGCGATATTATTCATCTTGTATTTTTATTGGTCGTCAGTCCTGCTAAGAAATGACAGTTTTTAGGACTTTCTTGCTAAGCAACAGTTGACATCACAGGTAGATAGTCATTAAAATTTGTATGCTGCTTACAACAAATGGCATATAATCAAATATTCCTAGGAACTTATGAAAAAAAAGAGTTTGAAAGTTTTGAAAATGGCATATCCCTACATATCAGCTCTGTTTATATAATTTGTTTATGATAAACGGAGTTTCTTTTGTGGTGTTTTTTTTAAATTAACTTGTGTTGAAGTTTTCTTAAATTCATTTCTCACTCATGAAACCTAAAATTACAAAAAAGAATAACTCTATTTTGTGACATTTAACTTGATTTTCCACCCAGAATTATCAGGCCTAATAAATGTATTACAGAATACCCAAAAATGGTGTTTATTCCTGCAATAAACAACTTCTAATTGTTAACCTGCTCATTGTATTTACATAAAATGTTTTACATATATAATATGTGTAGTTGCAAAGGACATTATCATGAAATATAGACTGCCCAAAGGACAGAAGTATTGACTGAAACTCCTAAGAGTTATCCACAGTGGATAAAATATTAAATTAAAAAGACTTTGATGATGCTTGAAAGATCTAGAATTGTTAAAAATAAGTTTTGACACCAACAACGGTAAAGTGCACAATTAATGGGGATAAAAAAAATCATCCCCTTTGCATAATGGATAAACAAAATAATCCATGGGTGGACCAAATTCCATAGGATCTATATCTTTGATGGGACGTCAGTATTGAAAAATCTTGAAAAAAATAAATAAGTAAATAAAAATCAAATTAAACACTGAGAATGCAAAAATGCAATCATGTTCCTAAATTGTTGCGTTTTTCTTATCGAATACAATACTGGTGCTTCCTACCCAGTTTTCCTCTTCTTGATCCAATTTCATATACAGTCAAACCTGTCTTATGTGACCTTCCAAGGGAGAGGAAAATTAAGGTCACTAAAGACAGTTGGTCTTTATATACAGGTTAATTTTATATAGAATGCACTACAAAGGGAATTAGAAATGTTGTCTTTTAAAGAAGGTTATTGCTTAATCAAGTGGTTGCTAAAGCAGGTTTCACTGTACATGTCAGGGAATACAATACCTGACAGTGATCAAGTCAAGATGATCATTTGTATGTTTTATTTCAGGGAATGGAATATCTATCAAGTAAAAAAATAATTCACTGTGATCTAGCTGCCAGGAATATCCTACTGGACAAAGATCTGACAACCAAGATCTCAGACTTTGGTTTGTCAAAGTTGTTACAAGAAAAGGCTTATTACAGAAGGTCTTGTTCCAAGCAGATGAATGTTCATTGGTAAGCAATATTGATTTATTGTAATTTTAGGACTATATGTGGTGTATAGGTCAAAACACAGTTCTTAAATTGTTTTATAAATAGTAACAATAGGGGGTGGTTTGGGGTTTACGAAAAATATAAAAAAAATTCTTAGATAGGTTGATGCAATGCTCAGATCGAGCCCAGAGCTTCAGAGGAAAAAAGCATCGACCTGTGCACTGAACACGGTACTTTTTGTAGACGTACAGAATTGAAATTTTTAATACTGTTTTATAATAGAGTCCCAGGGAGGAAATCAATCCATGATCATGGTTCATCAATAGGCAGAATTTGTGTATCAATTATAGTGTCAATAAAAGTCCCAAAAAAGAATCATTTCTCATGGTTTTTGGGTCAATGTACTGTAAATTGGTTTATTTGACGCCTCTTGTAAATGTGTCAAAATTAAACACCAAAATAAAACAAATAAAAAAAATAATCTTCCAAAATAATTTCAGAGTCATTTAAAATTCATTATCATTGATTATATTTGCAATACTTTGAATGATATTAATTTTATTATAGCTATACTGCTGTTATCACATTTGTCTAATCAATACAATTCATTTTTCAATCGCGACAGCTTGCATAATTCTTTGATACCAAGTTTGATGCACAAGATATGCACATTTTGTTGATTTACGACTCATCAGTTCTGCTCATGCATAAAAGGTTGAAAACCAAAACAACAATCCGAAAGGTTGAAGAGCACTACCCTTATAGTGACAACATTACACTACTAGTCAAACAAATTAGTAATTCATACCTTCACAAGAGCAAATTTTATTTTATTTTAATGTACTGTCCACGAAGGAATGTGGAAGGGGCATGATGTAGATTTACCCTTGTCCATCCATCCGTCCATTCGTACGTATGGTCATGTTTTTGCGTTTAGGTCCATTTCTCAGAAACCTATCGAGATATATCAATGACATTATACCACTACAATCACCCGGTGGGACTGAACACAGATGACCAACATTTGAGTCACTTAGACCTACATTTAATGCATGAGTAACTCTGATAAAGTTTTGCCTTTCTCATATCCAGGGAATCCATTGTGTTATATCAATGAAACTTCACCACAATAATTTTCTTACATTCTCTAACATTTGGGTCATTATGACCCACATTTCATGCATGAGTGACTTGATTATGTCCATTTTGCAGAAACCTATTGAGAAATATCAGTGATATTATACCTATACTCTTATATAGTATAGTTACACATTTTAGTCACCATGACCTATATTTCATACTTGAGTGACTTTGGTAATATTTTTCGATTTAGATAAAAGAAAATTAAGAACCTATGGTAGTATATTGATGATATTTAATGACTACAGTCATCTTTATAGTACTGTTTTACACACAATCCACAACATTTGAGTCATCATGACCTATATTTTATGCTTGAGTGACTTTGGTAATATTTTTTTGATTTAGGTAAAAAAAAAGTTAAGAACCTATGGTAGTACTAGTACATTGATGATATTTAATGACTACAGTCATCTTATATAGTACTGTTTGACACATAATCCACAACATTTGAGTCATCATGACCGATATTTTATGCTTGAGTGACTTTGATTAAATTTTTGCATTTAGGTGTATTTATTATTAGATATTAATGATATTTCATAATTACAGTAATCTTATATAACACATTTCAGCTACATTTTATTTCTTAAAAAAGCATGTGATGATATATCAATGATATTCTACATCTGCAGTCATCTTTAGTTCAACACAGATCACTAACATTTAAGTACACACCATCTACATTACGTGATTAGTGCTTGACTCCATTAAATTTTAGTATTTGGGACCTTATGTCAGAAACAGAATTTTGAACTGTGGATTTCTCACTTAAAATGTATATTAGGAATTCTATGTGCATTTGGACACGGCATACGTGTCTTGCAGACTAACAATCTCTAGTTTGATTATTTTCCGAAATTTACAAAATTAAACACAGTAATGATCCATGTTTTTAGTAAAAACTGACAAATTATCCCTACACCAAACTATCTCAATTTATGGTTCTGTATTAATTCTGACTCGTGTCTCAATTTCTGATGGAGTCAAAATACCATATGACGCTGGTAAAAAGATAACTGAATTACTACTTTAGAAGTATGTTATGTCATATTTATTGTATATTTTTCTTCTGTAGGTGTGCTCCTGAATTTTTCTCCGCAAGAAAACTCTCCATAGAGTCAGATGTCTGGAGTTTTGGTATTGTTATGTGGGAAGTGTTTTCATACGGAAAGGAACCAAACATTTGCAAGACTGACGTGAACTTGCAGGAAATACCCCTGTATATTATAGAACATGGATGTCGCTTGGACAAACCAGAGAATTGTCCTGATCACATGTATTTTTTAATGAAAGAGTGTTGGAAGATGAAATCGGGTATGCGGCCAAAGTTTACAGATTTAGTCCAAAAATTACAGTGAGTTATATTGTGAAATGCTATTGCATCTTATTGTATATGTGTATATAAAATACATTTTGCATTAATGACAGCCAAATACGATGTAGACTAATTTTTGTGTCGCCTGCAGAACACATGGTCGACACATAGGGATTCCTATCTGTCGTCTGGCGTTTTGCATCGTGTTTTGGGCCCTCTTTTAAGTATTTCATCTTTGTACTGCATATTTAGTTTCAATTTTTAATTGATAAACAACAAGTCAGATAAATGTTTGGCTGCTTTTTGTCATGGAAATTAATAAATTATTATTTTTAAAAACAATCCGATAAATCCGCCTAATGACCATTAGGAAGTCACAAAAGGCGCACAAAAATTTCACATATAACGTATAACGTCAAAACTAGTGATGTCTAAATTCCCAGATAAGTCATCTTGATATCATCTGATGCCACAACATTATGCTGTTGGATAATTGTCAATTGTAAACTGTTCTAAAATTGTAAAAGAAAAACAAACAGCAGAAAATTGCTCAAATGTTAGGAAATGGGATTGAGTGGGTTTTGATGAGTTTCCTCCAACAGCCGGTGAAGAACTAATGTTCTTAGGAAAGAAATTTATTTCAATACGAGCTTGTGCAAAACATGTAGTATTAAAAAGGTGGGTTGAAATGGCAAAGTTGAAATAAACAGCTTGAAGATAACTTTCATAACTAGTCAACCGGCATTGTATAAAAACTTTAACTTGCATAACTAGTCAAACGGCATTGTATAAAACTTTAACTTGCATAACTAGTCAAACGGCATTGTATAAAACTTTTACTTGTCTTTAAAATACTTAATAAAATAAATGAATTTAATAATGAAGATATTAAATTTCAGTAATTAAACCCTCTATGAATAAGAGTTCATAGGAATTACTTTTCTTCTTGTCTGTCTGTGCAAGTCATGTCTGGCTTAGAATTTTTTAATGCCTTGAAGGTATTGAATGATACTTAGGGATATTGTTTACCACCACCAAAGGGTATGTCATGGAAAACGTCTGTCTTCAAGATCCGGGTCAAAAACTTACATGTAGTTTAACTTTACATATCCCATATGTATATAAACAATCCTGCTTGGCCGTTTACTTAATAATGCCCAGCAGGAATTAACTTATACCTTGTATTATTGACTAACAATAGAATATAAGCCTAAATATGATAAAACCTGTCAATTCAATACAAAATGTCAAAGTACGCCAATACGACACATACCCGTCCAATATGGCGTATTGACTAATCATAATAAGATATATTTACAAATATTTTGTATTTCTATTGTGTTTTTTGTTTATTTACAAAATATACGACACTCGGGTGAGATAATATTCCAGCCTCAGCACTGGAGATTTCATAAAAAACATTGAATGCTGGGAAAGAAAACTCGCCTGATAATGTGGAATATTAATGTGTTTAATTACTGTACATATTGGAATAGAATATTACATTCAAAAATTAAAATTGACGGTTTAATTATTGTGTTCCTCCATTTTTAGCAGAAATAATAACATAGCATTATTTTCAGGCTTTAGAAAATGTAAAACCCTGTAGTAAATTGCAATAATGATTTAATATTTACATTGAATTTTTTTCAGATCCTGTTTTGTTCCTCCAAGCAAATGCTAGAAGGTCACATGACTCACAGTTATCCTGTATGAATGTCAAAAAAGAGAAGAATTTGAATACAAGTGTAATATATTACATATGTAAAATTGTAAATTGAAATACTTAATTTATTTTAATACCCTTTTGCGTTGTGCTAGCAGTGGTATAAAAATCCCAAATTGTTTTGGATTCCTTTTGTTAAGTTTGTGAAGGGAGATAAGTACTTGTTTTTCATTTCTGTCAGTATCACAGACCTATAATGTGGATTCCAGTGGGTACCAGTACCAGGTTTGATGGATTGAGTGAAACCTCAAATTTAAATATTTTACTAAAAACCGTATTTTGTATTGTTTTAATGCAGTATCTGTGAAATAACATATTTTAATATCACATTTATATCACCAAATTTAAAAGAATCCACAATTTTAGTAGATTTCTGTTATTCTTCTTATATTGATAACTTATTATATAATTATTATTATTGTATAGCAATGTAATTTTCCATGTCAAATTTAACCACTCCATGTTATATTATATTTAAAAATTGATCTCATTGATATGGAAAAATAGACTTATTTGACATTTAAAGTATCTTGTTATACAATAAAATGGTTATTGCATTACTATTGAGGATTATTGTCCCTTGTAAAATAATAATTTTACTCACAAGCTTGTACAATATATCATTTTCTTGGAACAATATTTCCTAAATATTAACGCAATACCCCCATAATATTAATACATTGGATGTCATAATGACAGGAGCATATCATGACTAATTTGTATATTTACAACTAAATATTGTTATTTTACAGGCACAGATCCAGGATTTGATTTGGGGGGGGGGGGGGGGGGGGGGTAATGATTGATATAGTGCCAACCGAGGCAAGGCGAAAAATGTTTTTGGACGATTTTATTCTAAAAATTCATTTCCTGTCCGCATCCATGCCTGTTTTATACAACGATTTACCCAACAGCACATTAATTCATGAATGAGCATAGCGCATTAGTGAATTATTCGTGTTTTTCGGTAACGAGTTGTAGATTTTTGATATTCAAATTTCGAGAATAGTTATTCTGTTTATTATATTGACATATTCGATGTATTCATAAGATTTAACGAGAAAATACAAGGGATTATGTGTTTATGTGACTATGCGTCGACCTTTGTTTATCAACGTTATTGGCGACGGCTATTGTTAAGTCACTTCTTAGAGTGCAATATGACTTGAGATCTCATTGGGTGAATTATTAGATTTGATTTCACTCAAAATCATGGTATTTCGCCACACTCAATGTAATAAATATTGTTATTCGTGTATAAGTAATTGATATCACATGACCATGACCATCACCATTTTCTTGATTACCATGCTGTGTTGTTACTCAAAACACTTAAAATATGATTCTCTTGTTGTTAATGCGGCATGAAAGGGTTGCCAGTCAAATAATATGATCTTCTGTTACACTTGAAAAAAACAGGATATGAGGTCATGCTTAAGAATTTTTTTTATAAAGAAAAAAAATTCTGTGTCTGCGCCAAAATCTTTTTCATGCATAAGTTCATTTGGCTAGTTAAAGTATGTCTTTTACTATATTTAACTATATTAAACTGAAAATTACATAAAATAAAATAATTAGAGTTTTATAGTATCAACTGAACTGCTGACTATCTTGAGAATATAAGACTAGCTGGTTTTTGTTGAAAATTTGTATCCACAATATGAATTCAGGCATATACATTGAGCACCTAACAAATCTCAAAATAGCTTTCACCTGCAAATGGATAAAAGTAACAATAAGCTTACTGAGTGACAGAAAACCGAATTTCCCTTCATTGCTGTTTGGAGCTGCCCATCTGCCTTGCCCACATGCCTTGCCCACCTGCCTGCCTGCCTGCCTATCTTCTCAGTTGCCTGTCTCCTATGCTGGTTTAAAATGGCGAAACTACAATATAAAAATAACCAGACTTTTTTGTGTTTTGTCTAGAACTGGTTACCTGTTGTTATTGTAGAGAGATGTAATGTGATTACAAATGTTATTGTTACCAGATTTTATATATCTTATATTTATTCAGTTTCACTTTACATATATATACATGTATATATTTTTTGGAACATTATAATTCTTCAAAAGGTGTATAGTCATATTCATAGACGTACTACATGCAATGTGATTCATTTTATATATATTTCCATGGGATACCAATTTTGATGGTTACAACAAAATCATGCATTGAAAAATTTGACAAAATGCATAATTTTTAATGTATTGTGATGAAAGTATGTAACTACAAAATTTTATATGGTCAAAGAACAAGTTATTCATAAAATCCAACCCACCCATACCCGACCTCCCCCCCCCCCCCCCACCCCCATCCCCAAATACATAAAAAAGAAGAAAAAATTATCCACAGCATTTTGTATATATAAATCATGTGATGATAAACAATATTTCATATCAATAATATAGCCTTCTCAAGCCTGTTATATTATTCATAGTCATTCCTGTTTTTTAAGATATGTTCCATAAAAGTGTTTCTGTAGATTAAAATTTCACAAAGTGAAGTGGATCGAAAAATTAAACAAATTGATAGATAAATACATTCATTATAAAAATAATATTGATTTTTTTCAATATAAAAGAACATTTATTTTGATATCAAATGGTAATGTATAAAATATTTTTCCTCGTTTCAATGAATATTTTCATGTTTGTTGGAAACATTTAATTATATATTATTTTAAATATAATAATAATAAACCATGTACACATACAAACAGTAATGTTAAAAATATTGTTTGTTTGTTTGTTTAGTTGGGGTTTTATGCCGTTTTCAGCACACTTGGCTATTTCGCAGCAGCCAGATTTTATTGGTGGAGGAAGCTAGAATATCCAGAGAGAACCACAACCTTCGGTAGGAAAATTGGCGATCCTTGTCAGTTAAGATCTGCATCGAACACACCTCGCCACAGGTGAGATTGAACTCACAACCTCGGTGTTGACAGGCTAGTGATCATTAGTAGTCATGGCGAACTACCTAGACCACTCGGCCATCGAGGACCTTGAAAATATTATACATATTTTTATATCTCAAATTTGTTTCTTTCAGAAAGAGTAAATTTTCGTAATTGGATCCCTAGGGTTTATTAACAAAAAAAATTTGGTTTCCTCGAACATTTAGAAAATATAAACCTTGGATATTTGAAATAATGACTGTAATTCCTTCCTGTAAACATTTGAGATGTCTTGTGAAGAGTAATGCCTCTTGATCAGAAAACACCATTGTTCTTGTTAAAAGAAGCATTCATTGGGAAATAAAAAAAATCGTGCTATCTTTCCAGTGTTGTACACAATGATTACTAGTACATGTATATGATAATGTTGTTGTCAGTCAGAAATATATTTTTATTAATCTGTTAAAATTTTTCCCAATAAAAGGGTATGTCATATATATCAATGTTCATTTGATTCTCATCAAACATTCCAACGTTACATCGGCCGAAACGTTGGTATATTTTTATTCTAGAATCACTATAGAATTTCCTTACCTATTTCATGTAAAATAATTTAATTTTTTTTTAATAATAACTACAGTTGACTCTCTTTATCTCAAACTCTTTTATCTCAAAACTCCTGATATCTCAAAGTAATGTTTTGGTCCCAAGATTAAACTTTGCACTATATTTCCTTCTGATATCTCAAACTCCTTTTATCTCAAACTATTTTTGTTGGTCCCTTCCACTTTGAGATAACGAGAGTCAACTGTATATGTAAGTTTTATGATTGATAATTTTCCAGTTAGGGTATCAGAACCATAATAGATCATCACTATAAATTATATTTCCTTTTGGTCGAAAATAAAAAAATCACGAATTACAGAAATACATCTTTCCCAAGATGAAAGCCATTTTGTTACTTGTACGGTATATGCAGCCTCCATGAACATAAACGAAGTATATATGATATACAGAGTTTCCGAATTTTTGCCGGACATTATCTAGGCCATTGCTGTTACATTGTATGGAACATCTGGGATGTATGCAATAATCTCTTGGTCAGTTATTGTCTGGATATTTCAATATTTATTACCTCCCCTTATTCCTAACCCCCAAACCAAATTGTTTATTGCTAAAATAGGTTAGATTCATGATTTAGGTAAAAATCAGCATATTTGTTACTTGTCCAGGAGTGTCAGCCATACTTAGACATCAGGGGATGTTATAGATGTAAAATTGGAAAGTCATAGTAAATTGTTTATTCAAAATAATTATAAATATTTTAATTTTACAGTTTTTTGCTCATAGAGACATTTAAGAAAACAAAGCCAGTTGATGATTTTTGACATTTCAAAATGTATAATTATGTTATTATTATTGATTATTTTACAGAATATTAACGGGTTGATAAAATTAATTTTATTTTAAATACTTAGTGCTATGACTCATTGATATATTCCCACCAGATATAAAATATCTGAGATGGTGAATGAACTTAGAAAAATCAGGGATACTTATCTTTTTGACAGAAAATAAATTTCAACGATTATTTAATGAAGATTACTGTGTTGTTTATTTTTATTGATACATTTGTATATCATATACTGAAGTGCCATATTTTGTACATAAAGATTGTTTTATATTTTTATATATATGGAATCGTTGTTCTTGAAATAAAATTGGACTTAAGTTGATCATTAATTCTTTCACCCAGCCTTTTAAAATCATGATAATATTAAGGTATTAGGATAAAAAAAAAAAACCAAATGATGTAACTGAGGGTTTGGATGCTGTTTATAAAGGACAATAATGGCCTAATAAATTAAAGAATAGAAGATCAATGATAATTAACAGCCTGTGTTCAAATTTTATAAAGATATCTGACGGTTGCTTAACTTTATTGTTCATGATTTTGTAATAAATTGAAATACACTAATTCGTTAACCGCACCAGACTTTCTACAAACGTATTTATGGCATAATATTGATAAAGAACCTAATTCTGTACAGACTATGAAATTTAACCTATCGCTCTCATTTCTCGCTTGCTGAGGTAGTCTCAGCTTCAGTTTTTAATAACCACCCTATCATATTGTTAATAATTTTTTGCTGCTATTATATTACATAAAGCTTAGAAATTCTGTTTTATTTTATGTTCATATTAATATTTTGTTACTAGATTAGTCCCTCATCTGCTTATATTGAGAAAATAAAAATATACAAAAATATTTTGAAATTATAAAAAAAAAATCAGATATTTCTCTTTCTAACAAATACAAAGTTCATAAATATCGGACACAAAAATAAGTCAAGAAATTTATTGAAATATAAATTATATAGGAAATTGCCACTCGTGAAAATTAAACACCGTGACGTATATCCTCTCACTCAATTACTTTTGCAAAAACTGTATACTGTTTGAGCGTAAATACAAAATATGGGAAGGTATATCTGACGCAACACATTATATTTAATTTGTACTTCTATATAGAAAGTTTAATCCGCCCACCTATCATTATGTTTTAATTTATTGATAAATTAAATTAACAATAATGCTAATTTTAAAAACAAGGCTTCCACAACTCCATCAGATTGTATTAATTCTCTAAAGTGGTTTTGGCCTTTCTTACAATTTTTATAATGAATTATAAGTTACCAATTTCGATTATCAAAATGTGCACATTTAGTCAATTTACCAATCTCCGTCACAGAGTTCATATCCGTTCCGTACATGCTTCGCAATACTGCACTTTATATGTTGTGTAGTGGTGCGTAGTGGAACGGAACGGATATGAACTCTGTGACGGAGATTGTCAATTTACGTCTTCTCAGTCGTGTTTAAGGCGTAACTGATGAAAACCAAAACTATAATTCCAAACATTGAAGAGTAAAATTAAAACAACATTTCAAAATAACAAAACAGATAAAGCTAAACCTATCTAAGACACAAGGGAGATATTTATTGAAAAAATTCTGAAACAGTAAATCTTAAGTATCAATTTAGGGCTTCTCATGATCGAAATACTAGCAAATGATCATGAGCTGGTGGTATCCAAAGAGACTACGCGCCCACCAGCAGTGGTGTCAACTAAGGGAGCAACAATTTGATTTTTATGGGGGTGGGGGGAGGGGGGGCGGATAGGATGAAATCTTTGATCCTGCTTTTTTTCGTCGAAAATTTGGTCCTGGATTTTGCTTTTGGCCGCTATCGGGGCCTAAATTTTTATTTTCATTTAAACAAAAAAAAAAATCCTGATTGACACACGTCCTGCATTTTTTTCACATTTAAAGTGATCCTGTCTTCTTATTTTTGCCAAAATCCTGGTCCTGCCTTTTTATTAGCTCACCTGGCCTAAAAGGCCATGTGAGCTATTCTCATCACTTTGTGTCCGTCGTCGTCGTATGTCGTAAACTTTTCACATTTTTATCAACTCCTCTGAAACCACTGAACCAATTTAAACCAAACTTAAGTGGAATGGTCCTTGGATGGTCCCTTTAAAAACTGTGTTCGCTTTTCCCAGGCGCCATCCAATATGGCTTCCATGGTCAAACATAGTTTAACCTTGGACCCTACGGGAATTTTAACATTTTTGTTATCTTCTCTGAGACCATTAGGCCAATTTGAACCAAACTTTGGTGGAATGCACCTTGGGTGGCTCCTTTTAAAATTTGTGTTCGGTTTCCCCGAACGCCATCCAACATGGCCGCCATGGCTGGACTTAGTTTAACATTGAGCCTATGGGAATTTTATTTTTTCGTCCACTGAGCCAATTTGAACCAAATTTGGTGGAATGGTCCTTGGGTGGCCTCTTTCCAAACTTATGTCTGGCATCCCCGACTTCCAGCCGACATGGCTGCTGTTACTGAAAATAGAAAATGGGGGGGGGGGGGGAATTTCCAAAATCTTCTTCTATGAAACTACAAGGCCAGTTGCAACCAAACTTTGCAGTAGTTGTCCTTAGGAGGTTCTCTTTTAGAAGGATGTCTGATGACCCGGACTGTTAACCAAGATGGCAGACACAGCCGAACTTAGTTAAACATATGGCCCTATGGGAAAATTCATTGAAAAATCTTCTTGGCTGAAACCACTTGACCAATTGGAACCAGACTTTGCAGCAATGGTCCTTAGGACGTCCTTTTTCAGAATTGTCTGATTTCATGGACTGTGAACCAAGATGGCCGACAGAGCCAAATTTAGTTTAACACAGAACCCTATGGGAAATTCACTCAAAAATCTTCTGGTCTGAAACCACTCAGCCAATTAGAACTAGACTTGGTAGCAATGGTCCTTAAAATGGTTCTCTTTTAGAAATGTGTCCACTGACCTAGACTGTCAACCATCTTGGCTGCCACAGCCGAACTTAATTGAACATAGAACCCTATAGAAAAACCAGCCAAATCTTTAGTCCTGCTCAAGATGAAAAGTTCAATGCAGGTGAGCGATACAGGCTCTTTAGAGCCTCTAGTTTCAAATCTGATCCTACCCTGACCCCCCCCCCATCAACCCCCCCCCCCTAATAAAAATCTGATGGTTGCTCCTTAAGTGGCAATAATAAATACTATGATAACAATTATTATATTGCTTTTCAAAGTTTTGTTAATCACAGGACTCCCTGATTAAGCTATTCGAACAAATTAAAAACAGTTTTAAGCAATTCTGTATTTGAATATGCTTGACACTGTTTTGTATTGTATCAATACTTACCTCCATGTACAAACGGTAAAACATCAGCATATACGCCTATTACCTCCAAACTATAGTTCGAGCCAAAAGAAAATCAAGGTACTTTGAGCTTTTAACTAATAAAAAAATACTTGAAAACAGAGTTGATTCTGAAAGCATTATTTTTTAAATCACTCAAGGAAACATTTCTATATTCATTTCATATCATTTAAATGATGCAATTGAAACGGATGTGATTCCATTGTATTTCAAACAATAAGTTGATTTAATCATTTTCTATAGGTCTCATTCCTATCGATTTTCATCTTTATCTCAAGGCTCATAAAAATAAAACATGTATCGAGGATATGGAGGTCAGTAAACAATTCCTAGAACAAGTAGAACTATAAAGTTAAGGATGATAGCTGGTCTAATAGGAAATAAATATAGGATTTGAAATAGGTGTTTTAGTTTGAGAGAACATATGAATAGTAAACAAATAAGCAAGAAAAAAATATAGGTTCATGTGCTCATTTTAGAGCTATAAGGCCTTGACAATTTGCAGGAAATGGGTTTTCTCTGGATTTTTCATAGTATTTGCATTGACAACTTCAGTCTCCCAAAGATGTATGAAAAGATAAAAAGGATTTTATAAAATTTTGTCAAATGCCATTTTAAGGTATATATTATTGAATTATAAAAGAAAAAGTGGGGGTGCATGGGCAAAAAATTTAATGTTTAAGAAATGGATAAAACCCGAGGATTCCGAAAATCTGACAAAAAGACCAAAACATGACCAGCGAGCATCCTTAAAGAAAAAAAGAATCAGTCATGAAAGACTCAACATCAATCGTATGACATAAATCACTTTTAAAATTAGACTAGTATATGAACAAATTCAGTATCTTTTTTTTTTGCATTGCTTCAATATGTACAATGGCCGTAAATTCCTTTTATTATATTTTTGTATAGAAAGGGTGGAATTTTTCTTCAAAATATACCACTGTTTTTTAAATACCTTCCTTAGTCAAACGGTTGTTCTCTGAACTGCGTTACTGAGTTTCTGTAGAATTCAACTAGAATTCATTTATCATTCAGCTAATTTAAAAGGTGTGGAAAATATTCAAACGATTGAACCAGAACTAATTTAGCATGGTCTCTCCTCTAACTTTAAAGAAAAAGAAATTCATGATAACGAAAAGAAATAAATATGGTAACTAAAGTACAATCCTAGGAAGTCTTTACTACAGTCATTGCGAATAACACTATTGCCAGGGGCGGGTCCAGGTGAGGGCGTAATGGGCGTACGCCCCCCCCCCCCTTTAAAAAAAAATCGTAATCTGCTTATACACTGAACCGCAAAAGAAACGTCGCACAAAATGACATGTTCACATACATTTATTTCAAAGTGACATTTATATATTTTAAATTAATTTTTACAAAATTTAATGAATGATTTACAGTCTTTTGGTTACAATGTTCACAAAAACGTCACAATTGTCGCAACGTCACATGTTTTCAATGCTGTGCTCCCACGTCCGTTAATAACGTGTATGTCCTCCACCGGCACCAATTACTGCGGCACATCTTCGGTACATGGAGTTGATGAGCCGATTAATAAACGCCATCGGAATACGTGCCCATACTCTCTGAAACGCTTGTGAAAGTTCAGCTGCAGTTGTCGGACTTGGCTGCTCATTTTTCAACCGTCTTTGAACTTCGTCCCATAAATGTTCAATAGGGTTTAAATCTGGACCCAAAGCCGGCCAATCCATAACATTAATGTTATTCTGCTGTAGGAAGTCTCTTGTGGCTCTTGCGGTATGCGCACGTGCATTGTCCTGTTGGAAAGTCTTGTTTTGATGACGTGCGAAATGGGGCTGAACATGGGGTGTCAAGACTTGGTCGATGTAACGGGCAGCTGTTACGCCATTTCCTCTGCCTGGCCAAGGTTCTGAAAGATGACTGGACCAAGTTTAACGTTAAGGCCGATTTCACCCCATACCATGATGCTAGGTCCTCCCCACGCGTCTGTTTCCAGAATGCAGCTGTCTTCGTAACGTTCCCCGCGTCTTCTCCACACTCTGGTTCTGCTATCGGCTGTTGAAATGCAGTAACGGCTTTCGTCAGAGAAGATGATGTTACGCCATTGTCGATTTCGCCAATTCTGTCGCTGAGTGGCCCACTGAAGACGAGCTTGGCGGTGTCGAGGAGTAAGAATAGGTCCTCTTGCTGGACGGCGACATCTCATGTTTCTAGCAGCTAATCGCCGACGAACCGTATCATCACTTATGGGTCGTCCATGTGTTCCAACAGTGTTTCTGGCAGTTTCGGCAGCTGGGGTGAACCGATTCATCAAATGGTGACGAACAATGCCTCTATTCTGTCTAGGGGTAGTGACTTGGGGTCTACCACTCCGTGGACGGTCATTTGTGCTGTTTGTTGCATTGTACCGTGTCCGTAGACGTTCAATTGTTCGAACAGCACAGTTGAAGTCGTTGGCAATAACTCTGGCAGATTGCCCAGCATCCAATCGACCAATGGCCTGTTCTCTCTGTTGTGGAGTCAGACGTGGCATAGCTTCTGTGTCAACACTGATACTAACACTCTTTAATTTTCTCCGGCCTTTTATACCCATAAAGGAGCATGAATTTCACGAACATTTAAGATTTAAGAAAAATTACCGCCAAATGTGTCCCACGAGCGGTTTTAGGTACGGTCGCTCTACGATATCAACTGAAAATTATTCAACCGAAAATTTAATTCACAGGTAATTTAATCTTACCTGGTGATGTAATCGTAATACTGATTATATAAAAATCATTAATTAATATTTATTTTGAATTTTGCTAACATTTTGAAAAAGCGACGTTTCTTTTGCGGTTCAGTATATTGTATTGTATATGGCAATATATCATATTCATTAATTAAAAACATATAAAATATACATGCTCCAAGTCAGGAACCGTTACATTAGTGCATTTCACAATTATTTTATGTTTTTTGACAAAAAAAGGTCCAAAAAAATTTTCGCCTCCCTTCGCTCGGCCAAAGTTTTATTATACGCCCCCTTTCAAATATCCTGGAAACGCCCCTGATTGCCCCGTGAAAAACTATTCAGTTCCTATATCTATTGATAAGTAGTTTACATGATTTATTCGGTTATTGGTTCTAACTGGAATCATTCGGAATCCTTTTTTCAAATGTATTTTTTGCATGTGACTGGGTTTAAAATGGCTGACGAGTTGTATATTCCTTTCGCACCCTGAATCCAGGGACATTTGTAAAAAAAAGAAAAAATTGATGGTTTATAGGATATTTTTTTTATCGAAATTCTACTCTGTGTGTTTATTTTTGATTAAAGAACAAACATTGATCTACTCTCTTCTATCATATACATAAAGGTTATATAACAACACTATATCTCTTATATATAGTGCAAGGATTGATTGCCAATTTTTCTACCAAAGGTCGGTGGTTCTCTCCGGGTACTCCGGTTTCCTCCACCAATAAAAACTAGAAGCCGCGAAATAGCCAAAATGTGCTGAAAAGGGCGTAAAACCCAACTAAACAAACAAACATATATAGTGTGTCATTTTGTAGAATTGTCGCACCCTGAATCCAGGGTAAAAAATAGGATACTAGTATAAATTTTTTATCGAAATTCTACATTATGAACTCTATGTGTTGATTAAAGAACAAACATTGATCTACTGTGACATACATATAGGTTATATAACAACACTATACCTCTTAGTGTATCATTTTGTAGAACTGTGGCTGGCTGGTAAGTCTGAAAGTATGTTTGACCCTGCAGTAAATTTTAATATGTATTTATCAATATTTTCTTTATTTTTTACAACAAAAATGTTCATGTATCAAATATTGTCTATTTTTTTCTCCGCAGCAAGCGGGTTATTGAACTAAAATTGTCATGCCCTCAAAAAAAGAAGAAATCTATATTTTAAAGGACGCTATACATGCTATACGAAGTCGTTTTTTTTTCATAATGACCATCAAATACATTCTCTTTATTCATTTATGATCTCTTTCCAAAGATGGAATGTCATGAAACTTGTCTCACAAACGATACTCTAGTTTCGTATTTACATGCGCATAGATCATGTATAATGTAGATCAGACAACTGTATATCTCACTTTAATTTTTTTTTTTCAGTGCAAGATTATATATATAAATAATATTTTAAATAGTTTATCAGTTTTGAAGTTTTTTTCACAAAGATTTTCAAGGACGTCTTGATTTATGGACTGTGCAAAAGGCTTATCGTTAAAGATCGACAAAATATTCTGCGCTAAGATTAAATTATGCAAAAACCTGAAAATTTCTTCAGGTTGACAAAATTTTATAATACTGTGTATTTAAAGATATCAAACTTGCTATTTCATATCAATATACAATATCAATCATATACGATCGAATGTTTACTTATGTACCCTGTTTAAGCTGTTAAATCACTGGTGTCATTATATAGAACTTGGTGGCCTTGGTATTGTTCGGATTTATACGTTTCTTCACTTTTCATGCATTGAAAAATATAGTAAGTTTAACTTGCAAAATAAATTCAATGATTTAAAAACAGAATTAAAAATTATCAGTTTCCGGTTCACTTCTAAGGCACTTAAAGGCAGTTGAATAAATATTACATTATAGAATCTTTCTAGACATTACAAATTTTTACCCTTTAGATCTGTAAGGAATAAACATAATGGAGGACAGAAAAGTCAAGGACAAAAGGACAAACCCAGAAAAACGTCGTTTCGCACGGAAACTTCTTTTCCTTGGCCTTTCAACAGCAGCAATTTCCTTTTATCTGGGATACAATTACTTGTCAATCAATACGTCTCATCTGAAAACGGTTGCAGATCGTCAAGCCTATACCATGCAGTGGCTGTTTGTGTCTTCTTTTGCTATTATAGGAGGAATAGCAGGCGTTTTAAGCGTTCGTGGTAGTACCAGTGCAATGGACCCCATCGAGGGTGGTGCTGAAAGATTGGTTGACCTTCCAAACCGTATTCTTAGGAATACAACGGAACAATTTATTCTTCATGCCATTGGACTAATGACGCTATCTTCGTACTTAGATGGAGAATGCATGAAAGCTATTCCATTGTTGGTGGTCATATTTTTGGTTGGAAGATTCTTCTTCTGGTTGGGATACAGCTCAATGGCGATGCGAAGAGCCTTCGGATTTTCAATGACATTTTTGCCTACACTAGGGGTATATGTGTACTGCTCGTATCGTTTTGTGACCAGTTCTATCATGTAGTTTTATCTTTCATTTGTAATTTGAATTTATAAAGAAACGTAGTTCATCAGGACTGGTACCATGGAATATTTATTTGCTTTTGAGATTACTCATTGCAAGTGACATGTCTTCGGACTACTACGAAATAACGATTTCAATAGATTAGTCTATTTCTACTTCCTTTGCTGTTAAATGTATTTCCTTGTTTGCTGTATATCTGATAGTAATTCAAGAAAATATTACTTTGAATTTTTGTTGAATGAAAAAGCTTATTAAAAAAAAATAACGGATTTGATAAGTAATTCATATCGTTAATCCCAATTTCTGCAGAACTGAGGACAGGGGACTGTTGAAATGTTTACTAGGATCAATGTACGTATGTTCATGTACAATGACAATAAAGATTGATTTGATTTGATTATTAGATACAATCATTAATTCAAGAATCATAAAAATGGATTCTAAACTGAATGAAATAGTCTTACTATGTTTAAGAGAAATAAAATGTGGAAATTTTATGTAACAAGTCTATCAAAATGTATAATGATAAAAACTGTAACGTGTTTAGTAGCTATCCACTTTTTCCTCTGTCGTGACCAGACTTACTTTCGTCGAACAAAAACAAACATAGGGGGGAGGGGGGGGGGGCATTATAACGCCAAGTATGTTAAAAATACAAAAAGATCCCAAATCTGTTGATGGCAGGTCCGATCTTGTATTCAGAATAACTGGAATATTGGAGGGTATGCACCAAGTGCTAGTGGAAAAAAAAAAACATTATTTGGCATCACCTGTCCAGTGAACTGGATAACTTAATTTTGATGTGACATAACTGCAAAACTGACATCCATAGATTGGTTATTTGATGTTTTTGCGATTTGTTTTAATTAATTGGCACTCAGTTCTTTTCAGTAACATTGTGGATTATTTACTGTTTTCTTTATAATTTGTTTTCTAGAAACCCTGAGGGAACAATTACTTGATATTTGTTTGAAGAAATTGGGAAAAACGTTATGTTATGTCTTGGATTTTTTTTTTTTTGGGGGGGGGGGGGGGGCAGTAACCACGAGCCTATGTTTACGTTCTCTTTTTTTCATGCTTGTAGGTGTAGATTTTTTGCCAATTTTAAACTTTTTTATTCCTTCATTACATACATTCATCATATGTTCAAACATACTTATGGATGGAGCCTGTTTTTTTTTTTTTCATATTCCTCACATACTGCATTAAAATCAAATGACTGTTCTCTAAAGAAGGCATATGCTTTGTCAAATTGCACATCTGGCACATCACATTTAATTGATATCATCATTTTCATGTTAATTGTTAAGCCGATATACTGTGTGTATTGCTCTCAACTGAACCTGATACTAAATCTTACATGTCTTATAAAGGAAAGGGGAATGGCAGGAATATGGATAAGGTCTAATCCCTGGGTCTAATAAATGTCTAAATTTTGGTGAAAAGTATGGCAAGCCGTTTTACTATTTATTCTAACTTCAAGATATCTCATATAATATATAAGATATCTTATATAATCCAGTTTTTATAAGATAACTTCTAAAGTTTATAAGATATCTTATAGAGTATATAAGATATCTTATAGAGTATATAAGATATCTTATAGAGTATATAAGATATCTCATAAAGTATACAAGATTTCTCATACATATTTTTTATATAAGATATCTTATATAATTTTTAAGATATCTCATATATTTTATAAGATATCTAATATAGTCATGATAGTTTATAAGATATTTTATATAGTTTATTAGATATCTCATATAATTTATAAGATATCTTATAAAGAAAATTATATGAGATATCTTATAAATTATATGAGATATCTTATAAACTATATGAGATATCTTATAAAGTTTATTAGATGTCTTGAAGTTAGAATAAATAGTAAAACGGCTTGCCATAGAAAAGGGTACTGGCAATGTTATATATACAGTTAAAAGGATAGGATTAAATATACTTTTGATTCAATGAAAATAGATAACTAAATCATGTATATTATTGAACCCGGATTCCTGTGTTTACGTGAATATATGAAGTTCACCTGTATTATATACAAATATATTGTGTCGGTGAGTATTGAAATATACAAACATAACACGGTGTCATTTTGTAGAATATAGTCTACAGCGGGTAAGTTAAATAATTAAATTATGTTCATACGATAAGTACAAGAACATTTGTATTTTTATTAAATTGACAACACGCCTTTTTTCTCCTTTCATAAAATAATCCTTGCTTAACAAAGAACAGGGGGTGGGATCCAGGTCACATGCGAGACAAATCAAATTTGTCTTCTTCAACATGTTCAACGCATAATGCCGTATATTCCATTTATTTATAAATGTACGTGTACTTCCGACATCACTTTATTGGATAAGATTGGTTCTGTGACGGAAAAGATCTATCTATCAATTCATTTTTTATTTGTGGTCGTATTATGGTATATGAGACTCGTCACGTCGTCGTCGTACGTCGGCGTCTGCATCCGTAGACAGTTATGTTTCAACTAATTTGTTTTTGCTCTATTAAACGAATCCCCACAAGAAATACAAGTTGCCATGATTTTGGGAATCTGACCACTTCCGTTTTTTTTTATGGGGATCATTACGTTATTTTTTTATTATGTCAGTGTGACGTTCAAAATTTTTATCCGATTTTTATGATTTTTGGTTTAAAATGTTCCTCGATCAAAATGGGAAAACCTATACCGATCAGTTTTTAACTATCTCTTACCGTTTTAGAGATACAAGGGGCCAAAAAATGGACACACCTCAATTTTCGAAAAGTTTTTATTTCTTATCCAGCAGTGACATAGACCCAGTGGTAGTAATAAAACGTATCACAAAATAAGATTTTCGTCAACGTAAAAATTTAAACACACACATTGGGAAAATTTAAAAATTTCTCTTTCTAAACAAAAATTGGTTTGTTTAAATGCTGTTAAGTCCAAACAGTCACACTGTCAAAAATTACTATAAATACATTTACAATTTGAATGTCACTCTTTAATCAATCCTATCGTGTTGATTTGTTAAATCGAATCATTGTTTATAATTGCGACTATATAAATGTCAAATGCCGGAAGTAATTTTGGTGAATTAGAATATAGCAAAGTGCTCTCGACCAATGAAATTATAGGATTTGGTGTTTCTTAATTGTGAAGAATGAATGTAAAACATGTTCTTAGTAAGGGATTATCCTATTGTTTTCTTACCATTAAAAACAATGAATTCCTATAAATGAGCACATTTATCACCTCACAGAATCTGTGAGTGTAGCTTATTATAAAATTAATTTGAATTTGAAAAAAAATAATGTAACTGTTGTAGTTTTTAAGATCGGCAATGTTGAACGCTAAATACGATAATACCTATACAAAAAAGAAACATCTCATTAAATTTACCTACATCTTTACCTAAAGGCATTAATACATTATTGCCTGACGTCATGACGTCAGGCAGTATATAAGATTTGGCTGAACTTCCGGTATAGTTTTTCTGTGTTTGTTGAATGCTTGATAGGATGTTTGTCATTACAGTCTTACAGCCTTACCTGTATATAAAGTTTTTTTCTTAAACTTAAGCACCCCACCTCAATGTGTAAATACCCGTGTAAATATTTGACCAAGCTTTAAACCCATATATCCCAAGTGGGAGTGCTCCGATATAAAACGGAGGAAAATACCTGTACAGAAACAGAAACAGAAACAGAAAACGCTTGAATGATGTAGAAACGAATATTAGAGCAAGCTTAAGTAAATACGGAGTTTGTCTATTTTGCATGCTGTTTCTATTTGGCATGCTAAATCATAAATAAATGATGTAATAAAGTATGTGTTTTGATTAAAGATTAATGTACTATTATGAAATTATGGAAGCGCCGCCTTAGTGTTGATTGAAAATGACATACGCGTTCAACATGTTATATGTTTTCATACTTCATAGTATGAATTGATTGATGCAATGAAACTGATGTTTTCAATGATAAGCATAGTCATATTTCAACACATTGGAAATTTGCATCAGAAGATGTAAAAAAAACCAATAAATTTAATTAATAAATGACGACATATAAACAATTAGGTGTGTTTTGTTATGGTAACATATTTAGTTACGTGTTGGGATGCTACCATTTCAGTTTAAAAGGAACGGATAAACAATTAATCTTTTGTTGAAGAAATGAATGAATTACCTGACTGCTTTGACATAAACGTAAACAACCATGCTTGTAATATACTAACTGTGCGGAAAATGTCAGAATTGACAATATTAATATAACAGAGAAATTCATAATCTATATATTCTAACTTAGTGCACACCGTCCTGGGAAAATGACCTGGTTCAGTTGGCGAGAAAACTTGACAATTGCTCGGATATGTTGACAATATTTGTTTACTTTATCATAGTTTGTATTAAAATTGCATGTATAATTACTGTGTGATTAGCATTTACCGTTAAAAAATAGTTGCTTTTGACATGTTCATAATTTTTAATGTATAAAAATAATTTTCTTATTTAATCATCAATTTTGTTTTTAAGCATTTAAATGTTTTCAATAATATTTTTACCCTTTTAAGCATTATATTCACATATTCACTGGAATTAAATACCTAAATTGCATTTTTCTTTATCTTTTGAAGTAAAATAGAGCCAGGCTAATACAACTTATCATTACCAAAACTATGCTCTACTGCTCAGTCAACGTCAGTCAACTGTCGCAATAAATATTTAGTACAGCATTTAGCCTCGTATTTGTACATGAATTATAATACATATTTATTAAATGCTTAGTCAGGCAAGCTTTTTAAAAAGCTATTACTTGTATATGTAATACTGTTAACATAGATTACTTGACCCGCGGCTTGTAAGGAGCGAAGTTTCAAGTATTCCGATATAATAAAAACAGGAGGTAAAATTAGTATTAGAATTTAATATAGAAAATGCTGATTAATTCTTTTTATTTGATTTGAACATTTAAATTTTAGCTAATTACTTTATATATGAAGTAGTATTTAAATTATGTATACAGGGGGCATTTCCTGTAGAATAAAATTTAGTTGTAACTCATATTTTGAAATTTATTGATTTAAACTGTAAATAAACAAAAAGATAATTCCTGTTCCTTACTTAAATGTTACATGTTTTACATTCATACTCACAATAAGGAAACACCATTGCCTCTTTGAATGTTTAAAATGCAATTAATTAAAATTTCCCAAATTATTAGAAATGCCTTACATCACTACGACTAATTCATAAATGAAATGTCTAAAAGGAAATCATGCATTCACTATAAACCTTGCACTGACCTTGAAAACAATTATACTTAATTAAAACTAAACAAGCGGTCATTTGAGCCTTGAGCACTTTACAATATTCTAAGTTTGTAAGAGAATGATAATTCCTTTCTTCATGATAAGTACTCGCTAACGCTCGTACTTAATCATGAAGAAAGGGATTATCATTCTCTTACATATACATAGAGACCTGGTCGTTAACCTTTCCGTTTCAAAATTACTCACTAGGGAGTTACACGAAAGAATAGATTTAACTGAAAAATAGCATTTTGGAATTTCAGTCAATTAAATGTCAAATTTGAAGGTATGTATACTTAAGTTTTCATGTGATACCGGTAAATGGATTTGTACAAAATTTAAGCAAAGATATTATTTGGAGAAAAGACATAATCAATTGTGATTTTACACTGACCTTGAAAACAATTATACTTAATTAAAACTAATCAAGCGGTCATTTGAGCCTTGAGCACTTTACAATATTCTAAGTTTGTAAGAGAATGATAATTCCTTTCTTCATGATAAGTACTCGCTAACGCTCGTACTTAATCATGAAGAAAGGGATTATCATTCTCTTACATATACATAGAGACCTGGTCGTTACCTTTCCGTTTCAAAATTACTCACTAGGGAGTTACACGAAAGAATAGATTTAACTGAAAAATAGCATTTTGGAATTTCAGTCAATTAAATGTCAAATTTGAAGGTATGTATACTTAAGTTTTCATGTGATACCGGTAAATGGATTTGTACAAAATTTAAGCAAAGATATTATTTGGAGAAAAGACATAATCAATTGTGATTTTGCAAACCATAGAAATATACTTTTTGTAAATACAACTCTCATCATGTCTTATACGGACCACTTAAAGCAATATTGACTGGGTACGAGGGGAATAGTAAGTTTATTGTCCACTAAGCCATTGCGCCTCGCAGAAATAGTTGGTGTCGAGGGTACAATAAACTTGCTATTGCCCAGTCAACAAGATATAATATTGCACTCATTATGGAGTGCCAAAATTGTATTATATTTTTTGATAATGTAGTATTGTTATGCCCCTTATAATTTATTGTCTAAAACATTCTGATTTTTACACGCAGTCCATGTGGATATTTTGTATATTTGTGTGAAAGGGTTCCCAATAATGATTTAGTAAAAATAAAGGAATAACACGGGACAGACAGTTAAGTATTTCGCAAAGAGAATTGGGGATAGACTGGAAGGAGAAAAGATGTCCAGAGGGACGTTAAACTTATTAGAATACTGGAGATCCATAATGAAGATGTTCCTACCTTGTACTTGATACCCAAGTTACATAGATGTCCATACAAACAACGCTTTATATCTGGATCTGCCAAGTGTTCCACCAAACCATGGTCTCAACTTCTAACTTCTATTTTAACAGCTGTCAAATAGGGCCTCCAAAGTTATTGTGAGAAGAAGCGCCGGCGTATGGAGTATATATTTCACAACTCATACGTTATTCTAGAGCTTGTGCCATATACATTGACTTCCTGGACAGAGCCCATGTTTGGTATTTCTTGACTCTACTTAAAGAAGCACCACAAAAGAAGAGGCTCCCAAGAGCCTGAATCGCTCACCTGTTATCTTTTGTGTACCAGTAGATCTTGCATCAATGCTTATTTTTGCTATTTAATGTATACCGTCGCAATTTTCTCCTTAATATTGATCTGTACAGCTAAAATATAGAATCCTGAAGCCAAATAGATATGGTTGATAGCGACATTTTCATCGGTTGCTATGGTCTTTTTCTATGGCATTGACTATTGACCTTCCATTTTGACTTGAACAGGTAAATTGTAGGGTCCTGAACCCAAATATATATGGTTGCTATGGACTTTTTCAATGACCTTGACATTTCTTTTTGACTTGTACAGGTAAATTATAAGGTCCTTAACCCAAATATATATGGTTGCTAGGGACTTTTTCATCGGTTGCTATGGAATTTTTCAATGACCTTGACCCTTGACGCTCCCTTTTACTTGTACAGCTACCATTTAATTTATTTCAAGTAATGTCCTAAACATCTGTGACAACGTCAGACCATTATTTTCTGTTTACATGTAAATAATCTTTCAAGGGCAAACACTTCTATATGGGGTCAATTGACGATTTTGGTCATTTGACTTATTTGTAGATCTTACTTTGCAGAACATTTTTGCTGTTTACAGTTTGTCTTTATCTATAATAATATTCAAGCTAATAACCTAAAACTGCTAAATTTCCCTAAAATTAACAATTCAGGGGTAATAACCCAACAAACCGATTCGTCTGAAAATTTCATAGCAGGTAGATGTTGACTTGATGAACATTTTTACCCCATATCAGTTTTGCACTAAATGCTTTCGTTTTTGAGATATAAGACAAAAACTGCAGTTTACCCCTATGTTCTATTTTAACCATGTCGGCCATGTTGGCAGGGTCATCGGACACATTTTTAAACTAGATACCTTAATGATGCTTGTGGCCAAGTTTGGTTCCATTTGGTTCAGTAGTTTCAGAGGAGAGGATTTTTGTAAATGTTAACGGCGACGACGGACGACAGACGGTGGACGCCGGACGACGACAGACGACGGACGCCAAGTGATGAGAATAGCTCACTTTACCCTTTGGGTTAGTTGAGCTAAAAAAGCAAATCCTCACTTGATGTAATTTCTGTTTTTCAACTAAGTACATTGGAGTATCTCCTGATACATATAGCTCTGACCTCAGATGGCTTTGGTTTTACCAGTCTGGTCTGTTAGGTGTTCAATGTTTTGGAGAAAACAAGCAATCTAGGTCTAGCTTGAGGACAAATGATAAATCGTAAGTTGACGAAATGTGCACATCTTGTGCATCAAAATTACCGGTATCATAAAATAATTAAAAAAGTTTGTGATATGTGTTGGAAGGTCGTTATGGAAGTTGATAAAAATGGAATGTGCATGCATGAAAGTCAAATCTTCCAGATTCGCATTAGTATTTTCTTTCGCCCGTTCCCCCTCCAGCCCTCCCCCCTTTTGCACAAGCGCTCGGTATTTTGCCCATGTCCTTAATAAAATCTTTATAACAGTTATTATTTTCTTCGTAGCAAAGTTGATTGAACGTTTATAAATATATTTTTTTCGGCAGTGGAACAAATATTGCAGAGAGAAAAGTAAAGATAACATGGATGAGAAAAAAGTAAAAGATAACAGAGCAAGAGAAGAGAAACTTCGTTACGCACAGACGCGTATTATACTTGCGGTTTTAACGGCAGCAACTTTCTTTTATCTGGGACACAGATACCTACCTATGAACACCTCCAACTTGGAAACGATTGGAGATCGCCATGTCTTTGCTATCAAATGGTTGTTCATTTCATCGTTCTCTGTCATTGTGGCAATATACGGAGTAGGCAATGTGCGTCGTACTACCAGCGCAGTGGATCCGATTGAAGGTGGTGCTGAACAGTTGGTTGACGTTCCAAACCGTATTCTTCGGAATACAATCGAGCAATTTATTCTTCATTCTATTGGACTTATGACCCTGTCCTCGTATCTAGATGCAGACAACATGAAGGCTGTTCCATTGTTAGTTGTGATATTTCTGATGGGAAGATTTTTCTTCTGGTTGGGATATAGTTCAATGGCAATGAGGAGAGCCTTTGGATTCGCTATGACATTTTTCCCAACAATTGCCGTATATTTATACTGTTTATATCGGTTTGTGACTGAATTCATTATTTAGACTTTTAATAACCACCGACGTCCATAAGTACACGGTAGTACTAGTTACATGTATGAAAACTTGTTACAGAAGAAATTAAAAATAACTTAAAAGCAGTTTCTCCTGAAATGCATGAAAATACAATGAAACGTTACCATCTTAAAAATGTTGTCACATTTACAGCCCGCGTTAAGTTTTAAGGGGAAATAATCCCATTCTCCGTAGCTGTTCTTCTCTTAAGTTTCCTCTGGTTCAATGGATATATCACCATGCATGGGCTGTTTTTAACTGTTGAAAACTATTCGCATTTTATTTTTGTAATTCCAAAACTTCCCAAGAGCGTTTTAACTCTTACGTAGGGTAATGTCTTTATTCAAAATAATTTTTTAAGATATATTTCGTAATTTTTTCATAAATTATGAGAGGATAAAAAGAGATGTTCTCAAAACTAGTAATCTCTATTATGACATGTCGTCGCCTTGGTGACCACTTTGCAGAACACTTGCGTTCTATAAAGAATGGAACTGATTGTCCAGTTGGCAATCACTTTCGATTGCCTGGTCACAGCTCGTCAGACGTCCGCGTAACCGTTTTAAGGACAGTTAACGGAGGAAGACAGTACAGACAACGCCTTGAGCAGAAAATAATTTTTAGCCTGGGGACACTCCGACCCCGTGGAATTGATGTAAAAAATTCTTAATTTCAATTCATTTACTAAGTATGCACACTAACGTTTTGCGGTACAGTTATCTTATATGGTACATTTTCTATACATCACAACGTCAAATATATTATTTTACTTATTTTTACTATATAGTTTTACTATCTCTACTTTTCTATGAAGTACTTTTTACTGATGACACCCACGTCAAAAGATTTTTTGTTTTTGTTTACATTTTATGTACGGACTCAGTCTTGCTCTGGGTTTCAAAGAGTCAGCACATTTTTATTTTTATTTTTTACACACTCGTGATCAAGACTGTATTGGTCGAAACGTTGAGTATTTTTAACATTTTAGTTTCTTGTTTTTTTTACTATTTTATATTTGGTTTTATTCGACTTGTGTATTTCTTACATTTTAGTCGTTTTACGCCCCTTTTGACAGCTCACCATTTCCATTTATTTTTCTTGTAATCTCTATTATGGACACAGTAGTTATAAGTTGTGGTTTTGAACTGACTCTTAAATCACTGATTTGTGCAAAACATTTAAAATTAACCAAAATATGCGACAATTTCAAAGAAACCCACGTCAAAAAAAACTATTTATCTGGAGTATTTAAATTATTTTGTTTTTTCTTTGGAATAGCAGGCGTTTTAAGTATTCGCGGTACTACCAGTGCAATGGAATATTTATTTGCTTTTGAGATTACTCATTGCAAGTGACATGTCTTCGGACTACTAGGAAATAACGATTTCAATAGATTAGTCTATTTCTACTTCTTTTGCTGTTAAATGTATTTCCTTGTATGCTGTATATCTGATAGTAATTCAAGAAAATATTACTTTGAATTTTTGTTGAATGATAAAGCTTATTTAAAACAAATAACGGATTTGATAAGTAATTCATATAGTTTATCCAAATTTCTGAAGAACTGAGGACCGGGCTTTACTAGGATCAATGTACGTATGTTCATGTATTATAGTTATACTGTATATTTTGTCACATACCTGTCGTGTAAAATGGCAATAGAGATTGATTTGATTTGATTATTAGATAAAATAATTAATTCAGGCATCATAAAAATGGATTCTAAACTGAATGAAATAGTCTATATGCTTAACAGAAATAAAATGTGGAAATTTTATGTAACAAGTCTATCAAAATGTATAATGATAAAACTGTAACGTGTTTAGTAGCTATCCACTTTTTCCTCTCTCGGGACCAGATCTTGAAAGGGGGTTCGTACTTACTTTCGTCGAATGTAACAAAAAAAAAGCAAAGATGGGGGGGGGGGGGGGCATTATAACGCCAAGTATGTTAAAAATACAAAAGACCCCAAATCTGTTGATGGCAGGTCCGACCTTGTATTCAGAATAACTGGAATTTTGGAGTGTATGCACCAACTGCTGGTGGAAAAAAACATTATTTGGCATCACCTGTCCAGTGAACTGGATAAGTAAATTTTGATGTGACATAACTGCAAAACTGACATCCATCCATAGTTTGGTTATTTGATGGTTTTTGCGGTTTTTTTTTAATTAATTGTCATTCAGTTCTTTTCAGTAACATTGTGGATTATTTACTGTTTTCTTTATAATTTGTTTTCTAGAAACCCTGAGGGAACGATTACTTGATATTTGTTTGAGGAAAATTGGGGAAAACGGATGTTTTTCTTTTTTTTTGGGGGGGGGGGGGGCAGTAACCACGAGCCTATGTTTACTTTCTCTTTTTTTTCATGCTTGCCGATGTAGATGTTTTCTCAGTTTTAAACTTTTTTATTCCTTCATTACATACATTCATCATATGTTCAAACATACTTAGGGATGGAGCCTATTTTTTCATATTCCTCCCATACTGCATTAAAATCAAATGACTGTTCTCAAAAGAAGGCATATGCTTTGTCAAATTGCACATCACATTTAATTGATATCATCATTCTCATGTTAATTGTTAAACCGGTATACTGTGTGTATTGTTCTCAACTGAATCTTACATGTCTTATTAAGGAAAGGGGAATGGAAGGAATATGTATAAGGTCTAATAAATGTCTAAATTTGCGTGAAAAGGGTACTGGCAATGTAAATATAGTGAAATGTTTAGGATTGAATATCGTTTTGATTCAATGTAAATAGATAACTATATCATGTATATTATTGAACCTGGATTCCTGTGTCCACGTGAATATATGAACTTCACCTGTATTATATACAAATGTATTGTGTCAGTGATTACTGAAATTTACAGATATAATACGGTGTCATTTTGTAGAATATAGTCTACAGCGGGTAAGTTAAATAATTAAATTATGTTCATCCGATAAGTACAATAACATTTGTATTTTTATTAAATTGACAACACGCCTTTTTAGCTCAACTGACCTGAAAGGTCAAGTGAGCTTTTCTCATCACTTGGCGTCCGTCGTCGTCGTCGTGTGTGAACTTTTACAAAAATCTTTTCCTCTGAAACTACAGGGCCAAATGTAACCAAACTTGGCCACACGCATCATTGGGGTATCTAGTTTAAAAAATATGTCTGACCACCCCGCCTGTCCACCAACATGGCCGATATTGCTAAAAATAGAACATAGGGGTAAACTGCAATTTTTGTCTTATATCTCAAAAACTAAAGAAATTAGAGCAAAGCTGACATGGGGTAAAAATGTTCATCAGGTCAAGATCTACTGCCATGAAATTTTTAGACAAATCGGTCAACCCTTTGTTGGGTTATTGTCCCTGAATTGTTAATTTTAAGGAAATTTTGCAGTTTTAGGTTATTATCTTGAATATTATTATAGATAAAGACAAATTGTAAACAGCAAAAATGTTCAACAAAGTAAGATCTACAAATAAGTCAACATGACCAAAATCATTGATTGACCCCTTATAGGAGTTTTTGCCCTTTAAAGACGGCATCCAGCGTAACTTTTCATTTAAAGATCTTTTCCTCTCAAACCACTGGGCCAATTGAGACCAAACTTTGTTGGAATGGCCCTTGGGGGCCCCCTTCCAAAATTATGTCTGGCATCCCCGACTTCCAACTGACACGGCTTCTGTTACTAAAAATAGAAAAAAGGGGGTGAGGTGAATTTCAAAAATCTTCTTATATGAAACTAGGCCAGTTGTAACCAAAGTAGGCAGTAATGGTTCTTAGGAGATTCTCTTTCAGAAATATGTCCAATGACCCGTACTGTTAAAAAAGATGGCCGTCACAGCCAAACTTAGTTTAACATAGGACCCTATGGAAAAATTCATTGAAAAATCTTGTCTTTAACCACTTGACCAATTGGAACCAGACTTGGCAGCAATGGTCCTTAGATGGTCCTCTTACAGAGGTCTGTCCGATGACCTGGACTGTCAACCAAGATGGCTGCCACAACTGAACTTAATTTAACATAGGGCCCTTTAGGAAAATTCATTGAAAAATTTTCTTGTCTGAAACAAGTTGACATATTGGAGCAGGACTTGGCAACATTGGTCCTTAGGAGGTCCTTTTTCAGAAATGTGTCTGATTTCGTGGACTGTGAGCCAAGATGGCCGCCACAGCAGAACTTAGTTTAACATAGGACCCTATGGGAAATTCACTCAAAAATCTTCTCGTCTGAAACCACTAAGCCAATTAGAATTAGACTTGGTACCAATGGTCCTTAGATGGTCCTCTTTCAGAATTTTGTGCGATGACCCAGACTGTCAACCAAGATGGCCGCCACAGCCGAACTTATTTTAACATAGGGCCCTATGGAAAAATTCATTGAAAAATCTTCTTTTCTGAAACCACTTGACATATTGAAGCCAGACTTGGCAGCGTTGGTCCTTTGGAGGTCCTCTTTCAGAAATGTGTCAAGTCACCCGGATTGTTAACCGAGATGGCTGCCACACCGAATTTTGTTAAATATTGGACCCTATAGGAAAATTCATTTAAAAATCTTCTTGTGTGAAACCGCTTAGCCAGTTGGAACAAGACTTAGCAGAAATTGTCCTTAGATGGTTCTCTTTTAGAAATGTATCCGTTGACCTGGACTGTCAACCAAGATGACTGCCACAGCTGAAACTAGTTTAACATAGAATCCTATAGAAGAACCAGCCAAATTTACTGCAACACTTAAATTTTTAGGTCTGCTCAAGGCGAAAAGTTAAATCCAGGTGAGCGATACAGGCTCTTGAGAGCCTCTAGTTTCTTCTTTCATAAAATAATCCTTGCATAACAAAGAGGAGGGGATGGGATCCAGGTCACATGCGAGGACAAGGACAAATCAAATTTGTCTTCTTCAACTTTCGTCACGTCGTCGTCGTACGTCGGCGTCGGCATCCGTGGACAGTTAGGTTTCAACTAATTTGCTTTTGCTTTATTAAACGAATCCCAACAAGAAATACAAGTTGGGATGATTTTGGGAAATCTGACCCCTTCCGTTTTTTTTCTGGGGATCATTAAGTTATTTTTTTATTATGTCAGTGTAACGTTTAAAACTGTTATCCGATTTTTATGATTTTTGGTTTATAATGTACCTCGATAAAAACGGGAAAACCCATACATATCTCTTACCGTTTTAGAGATATAAGGGGCCAAAAACGTTTTAGAGATATAAGGGGCCAAAAAAGGGACACACCTTAATTTTCGAAAAGTTTTTATTTCTTATCCGATTTTGATGAATTTTTTTAAACAGTTCTTTATAAGAAATACTATAAAACTTACTTAAGGCATTTTTATGTTACATTCGTCGTTGCAGAGATAAAAGGGATTAAAGGGGCCAAAATTAGATATTTTGTAGGATGCATAAAAATATTTACATTTCATCCGATTTTAATGGAGATTTTTTTTCATTTTAATTCATCTTGATGTCAGGGTTTCCAGTAGTATGTCCACAGATTTCTTCTATGTTTTACGGTTTTTGAGATATAAAGGGTTTAAGGAACAAAAAAGCAATGTGCCTTGATATGTACGTTTTTTATTTTTTCATCCAATTCTTATTTCTTTTTAATTCATCTTGGTGAATGCTTCCATAATAAGTATGTCAACCATTTGTTCTATCTTTTATTGTTTCTGAAATAGAAGGGGTCAAAGTTAGCAATTTTGGATGAAACATAAGGTTTTTTTTTATTGTTCATCCAATTTCATTGGAGATTTTTTCTTTTAATTCATCTTGATAAGTACTTTCGGTAGTACGTCAACAAATTTTTACTATCTTTTACAGTTCTTGCAGTTCGTATCATGCTTCGCTTAGCCAAGCCCTTTGTTTACGAGATATGAAGAGATCCTTATTGATATTAGTATTTGTAATAAAACGTATCACAAAATACCGAAATAAATTTGATGCACTGTATGGCCATTTCGTTGACTGGCAACTCATCAGCTGTGCTCGAGATCAAAATGTTGGAAATCCGGCTAAAGATATAATGATGAATTAATAAGCAAAACCATCAAAACCCACAACAATTAAAACAAACAGGAATCCAAACTCAGCTAAGGGTTACGTCTGCATCAAAAGGAAGAGCTTTAAAAATTTCTGGTAATTTTTGTCAAATTTTGAAAGGCATATTTAAAGGCATTTAAGTAATGAATCATGCCAGGACAAAAAGTCTGGCTACTGGGCTGATAATGCCCTCGGGGACTTACAGTCCACCAGCAGTGACATAGACCCAGTGGTAGTAATAAAACGTATCACAAAATAAGATTTTCGTCAACGTAAAAATTTATACACACACATTGGGAAAATTTTAATTTCTCTCTCTAAACAAAAATTGGTTTGTTTAAATGCTGTCAAGTCCAAACAGTCACACTGTCAAACATTTACAATTTGAATGTCACTCTTTAATCAATCCTATTGTGTTGATTTGTTAAATCGAATCATCGTTTATAATTGCGACTATACAAATGTCAAATGCCGCAAGTGATTTTGGTGAAATAGAGACCTAGTCGTCACCTTTCCGTTTCAAAATTACTCATTAGGGAGTTACACGAAAGAATAGATTTAACTGAAAAATAGCCTTTTGGAATTTCAGTCAATTAAGTGTCAAATTTGAAGGCATGTGTACTTAAGTTTTCATGTGATACCGGTAAATGGATTTGTACAAAATTTAAGCAAAGATATTATTTGGACAAGGACATAATCTAATTGTGATTTTGCAAACCATAGAAATATAATTTTTGTAAATACAACTCTCATATATTTGTTGATCGTGATTCCTAGTATAAATGTACATTTACCAAGGTGTACAAATGGTAACGCCGGATAGACGGTATACTTTTTGATTTGTTAGTGATAGCTCCTTTTATCAAATCAACTTTATTACTCATTTACACTCGGTATTGGGCCAAACGCTTGAATCAAAAACAAACAGGAAAACATAAGAGAATGCAATAAAATATGGTAATATATAAGCTGGCAAATAGAATCAAAGGTCCCTTGTCCTCATACAGCTCCTTGCACGAGGGTTTAATAATTAAGATTACCTAGAGATTTCATTTGTTCCGATGTGGAGTAAGTGCGATATCATGTCTTATAAGGACAACTTAAGCAATATTGTCGTTTTCATGTAACTTATTGACTGGGTACCAGGGGAATAGTAAGTTTATTGTCCACTAAGCCAATGCGCCTCGCGGAAATAGTTGGTATCGAGGGTACAATAAACTTGCTATTGCCCAGTCAACAAGATATAATATTGCACTCATTATGAAGTGCCAAAATTGTATTATATTTTTTGATAATGTAGTACTGTTATGCCCCTTATAATTTATTGTCTAAAACATTCTGATTTTAACACGCAGTCCATGTGGATATTTTGTATAATTGTGTGAACGGGTTCCCAATAATGATTTAGTAAAAATAAAGGAATAACACGGGACAGACAGTTAAGTATTTCGCAAAGAGAATTGGGTATAGACTGGAAGGAGAAAAGATGTCCAGGGGGACGTTAAACTTATTAGAATACTGGAGATCCATAATGAAGATGTTCCTACATTGTACTGGATACCCAAGTTACATAGATGTCCATACAAACAACGCTTTATATCTGGATCTCCCAAGTGTTCCACCAAACCATGGTCTCAACTTCTAACTTCTATTTTAACAGCTGTCAAATAGGGCCTCCAAAGTTATTGTGAGAAGAAGCGCCGGCGTATGGAGTATATATTTCACAATTCATACGTTATTCTAGAGCTTGTGCCATATACATTGACTTCCTGGACAGAGCCCATGTTTGGTATTTCTTGACTCTACTTAAAGAAGCACCACAAAACAAGAGCCTCCCAAGAGCCTGAATCGCTCACCTGTTATCTTTTGTGTACCAGTAGATCTTGCATCAATGCTTATTTTTGCTATTTAATGTATACCGTCGCAATTTTCTCCTTTATATTGACCTGTACAGCTAAAATATAGAATCCTGAAGCCAAATAGATATGGTTGATAGGGACATTTTCATCGGTTGCTATGGTCTTTTTCTATGGCATTGACTATTGACCTTCCATTTTGACTTGAACAGGTAAATTGTAGGGTCCTGAACCCAAATATATATGGTTGCTATGGACTTTTTCAATGACCTTGACCTTTCTTTTTGACTTGTACAGGTAAATTATAAGGTCCTTAACCCAAATATATATGGTTGCTAGGGACTTTTTCATCGGTTGCTATGGAATTTTTCAATGACCTTGACCCTTGACGCTCCCTTTTACTTGTACAGCTACCATTTAATTTATTTCAAGTAATGTCCTAAACATCTGTGACAACGTCAGACCATTATTTTCTGTTTACATGTAAATAATCTTTCAAGGGCAAAAACTTCTATATGGGGTCAATTGACGATTTTGGTCATTTGACTTATTTGTAGATCTTACTTTGCAGAACATTTTTGCTGTTTACAGTTTGTCTTTATCTATAATAATATTCAAGCTAATAACCTAAAACTGCTAAATTTCCCTAAAATTAACAATTCAGGGGTAATAACCCAACAAACCGATTCGTCTGAAAATTTCATAGCAGGTAGATGTTGACCTGATGAACATTTTTACCCATATCAGTTTTGCTCTAAATGCTTTAGTTTTTGAGATATAAGACAAAAACTGCAGTTTACCACTATGTTCTATTTTAACCATGTCGACCATGTTGGCGGGGTCATCGGACACATTTTTAAACTAGATACCTTAATGATGCTTGTGGCCAAGTTTGGTTCTATTTGGTTCAGTAGTTTCAGAGGAGAGGATTTTTGTAAATGTTAACGGACGACGACGGACGACAGACGGTGGACGCCGGATGACGACAGACGACGGACGCCAAGTGATGAGAATAGCTCACTTTACCCTTTGGGTTAGTTGAGCTAAAAAAGCAAATCCTCACTTGATGTAATTTCTGTTTTTCAACTAAGTACATTGGAGTATCTCCTGATACATATAGCTCTGACCTCAGATGGCTTTGGTTTTACCAGTCTGGTCTGTTAGGTGTTCAATGTTTTGGAGAAAACAAGCAATCTAGGTCTAGCTTGAGGACAAATGATAAATCGTAAGTTGACAAAATGTGCACATCTTGTGCATCTTGTGTATCATAAAATAATTTAAAAAGTTTGTGATATGTGTTGGAAGGTCGTTATGAAAGTTGATAAAAATGGAATGTCCATGCATGAAAGTCAAATCTTCCAGATTCGCATTAGTATTTTCGTTCGCCCGTTCCCCCTCCAGCCCTCCCCCCTTTTGCACAAGCGCTCGGTATTTTGCCCATGTCCTTAATAAAATCTTTATAACAGTTATTATTTTCTTCGTAGCAATAGTTGATTGAACGTTTATAAATATATTTTTTTCGGCAGTGGAACAAATATGGCGGAGAGAAAAGTAAAAGATAACATGGATGAGAAAAAAGTAAAAGATAACAGAACAAGAGAAGAGAAACTTCGTTACGCACAGACGCGTATTATACTTGCGGTTTTAACGGCAGCAACTATCTTTTATCTGGGACACAGATACCTACCTATGAACACCTCCAACTTGGAAACGATTGGCGATCGCCATGTCTTTGCTATCAAATGGTTGTTCATTTCATCGTTCTCTGTCATTGTGGCAATATACGGAGTAGGCAATGTGCGTCGTACTACCAGCGCAGTTGATCCGATTGAAGGTGGTGCTGAACAGTTGGTTGACGTTCCAAACCGTATTCTTCGGAATACAATCGAGCAATTTATACTTCATTCTATTGGACTTATGACCCTCTCCTCGTATCTAGATGCAGACAACATGAAGGCTGTTCCATTGTTAGTTGTGATATTTCTGCTGGGAAGATTTTTCTTCTGGTTGGGATATAGTTCAGTGGCAATGAGGAGAGCCTTTGGATTCGCTATGACATTTTTCCCAACAATTGCAGTATATTTATACTGTTTATATCGGTTTGTGACTGAATTCATTATTTAGACTTTTAATAACCACCGGCTTCCATAAGTACACGGTAGTACTAGTTACATGTATGAAAACTTGTTACAGAAGAAATTAAAAATAACTTAAAAACAGTTTCTCCTGAAATGCATGAAAATACAATGAAACGTTACCGTCTTAAAAATGTTGTCACATTTACAGCCCGCGTTAAGTTTTATGAAATCCCATTCTCCGTAGCTGTTCTTCTCTAAGTTTCCTCTGGTTCAATGGATGTATCACCATGCATGGACTGTTTTCTTTTTACTGTTGAAAACTATTCGCATTTTATTTTTGTAATCCCAAAACTTCTCAAGAGCGTTTTAACTCTTACCTAGGGTAATGTCTTTATTCAAAATAATTTTTTAAGATATATTTCGTGATTTTTTCATAAATTATGAGAGGATAAAAAGAGATGTCCTCAAAACTAGTAATCTCTATTATGACATGTCGTCGCCTTGGTGACCGCTTTGCAGAACACTTGCGTTCTATAAAGAATGGAACTGATTGTCCAGTTGGCAATCACTTTCGATTGCCTGGTCACAGCTCGTCAAACGTCTGCGTAACCATTTTAAGGACAGTTAATGGAGAAAGACAATACAGACAACGCCTTGAGCAGAAAATAATTTTTAGCCTGGGGACACTCCGACCCCGTGGAATTAATGTAAAAAATTCTTAATTTCAGTTCATTTACTAAGTATGCACACTAACGTTTTGCGGTACAGTTATCTTATATGGTACATTTTCTATACATCACAACGTCAATATATTATTTTACTTATTTTTACTATATAGTTTTACTATCTCTACTTTTCTATGAAGTACTTTTTACTGATGACACCCATGTCAAAAGATTTTTTGTTTTTGTTTACATTTTATGTACGGACTCAGTCTTGCTCTGGGTTTCAAAGAGTCAACACCTTTTTATTTTTATTTTTTACACACTCGTGATCAAGTCTATATTGGTCGAAACGTTGAGTATTTTTAACTTTTTAGTTTGTTGTTGTTTTTTTACGATTTTATATTTGGTTTTATTCGACTTGTGTATTTCTTACATTTTAGTCGTTTTACGCCCCTTTTGACAGCTCACCATTTCCATTTATTTTTCTTGTAATCTCTATTATGGACACAGTAGTTATAAGTTGTGGTTTTGAACTGACTCTTAAATCACTGATTTGTGCAAAACATTTAAAATTAACCAAAATATGCGACAATGTCAAAGAAACCCACGTCAAAAAACTATTTATCTGGAGTACTTAAATTATTTTGTTTTTTCTTTGGAATAGCAGGCGTTTTAAGTGTTCGTGGTACAACAAGTGCAATGGACCCCATCGAGGGTGGTGCTGAAAGATTAGTTGAACTTCCAAATCGTATTCTTAGAAATACAACGGAACAATTTATTCTTCACGCCATTGGACTAATGACGCTATCTTCGTACTTAGATGGAGAATGCATGAAAGCTATTCCATTGTTGGTGGTAATATTTTTGGTTGGAAGATTCTTCTTTTGGTTGGGATACAGCTCAATGGCGATGCGAAGAGCCTTCGGATTTTCAATGATATTTTTGCCTACACTAGGGGTATATGTGTACTGCTCGTATCGTTTTGTGACCAGTTCTATCATGTAGTTTTATCTTTCATTTGTAATTTGAATTTGATAAAGAAACGTAGTTCATCAGGACTGGTACCATGGAATATTTATTTGCTTTTGAGATTACTCATTGCAAGTGACATGTCTTCGGACTACAAGGAAATAACGATTTCAATAGATTAGTCTATTTCTACTTCCTTCCCTGTTAAATGTATTCCCTTGTTTGCTGTATATCTGATAGTAATTCAAGAAAATATTACTTTGAATTTTTGTTGAATGATAAAGCTTATTTCAAACAAATAACGGATTTGATAAGTTATTCATATAGTTAATCCCAATTTCTGCAGAACTGAGGACAGGTGTTTACTAGGATCAATGTACGTATGTTCATGTATTATAGTTATACTGTATATTTTGTCACATACCTGTCGAGTAAAATGGCAATAGAGATTGATTTGATTTGATTATTAGATAAATAATTAATTCATGCATCATAAAAATGGATTCTAAACTGAATGAAATAGTCTTACTATGCTTGACAGAAATAAAATGTGGAAATTTTATGTAACAAGTCTATCAAAATGTATATTGATAAAACTGTAACGTGTTTAGTAGCTATCCACTTTTTTCTCTCTCGGGACCAGATCTTGAAAGGGCGTTCGTACTTACTTTCGTCGAATGTAACAATACAAAAGCAAAGATGCATGGGGGGCATTATAACGCCAGGTATGTTAAAAATACAAAAAGACCCAAATCTGTTGATGGCAGGTCCGATCATGTATTCAGAATAACTGGAAGTTTGGAGTGTATGCACCAACTGCTGGTGGAAAAAAAAACATTATTTGGCATCACCTGTCCAGTGAACTGGATAAGTAAATTTTGATGTGACCTAACTGCAAAACTGACATCCAAAGCTTAGTTATTTGATGTTGTTGCGATTTCTTTTAATTAATCATTAATTAGTAACTTTATTTGCATAAAATACACCCATATGGGTCAACGCAAAACAATACATAACATTTCAATATATATACATCACAATAGACATTAACACAACATGAATACAACAAAGAACTTACAATAAAAAAAAAAAAAAATCTTTATAATTATAATATGAACTCTGACCAATGTGGACCCTATTTTCGTAGTGCCAATGACTGCTTTATAAAGTCGCAAACATAAGGAAAAAGTTCTAATTTAGGGTTTAAAATTTGACTAATATGTTCCAATTTGTTATTAAAATCTATATTCAAATTAAGTTGAAGATGTTGGAACATAGTTTGCCTTTGCTTTTTAATGTTACAAATTAAGAAAAAATGATACTCATCCTCAATTTCTTTACACACAGTACATAGCCGGTTTTCCCTTAAAATATTTTTGTATCTTCCTACTTCTATATTTAAAGAATGGTCACTGAGTCTGATTTTAGTAAAAATTTGTCTATTTTTGAAACTGGATTCTTTTATTGAATATTTTTCCAATCCAAAATCAGATTTTATCTGTTTATATAAATATAATTTTGAATCGCTTGTAAGACTTGATAATTTCAACATTAGTTGATTTTTATATTTATCCTCTACCAGTTTTCTTGTTTTACATTTTAAATTATATTTAATTTTATGAAAAGGTTTATCAAACTTTTCGTATTCTTTAATGTCAAGATCAAATTCTTCAAATATTTTCAAGGCATGAGTATACCATGTGTACATGCCTTCATCGTTTAATTTTTTGTTTACATTATATGCTTCTTTCAGCAAGGGATTAGTTTTGTCGGAATTAATTCTACTGAAATACAATATAACTTGAATTTTTATGAAACTTTCAATTGGTAGTCTACCTAACTCAGTTTTTGAAGAAATATTACATGCTGTCTTTTTAAACCCCAAAATTGATTTGCAGTATCTGTTATGTATTTTTTCAAAGGAAGACCTAGCTGTAAGACTTAAGGAATCGCATATATTTCCATTTTTTCTGGCTCTTTCCTTATTAATTGGCATTCAGTTCTTTTCAGTAACATTGTGGATTATTTACTGTTTTCTTTATAATTTGTTTTCTAGAAACCCTGAGGGAACAATTACTTGTTATTTGTTTGAGGAAAATTGGGGAAAACGGATTTTTTTTTGGGGGGGGGAGGGGGGGGCAGTAACCACGAGCCTATGTTTACTTTCTCTTTTTTTTCATGCTTGCCAATGTAGATGTTTTCTCAGTTTTAAACTTTTTTATTCCTTCATTACATACATTCATCATATGTTCAAACATACTTAGGGATGGAGCCTATTTTTTTCATATTCCTCCCATACTGCATTAAAATCAAATGACTGTTCTCAAAAAAGGCGTTGCACATCACATTTAATTGATATCATCATTCTCATGTTAATTGTTAAGCCGGTATACTGTGTGTATTGCTCTCAACTGAACATGATACTAAATCTTACAGGTCTTATAAAGGAAAGGGGAATGGAAGGAATATGGATAAGGTCTAATAAATGTCTTAATTTGGGTGAAAAGGGTACCGGCAATGTAATATAGTGAAAAGGGTAGGATTTAATATACTTTTGTTCAATGTAAATAGATAACTGTATCATATATAATATTGAACCCGGATTCCTGTGTCCACGTGAATATATGAACTTGACCTGAATATATACAAATATATTGTGTCGATGAGTATTGAAATATACAAACATAAGACGGTGTCATTTTGTAGAATATAGTCTACAGCGGGTAAGTTAAATAATTAAATTATGTTCATACGATAAGTACAAGAACATTTGTATTTTTATTAAATTGACAACACGCCTTTTTTCTCCTTTCGTAAAATAATCCTTGCTTAACAAAGAACAGGGGGTGGGATCCAGGTCACATGCGAGACAAATCAAAGTAAGTAAGTATGTAAGTAAGTAATGTCTTTATTTAAAGAGGGTAACACAGTTAGTATTAAAATACTAATCTTCCCTGAGGCCCTCAATTAAAATATAAATAAATTAATAAAACACACACAATAAATTAATCTAACATTGATCCAAATTCTACAAACAAAGGACCATCTATATACATATATGTAATCAATAAAATGTTACATTTAATATAAACATTGAAAGAATAGAACATCTCGCCTTCAATACTGTGACTATAATTTAACAAATTTAGAAAGTTTCACGGAGCTTTAAGTAATCTGTATAATTTCTTTTGAAGGTTTCTATATTTGTATTCAATTTTAGGTCTGTTGGTAAAGCATTCCATAAAATGATTCCAGAATAGTAAAAACTTTTCTTCGTAAAATTTGTATTTGGACGAGGTACAAACAAGTTTCTTCTTTTTGTTGAAACATTATTAGCAGTGTTAAAGACATCACATAAATATTCTGGAGCAAGATTATTGACGCATTTAAACATTAAAACACCTTTGTGATATTCAATTCTTTTAAAAATAGTTAGCCATCCAAGTTTTTTAAATAGTATATTGGTAGGTATGTCTCTTTTTGCATTAAGTATAATTCTTGCAGCCCTTTTTTGTAACTTGTACAACTTTTCTAAATTTGCTAAACTGGCTTGGCCCCATATTGTACAACAATAATAAAAAAAAAATGGTAAGATATAAGCATTATAGTACAAAATTAAACCTTCTGATAGAAGATAAGATTTTAATCTGCACATCAGCCCAAGCCGAGAAGAAATTTTTGAAACTAGTTTGTTAATATGTTCAGCCCAAGATAAACAGTTGTCAATCATAACACCTAATAATTTTTCACATTTAACATTATCCAGCAATGTATTATTAAAGAACACACTGACAGTATTGTTTCTAATCCTTTTACTGGATGATACAAGTATTGATTTGGATTTTGTTACATTTATCATCATATCATTTTCATTACACCATTCTTGCACATTTTGTATATCAAAATTCAATTTGCTATTGATGTCACATATATTAGAAGATGAACAGTGAATGGTAGTATCATCTGCATATAAATCAGGACTAGTGTATTGTAAATATAACGGTAAGTCATTTATATATAAAAGAAAAAGCAAAGGTCCAAGAATACTACCTTGTGGAACACCACAATACATATTTTGGCCATTTGATTCAAAATTATTGATGACAACTTTTTGTGGTCTTTCTGATAGATAAGAGTTAAACCATTTCATAGACAGCTCATCAAATTTATATTCTCTTAATTTCGAAAGTAAGATATTATGATTGACTAAATCAAATGCTTTCTTAAAATCAAGAAATAGAATACCAGTATAATTGAGAATAAACAATTTTTTCAAATAATTTAGATATAACTGGAAGTATTGAAATGGGTCTATAATTATTCATATCTGCATTATTTCCGTTTTTATACAAAGGAGTAATCCGAGCTTCTTTCATTTTTGCGGGAAATATACTAATCCACTTGATTTGTGTATATTGACTGTTAACATTTGTGTTAAAACTTCCTCTGGTAAAATACATGTATAAGAAAAATGTTCTTCTTTACCTAGCTTTGAATTGATCCATTGATTTAATTTTTCAGTGGATCCATAAAGTTTTGAATTAGAGATAATAGTTTTAGAAATGGAAGTAAAATGGGTGTTAAATCTTTCACAAATTTCCGTCATGTCATTTATTTCTTCAACCCCAACTAATAAATTTGTTATTTTACTTTTTGAAGTTGCATATATATCTTTTAAATGTTTCCATAATTCATTAACATTTTTACCAGATTTTATAGCTTCATCAAAGTAACTAGCTTTGCTATTTCGCATTACAGATGTTAACTTTTTTCTGATTGTTCTAAAATTATCAAAATCTCTTATTTTATGATAAAAGTTTCTTTGTCTTCTTAAATCAACAAATTCCTTTTTATGCCACTTTGGCTGTACATTCCGTTTTACACGTTTTAAACATATGGGAGCATGTTTGTCTAGAGTTTTAAGCAATTTGTTATACCATAATTCAAGTGCCTCGTCTGGATCCAAAACAAATAAAATTTCATGGAAGTTTTGTTTTTTAAGATCATCCAGTTCATTGAATTTCTTGAAATTCCTATACTTAATGACAGTGTGTTTATTTGAACAAAAATCAATGTTAAAATTCACACTTTTTACAATACAGCTCACAGGATAATGGTCACCTGGACAGTATGTTGGAACATGTACATGTATTATGTCCTCGGGCCTTGTCGTATAGATATGATCAATTAAAGAGACACTTTCACTTGTAACTCGTGTGGGACTATAAATCAGTTGATCTAAGCAATACGTTAACATTATATTACTCCAGTGACTTGGTAACGGTTTTAAGAAATCTATATTTAAGTCTCCTGTAATAATTATGTAGTTATTTTTTGATAATGCATTAGTTAACTCATTTTCAAATTTGTGATACCAAGATACAGTGCTATTTGGAGGTCTATACACAAAGCAAATTAACAAGGATTTTTTATGTTTCGGGAATATTTCAAACCATACAGATTCAACATCTTCAGATTCAAGTTCAATTCGCCGTTCATATTTAATATCTTCATGGAAATAAATAATCCAACCACCTCCATTCTTTGCAGTTCTATCTTTTCGGTTATATGTATAATCTTCTATATCTAATTCACTAGAGGTAATTTTACACTTATTTTCATTTAAAAATGTTTCACAAAAACCAAGTATATGTGGTTTAAAGTCATCTCTTATCATTGAAACGGTCGACTTAATTTCATCTAATTTTGGTAAAATATGATTTATATTTTGACAAGAGATCTTTAAACCTTTAGATTTAATATGACCAAAAATGTTAGTATTATCTCCATTAAAATGATTATCATTATTCACCTTTTGAGTACATGCATTTCTTTCATTCAAAGAACTATTACATTTTGCCCCAGGAGAAGATTTACAATTTAATAAGTTATCAAAATTCAAATGACAAATACACATAATATTATCATTACCACAATTTTCACAGAGAATAGAGGATATTGTGTTATATCTGTTAACTGAAATAAGTTCGGTTTCCTCTTCTTTAACGAACCCCTACAGGTATTTTGGCTTTAAATACTGTCCCATATACATATCATGTTTCATATGGCGATTGTTCATCCAACACAAGTTTTCTTTGTGTCCGAAGCTGTGGCAGTTATAACATTCTAGTCTGGTATTGTAGCGGCATTTACTTACAGAATGATTACTTTCTCCACAATTATAACATGGACGACGATTGGTAGGCCGAACATATCTTGTTTTCCATAAAGACGGATCAGCAGTCCCATCCTTTCTGTTGTTATGGACATTTCTCAAAATTCTTATCTTTTCATTGATGTTTTGAAGCATCAGATTTGTCCCGTTTCTTGTTAAGTGTATTCCATCGGACATCAGCATATTGTTTAAAACTTTACCGTTTTTGAGAACAAAATTTTCAGGATGGTCCACAAATTCAACTGAAAGTTCCTGGCACAATTCTTTTAAGCAACTGTTGTAATTGTCAACATTGGTGGCCAGTCTTGGCAATAATCCACCAATAACAATTCGTTTTGAAACGTTTTGACTTCTAATCCCTTGAATAATAAGTCTGAAGTTATTTGTAAATTCTCTGATGTCAACATTATTTTCGGCATCATTCCCTCCGAACTGTAATACTACATCGTCAAATGGTGACAGGTCTAGTTTTTCAATATGTCTTTTTAAGGATGTTGTTGTACCACCTCTATTTGTATTGATACTAACGTGATCCATCACGGATTTTGTGTTAATACCTTTCGTTACAGAGCTTCCGATAATAATGGTGTTTCCGGTTTTATTCTGATTTTTACGAGGTTTAATTTGTATTTTTCTGGTATTGAATTCTCGTTTCTTTGGTTTGTTTATTATTGGAGTAGATGTAGAACAAATATTACTATTACATGATTTCAGGACGGATTCATTATGGCTATTATGATTTGATACTTGGGCTCGCATGGCCATTTGATTTTTCAAAATTTTGATTTCCTCTTCATAATTTTCAATTCTCATTTGTTTTGTTGCAGCCTCTTCTTGCAAAATTTTATTATTCTGTTGCTCAGTTTTCAGAAGGGCTTTAAGTTGAACAATTTGAATTTCCAGATCGGTATTTCTAGCTCTAATGCAGTCAGATTCAGATGTTAATTTATGTAACTTATCATTTATAACTTTCATTTCCGACGATAAACATGTGATTGCAGTAGAAAGACATTCACATTATTAAGATTATTGTCTTCTTCAACATGTTCAACGCATAATGCCCTATATTCCATTTATTTATAAATGTACGTGTACTTCCGACATCACTTTATTGGATAAGATTGGTTCTGAGACGGAAAAGATCTATCTATCTATCTATCAATTCATTTTTTAATTTGTGGTCGTATTATGGTATATGAGACTCGTCACGTCGTCGTCGTACGTCGGCGTCTGCATCCGTAGACAGTTATGTTTCAACTAATTTGTTTTTGCTCTATTAAACGAATTCCCACAAGAAATACAAGTTGCCACGATTTTGGGAATCTGGCCACTTCCGTTTTTTTTCTGGGGATATTAAATTATTTTTTTTATTATGTCAGTGTCACGTTCAAAATTTTTATCCGATTTTTATGATTTTTGGTTTAAAATGTTCCTCGATAAAAATGGGAAAACCTATACAGATCAGTTTTTAACTATCTCTTACCGTTTTAGAGATACAAGGGGCCAAAAAAGGGACACACCTTAATTTTCGAAAAGTTTTTATTTCTTATCCGATTTTGATGGATGTTTTTTAAACAGTTCTTATATAAAACTTACTTCAGGCATTTTTATGTAACATTCATCGTTGCAGAGATAAAAGGGATTAAAGGGACCAAAATTTAGATATTTTATAGGATACATAAAAATATTTACATTTCATCCGATTTTAATGGAGATTTTTTTCATTTTAACTCATCTTGATGATGGTTTCCAGCAGTATGTCCTCAGATTTCTTCTATGTTTTACGGTTTTTGAGATATAAAGGGTTAAAGGAACAAAAAAGCAATGTGCCTTGATATGTACATTTTTTTATTTTTTCATCCAATTCTTATTTCTTTTAATTCACCTTGGTGAATGCTTCCATTAGTATGTCATCAAAACCCAAAACAATTAAAACAAACAGGTATCCAAACTCAGCTAAGGGTAACGTCTGCATCAAAAGGAAGAGCTTTAGAAATTTCTGGTAATTTCTGTTAAATTTTGAACAGAATATTTAAAGGCATTTAAGTAATAAATCATGCCAGGACAAAAAGTGTGGCTACTGGGCTGATAATGCCCTCGGGGACTTACAGTCCACCAGCAGTGACATAGACCCAGTGGTAGTAATAAAACCGTATCACAAAATAAGATTTTCGTCAACGTACAAATTTAAACACACACATTGGGAAAATTTTAATTTCTCTCTCTAAACAAAAATTGGTTGTTTAAATGCTGTTAAGTCCAAACAGTAATTACATTTACACTTTAATGAATCCTATTGTGTTGTAATTATAGTGTATTTGGTTAAATCAAATCATCGTTTATAATTGCGACTATACAAATGTCAAATGCCGCAAGTGATTTTGGTGAAATAGAGACCTGGTCGTCACCTTTCTGTTTCAAAATTACTCACTAGGGAGCTACACGAAAGAATAGATTTAACTGAAAAATAGCATTTTGGAATTTCAGTCAATTAAGTGTCAAATTTGAAGGTAAGTTTTCATGTGATACTGGTAAATGGATTTGTACAAAATTTAAGCAAAGATATTATTTGGACAAGGAGATAATCAATTGTGATTTTGCAAACCATAGAAATATAATTTTTGTAAATACAACCCTCATATATTTGTTGATCGTGATTCCTAGTATAAATGTACATTTACCAAGTAGGATCTTCAGTTAACGCTAGGTGCAGCACTGGGCGGACACATCGATTTTAAACATTGTATCTGGTACCCAAATCATCTATAGATAGGTGATAAAGATTTCTTAACCCAGTTTTCAAATATCTTCCGGACAAAAAGCTCCGCGTGGCTTTAGTTGAATATCCTATGCCAAGGTGTATAAATGGTAACGCCGGATAGACGGTATACTTTTTGATTTCATAGTGATACCGGCTTTTATCAATTCAACTTTATTACTCATTTACACTCAGTATTGGGCCAAACGTTGAATCAAAAACAAACAGGAAAACATAAGAGAATGCATTAAAATATGGTAATAAATATAAGCTGGTAAATGGAATCAAAGGTCCCTTGCCCTCATGCAGCTCCTTGCACGAGAGTTTAATAATTGAGACAACCCAGAGATTTCATTTGTTCCGATGTGGACTAAGTGCGATATCATGTCTTATAAGGACCACTTAAGCAATATTGTCGTTTTCATGTACTTATTGACTGGGTATGAGGGGAATAGTAAGTTTATTGTCCACTAAGCCAATACGCCTCGCGGAAATAGTTGGTATCGAGATTACAATAAACTTGCTATTCCCCAGTCAACAAGATATAATATTGCACTCATTATGAAGTGCCAAAATTGTATTATATTTGTAGATAGTGTAGTATTGTTACGCCCCTTAAAATTTATTGTCTAAAACATTCTGATTTTTACATGCAGTCCATGTGGATATTTTGTATATTTGTGTGAACGGGTTCCCAATAATGATTTAGTAAAAATAAAGGAATAACACGGGACAGACAGTTAAGTATTTCGCAAAGAGAATTGGGGATAGACTGGAAGGAGAAAAGATGTCCAGGGGACGTTTAACTTATTAGACTACTGGAGATCCATAATGAAGATGTTCTACCTTGTACTGGATACCCAAGTTTCATAAGTGTCCATACAAACGACGCTTGATAGCTGGATCTGCCAAGTGTTCCACCAAACCATGATCTCAACTTTTAACTCTAATTTAACAGCTGTCAAAACGGGCCTCAAAAGTTATTGTGAGACAAGCTATTCAAGAAGTGGTATCAATCAAATGTGGATACTCCAACGACTTAAAGGATATTTTACAATCTCGGTCAATTTCAGTCTGTAACAGCTTAAAAACATTTGATTTCTCTACCCCCTATACCACCAAAAAAAAAAACAGGAAGAACAGAACAAGTTAGCCTTTAATTTCAGCTTCCGCTACATAGATGATGTTTTATCACTCAACAATACACGTTTTGGGAATATCTTACACTCATCTGTTCCAATGAGCTCGAAATTAAGGATATCACAGACACTGCCAAGTCTGCATCTTATCTTGACCTTCACCTCGAAATTGACACCAGAGGAAGGTTGAATACAAAACTTTACGACAAACGGGATGACCTTGACTTTCCATTTTTGAGCGGCAATATTCCAGAAGCGCCGGTGTATGGAGTATATATTTCACAACTCATACGTTATTCTAGAGCTTGTGACATATACATTGACTTCCTGGACAGAGCCCGGCTCCTGGCAGAAAAGTTGCTCAGACAGGGGTATGTTGCTCCTTAGTTGGAGTCATGACTTGATTGACAGGTATGAAAAAACCGTTTCCCAAATGAAAATTGATCTGTTCCATTGATGTTATCCCTTCCTCATACCGGATTTGATATGGGCAGCATGGCCTGTGTCCTGAATGAAGCAGAGACTGCTTACTCTTCGGGAGCACCTGGGTCTACCCCCGGTTTTTGATAGGGTCCATGTTTGGTATTTCTTGACTTTACTTAAAGAAGCACCATAAAACAAGAGGCTCCAAAGAGCCTGAATCGCTCACCTGTTATCTTTTGTGTACCAGAAGATCTTGCATCAATGCTTATTTTTGCTATTTAATGTATACCGTCGCAATTTTCTCCTTAATATTGACCTGTACAGCTAAAATATAGAATCCTGAAGCCAAATAGATATGGTTGCTAGGGACATTTTCATCGGTTGCTATGGTCTTTTTCAATGGCATTGACTATTGACTTTCCATTTTGACTTGAACAGGTAAATTGTAGGGTCCTGAACCCAAATATATATGGTTGCTAGAGAATTTTTCATCAGTTGCTATGGACTTTTTCAATGACCTTGACCTTTCTTTTTGACTTGTACAGGTAAATTATAAGGTCCTTAACCCAAATATATATGGTTGCTAGGGAATTTTTCATCGGTTGCTATGGAATTTTTCAATGACCGTGACCCTTGACGCTCCCTTTTACTTGTACAGCTACCATTTAATTTATTTCAAGTAATGTCCTAAACATCTGTGACAACGTCAGACCATTATTTTCTGTTTACATGTAAATAATCTTTCAAGGGCAAAAACTTCTATAAGGGGTCAATTGACGGTTTTGGTCATGTTGACTTATTTGTAGATCTTACTTTGCTGAACATTTTTGCTGTTTACAGTTTGTCTTTATCTATAATAATATTCAAGCTAATAACCTAAAACTGCAAAATTTCCCTTAAATTAACAATTCAGGGGTAATAACCCAACAAAGGGTTGACCGATTCGTCTGAAAATTTCATAGCAGGTAGATGTTGACCTGATGAACATTTTTAACCCTTTCAGTTTTGCTCTAAATGCTTTAGTTTTTGAGATATAAGACAAAAACGGCAGTTTACCCCTATGTTCTATTTTTAGCCATGTCGGCCATGTTGGTTGGCAGGCGGGGTCATCGGACACATTTTTAAACTAGATACCTTAATGATGCTTGTGGCCAAGTTTGGTTCCATTTGGTCCAGTAGTTTCAGAGGAGAGGATTTTTGTAAATGATAACGGACGACGACGGACGACAGACGACGGACGACGACGCACGACAGACGGCGGACGCCGAACGACGACGGACGACAGACGACGGACGCCAAGTGATGAGAATAGCTCACTTGACCCTTTGGGTCAGGTGAGCTAAAAAAGCAAATCCTCAATTGATCTAATTTCTGTTTTTCAACTAAGTACATTGGAGTATCTCCTGATACATATAGCTCTGACCTCAGATGGCTTTGGTTTTACCAATCTGGTCTTTTAAGTGTTTGCTCTTCAATGTTTTGGAAAAAACAAGCATTCTAGGTCTAGCTTGAGGACAAATGATAAATCGTAACTTGACGAAATGTGCACATCTTGTGCATCAACATTACCGGTATCATAAAATAATTAAAGGAGTTTGTGATATGTGTTGGAAATTCGTTATGGAAGTTGATAAAAAAGGAATGTGCATGCATCCAAGTCAAATTTTCCAGATTGGCATTAGTATTTTCGTTCGCCCGTTCCCCCCTCCACCCCCCCCCCCCCATGTCCTAAATAAAATCTTTATAACAGTTATTATTTTCTTCGTAGCAATAGTTGATTGAACGTTTATAAATATATTTTTTTCTGCAGTGGATCAAATATGGCAGAGAGAAAAGTAAAAGATAACATGGCTGAGAAAAAAGTAAAAGATAACAGAACAAGAGAGGAGAAACTTCGTTACGCACAGACGCGTATTATACTTGCGGTTTTAACGGCAGCAACTATCTTTTATCTGGGACACAAATACCTACCTATGAACACCTCCAACTTGGAAACGATTGGAGATCGCCATGTCTTTGCTATCAAATGGTTGTTCATTTCCTCGTTCTCTGTCATTGCGGCAATACACGGAGTAGGCAATGTGCGTGGTACTACCAACGCAGTTGATCCGATTGAAGGTGGTGCTGAACAATTGGTTGACGTTCCAAACCGTATTCTTCGGAATACAATCGAGCAATTTATTCTTCATTCTATTGGACTTATGACCCTGTCCTCGTATCTAGATTCAGAAAACATGAAGGCTGTTCCATTGTTAGTTGTGATATTTCTGCTGGGCAGATTTTTCTTCTGGTTGGGATATAGTTCAATGGCAATGAGGAGAGCCTTTGGATTCGCTATGACATTTTTCCCAACAATTGCCGTATATTTATACTGTTTATATCGTTTTGTGACTGAATTCATTCTTTAGACATTTAATAACCACCGACCTTCCATAAGTACACGGTAGTACTAGTTACATGTAAACTTGTTACAGAAGAAATTAAAAAGTTTCTCTTGAAATGCATAAAAATACAGTGAAGCAGTTACCGTCTTAAAAATGTAACATTTACAGCCCGCGTTAAGTTTTAAGGGGAAATAAGCCCATTCTCCGTAGCTGTTCTTCTCTAAGTTTCCTCTGGTTCAATGGATGTATCACCATGCATGGACTGTTTTTTTTTACTGTTGAAAACTATTCACATTTTATTTTTGTAATTCCAAAACTTCTCAAGAGCGTTTTAACTCTTACCTAGGGTAATGTCTTTATTCAAAATTATTTTCTAAGATATATTTGGTGATTTTTTCATAAATTATGAGAGGATAAAAAGAGATGTCCTCAAAACTAGTAATCTCTATTATGGACACAGTAGTTATAAGTTGTGGTTTTGAACTGAATCTTAAATCACTGGTGTGTGCAAAACATTTAAAATTAAATAACCAAAACAACTTCAAAGAAACCCACGTCAAAAAACTATCTAGTTATCTGGAGTACTTAAATTATTTTGTTTTTTCTTTGGAAAGTGGGGGGGGGTGTCTTTTCTTAAACTATGATCAGGGATCATATAATTCTTCATATAGAGTTCCTGCTATGATAAATGGAGGATATATGGTTACATTTAATGGTATTTCATGATATAAATATCCATTAACTATTAAACCAGCAATACCATTTTCGTTAGCCCAAATTATCTTTGTTATCGTGTACTCACTCGTTAACTAGTATTTTGGACTTCTAAATATTTGATCATATGTACAGTATTTGGCTTTAAAAAACACTTTCTGACGCTAAATCTTTGGACCTGAGATCGAACTATCTCCAAATATAACTACATTACTTGTTTGTTTCATTGCAATCCGTAATTTTTATTGGAAGATGCTAGTCACGTGGTTCTAAAATTTGACGTTTTATAACCCAATAAAAGTAAAACTCTTGTATAGGACGTGCCTCCAAAAACAACATCGACGATGCTGCAGTGCAGCGGAGTAATATTTCGAATCAATAAGGACAATATTTTAAAATTGCAGTAATTATTTTCACTTGTCAAATATAAAATGTAATAATAATTGAATTCATCATTTTAGTAGTTTTATAGGGTTATAAAAGCCTTGACCGGGCGCAAATATGTCCTAAGAAGAGCTGAATTCAATGTGTTTACACCTCAATAAAACTACAAAAATAAGGATTTCAACCAGAGACTTTATTTTCACGTGTATAATAGTTGTGCCTTGACGTCACAGAAGCCAATCGAAAGGTATGTTTTCAAAACGGCTTTTAAAGACAGGTACGGCTAAAATATAATGTCATGGCACCTTTCTTTCGAAAAACTGTTCATAAAGGGGGCATCAAAAGAAACCTTATATTGTCTAAGTTATCACAAATGAATATTCATAACGGCTTACGCTGGGTGGGGTGAGGGTATGGTTTATCGGGGTTTTACGCCGCTATCAGTTTTACGCCACTATCAGTACATTTGGCTATAGTTGTGGAGGGAAGTTTTATTGGTGGAGATAACCGGAGTACCGACCAACAGGCGGAAAACTGACACTACTTGTCAATTAGTTTCGGAGTCAAGCGCACCTCTGATAGAGTTTTGCAGTCGAACTCACAACTTATGGGTTACAATGATTACATATAGAATACAGACGGTGTGCCAATTTGACAAATGAACCAAATAAAAAATAAACTATTTAAATTACGAAAATAAAAAACCTTAGTATACATCAACGTGGACACAAAATAACACGCAATGAAAAGCTTTAGAAAATAACCGTAATGCAAGACTGCAAAGGCTAGCTCAAAGCTCTTATTCAAGGAGATATTTTCTTGATATGATATAGTACTACCATCTTTTTCATCTATCTGGTGAATTATAATAACTGAAAATTTGGTAACGAATGACTCCATTAAGACATGTCTTTCACCAACCTTTGACTCAATAAAATTGTATATCAACTATACTACTACTCCTTTACAGAATAACAAAAATGCACACTGCGATTTGTCTTATAAAATTAAACACCTGTGAGATCTCGACCCCACTATGCAGACAGTATAATACATATTACTGTCCGACTTGAAAACTATCTTACAACTGAGACTACTATTATAGTAGTCTCAGCTTACAACAGGGATCATATAATACTAATACTTCATATACAGTTCCTGCTTAAAAATTCTGCAACCAAATATTGTCATGTGTAATAGTAACCGAGGAACAAACCTAATTTTGAAAACATAACCTTATGAGAGTTTAAAGGTCAAGGCCGTGTTATACATGTATGTCACACATCCCCTATAACAAATCTAAATACTAAATATTTTTGACCTGTCATGTAAAGTTAATATGAACAGACCTTGTGTTATTGTTATATTTTTGTGTAGAATTTATTTAATTCTATTACGTCATATCACTTCAGGGCTCAGATGAGAAGCACTGCGCAACCGCAACCTCAGTGCGCTGTCAACTTTCGTTGATTACGGACGTGGGTCGGTAATCAGCCATAGCAACCTCTAAGTTAGTTGACATTTTTGCAATTATATACTTCGAGGAAGTATTATAATTAATTGCATTTATGATTTAATGAGATTAAATCATATTCTAAATATTTAAAAAATTAAAATATTTTATAATCTCGTTGGTGTAGAGATTATTTTTAAGTAAACAATGGCGGACGCCATGATCCAGTCTCGAGGAGACAAGAAATCAGAGCCAAAAATATCCGAAAAGAAGGCAAACGAGGATGATATTTTTGATGAAATAGACACATATTTGTCAGAGAAGCCAAAGGAGTCCTCGAAGAGTAAAGTAGTTACAAGTAAAACGAGGTCCCAGTCGGCGAAGTCGTCGAAGTCTTCAAAGCCGGCAGCACTGGGAAAGCCCCCTTCCTCGCCTGTTAAATCTAATCCAACTGATGTTCAGAGAGAAATTCTAGATATTTTAAGTCAGATTAGGACTGAACAAAACAAGACCAATGCTAGAGTTGATAGCATGAAGAAAAGAATTGACTCTCTTTATGATTATGACGAGTATGATAATGATTTTGATGAAAATCAGAACTATGTTGATCAGTATGATGAATTTGACACTTGTGACGAGGTCCAAGTAGATAGTGCTGATAAAAATGATGGTGAAGAGCCACCAAGTAAGAAACAAAAGGCAGTTGATGCTGAAGAATCGACAAGGTTTGCCAATATGAGCAAGAAGTTCAGGTCAGGTGAAAAATGTGATTCACCAATTAATGAAGATTTGTCAAAGAATATAACTGACATTTTTCGCAATGGCATTTCACAAGAACGCTATCGTGAACTGCTGAAAGATGACAAATTGAATAGACCTAAGAATTGTGAAGGGCTAGTAACTGTCCAAACTGATCAAATGGTATGGGATATTCTGTATGCAGAAACCAAAACTAATGATAGTAAAATGAAAAACGTACAAACTTGCATAGTGAAGAGTGCCACTGTCATGTCTAAGGTCATTGATAAACTAGATAAACTATTAGAAAAAGAGCATAAAGATGAACTCAATAGCATGTTAGATGACTGTATGGATTCACTAGCTCTTATGGGGCATGCCAATAGAATGGTATGCTTGATGAGAAGAGATCTGATGAAAAATGACATTAAAGAGGATTATGGTCATTTGTTAAACCCTTCTGTAGCATTTGACAAGTTTCTTTTTGGTGGTGACGTACCAAAAACTGTTGACGATATCGGAAAATGCAGCCGCATATCTAGTAGAATCAGAGGAAGGGGGAGCTTTCGAGGTAGAAGACCTGGTTGGTACAAATTTCGTGGTGCTGGTAGAGGCCGTGGAAGAGGTCAAGGCAGAGGGGCACCCCGACACTGGGGACTCAAAAAACTCCAGATGGACTCGCAACAAGTACAACTACAGAAATTAGATCATGTTGTGAGTATAAATTTTGAGGCAGGCAGATTAAAAAATTTTATGCATAAATGGGAAGAAATTACTTCTGACAAAAATATTTTAGATATTGCTCCGAATTGTGGCATTGAATTTATTGATGACATTCATCCTGTTCAAAATTTTTCATGTGTGAGAAATATAAATGCTAACGAAAATGATACAAAAATTATTGAAGCTGAAATTGAAAATTTGCTTGACAAAAAGGTTATTAAAAAGGTTGAACCTGTTGAGGGCCAGTACATTTCTCCAATATTTGTCAGACCGAAAAAGAATGGAGAGTATCGCATGATTTTAAATCTTAAAAAGTTAAATGAAAATGTAGAATACCATCATTTTAAAATGGATACATTAGAATCTGCCTTAAATTTGATAAAACCAAATTGTTTTTGTGTATCGGTGGATTTGCGCCATGCATATTATTCTGTTCCAATTGCTGAGCAGTATCAAAAATATTTAAGATTTATGTGGAAAAATTCTATTTATCAATACACTTGTTTACCGAATGGGTTAGCCAGTGCACCTCGTATTTTTACAAAACTTATGAAAGTTGAGTATGCCACATTAAGAAGAATGGGTCATGTTAGTATAGGCTATATCGATGACTCTTTATTGCTAGGAGACACTTTTGAAGAGTGCCAACTAAATGTACATGATTCTGTAAAACTAGTTTCAGATCTTGGTTTTATTGTACATGAAAAGAAATCTGTTTTAGTTCCAACTAAAAAACTGCAGTTTTTAGGGTTTTTGATTGATACAGAAAAAATGATTGTTACTCTTACACAAGAGAAAAAAGATAAAATTGTTGAAGAATGTAAAAAATTGATTGCAAAACAAAAGGCAACAATTAGAGAAGTGGCAAGAGTTCTAGGTCTGATAGTTTCAAGCTTTTCTGGGGTAGATTTTGGTCAGTTATTCTACCGAGATATAGAGACAGAAAAAATTCAAGCATTAAAAATTGCTAGAGGCAATTTTGACTCAAAAATGCATATTTCAGCAAAAATGAAAGTTGAAATGAACTGGTGGGTGAGTAATGTTCAAAATCAGTATAGAGTTTTGAATAGAAATAATCCACAAATAATATTACAAACTGATGCGTCCCTGTTGGGATGGGGAGCAGTTCTAAATGACAGTAAAACTGGTGGTAGGTGGAATGATTATGAAAAAGAATACCAAATTAATTATTTGGAACTGCTTGCCATTTTATATGCATTAAAATCATTTCAATGTCAGTTAAAAACTTTCAGTCATGTAAAAATTTTAACTGACAATACAACAGCAGTAAGCTATGTGAATAAGATGGGTGGAGTGAAATCTCCTTGTTGTAATACAGTAGCCAAATCTATATGGTTTTGGGCTAAAGAACAAAATATTTGGCTTACAGCAGCTCATATAGCTGGTAAAAAGAATACTGCAGCCGACATACAGTCTAGAAATTTCAACGATCAAGTTGAATGGCAGTTGAACAGAGACATATTCACAAACATAATTATGCAAACTTTGGGGAAAACCTGATATTGATCTGTTCGCATCTCGCCTAAATACACAATTAAGAAAGTTCTGTTCTTGGAAACCTGATCCAGGTGCAAGCTTTATTGATGCTTTTTCAATAGACTGGAGTGAATTTAAGTGTTATTTATTTCCTCCTTTCAGTTTGATTGGCAGATGTGTAAAGAAAGTACAGGACGACAAAACCACAGCGATTTTGGTGGCACCACTTTTGCCAACACAGGCTTGGGTTTCGCAGACAATGCAGATGTTGATAGACACTCCGGTACTGATTCCGGCCAGAGACAATTTGCTAACACTGCCTTACAAGGAGGCTGTTCATCCTCTGAGCAGAACACTGAACTTAATGGTTTGTCTTATCTCAGAAAACAGTTTATTGAAAAAGGAATTTCTGCAGAAACAGCCAATATCATGTTATGTTCATGGCGACAAGGCACTAAAAAACAGTACCAAGTACATGTATTTGTTAAAAAGTGGTTTCAGTACTGCCGTGAAAGGAAAGTTAGTGAAATTCAGATTTCTTTAACAATTGTGCTTGATTTTTTAACTAGTTTATATAAGAATGGACTCAGGTATAGTTCCATAAATACTGCAAGATCTGCACTGTCAGCGCTTGGATTAATGTTTGACAATATACTTGTCGGTGCACATCCGTTGGTAATACGGTTCATGAAAGGTGTATATAATCTACGGCCAGTTAAGAAAAGAAACTCATGTATTTGGGATGTTTCTATTGTGTTACGTTACTTGAAAAGACTTTCACCTGTACATACGTTGTCGTTAAAAAATTTAACTTTAAAACTTGTTATGCTAATTGCATTAACGAATGCTGCTCGTACACAAACTATCAAGTTTTTGAACATTGATTGTATGGTAAAACTGAAAGATCAGTTTATTTTTCATCAAGATGTTTTATTGAAACAGTCTCGACCTGGATATAAAAATCCGGATGTTATTCTAAAAGCCTATCCACCAGATAGAAGACTTTGCGTAATGACTGTTTTAAAAGAATATTTGAAACGGACAGAAGTTTTTCGGGCAAGCACAAAACAGTTGTTAATAAGTTATATTAAGCCGCACAAAATGGTAACGAATACCACTATTTCACGCTGGATAAAAGTTGTGATGCAGAGAGCGGGTATCAACATTAAACTTTTTAGTGCACATTCTGTGAGATCAGCTAGCACTTCTAAAGCAAAGTTGAACGATGTCGCTTTATCCGTTATAATGGAAAAAGCCGGGTGGACCAATGTGAAAACATTTGCTTCTTTTTATAACAAAAGAGTGTTAAATTCAAGCCAGTATGATGTTAATGTGCTGAATAATTAGTGGTATACATAAAATATTAGTGTTGAAAATTTTTGTGTATGCTTTAAAGTCTCATCTGAGCCCTGAAGTGATATGACGTAATAGAATTACGAAATTAAACGAGACTTACCTTGGTTAAGTTGATGTTTAATTGGAATTCTATGTAGTCATAGAATCACTGAAGGGATCAGATGCCTCCACCCACCCCACAACTACAAATTTGACTTTGGTTACTGTTACAAAAATTTTCAGCTATAAAGACTGAGGTTGCGGTTGCGCAGTGCTTCTCATCTGATCCCTTCAGTGATTCTATGACTACATAGAATTCCAATTAAACATCAACTTAACCAAGGTAAGTCTCGTTTAATTTCGTAATTTTGTAGTTTCTGTGGACTATTTACACGGTTTTTATATAAGGCTTGTTTTGAAACCTGGACAGGTGTCCATGTTGAATGCATGTTAACAGGGTTCCCATACCCTTTTCTTCCCAAAATTTCCAGACTTTTCCAGGACTAATTCAGAATTTTTCATGACCTTGTCATAAGAAATTTTAAGTCGTTAATGCTTTATACCCAGGGTTTTTCAATCAATATTAATGTGAAGTAATATGCAATATGTCACTTTTATAATTTCACTTTAGAGGCAATGAGAATTTAAATTTTTCAAATTGTGTCAATATTGATCCAAAAGAATAATTTCCATGCCTTCTGATATTTTCAATTCAGGGATTTTCCAAGGCATTCTTTTTATCTAAAATGAACTGCCATGACTTTTCCAGAATTCCATGACCTGGCTATATGAAGATTTCTTTCTGTATGTGTTAGATTCATTGCTGAATTTTTTCTTGTCAGTGATATTTACCCAATATGGTCTTTCATTTCTTATCCTGAAAATTTAACCTGAATACATGTACATGAAAATTAGGTCAAGGGTATATGCTGAATGACTGCCAAGATATTGTCATAAGCAACAGTAATTAAAATTTCCTTGGTAAAAAATATGAAGATATTTACTAAACTTGTTACTGGTGCGGCAGAAAAGAATTGCATGGTAATACTTAATTTTAATATGATTTCACTTATTCGTCAGGGTGAAATGTTTACAAAAACAGGAACTGTATATGTTAGTATTATATGATCCCTGACAAAAATAAGGTGCACCCATGGTAAAATCTCCCAACAAACCACAGTATGCCATGAATTATTTCTTCAGTCTTTCACGAGACAAAATGCCCAACCCTTAAATTTAATAGATATACAAAGTACCGTTCTGTTTGAAGATTTTTTATTCTGTCATTTAGGTATGGAAATATGTACAACAAATTTATAAATCTAATTATCTTATAAATAATTAGAATACAAATTAAAAAAAAAAGCTAACAAAAAAATTATCACAGTTTGCTTTTGCCACAGACACTACAACTTCTACACGAATGGCACTTTATGGCAAGTGGAAATAAATCTTTACATGCAATCAGTTTTACTAATGATTTTCCATTTTGATAACTAGATATAGGTATTGCTGTGCAAGATTATCCATCATCTGCTCACAAACACAATTTAATATTGAGATGAGGACATATGAATCTATTATCTCAAATGAAATGTTGTTCTTACAAAGTGGCAAAACTGTAGGATCAACTAATAACTCTAAAGACAAAAATTAATCCCCAGCTTTAAAATAAATCTTAATTTTTTTATATTTTCACCTTTAAAATTCAGCAATATGCACTGGACAACTATTTCATATGATAATAACATGATAAATAAGAAATTCATTTCAGCTGATTAAAATCTGTGTAAAAGGGTAAAAATTGGTGAGATTTTGAAAATTAACAAAGAATTTTGTTGAATTTTAAGAGCTTTAAGGTGTGATGTCAAAATTTAATGAAAATATTGACAACTTGGGTGTCGAAAAATAGTGAGTGTGGAATATCACGTGTATGAATTAAGATCATAAAATTTAATGAAGAAATAAATATTGGTGCTTCATTTGTTTAAAAATCTTTCCAAAAAACAAACATCCATTCCTTACAATCACACAAATTCAACATCACTTTTTGATCACATCTGTAGGCTAAAGGTTCATATCCACATAAAAAAATCACTAAAAACAGAACAGACTTTACTTTGTTGAAAACTGGCAGTATTAAGATAAAATGTACTCTTGTTTCGACATCTTTGTCTTGTAGTATAATCTACTGAACTGTCTTTACTAGCTACATCCGTTCTGTCAACACAGTTCACTATAATTTTAGATTATTCAGGTCACATGGATATCCAATTGGCTTCCAGTTCACCAGGAAGAACAGTCCATCTGAACATTTAGTGCAAAATGTCCCACTTACTGTAATATAAATCCATAAATATGACTAAAATGTTCTAATTTTCAAAATGTCAATTCTCTGTATGAAACCTCAGTCAATATCACGGAGTATGTCTGTGTATTATAATCCTAGAGTAAAGCTTTTGTCATGACTCGGTTTTCACTTTAATTCCTCTTATCTGTAAAGAAAATCAGAGCTAAATTAAAATCATTTTATTTTTATGTTTATTTTAAAAAGTTACAGGGGTGTACTTTCATGTCTCTTGTGTACACCCCAATAAAAATAAAATCTCTACAGTACATATAAGTGACCAAGATTTACAGAACATGGCTTTGATTGCTATTCTTCATCTTAAGAACATTTTGAATAAAACAAAATGTACATTTGATATTTATTACTAAAGTAATTTGCACCTCCTTCAATGATAAATTTTAATTGCTCCTAAAAATTCAAATTGGAGTGATCTGAAACTCGTTTTGACACGAGAGTCAAGAGTAATTCATTATTTTGCTTAAGGATGATCGCTGGTCTAATAGGAAATAAATAGGATTTGAAATAGGTGTTTTAGTTTGAGAGAACATATGAATAGTAAACAAATAAGCAAGAAAAAAATATAGGTTCATGTGCTCATTTCAGAGCTTTAAAGCCTTGAAAATTTGCAGGAAATAGGTTTTCTCTGGATTTTTCATTGTCTTTGGCAACTTCGGTCTCTCAAAAATGTATGAAAAAATAAAAAAGATTTCATAAAATTTTGTCAAATACCATTTTAAATGGGAATTTATATATCCCTAAGGCTAAAACAGAAGCCTACAAAAACATTTTCACACTCAGCAGCAGTACTTTGGAATAACCTACCAACAACTATACGTAATTCCCCAAGTATTGAAGTCTTTAGGGGAAAAATAAAAAATCATATTCTAAATGTATGAATGAACTTGATTAAAAATATATTGGTGTGATTGTTTATAAATGCACTGATGAATTGTTAAACATTATATTAGAACATTGCAATGTGTATTGTTTTTTATATCCTTTTTTATTCATTTTGTTTGTATATATTTTTAATTTTACACATTTAAATGAGGGCCTCAGGGAAGATTGGTTGTACCAACTGTGTTACCCTCTATAAATAAAGCATTTACTTACTTACTTACTATATGATTGAATTATAAAAGAAAAAGTGGGGGTTCAGGGGCAAAAAATTTAATGTTTAAGAAATGGATAAAACCCGAGGATTCTGAAAATCTGACAAAAAGACCAAACCATGACCAGCGAGCATCCTTAACTGCAGACTTCAGAAAAAATAGGTATATCAAATCATCTTTTTATACCATGGTACATTGTATATACAAAAAACACTGAAAGACTGTAAACATTGTTCCTAAAGTGTATATCCCAAATTTGTTTCGATAAATATTAATCCACTTTGTGAAACTTCATGGTTACAGATATTATGTATCAGATAGATTTTGATTTGAAGGAGCATTGTCCTTAAATGTTGGTATGTTTTAAATGTTTTCTGTCAATCATGTTTTTAACACAGAGATCTACTGAGTTTGTTAAGCATTCACTGGATGTTTTTGGTCAAAGGTCGTTAGAATGTAAACTATTAATAATAGTGAACTATATATAGTATCTATTGAAAGACTATGCTGCACAGTACGGTTAATTATGCTTGTGAATTTTTGATAGAACAGACAATATATATGTACTATATAAATACATGTACAATGTAAAAAAGTGGATTGAGTAAGCCAGTATCTAATGGTGTTGTCTCTTTGCATTTATCCCAAATATCAATATTCCTATGTATGATTAATCCTATTCTGAAGAGTTATTTCCCTTATTTGAAAGCTACAAAATCTAATTCCTTTCATAGTTACACAAGTTTTCTAAAGATGGTACAAGTAAAAAATCTGCATTTACATCAAATGTTCCATTATAATACATTAACACAGATGAACCTTACAGGAGTTAGAAACCAGGGGAAGTAACTATGTTAAACTGACAGTACTCCATTACAAACTCCCGAAGATAACATGCTTACGTTTAGTGACTATAGTTTCTCATTCATGTGAGGTGAAATAAAATAAATTCTGACACCTAAATTATTATGTTTAAAACGAAAATGAATGTGATAGGCATGTCATGCGATAATTCCCGACAAAGCTCTTTAAAGCAAGAAAAGCAAAATACAAGATGTTTCTATGACCTGTCTCCAAATACAAAACTACTTCCATTCAATTTCAAGTGTTCAAAATATATTTAGCTAAAACCAAAAATTCTTATATTTACTCGAAAAATGAATGAATTTTTGTTCTTATCTAGTTTCTTCACATTGCTGAATTGTAAGATATTATGTTGAAACAAATTTATTTGAATTACTTTTCACATGATAGACATACTCATATTCTTGAAAAAATGTTTTTAGAACAACAAAAATTCCAAGGCAGAAAATGAATGGCTTTAAGATAAAATTTTAAGAATAAATATTTCAAGACATCATTGATTCTTGAAAGTTTCATTTTCACTATTGTTAGAAATAAACATTTTGAACACTTTGATTATTTTGACACCCACACCCAATATTATAATCTGTGATGCTTATATACTTTTTTGACACATCACTCAGTGTTTTTTGGTCATACAAAACAGTTTTGGCCCGTTTCTTTAATCTGTCCAATAATACACTCATGTACTCCCTAGCCATTGCCGATGAGGCGACTGGAGATTTTGTCCTCGTTTCCGATTCTTTTTCTCCATTTTTGACCATAAGTCTTTGGAATGCTTCATCGGCTATTCCACTCTGTTATTTTAAAATTAAAATAGTCAGTCTACGGCCAGACAATATTTTTTCAATATTTTAAACTAGGATTTTGTATGGTCTATGTACCACACCAAAATTTACAATTTTTTGAAGGGTAACAAACTATAAAATTATCCCTTTGCAAAATCAAAAATCAACTATCAGTTGATAGGAATCTATAAATAATAATCATAAAATACTAACTGCTTTTCATAGGTAGTTGTCACCCATAAAAAAGTTACCGATGGGAAATAATAAAATTGCCTCCCTTTAGCAATTGATTCAAAGGGTGACAATAACAAATGTCTCATCGATATGTTGTAGTTTAATGCCAAATTGGCACTATATCAGCCAATCATAGTGATCCAAAATTGTAAAAAGAACATGTCAATTCGTAAAGAACGTAGCTTAACCAGCTGAATTTTAATTTGCATGAAACATGTTGAAGCATACATGATTCCAAATATTCATATTCCTTATAAATTAAAAAAAAAACAAAACAAAACAAAAACATGCACATGACCTTATGATGAATCTGTTTATTTTGGCACATTCAAAGCTATTATTAAGTAAGCTTAGATAGATTAAGTATAGAGCTTTCAGAAAAATGAAATTTTATATTTATATTCAAAAACCCAAAGCAGTTAGCCATTAGTTTTTTATGTAAAATGAAAGAATCTGATTACAAAGACTTTGTATTAATTTTGTTATTTATTACCAAATGTTTATTTTTTACAAAATCAGAAAAAAGTGAATGAAAAAAATATACATGTATACCTTTGGGACAGCTTCTTCCCCATAAATTGTCTGCTAAACAAACACATTGCATGAAATTCTAGATATACAGACCAGAAAATCAAATTTTATGCCAATAGCTTAAAAATTAAACAATAAAAATTCTGTCTTTAAAAAATTAGGGAAAATATTAAAATATTCAATATGTTTTCTCTGTTTGTTAAAATTATTATTATCTAAGAAAATGCTACAATAAGTTTATTTAATAAAGCATTTTTTACAGTATGGAAGAAAAAAAACAAATAGAACAAAGCAGAGACTGTGCCAAGTCTGATACTCTGCAGTGCCAAATATGTTTAAACATTATCCCTCGTTCATGCAGTAAAATATTTCATGGTAAAATTTGTTTAAAAAGATAAATATCCAGATTAAGGAAGGAAAACTTGAAATGAATTTCTTAAAACAGTAATCCCGATATATTTGTCATGGATTAAACATACAATGTCACGATACTTCATTTAAAAAATAAGTAAAAGGAAAGAAAGATCTGTAAATTTTGTATCATGATTATTATGTCATAATAATTTTAACATTAATAAATTAAGCACGATTGATATTGTATTTTGAAGCACAAATTATAAATACTATTTAAAAAATTTCTGTCTCCCGAATTGGTGTTTCAACCTAAATGGAAATCATGATACCAACGTATAACAAAGGGACATAACTCAGGAAATTTTTACGATCTTACAATACTGAAAAATAATAATTACCATAATACATTTTTGACTGCAGGAAACACAAGGCTATTATATACAAAGAATGTCATAATTACCACAATGAGATATTTATTCAGTTATAAGACTCACTGGTAATCCCCTAACTATGGCTTCCTATCAAAGGTTAAAAAATTCAATAGTTGATAGAATCATGAACACTTAGACAAAAAAATTGGCCTTTACACCCTTCTCAACAATATTTCAGTAGAGAATATATCTTTTTTTTTAAACAGATAAAGTCACTGTCAAAAAGAAGCTAAAAATGTTTGGAAAAAGCAATCTTTTCAGATCTACACAAAACTTAAAATAATATTCTGAGAATTTAAAAATATCTAACAATAGGCAATATTCTGAAAACTTGCATCTTTGTACATAAAGTTTACATATATAACATTTTCTGAGTGTCTTCCTAACATTCATACTGAAATGAAAAACTTTAATATTCAAATTTCTGCTTCTGTGAATCTGGAATAAGATTGTTAAAATATTAATATTTACTGTGGGTGTTGGACGGCATACTTTTAACTCAAGCAATGACTGTCAAGTTTATCACAATTTTTCTACTTTCATGTGCTGCATAGCTGAAAATCCTGTTTGTGCGTATAAATTATAAAATTTCCTGAAAAAATAAAATAATTCTGTATACATCAGATAACATTAAGCAAGCGTTAAACTTACCAATGGACCAGCAGTCTGAGTTATTCTTGGTCGTTTCTCTGTTTTAATCTCATCTGTGACGGGGAAGATATTTGCAGGAGTATTGTTGAAGGAAACAGATGGTGTGGACTGACGTCTTGATGACCTGGAGATGGGTCCACTTCTGAACAATAAAACGACAAATTTTTTTTTACTATAAATGCAACATGCACCAAATATATATCCATAAACAAGACTTCGAAATAAACACTTATAATCTCTGCTATGTCCCTACCCCCACTACAAAAAAATGATTAAAACTTTATGGATGCAGCAACTGAAGTCTATCAGGACAAAGCCCTTCACCCAATTTGTTTTTGCTATTTTTTTCCATAGGATAATGAATTGAGTGCATTGACAAACTGATACAAGTTGGATTTAACAAAAATTTATACTCTGTTGCTTGAAAACTACGAATATTGTAGTTCAAACATCAAGTATTTTGTGACATTAATATTTACAACACAACATACGTTTTTCATTACCATGGTAACAATAATTAAATCTGCATAATTTATTAATTGCTGTAGTGTTAAGAAAATGCATGTTAAGATATTAATAAGCACAGTTATTGAAATATGTATCATAAATGCTTAAAGAGATCAATCTTCAACAAGTTAATATTTTGACTGTAAAAACTTTCAAAACTTTCTTTTATTTAGAAGAGTCTATTCTTTATTATTGCTTACATGTTGTTTTATTTTAACTGTTTCAGTGAAACAAATCTAAATGACTTGAACTATTATTTAAAGCAATATGGTTTGCAAAAATAATGCAAAAAAATTGTGCTAAAAATACTGCTAGTTCTCAATCTGCCCTTTGTAACCACTAAATTTGCTTATGAGGGCAAAGTCCAAAACTCTAGTGCAATACTTTCCACAACCAAATAGTTTTATGGGAAATGTGCCATTAATACCCAATGTGCGAAAAAACTTAACACCAAGCTAATGTGCATCTGACAGTAAAATTTGTGAAAATTTTGGACACGAAACTTATTGTGCAAAAAATAACAGCAAACTACCATGCAAAAATGTCAAACGAATATATCTGATGGGGTGTAAAAATCTGTTTTGTACCTGTACGATCTTTTTTGGTTCAAATCTAAGGGAAGCATTTGTAAGTGTACCGAGTCTTGATGAACGTATGGATTATTTCTTGCAGCGAGTGACAATGTTGTCGAAGATAAGTCAGCCTCACTTTCACTCCCCTCGTCAGTACTGCAAATAATGTTAGTACAAACAAATACTAATTCATGCAAAACAAAATATAAATTGTAATGTCTTCCAATGAATGTCAATGTAAACTGATTGATCATTCAAAGCCCCCTTCTTTTACCGATATTAACTTCAGTAATTTTACAGCTACATTATACAGTATGAGTTACTACATAAATATTTTTGAAGAATTTTCAATGAAATCGCTTTGCATATCGAGGGAAAAAAATGGAAATGTTTTACTGAAGCCACTTTAGTAAGTGAAATCATAATGGCGGAATCCAGACTGCCAAAAACAGGATTCCGTTTAAAATCATCCCTGATATTCATACCAAAAGGGAGTCCAAATCTATTTTTTCACATGAAAGCAATCACATATTGTATTCTGGGTAACCAGGTAAAAGTGACTCCCAAGAAATTCATATCAATGAAAGTTTCTAAGCTTTTGTTTTTGTAAAGAAACCAATACAACACAAGTTAATGCCTTCCAATATATTCAGGAGTTCCTTTTTGGATAACAAGTTTTGAATAAACTTGCTTTTTAGTGGACGTAATTTCGTTTTGAAATTAGAACTTTTAATTGTAGTCCTGGCCTAAATAACTTCCAAACCAGAGGCTCCCAGGAGCCTGTATTGCTCATCTGATATTTCCATTTGTTCATTGCTAAAGGAGTTTGAGATTAACATTCCTGCCATGTTTGGTTTAATTCCATTCATTAATTTTCAAGAAGCCATTTGTATGTTATTTCCATAGGGTCTTTTTAATGTTTAAAGGGTTCATACACCTTTTTTGTTCCATTTTTCAAGGACTTTCCCATAACTTTTCAAGGATGTTTTATGAAATTTCCATACCCAAAAAACCAGGAATCCAAACGGTTTCGAAGAAGTTTGTACGTATTTCCCATAAGGTCCTATGTTAACTATGTCCCAAGGTGGTGGCCATCTTAGATTTCCAATCGGCACCAAAATTATAAATTTGGTAGAGGACCATCTAAGGAACATTCCTGCAAAGTAGAAGTTCATTTAGTCTTGAGGTTTCTGACAAGTAGATTTTGAAACATTGGGTGCTGTGTTAACTATGTCCTGCAGTGGTAGCAATCTTGGATTTTCGATTGCCATCCAAATTTTAAATTTGGTACAGGACCATCATACAAGCATTCAGGCATATTATTATCAATTAAATCTGTCAAATGGTTCCAAAGAAGAAGTTGTTTGTATATATTTCTCATAAGGTCCTATGTTAACTATGTCACTTGGTGGCAGCCATCTTGGATTTCCAATCGGCACCAAAATTACAAATTTGGTAGAGGACCATCTAAGGAACATTCCTGCAAGGTAGAAACTCATTTGGTCTTATCTTTTCTGATTTTTAAAATTTTGGCCAATCAGAACAGATTATTTGGCCTGGCAGCCATGTTGAATATTCCATCGGAACCAAAATTACAAATTCTGCCAAGTTTGGTTTTATTTGGTTCAGTGGTTTTATTAGAAGACTGAAATGTGAAAAGTTAACGGATGGAAGACGACGGACAGACAACGGGCGCAAAGTGATGGCAAAAGCTCACCCTGGCTTTTGGCCAGGTGAGCTAAAAATAAAATGGGGCAACATTAGTCATTTATTTCCTTTAATCAAGTATCTCAGGGGAGATAACTTTGATAATCCACCTTTAATGTGTAAAGTTCCAAATGAGCAACTTTGGTGAAGGGGAGATTATTGAGTCAAGTTTCCCATTTCTAGGATTTGCAGTCAAATGAACTATAACATATTAATAATAATTTCACAGATTATACAAAAATTTTAATATTCTAGAGGAAAGAAAAGAGTCACAAGAAATTGTGAAAAGTTTGAATAATGTGTACAAAGGAAGACATTACATAAAATTAAATAAGATGTTACAATATAGGCCATTAAAATTAATTCCTTAATTCTCATCCAATCTAGTTGGTCATACAAGTTTACACTGTATCTAATATTGTGTAAAGAAAATGTGCTGAATTTAATTAAAAATTTATTTGTTTTCATACAACCAAAATAATTTGCAAATCCATATTTTTCAATACAGTTAGATAAGAAATGAATAAATTTTTTATGACCCCTTTAATAATTAGGTATTTTTTCAATCATGCAGTTATGTAATTAAGTTTGTAACTTAAGCAAATAATTAAAACTAAGCTAAAGGGCAGTACGTAAATACAAAATTATGTACAATAGTGTAATAATCTCTACAAATGTCTGTGTACACATAACTATGAAGGCATCAATACAAATAAACCCCAAAAATTTAATGGGGTACAGGAGTATTCCAGAATTTTAGGAATTTTATGAGTGTTTTGGGGATTTTTCATTGTTCTACTTCAATTCTGTGTCCCAAAAACAGTTTTTGATAATTTTCAAACATTAATCTAAATAATTTCTTTATTTTAGCTTAATTAAATGCATCTTCAATTAAAAAGATGTTTGTAACAGTATTTCTGAATAACAATGTGTCTGTCTGGTAGATTTTTTAGTAATTTGAACAGTTCTGCACAAAAAAACTTAAATATGAAGTCATTTAAATCCTAAACTTATTGTCACTGATGTCAAAGAGATACAATGTACGGTGGATTAATTCTGGACACAAAACCCCTACATGAAGATAAAATAAGTCAAAACAAAAAGACGGTAATTTTATTATTGTTCTTCATATGAAAGTCATAGTCAGACTTTAAAAGACTAAAAAACTATATTTGAAATATATAAACAAATGTGCGTTATAAATGACAGATTATGGTAAGAAATTTGAAATATATAAAAAGTTGTGCATTATAGACGACAAATTACGGTAATTACGGTAATGACTTTTTACCTGATATCTCTGGGCTGAGGTAGTGATGGGATGGCAGAATTCATATCTCTGAAGGCATCTGTAAATATATTAAAACATTTCTTATAATACAAAAGAATTCAATCAAATCATATAAGAGATATAACTATTTTTTGTAGATTATAAATTAAATTTTCTTCAAATACAATTTCAAGTGATCAAATCTCTGAAGATGTAAATCTATACCATTCATATGGTTCTCTGAATGTTTTATATCTTATTTGATATGTGTGTGATTCCTATAATTTGAATAAATTTTACAGTAAATTCATATATAAGCTTTTCGAATTTTCAACTTTATTACCGGTATAAGCAAAGTTTAAAACTGAGTATTTGTATAAAAAGTTAAGATTTTTTCTTCTAACCTTGTAACAATATACATAAGGTTAAGAAAAATTATTCTTTGATTCTCATCCAATCAAAAATTCAGACTGACAAATTTTCTGGGCTTGGTTTTGTAAAACCTCACTTTAAATCTGAGTATTTTTTGAAATGCTAAGTTGTAAGCAACCCAACTGGACAGTATTTGAGGTGAGAACAAATTGAGGAAATCCTCACATGAAACCCAGACCTGAGCATTTTTCTTTAAAAATTCAGAATGAAGGGATGAGAAACAAGGAATTAATTCTGGCCTAGGTCATTGATCTTTCACACAATTGAAAAGATACTGTTAATTGTCCTAAAAGAATACAGTAAACAACAATTGTTCTTTCAGAAAAAAACCCTTATTTTCTTGTAACTAGCAAAGCCTGAGCAGTAAGATACTTCACACAAAACCAAGGGGCCCATCGAGACTGTATCACTCATTTGGCAGCTATTTACTAACATATGTAAAAATATCTATCTTTCATTTTGAACTAAGTAGGACAATCATAGATAATAATTATTTTTGAAATAACAACTTAAGAAAATTCCATTAAAATGGGCAAATAATTTTCAGATAAATTATTTTATAGAATCTAATGTTTAAGGCAGACACCATGCATGGTACATGTGTATTTCATATTTTAAAAAGGAACCATCTAAATTTGTCCAGCACTTCAAAAAAAAAGTTTTCAAGGACTATTTCATTAAAGACTGGTCTCAATTACCAAATTAATGTTTTGTTTCATGAAAGATTTTTTAAATATGACCAAAATATAATTTTGAAAAAGAATCATCCAAAGACTAATGAATTTTTCTAATTTGTGCCAATTTTAAAAAAAAGAGTTTTTGAATATTTTTAGACTATTTTCATTTTTCAGAAAAGCAACCACGTTGGTTAGAGATAAATTACTGAACACCGTGAAGTGGGCCATCACCCTGTATGAATGGCAATACAGCATCCATAAAACGTTATCAATCTTTTGCCATATTCTATAATGCTTTATTGACAATGGATGACAAGTGATGGAGATCACATAGTTCACATCTGGCAATTAGCACCTGCTAAAAACCCTACACCAGAAAGTTATTTTAGCTAAAGAGCAAAGAAAAAAATCTATTCACCCTCACTCATTTCTTTACACCAATAATTCAAAAGTTTAAGACAACAGAATAAAAAAATTGCACAAGAAGTTTATTTCATTAAGAGAGGTGAAATACTATGATTTCTGAGAAATCTGATCTTAGTCAAAAGAAAGTTATACTTCACTTTATGAACCATTACATAAAAACATTGCAGCTTAGTCACATAAAAAAGTACATATCCTTATATTTTTGCATTAAATCCTGTAAGGCCAATTCAAAATAACTGATAGATTATCATCTACCCCTGCTGACGAATATGGGATACACAGAAGAGTTTTATTTTTCATTACACTGATCACTCCTAAACTCATGTTTAGCCATGCCAATGTGTGCAAAAATTCTCACAATCTGCAGGTTCATTTGGCTAATCACAGCCACACATCAATTTTTTTTATAGGAAACAGTCTTGAGAAATTTCCGAAAATCACCATATATTAAAATAAAAAAATATGGCGTGGGCAAATTTTCAAGGGGTGGATGTGAATGTTAGTCTATCAATTATTTGGCCAAAATTAATCAATAAAATACAGATTAACTAATCGTGTACAAACAGAACTGAACACCTTTATCTAATTCATGCATGTGCGATGTGTATTAATGTGCTGATTATTGACCTGTTGCAGATTTAAGTTATTCAAGATGGTGATATATGTAGTATAAAGAAACTATAAATTATATATTTATTAAAAGAAAAAAAATCCTATAAATATTCTGTAAAAAGATGGGCAATCTATAACATAGCCAATTTGTAAGAGCCAAGACTTCAAATAAAATATTTATTTATACAACAAACTACATACCGATATATATATACATGTATATATAATGAATTAAAGTCAGTCAAGTAAGCTTATTGATAAAGGATTAGGATTAAGGACAAGGGAATTTCAAACATCACCTATACTAGCATAAACAAACAAATGTAAATCAAAATTTTCTGGCAAATCATTAGTTCACTCAGGGACAAAACAATATATATATATTGAAAAACCACATTGACACGCCTAGACTCACAGTTTTCAAATGGGTCTTTTGGCGGACGAATCTGTGCTAAAGTTTCTTCCAAAGTAGGAACACCTTCACAAATTGCAAAAGGATAACTCCTCCGTTGAGGTGGAGGAGTTAGTGCCCTTGGAATGTGCTGTTGCACTGTTATGATTCGTCTTGGAAGACGTGCTGGGACAGTCTCTGGAAACTCGTTGTCTGAGCTCTGTAGTGTGCAGAAATTAGAAATAAAACAGAAATAAAGTTATGAACAGAAAAAGAAGAGAGACATGCTTTTAAAGTTTTATGGCTGAAAATGAATTTCAATACAATTTTATTGAATATCAATGTTAAATATTATATTTTGGTCCTCTTATCTTATCATATTTTGAACTAAAGTGAATTAATTTTTTAAAATGTGAAATGCATTTTCAGCCAATCAAGTGCACCTATTTACATTTGTGCTGATTATACTCACAAAATGTTACCATGACAACTCTTACCTGCATGAGTATATGCTGTTCTGACATTGAGTCCTACTAAAGTCTGAGCAATGTTTGGTGTGCCTTCATGCAGTGCCACCTGCAGACGATGTTTGAAATCATCTTGTGTAAATGATCGACGTATTGACATAATTTGTTGCGAGCAGTTATAAAATCCTTCTTCCTCATTACACTACAGCAGGTTAGGAAAAAAGCAGAAAATATAGAAATACAGCAAGCTACAAAAATGTTTAATACACACTAGCATAAAACTATCTATTGAGTTATCTCTCTTTACCAAGTCCTCTAAAGGGAGAAAATTATAACATTTGATCTCCCTTGGTTTAGGGCATATAACTAGTTAGAAATGACCAAATGAGTTATCTCTCTTTACCAAGTTCTCTAAGTGGAGACAATTCTTACATTTTATCTCCCTTGGTTTAGGGTAGATAACTAGTTAGAAATGACCTAATGAGTAATCTCCCTTTATTAAGTTATTAAGGGGAGACAATTCTAATTGATTTAATATCCATTGGTTGAGAGAAGACAACTTTTCTTATTTGCCAAATTTTTTGCACAATAGACAATGATCTTTCAAATGTATAGTTAGCACTGTTTGATCTTTTAACCAAATATAAAGAAATTCCAAACTTGAAGAAAAGCAAATCTAATATAATTAAATTATCACTGAATGTGCAAATTATGGCAAATAATAAAATTAAAAAAATCAATCTAATATTAAACATTCCAAACTAAAATTACTTTTTGGAAGCAACAAATCGATCAAACTAGCTACACCTTCCTTAAAAATGTTATTAACTGCATATCTGTGACATTTAAGCTCCATAACTTGGCAGCTAAAACTTATTACAAAGCAACCCATAGCTCTGCCAATTTGTATAGAAGACATTTATTGTGTAACGGGGAATGATTAAAAAGAAGCTGTCTTGAAAGACAGTAAATGAGATTTTCCTTCAACACTTATTGATGCAGCCTATCCTTCCACTTTACTGTTCCCTTACATCACCAAATTAATAACCCAGTTTTTTCCGTCGGAAAATTCTTTTAAGAACAAAAATCAAGCTAAAGACAGTAAAGATGACTTTTTCACAATGTTAAAGGTTTTACAATGACTTAAAATATGAAGAAGAGATATAAAAACAATGGAGTCAAATTTTTCTTCAAAGTGCTTTGGGGAATTTTTGATTATTCTTGAATGTCCAAAAAGTGTTCAGAACACAACTGTATATTATAATGAATCTACAGTACCTATCCATACTAGCCATGCTATTTTTTTTAATTAAGTGTGTAATGTAGCATTAAATTTTCAGGTTCTACCAAAATGGCATCTAATTCTAGTCATGGAATAAAATAGCTGTCAAAAGCTCCTAAATCAGATCAGTCCTATAAAGCATTTAATATAGGCATTTACATACAGCCTTACAATTACAATACATTATTAAATAATGGTAGCTCCACTATCCTATTCTATACTATTCAGGTCCAACTCATATGAATATACATTCGAATGAGATGGATACAAAATGTCCACTGGGAACTAAAATTCCCTGTATCAAATCTCAAACCTCTATTTCAAAAACAATTTGTATTTGAAATTCTGTTACTGCATGCTCTGATATGTGCATGTAAACATTATTAGCTGAATTTTATTTAAATTAAACTTAACTAACAAAAATTTAGCTAAAAATCAATTTTTTCCATCTAGAATTATGTCAGGTTTTTTATTTATGCCACTATGCCAATGTCTACTAACTTTCATGCTACTATGCCAATGTCTACTAATGGTTAAGTACTGTTATTTAGAACGTGTTTCATGGGAAGAAGAAAAGTGTATTTGAAGAGGGATTTGTATGATAAAAGTTGTCAAAATACACAAAAATCACAATGATCTTAGTTTTTTGTGTGAAATTTGAAAGAATTAAATTCAGCAGAATAGACTTTAAAATGTCATATTTACTCTTTGTTTAAAAATTCATAAATAAATGTACAACAATTAAAGATAGATTACAAGACATAAAATAATGTAATATAATTTTCAGACTTTTTTTCCAGTCAACTCCATTATCTCAGTATTAATTAAAGTCAAAAATATTTTTATATTTCAGGAGAAAATAAAGAAAAATTATAAAAATCTGCCACCGACAGATTGTTATTTCCTTTATCCTGTTGACAGGACATTTTAATTCTGAAAATTACATGTAGCCAAATATTGCAAATCAAAATGTATGAAGTTCAAGATCAGAATAACCAACACCCAAAAATCCTACGAAGTTATAAAATTCAACCAAGGACCATAATAAATGTAAAATTTTAAATTTATAAGATTCAGTATTAAATAAATTTCACCTCTTACATTCTTACATGCTTTAAAGGTATCAATGTAAAATTTTCTCTGCAAAAAACTGTCATCATGCAAACATATATGTACTGATACTTTACATTCAACAAAAAGATTAGGTAGTCAATTCAACCAATATACATACCACACACAGATAAAAAATATATTTCATTACGTTTGGAAAGCACACAAAACCCACCAAAAAAAATATGTTACTATAAATAATTAGCCAATAAAAAACAGACAATGAAGTTTGGATTACCTGTATTTTTGGCTCAGGAGTCTATAAAGGGGGAGATATATGAAATGTTAAGTGTTGTCAATTTTTTAAAATCATAAGTGAAAATTATCAGAAATTTTATGAAAAATTATTCTTGATATCAATACCCTATAACTTCATCAGTCACAAAGCAAGCAAATTTATTTTTGTCTACAATTAACAGCCTACACACCCTTATCAAAAACTTCCAGACTTATATGCTTTAATAACTCATTTCATAAATATCATCCTGTTGTTTAGCAACATTTTATTTTTCTAACTTTTTACTGCTTTCAGTTATCCAAAAACTATAAATCAATTATTCATCAATTTCATGCAAAAGCAACAGTTTTATTTATCTAACATTCCAATGCTTTCAATTTTCCTAAAAATAATTACCTGCCAAATTTCATGCAATTAGTTTGATCAGAAACATTGACAAAATTCTCACAACATCATGATGATTTCTCAGTTAAATATGATAAATATGGGTAAACTCGATTAAATATTTCCTTCACCGTGTTAAGTATAAATAAATTCATTGGTTAGACTGAATTCTCAGAACATACTCTTTTTTCGAATAGTGGTGGAGGTGGGAGCTTCTGTCTGTTTATAAAGTCCATCATTTGGTCATAGGACTGACAAAAATATTTCAAAACTTCCTCATAAAAATATTGACGTCAAAAAAATTCATATGTAAAAACCGTATTAAAAATACTCATATAAAGTTTAATTTCAAAATCTCTGACAGTAAATTTTGTAGAAACATAATAATGACAGTGTAAACAAATTGTTTAATTTTAATTTTTTTTTAAAATAATTAATTCGAAATCCTATGGATCAATTGTCAAAATTTAACATGTCATAATAAAAGATATTTTAACAAAACATTCTGTAAAATCTTTTACCGTTAGAACTTGTGGACCTCAAATAATTGATGAGCCCTGTTTATCTCCCCTTACATAAAAAACCTAAATTATCTCCCTTTATAAAATCCCAATCTGTGTACAACACTTACAAAGAATGCCATTTCTCTCTGTTTGTCTTCCTCTGTACGTTTTTTTATATCAGCCATTCTCTGTAAATGGAAAAAAAAAATACAACACTGAATTTCTGAGGTCATTAAAATCAGCATTGAAATCAAATTAATTTTTCATAAAAAAAATTTCCGCAAAAACTTTCAAATAATTTGACTTATTTTAAGCGTATAATTCATGAATAAAATGTTTGGGAATGAAGAAATGAAAATCTAAAAAAAAAATTGCCTTTATTCTTTGTGTCAGATCTTATTTTGCAATAATCTTTATACACCACATTGGCAAAACCTTCTTATTTGAGGTTCTTCCATTTTTGTAGATTTTGTGATATGATAAATTCACATGCAGCTTTCTCTTAAAAATATAAAAATATACAGAACCTTGTTCATTTGCAAGTATCCTAGAAATTTAGTAAATAAATTAACTGGACTATATTTTCTAAAGTGAGTTATGAAATGCCTTGCAGATATTTTACAAAATTAACAATCTAAGAATATAACTTTCATCATCAATCCTAAAAGTGGGTTTACAACTAAAATTATGGTATTCACTTTTTGTGCTCTTTCTATGCTCCTCTCCTCAGCAAAACAAGGAATTCCTCCATTTCTTCTTCCCTCATATTTACTGACAAAATGTGGTTCTTTCTTCTGTGCTCTCATAAACTTCTCAAAACTTGTTGTCGTCTGTAATAGAGAAAACATCAATTCTGTAAAACTTGTCATTTGTACAAAAGTTTATATAGTGGAAATAAAACAAATTGTATATATACATGACCTACTTTTTAAAATGAAAAGCATCAAGCATGACCTACTTTCAAAAATGAAAAGCATCAAGCATGACCTACTTTCAAAAATGAAAAGCATCAAGCATATTTTACAGATCTACAAAAAACATATGCTAATAAATAAGGAAATGAACACATTTTTGTATCAATGTCAAAATTTCCAGCATAGATATCTTAGCAGAAAAGATTAAGAAGAAACCAGATGTAAATGAAAGAAATTTATGATGGATATCATCAAAAGCTATGAAATATATCTGATCATGAACTGGAGATGTATAACATTTCTTCTTGGCATGTAATTGAGATATGAAATTCGTTAGTTAAGCATGATTTTTTGAAGAAAAAGACATATCTACATGTAATTTACATATGATGTTGTTAGATTCCTCTTTCCATCACAAAATGGTGTGTCACTTTAACCATTAAGTATCAAATCAATGTAGCTAAAAAAAACTTTTAATTGTGAGCTGAAGGTAGAAGCTATTCACTTTAGTATAACACAGCCATGAAATCTAAATGATCAATTAATAACTCAAGATAGATGTTCTTGTTAGCAAGTCTTAAATATGTTTTAATAAGCTATATGAGACCGTAAAATAAATTATATAAAATGTGTTTAAAAAATACTAAGTTTATAGATGTTTAAAAAAGAAACTGTGCCCATACCAGACAAACAAGATATTCCTTAAATAAAACAGCCCCCTAATTCTAGAACAATAATCTATACATTTTCTAAAGAAAAAACCTTTTGCCAATTTCTAATTCTTACTGGTTTCAAATCCACAGAAGATGTTTTTGTAACAGGTAGGGGTAGAGATACAGGTCTTATACGTTTGATGGGTTTCACTTTAGCTAATCTAGTACAGCCAGGCAGCTGTCAAGCAGAATAAATTGTTTTTTTTTAAATGTTTTTAAAACTGTTTACTATCTCAAAATTCAGATAGATCAATTGACAATAATTTTCGTTATTTAAATATTGACTGACACACTTTTTATTTTGACTGATTAATCTATTGACAAATAAATATTCATTAATTTTTTTTTTGCAAGATGGTCAACCATATCTTCAACATTCTAGCTTATATTGACAACACAACAACACAGTTCTCATTAAACTAAATAATAAATAAACTTTGGAAATCAATGACTTCTCTTGTTTATAGTAACTGTGCAATATCTCATGTTAGCAATGTTCAACTTGCAGTTTAAACTCACTTGAAAAAAATCAGGGTGATTAAAACAACATTAAATCTAACATGCATTTATTTTTCGTAAATAAGTCGTTGAGAACCATCAATTCAGCCATTCCTCAAACAATAGATATTATTAAAAATACTAATGAGGTATCTTTGGTAAGCACTAAATATTTAATTTTGGTTGTTAAAATACATTTCAAAATCTTTAAATTAACTAAGCAAATCTGTTTAAATTTTATGCCAAATAAAATTAATAAATCACACCAGTTCTACTTTTGTTTCTACATGCAAACAACAAATTCTATTTTTACCAACCTTTGACCTTCGGAGCAACATGGCTCCTCGAAAGACCTAAAATTAGCACAGAAATTCTCACTGGTTGAAAAAAAAAAGCATAAACATGAAGTTCTGGGAATTGAATTGCAAATTAGCAAACAAAGCCAAATTTAAACACACAAATACAGGTTTCCCTTCTATTTTCTTATCATAAACATTTTTTTTTGAAGAAATAAATTCAGTAATTGTGTTTGTTTAGTTGGGGTTTTACTCTGTTTTCAGCAAATTTGGCTATTTCGCGGCGGCCAGTTTTTATTGGTGGAAGAAGCCAGAGTACCCGGAGAGAACCACCGACCTTCGGTAGGAAAATTGCAAATCTTTGTCAATTAAGATCAGAGTCGAATACACCCTGCTACAGAAGTTTCAAAACTCACAACCTCAGTGTTGACAGGCTAGTGATCATTAGTAGCCATGACAAACTACCAGACAAATCGGCCACCCAGGCCCACTGTATACTTTAAAACATTTCCTATAATGCTCTGTTTGTGACAATATTCATACCACTGGTTTGAAAGAAAAAAATTATGTGCCATTATTTGAACAAAGCCATAGATACATAACATTATAATACACCCTTAGAAATTATTTAACAAGTCAATAAGAATAAGGTAATTCTGATCCATGCAGTATCATTCACTTTCTCAACATACGACGGGACCAAAATTAAAGGCTGCATGGAGACTGTATTGCTCACTCTGATTTTATTTGCCATTTAAGTTAAAATTTGGTATTAATGGACACCATGATAAAAGAGTAACACCTATGTCATTGTTAAGTAAGTTCAGTTGCATAGTTAATATGAAAAGTTAATGGACGGACGACAGACACCAAGTGATGACAATAGCTCAAACTGGCATTTGGCCAGGTTAGCTTAAAAAGTATTTAGAGGGTTGTAAAAGTAAACAAAGTTCTACAAAATACAAATCAAATATTAGGACTATAGACAGTAATCAATCCCATGATAATTGAGGGCAATGAGCTTGTCAAACCAGAGCTTACTTATCCATACTGTCAAAAAATAAGATACTTTTTCTCGAAAACATTGCAACTCTAACACAAATAATTTTTTAATATTACTGGTATAATCTATGTTCATTGTTATAAAGTGAACATGCCGTAAAATAAATTTCTGTAACACTGTACAGATGTTTCATGTGATTAAAATAAAATACATTTGTGTATTTATACCCCAGTAATGGATAAAGGGCAGTTTATTCTTTATTTGCATAAATTAAAGTAAGAAGTTGAGAAAAACTAAAAATCTGGAAAACAAAACTTGCCAAAAGCTTAAAATCTAGAAAATTCCACAAAATTAAAACCTATGTGAATAAGAAGAATTTCCACTTTCAATTTATGAATTCATTCCTCGTACGATTGGGGGTTAATCTGGGAAAATTGTGTTATTAGACATTTTTGCTTTGTGACATTAAAATTCTGCAGGAAAATGTACTACAAGTAATTGCAAAGTAATCTATATAAATACACTCATTCCTATACGAAATAAGAGTTATCTCTCCTATCTTCAATTTATATAATAACTTGTTACACTGGATTATAGCCCAATATCTTTGTTGTTTTATCATACAAAGTTCTACCCATTTATGGTAAAAAAAAATACTAATCTACTTTTCAACCACAAAACAATAACACTTAATTCCCTTTTTAGCAACAAACTGCAAATTTTGTCTTAAAATGACACAAAAGCTTTTATTTTTATTGGTGTATTTTCACGAACAAGTTATCTTTCTTCTTTTTCACAGGCATTGGTGAATTATTTGTTATTCATACACTCAATGTAATATTTCAGAATTAATTACTGCTACACAATAATTTCAATATTTTTCAAAAATAAGTTTATTAATGAATTAATAAATATTACAGCTTGTTGCATATGTTCAATTTCTAATAATGTTTTCTAAAGGCAGTTTACTATTCAAATTTACATGTACCTGAAAGTTATCAACAATGTCAAACTTTTAAGAATAAAAAAATTCCACCTTATAATACTTTCCTGTGACCAAAATAAAAACTATCTACATAAGACATACCACCATCTACATTGTATATCTAAAAGTAAAATTTTCCAATACTTGCATTTTTAAAAGGGAAAACACATGGCTAAAATACGCAAAAATTAATTACATTTATTTATTGAAACCATTAAATACTATGTGATCTTTTAACTGTCACTATAATTATGAAATATTTTCAATATTTTAGAATAGGAGCAGAAAAAAATCGCTGCTATGAGAGGTAAAAAATTGTAATTGTACAAATGATAACATACAATCTGATATACTGTGATCAATTTTGAAATTTTTGCCAAGCATTTTTTAATTTGAATCTTTCTTCATAGACAAAATTTAAAGATTAACTGATTCAAGTGATGCACCTTTTGTAATAAGTTATCACTAGCAAAAATCAAAATGCAACTATTAATTATTGCAATCTGCATCGTGTTGCATTCTTTTAACAATAATAACAATTCTAATTAATATCCAAAATAATTTAGTAGTAAAATATTCCATATTTACATACATAAAGCCAGTGGCAGATCATGTAATTACTGAATTATACAAACACTATAAGCAATTTAAATTTAAAAAAAAAACTTGAATTTCTCTTTAACAGAGTTCCTTGATGAGAATTTTATCCCAATGAACTTCCCTTTAAACCTGAGTTTCTAAACATGTTTCTAGCATAAAACCAAGTTTTCTTTTTATTTGATTTGACTGTTCTTTTGAGGGAAGTCATTGTTTTGTTCGAATTCATGTCCAATGTAAATATTTTTGGTTTCACATCAAAAATCACACTTCTGTTTATTTCTTTCATATCTATTTTCCTATCATATACTTTCCATTTTTCATTTAATTTAGGAATGTCAACACAAGAGGTATTCATGGCAAATCTATGATTAACATTAAATGTTTCTTCTGATTTGATTATATTTTCTCCTTTTGTCAGATAATCTCCTAGAATTCTTTCACTGATCCTAATTTTCTCTATTTTCATCAAAGAACCTTTTCTCTTTAAAGTTGTATTAAATTTTTGCAACATTAAAGGCCTGCTTTGCTTGCAATTTTCAAAATCATTTTGATTTTTAACAGATATACAATTATTATCATCTGTCATGGATGTATTGTCCATTTTTGTTGCTTTTACGCAATACTTTTGTCTAAGTGGTGATGCAGCATTTATAAATCTAGGAAAAGTTACAGATTTTTTCTGAATGACACTAAAATCTAAAGAGCTACGAGGTTTTACCAAAGCTGTTTTCTAGCCATGTGAGCATGATAAGATTATAGACAATGTACAACAATATAAAGATCAGTCACACAATATATGATGTTAATAGTTAAAATATATTATGAATGAGGTATAAAACAGGCTGACATGCAAATTATTCATGTTATAAATTTTTTCAACAAACTGAAATATCATTGGACAAATTATAATGATTCATATCTAGTATATTTTTTAATAAAACTAATTACATATGAAATGTGATTTTATGATGAAACTGTCTGTCAGTGATTATCAAAATATTCATTATATTTCTTTGTTGTGTGTAATTTTTTTTGATATTCCCGTAAATATATAGATCACATGACTTCTTTTGGTATCCCCTTCAATATATAGATCACATGACATATGTTGGTATCCTCTTCAAAATATAGATCACATGACCTATTTTATTTTATTTTATTTTACCTATTTTGGTATCCCCTTCAACATATATATACCTATAGCAGACCAGTGCTAGGGGTTTTCTTGACATTGTTGTGAGGTGCATTATTTTTCTCTATACTTAAGGCCTAACTATGACTTTCAGATGAAGAACAGCAATAGGCCTTGCTTCTTCCTATATGCTTCTTTACTAAACCAAAAAAAAAAATTATTTAAAAATAAAAATTTTAACTACTAAACATTTCTTACACAGAACAAGCTATTCTACATTTCCCCTGCTCCCTATAAATTTCAATTTCTTAAATTCAATTTACTTTAAAAGCTAATTTCATACATGTCACTGAATTTCAAAGGGAGAAAACTTTTGTATGATTCTTACCTGCTTTGGTACAGATTTGTCTCCCCTTTCTCTTTCACTGAAGTCTGAACATGCAGTTATATTGGGTAACGCCTGATGTTAAAAGTACAAAGGACAATGGTAAATAACTACAACAGCATGCATGAGAATAAAATTAAACCAAGGATATTAATAAGCAAAGAGAGAAACATTAAAAATAAATTTTTTTATAAACATGCTAAATTAAAAAAAAACCTTCAAAATGATTTCTTGTTCATATATTTAATTGTATTTTTTTAAACAAATAAATATTTATACTAAGGCGTCATCCATAATTGTCAACATTTTTCACGAGATAACAAACCGCACAAAGGGGATTCCAAATTCAACATTTTTAGCGAGCACTTTATAAAAATCAGTATGTCAATTCCGTAAAATAGAGAATACATGCTGATGATATTGATAGAATTCATGATGCTGAAAAAGTTGTGAACAGTATATAAGGTAACAAAAATCCAACAAACAGCAAATCACTGAGCATGCTCTGGACTTGGTACATGCATTTTGAAGGGATGTACATTTAACAATGTCTGTAGATTATCTTTCCGAGTGGAGTGGTACCTGTTCACGGCAACAATGTTAAAAATTGTTCAGACGTACACTTTTTGAGGGTGGGTGGGGGTTTCCAAAAAAAAAGCTCTTTGTAAACTTGTGAAAAACATTGAAAATTACAAATGACCTCTTAGAGTTACACAAATGTTAATTTTAGGCTCAAAACTTTCTAGGATATTAGGTCAAGAAATCTCCACTACTGCCTTTGTAAATTTCGTCGGACATCAATTCAAATGAACAAGGACCCATCATTGTCGTAACACAATGCAATGATCGAGATAAGCTTTAGCACTTGATTTTGCAATTTCATAGATGCAAACCCCTTTTTTGGTCCTATCAGTAAAAACAATCTGAGTTGTCAGTAATTTGTAACTTTTTTCAGTAATCATAATTATTCATAGAATACTATTGCGTTCATCAATATATTCGGAATCGTACAAAGACCAAACAGATCGTTTTATAAAGCAAATAATCCTGACACATCCCGAAAGTATTTAAAAATCTGACTCTCTATTGTGCTTTATCTTTACACGATAATAACCTGTAATGAAAGATTAAAATCTAAACCAGGAACGGTTTTGGATAGGTAATGAACGGAAATCCGTAATGATAGACAATAAACCGTAACACCGTAATTTTGACCTGAAATTTGTAATAATTACGGAAAAATCGTAATGGTTTTCATCTATGCAATTTTGATCGAAATTTCGGTGAATAAGATCGCTTGTCATCCAATTACATACTACAGAGTTTATATTCAGATCTTTTATACTGCATTGTGAAAATCACTTCATGGTGCAGATTGCTTTTGTGACTGCCAAATTTGCTTAGCTTATCTAGAACAATGAAAGTGTTCAAGTAATAACAACATGCAATGATATTAACAAAATCTACCATTAGGCCACATAATATTAATTATTTGATTCTTACCCTCATCCAGGTCTCCTCTTAACCCTCATAGTCAAAATAATTTATTACAACTGTTAAAATTTAGATTAATACTTGTATGCTTAATGCCTTCAATTCATGTTTTTTTTGTTAATACGTCAACTGAAAACTGACTTGTAGCAAAATGTTTTAGTTATTTCAAAAAAATGAAATAAAAGACAGGTTTGGGACCACTTATATATTTAAGGATGCATATTATTTTTTTTTTTTGGAAAGATAAAAATATTTTTTCCTTTAGCAAATTATAAATTCCATCCTCTCAAAATATTTTTGAATGGATTAGACAAGAATCTAAAAAAATAATTTTATGTGGCCTCGAAATATCACATACAAATATGTCTAACTTCATAAAATAGACTTTTTTTTCAAAAACTATTTATCAGACACACACAATATGTAAGTATGAAACAGGAGGGTAGGGCAGGCAAAGAGAATGTTTTTTCTTTTGACTGCAAAGGAATCAATTTTATATAAGTAATTAGTTTACACCATATACTTCCAGTGTTTCATACAACCCTATGTAATATTTTAATTAGAAATGACTACAATCCTCTGTTACAACCAATACCATATTCCAGAATCTGTGGGTCTTCTCCGCCAATGGAAATCAAATTTTTCTGGAATTTCCTTGTATATATACAAAATACCAACAATATCTTCTATCCTTTATAACACTTACATCCAATTCACTTTCTATAATTTCTTACCATTTTTAACTAATTTTCTCTTCTTTTCAGAAAAATAAGACATTTTTAGGGCATACATTTCAGTGGAAAAGAAATAAACAGGTTTTACCCCCCCCCCCCCCCTCCCACCAATGCTAATCACCATTAATGAGTTGATCTGTAGAAGCACAATACCCTGGGTATTCTGCATTTGCCAATACTGAGAAACATAATAACCAGATCAGCAACTGTTTCTCCTTTTCAAAGTTGCCTAGGCAACTATTCCACATATGTATTTAAAAACAATTAAAAAAGAGAAATATGTATGTTAGCAACCAGATAAATATTATATTGTAAGTGTATTGTATCACTTGAGTGAGAAACCAGAGTGAGTTATATTTTCTTAACCAATGTAGGTAAGGGAGATAATAAATTTGTCTCCCTTTTAGCCTCAGGACAAAAGGGGGAGAATTTAATTATCTCCCTTTCCTACATTGGTTAGGAAAAGATAACTCACTCTGCTTCCTCATTATGACATAAGAATAATACAATATATACTGGAAATTATGTAATATATACCTATATAAATGTATATGGAAAGGACGAAAATAGTCATTATATATTCTATTATCATATATGATAGAACTTCAGTCGCTTATATAACAAAGGCTCAGACAAAACAGTTTTAGAAAACAAAGCTCTACAAAGTTGAAATTTCTGTTTAATGATTTTAAAAGAAGCTCATAGATTTTATTTCATCACTGTTTGGAGCCTCCAGATTTTATTTTTTTTTCGTTAAAAAGCAAAGCATTAAATTTGTTTGATTTTGAGCGACTAATGTTCATTTGTATAACATAAAGTTAGGAAACAATAATAGTATTATATCTTGGAAATAAATAAAGACTTAAGAGTTATAACCAGACACCAAAATCTTAAAGGGAAACTGTTGTAAGGGGAGACAACCATGACCATTGCCAGAACCATTTCCATAGAAATCAGCAACAGTGAAATGCATTTCTGAATCACATAACCATATCTTATCGAAATTTTTTAAAGGTACTTATTTTGGTACATTTTTATAGGCCAATCTTTAAATTTTTAATGGAAAAAAAAAAAAAAAAAAAAAAAAGTCACAGACATTCTTTTCACTTTATAAAGAAATTCCATCCAAATTATTTTATCCATCTAATTTTAATTTCAATATCATAATATTTATTAATTTTTTTGTGATAGATTAAAGACTTGGAAGAAAGCATATCACTGTAGAAAAAAAGACATCTTTACCTCTCCAACGACAAAATTTCTTTCATTTCTAATATGACGTGGACATGGAGTTGGCAAATCCTATCAAGTTGTAAAAGAAGATATGAGAAAGGGAGACAACTTGCCAATTAAGGTAGTTCCAGAACAAAATCCTCCCATTCTATCTAAAAAAACTTAAGGGCTAATCCTTGTTTTAATTTTTTGTTCATCAGAATCAGCATCCAAGTCATACATGATTAAATTAAAAAAACAATTCATGAAAAATAACAGTTTTAAAATAAAATACATACTGTGCTTGAAAACATTTCTAGATCAAGGGACATCTCTAGGAAAATCCAGTTGAAGTCTCTTTATTAATATTACAATGTGGAAGATTTTATAAATTAAGTGTAATGGTTGTAAGGAAAAAACATTTTCTAATGAAGTAAAAGTCAAGCAGGAAAAATACAGCTTCAAACCAACTACGACATGCACGGAAAACATTTTATCCTTTGTAATGTCACCTTACATTTATTCTACTAAAGTAGTGTTTCAAATGACAAGTCGGAACAATTTTTTATCCCCAACACTTACAGTTAATGATTTTGACCGAGATTCGTCTTTCGTCTTATCTGATCCCCCAGAGCCATTTTTACGATCTTGTTGTTCCTTGTCTCGTTGTTTCCGTGATTTTCGTTTCTTTTTCTTTGATTTGGGTTCTACTGGCTTCATTTCTGGTTCCGATTCACTGTCACTGTCACTTGAACTGTTTTGTGAAATCAATAAAAACATATTATTTAAGAATATGTACACAAAAATAAGTTCACTAAAAACATTTTTTTATTTCACATTTATTTGTTAATACCATGACTATCTAATTGGAAACTGGCCCAACAGAACACAAATATTTGTTCAGAAAATTGAAGCTCAATTTATGTCGAATAAATTTTCAAACGACCTTCATAGCCTAGCGTCAAATAAAGATATCAAGGCAGACTTACTCAGACTCCTGCATGACTTCTCGCACGTTCAACTGCGCTAAAATTTTTAAACATCCATCCATGGTTTTCATTGAAGCATTGTCCAACAAATTATCAACATCTTTCCGACTGAGATTTGATTGTGATTTTTCTATCTTTTTAGTCTTTTTCACTTTCTTTTCCTCCAGAAGATTTGTACTAGTTTCATGGTCCATGCATGTCATAAGGGCTTCTGTAAAAACTGGAGTGGAGATAGTTTCTGGCTCTGGAGTTGGTTTTTCATGACTAGACTCTATGCCAGAATCTACAAAAATACATTTATTACTAAAATAAAATATGTTTTATCTTCTCTATCCAAAATTGCAACAAACATTCACTATTAGGTATTAAAGATAAAGATAAGATAAAGATATTTTATTTCCTAATCATAGGGCTCATAACAAGCATGTAATCACATAAAGTAAAAATAAAAAGCCTTTCTCTCCTACTCGCATACACTCACACATACACTATCGTTCTGATTAAGGATGATTGATTTAACAATACAGCATGTAAATGAAAAATAAAATACAGACACAAATGTATTTTTATGAGGAGAGTCAGTTGCCTACATTGTATGTATGGAACGAAGGATAACTCTTACTGCCCAAAAAAGAAAAAAAAAAAAAAAAAAAAAATCAAGTATAATGTGACAATGAACTGGTGAAGACTATAAATAAAGTTTTATAAGTTTCAGTTAAGCAAATATTTAGTTTCTCAGTGTATAAAATGAGGATAGCAATTCACATAATTTAGAGTTAAAATCAAGGCTATCGTTTGACATGAACCAAATAAGCAGATTACTATCGGATATTTGGGATAAATATGGGTATTTTGTAAAGAGTTCATCCAGAAAGGTTTTTCTTTCCTTATTATAAAGGGTACATTTAAATAAAAAATGTTCTTCGTCTTCAACCGAGTTCAATGAGCAAAACTGGCATGTTCTCTCTGATCTTGGCAGTGTAATATTTTTTCCATGTTCATCAATTTTTCGTTCGTAACGGCCTCTCTTAGAAATGATTCTATTGTACAAGCACTTACAAGACAATTTTATATTTCTAGGAAAATTCATCTTCTTGTGAAGAAGAGAATGCTACTAGTTTTTAACATGACTAAAGGGGCTGACAATGCATATATTGCAATTGAAATCAATTAAGAAATGCAAGCATGATTTTGCTTACAATGTCAGAAACAGGAAATCACTTCAAAAATGAACAATGTGGAATGAACAAATTTCTGCAAGTCAAAATCAACTGTTTAAATGCTTTTGCCGTGGACTGAAAAAATTAATTTCATTCTGCTGACAATTTCATACCTATTGTATTATTGACAATGGTATTACTGGACCTTTCCCCAATCATCAACGCCTTGAGGTTTGGTATCTTTGCCCTATCCACCAAACCTCTCTGTTCCAAAACCTGCTGTGTAACATATCTTGTCAGTTCTAACACCATTTCCGACTGTTTTCTGTAACAAGTAATTTCAAATAAATCGATACAATTTTAACATGTCTTCTGATTGGTTCATTTTTATCAGTCTATCATCTCGTACACTAAACTTTTCTTTTCTACTGTGAAATCAGTAAAAGGAAACCCAATGATTAAGGCCTTAACTTTGAGAATCCAAAAATTTGTGGGTGTCTGTGTACTATGTCATTCAGGTTACTTCTTCACATACCAAACAAAATTACAGTCATTCTTTCAAAATTTTATTAAATTTTCTATTGTTAAATTTTTCTTAGTGATCAGACTGGGAACTGTAGCAAACCTTATAATCTATTGCAAAATACTGTGAACCACGTAGTTTAAAGGACATATTTAGGATGAATTATATTGACATTTTGGTATCTGTATTTTCGGGGGACCACGCAGTACTGTGGCATGGGGTGTTACTCACTACTAAAGATCATATGTTAATTCCTAAATGTTACCAGTCTCTTACCAAATTTAATCTAACATGATCTTGCCTTTCATTTTCACCAATATTGGTTAAAAAAGTGATCATATTTCAATTATCAACATAAAGTATAAGAAAACAAGAAGCTCTTTGAGTGAGCAAAAAGAATTCTCCTTCATCACTGTTTGGAGAAGACTTTGTCAAACGAATAACCAAATTTTTTTCATTAAAAGTATTAAATCACCGTCATTTTTATCCTGTTAATATGAAAAACTGTCAAGGAATAAATGGATAGTTTTTGGTATAAAAAAATTTGGTGAAATTATGTGCCTTGGTTCACTCACACAGTATGTTGTGAAAGTGTCATTTGTGCTGACATCAGTATATTAGAAATGACAAAATTAAAGACTTAAATGTTCCTTACCTCTTTTTCTTACTTAAAAATAAACATTGTAACATAGTAATACAAAACATGCTTTGAGATGCTACATTTTGCAAACATGTGATGTGTCGCATTTCTGGGAATCTTTTTTTTATTTTTTTTTGTTATGGCTCCACCTTTTCTTTTCATTAAACATTTAAGTCTGGCTCTCACAATCCTAAATTTTATTATAGACTCTTGAATAATAAATTTCAAAATCTCACAATTTACAGAGAAAATTCTCATCCTTGGCTATTCCGCAATGATCATGTTTGTATTTGATATTAAGTCTTATATTAAAGAATTTTCAGTTTCCAAATAATTAAATCTATTTAGTCAAAGAAATACAAATAATTTACCATTTTTATGTATGTTCACATAAATTTGGATGTAATATAAGATGGCAATCAGATTTTTACTGAGTGTAGAAGTCAGAAAACTAAAGAATCCACTTATCTTTGGCAGAAGACAAATTTTACAACCTAAGATTAGACGAAAGCAAACTTCAACAACTAATACTACTTACGCATTATTTTCCTGAGTTTTCTGATACTCTAGCACCGTTTGACACAAAACTTTACCCATATCCTGGAAATCGTTTACATTGAAATGCCGTAACTGATTCCTGAAATGCATGATTTGTTCTCAGTTAGTACATCCTTATCATATGCATGATTAAGATTATTTATCATCAGGACAGTATTAGTAGAAAAGTCTCTGGTTTAGCCAAATTTAATTGCTGGGTAGGGTGTGATTACTATATAATACCTATGATGGCAATTTTTTCTATGCATGTAAATTTTTTTTCTATACATTGTATTGCTTCGGATAGAATTTTACTTTACAGATAAGTAACTATATTTTGCCCATGTCATCACAGTATTTCCAGCTATTATTTTTTTGCTATATCAGATCTATAGTGGACATATAACTCGTTTTGTTTTGAAACATTTCCATCACATTTTATTTTACTTCGTCCATTTTTTATCTTAGTAAATATTTGATATATCAGATCTATAGTGGACATATAACTCGTTTTGTTTTGAAACATTTCCGTCACATTTTATTTTACTTCGTCCATTTTTTATCTAAGTAAATATCCTTGACTATTAACATGAAGAATATACCAATTTGGCATATAAAATGTTGAACTTCAGAAGTTGTGTAAAATGTCTTCCCTATTTTTGTTTTGTTTTGTATTTTTTAATCTTAAAGGGCGTTTCATTTTTAAAATTACAATAACAGGGGTTTATCCAGGGTTATTGGGAAGGGTCGATTTTGGCCTATTTTGGGAAAAATTTTGGTCAATTGGGAACAAAAATTAGAGGTGTAAGTTAACATTTTTGGGAATTCTGCAAGATTTTAAAATAATTTCCATTGGGAATGGGTCCTTTTACCGGACCCAGCTGGATGGTAGAAAAATCCAAGAATAATGAGTTTTAAATTAATCTAGTTTCTGAAAATAAATTCATTTACTAAATAAATCATCTTACTTGTCTAAAATAGTTCCACTAAATGTTGCTTCTAACGTAAAACTGTTGAGTATTCTCATCTGTCTCCACATCACCACACGACCCGTCGATTCTTTGCACCGTTTAATATTAAATTTACATGACTTAAAAGCAAATTTGTCTGGAGACTGAAATTATAAAACATAATAATTTCAGATATGAAAATAATAATCTTATTTTCACTTTACTGTAAGATTTCAAGAAAACGTTGTGTCTATGTACACGGTAAATTGAATATATCTCATTGTGTGATACAAATTTTTGTGGTTTCTGTGGGGTAAGAGAAACAACAAATTCCACTTTTTGACAGTATTTAAATTTCATAATGCGTTATCACGCTAAAATACAAATATTTTTCCATACAAACATACTACTGTGGAGTTAAGATTTTGATTATGACAAGCTACACTGTAGTTGGTCAGAAGTCTTTAGTAGGACTTACCTTTTGAGACATAAGCCAAGGGAACAATCTCTCGTTAAGAAATGCCTTAGCACCACCAAGTCCATTGACATCTTCCTCTGATGTATTGTTACCATACATAAATACATTATGTTTCCGACTGTGCCCATGTAGGTCACAATACAATAAAATCTGAAAAGACATGCATCAGTAAATATTATTTGGTTTTGCTTGACTTGTGTATTTTGAACATTTAAGTCGTTTTATGCCCCTTTTGACCATTTCCATTTATTTTCCTTGTATTCTATCAACGTATGAGCTGTTTCACAACATACTTACTTTTAATAAATTATTTCATATTACATTTCCTTGTTTTCAACAATTTTTTAATCAAATTTTTGTTATCGAATAATAACTAGAGGTACTGTTGTCACAGGAGTCCAGCATGCTGGACTGTTTTAGCACGCTAAAACTGATGTCTCCCCTTCCATACCCATAGTTTTTTTAACATTTTTTAGGGATCATCAAGGTGGCAAATTAAGAGCTATGGTACATAATACATGTAGTTACCTACAGATATGTGCTTCAACAAGGAATGAATAAGGTAATATATAGTTTAGGGGTGGGGATTCCAACCATTTTTAAGATAAAATAAGGTTTCTGATTTTGAGGGGGTGGGGATGACCCCCAGGGCTAAGATGCATATTGCATTCAACTCGTCTTGTAACCATGAGTAGTACAATATATGGTTTAGGGGTGGGGATTTCAACCATTTTTAAGATAAATTAAGGTTTCTGGTCTTGAGGGGTAGGGGATGACCCCCGGGGCTCAGATGTATACTGCATTCAACTTGTCTTGTTATCATGAATAATAAAATATATGGTTTAAGGGTGGGGATTTCAACCCTTTCCAAGATAATGTAGGCTAGGGGGTGGGGACTGACCCCCAGGGACCCAAATGTGGTACTCTGCACTCCGCCTTGACCTGATGCATATACCTTCCAAATATCATGAGGCTAGCTCAAGAAACAAAAAAGTTATGTTCCGGACATAAAATTTGATTAGAAGAGGAAGAAGAACACTATTGGGTTGGGATCTCAATGGTTTTCAGAATATTTAGTATTTTATCATTTAAGGGGGTGGGGCATGACCCCCCTATGGTACCAAATGATTTGTCTTATCATAAGGAGTAATAATATATATGGTTATAGGGTGGGGATCACAATGGTTTTCAAAATATTAAGTATTTTATCATTTAAGGGGGTGGGGCATGACCCCCCCCCCCTCAGACCCCCTATGGTACCAAATGATTCATCTTATCATAAGGAGTAATAATATATATGGTTATAGGGTGGGGATCTCAATGGTTTTCAGAATAATAAGTATTTTGTCATTTAAGGGGGTGGGGCATGACCCCCCCTCAGAACCCCTATGGTACCAAATGATTCGTCTTATCATAAAGAGTAATAATATATATGGTTATTGGTTGGGGATCTCAATGGTTTTCAGAATATTTAGTATTTTATCATTTGAAGGGGTGGGGCATGACCCCCCTCAGACCCCCCTATGGTACCAAATGATTCATCTTATCATAAGGAGTAATAATATATATGGTTATAGGGTGGGGATCTCAATGGTTTTCAGAATATTTAGTATTTTATCATTTGAGGGGGTGGGGCATGACCCCCCCTCAGACCCCCTATGGTACCAAATGATTCGTCTTATCATAAGGAGTAATAATATATATGGTTATAGGGTGGGGATCTCAATGGTTTTCAGAATATTTAGTATTTTATCGTTTGAGGGGGTGGGGCATGACCCCCCTCAGACCCCCCTATGGTACCAAATGATTTGTCTTATCATAAGGAGTAATAATATATATGGTTATAGGGTGGGGATCACAATGGTTTTCAAAATATTAAGTATTTTGTTATTTTAGCCTACATTTTACAGGCTAGGGGGTGGGGACTGACCCCCAGGGACCCAAATGTGGTACTCTGCACTCCGCCATGACCTGATGCATATACCTTCCAAATATCATGAGGCTAGCTCAAGAAACAAAAAAGTTATGTTCCGGACAAAAAATTTGATTAGAAGAGGAAGAATAACTAGAATTGCAATTGCGAGCAATAGCAGATGTCGCCCCTGGCAGCCATCTTGAAAATGGCGGCCATTTCGAAAAAAAAGTATTGATTGCACACCTTCACATAGTGATCTAACTTTCTGCCAAGTTTCATTCAATTCTATCACGGCATCTCCGAGAACTAAGCCGGACAAAAATCATTGGAAAGAAAGAATAATAATAACAAAGAAACGGAAGAATAACAATATGTCGTCCCGTGACTACGTTCGGGGCGACATAACTAGGTATGATTGTGATCGCCAGCGAGTCACAAGATGTCTCCCAAACAAACCCCCATTGCCACTATCTAGAGCTTATCAGAAACCCCCTAAATTCAAATTATTGCAATGTCCTATATAATGACCTTTGAAACGGCGGCCATTTTGAAAATTTTAAAAGTCGTTTGCAAAACTTCAGGTCACCCTTAACATATTCCCAAAGTTTCATATTGATTGGACATTGCATCTTTGAGAAACGTCGCGGACAACATTGAACGGAAAGAAAAAGGAAAGAAGAAGAAGAAGAAGAAGAAGAAGAAGAATAACTAGGTATGATTGTGATCGCCAGTGAGTCACAAGATGTCTCCCAAACAAACCCCCATTGCCACTATCTAGAGCTTATCAGAAACCCCCTAAATTCAAATTATTGCAATGTCCTATATAATGACCTTTGAAACGGCGGCCATTTTGAAAATTTTAAAAGTCATTTGCAAAACTTCAGGTCACCCTTAACATATTCCCAAAGTTTCATATTGATTGGACATTGCATCTTTGAGAAACGTCGCGGACAACATTGAACGGAAAGAAAAAGGAAAGAAGAAGAAGAAGAAGAAGAAGAAGAAGAAGAATAATAATAAGAAACCGGACAAAAACAATATGTCTCCCAAAACTTTGTTTGGGAGACATAACCGGACAAAAACAATATGTCTCCCAAAACTTTGTTTGGGAGACATAATAATAATCACTAAAACAATATGTCTCCCTTCGAGAAGGGGAGACATAATAATAACAAGATTGCTACACGTAGCCATATGTCCCCCGTAGCAGAGAAAAGTCGAAACCCCATAACATATACAAAATGTGTATTATTGAAATGGCAGCATAGGGTGACTACCAGTCCTACAAAATTTGAACAAAATCCGATCAGAGGTATCAGGAGTTGCATCCATAAAGTAATTGTGACGGACGGACGGACAGACAGACGCAAACCATTACTATGTCCCTCCGTCACGTTGTGCAGGGGACAATAATACATGTCCTAGAAGTCAATATAACTCAAAATTTCAACAAGGGATTGTGAGTTTGAGGCAAGTAGCATGGTGTATTACCTTCTGATTTTAATTAACAAGAGAAGCTAGTTTTCCGGCTAAAGAACGTTGCTATCTTTAGGTAGTTTGGATTTCTTTATAAATAATAACTTGCTGCCCTTAATATTCAAACAAAAGCTTGGTAAAAACTCTGTAAATGTAGTTGCATTGGATTATTTCCCTTTACTAATGCAGGTAATTATCAATACAGCAATAAAGCAAGCCTTTACTTACATCATGTCTCTCCTGAATTTTTTCCATGAGTGTTTTTGTATGCCACACTGTAGGAAAACTCTCTTTCCGAGGATGTCTATAATTTCTATTTAAATCTCTAGCAGCAAGAGAACATCTGTAATTTCCTACTATCACACCATCTGGGTTCAACATGGGTACAATTTTAAATATAAACCTATTGCGAAGTTCCTACAATAAATATAAAATTAAATACAAATTATGCAAATATTTATATACATTATTCAATTCTTTAAAATGGTCATTTAAAAGAATATGTGTATATATCCATATACATTTTTAAACTAAAAATTATAAAATATGTGGTTGGATTAAAATTGGGAGCACAATATTTTCTCAATGCATATTACATATCCTTTTATTCAAATCAAAATCTGTGAAAAATCATTGTTTTTGTGTTTCTCAAAGATGTTGCTATTTCTTACCTTTGCCACTGGGTCACTAGATGTAATAAATTCTAACACCCCCTTCATCATCCAGCTAGACTGAGTTTCCCCTGGATGGACACGTGCTGTCACTACGACAAACTTCTTCTTGTGTTGCTCTTCTTTAGATGCACCTAAAAATAACATAATAGATATAGAATACTGACAACAGCAAGTTGAGATGAAACTGAAATCTTATTTATTATCTCCACTAAACTCAATTTGTGGCTATTAAATCCTCATGCTGATATTAAAATACAATACAGTTATCTCTTCGTAATACATTTAAAGATTTTCTCATGTTTCCTCAATCTGAAATTTTTCCGTACAAAGTTGTCGAGAAACAGTTATTTTCAATCTTCAACAAATTGACTTACCAAAATTAGATACAGTAACTAGAAAACAGCTATTGCCTGCCCTCGTCTCACACAGAACCTCTCTCTTCATACATTCTTTCCTTTCTGGGGCATTAATAAGGGAATCTAAATCTTCCTTTAAATCGGTGAATGTGTATGGATAACAATGGGCAAGGTAGCTGACATCATCCTCACAAGGGAATTCCTGCAAAATATGAACTACAATATACTCAGGGTAAATCATATTGTTAGGCCAAACCAAACTGATCTTAGTTCTTTGAATTTTGCCGCTCCAGCTTTTGGACGATGTAAATTTTAAGAATTTTTTTCTTGCCGTTCATTTTGCAAAAATGCTGAAAATTTGCCCCAAATTTTTCATTTTTCAATAAATTAAAAATAAAAATTGTTCGCCTGCTCCTAAAATTTTGTAAAAGTTGGGATTTTTTTCCATTTTTTGCAATATTTTATTTTAAAAAATGTGTGCCGCATGTAAATTTTATCTGAGCTCGAAAAAAAACAGGTCCTCAAGAAAAAAAATTAAAATTAAAATTTTGCCAGCTGGCACCTATTTTTGCATTCCAAAAATCCAAAGAACAAAAAATTTATTTGGTGTGACCTTATTTTCCTTAATAATGAAACAGCCCTTTAACCACAAATTCTTACATATTCACTGTGATTTCATATATATTTTGGATCTTGTTTTTTTTTTTTGCAAGATGAATAAATTTGATTTATGAAGTTCCGTTATGTAAACAATGTTTAAAATATAATGAGTGCAGTTGGCTTGCTTAAATATACATAAAATTTAGAATCATGAATTTATAGATAATTTTCCCTGTTGCCTTTGAATGTTTTTTCCATAATTATATTCTCCATTTCATAAAATATTTCAATAATATTTCTTAATATAATTTTGTCTCAATTTGAATACTGACAAATCAAATCACCAGAAAACTTAAATCTGAATTAAAATTAACTGTAAAGAAAATCTCACTTTGAAAAAAACTTTAACCTAGACATTAAACAATGATACTGCAAATTTTATGTATAGATTTGATAACTGAAAATTCAAAAATTAATTTGATTTTATATCTATATGTTAAAATGTGACAGGGTGAAGGTCACAATAATTAAGCCTTGTATTTTTTGCTTGTATCATTCTATTGCAAAATGTACAGTCATCACATTAATAAATACGTTACTGTTGATTGTTAAAAAGTCACAACCCTAAGTTGATGTAATAAGTTTCAAATTTCCAGTACTTTGAGGATAAGAGTAACCACATTATATACTCACCATCTGCCATTCCAGCATGTAATATGCTATTCCCCTGACCAGTAACGGGCAGTGTAAATGCATGACATTGCGAGAATAACTGAAGAAGAAAAAATAGTTCAAAGAGTTTTATTATTAAAAAAAATTTATGTAGTTTATGTTGATGAATAAGAAAGATTTTCAAAAGTTTAAAAGTAAATGAAATTGCCATTTTTGTCAAAATCACCTTATTTTTTTTCATCAAAGTTTTGAATTTCATTCCCAAAATTTGTCTGAAAGTATTATTTTTACATAAGAAGTTTAATTCTTGAATACAATCATTTTGTTTTACATTAGCTTTACATTTCAAATTTTTTTTATCAACACGAACAAGTAAAGACACTATTTTACAATTAAAAATAAAAAAATTCAAAATTTCACATTCTTAAGACAGTGAGATCACCAAACAGCTTCAATTCAATTTCCCAGAGATATCAGAAGCAATTTTGTTTTACTTGGTGTATAATGTTTTGATAACTACCTAATATGATGTCCTGCTCTCATCCAGCCTTTGTTGTGTAATTTGGCTGCTTTCTCTGAGTATTGCAATGGACGCATACCTAGAAAAGACGCAAAACAAAAATTATTTGATATTTATTTAAAAAAAACAAAAATACAATCAAACACACGATGCATCATATTTCAGGCTCTATATTTCGTTTTTTTTACGACATAAAAACTTTCCGTACAAGTATGTATATATTTCCATACTTTGAATGATTAAAATTATGGACAGCAATGGCAGCTTCTTAACTTGTTACTTAGCATTAGCTTTATGATAGTAGCTTAATATTATTTCCTGGTACCCAAAACGTCCTTACATTTTTATTTTGTTGTATTTCAGTTTCAATAAAGTCAGGTTTTCCATAGATTATGCCCTAAAAAGAGCTGCTTTGAAACAGCTAGATATATCCCATGTTTATGCCTTTTTATCTATAACAGATACCAATTTAGTGTTGCAGAATTAAAACATTAATATATGTACACAGTTGGATAATGTCACATATATTTCTACTCGCTTCGAAACAATGTAGGAAATGTATGGTAAACTTCACATTACAAATAAACTTCATATTTTCCATATATATTTTTGGATACTGTGGTTATGAGATTTAATCTGGCAAATCTGTAGTAATACATTCCAAAATGGGTGTTAGATCAAGCCCCAATTTCATAAAATATCATACGTCTATGATTAATCATACATCTGATGTTGTATAATAAAATTTGACACAATGACGTCACATTTACAAGGAATTGTAGTAGCAGGATCTTTTGAGAAACAGGAACTTGGCCCCTGTCTCACAAATATTTGAAAAAATACAATTAGTCAGCATGGTGGTCTGATTTCCAGATTCCAGTGTCTTTGTTCTATTGACATTGTGGGACCAGTCTTCATCATATTCATATGAATGTTTGTGAAACAGGAGTCAAATACTTAAATTTGTGGCTTCATTTCACCCACAAAAAATATGTTTCCAACAAAAATCTAAAGAAATTGAAGGATCATTTCGGCCCCCTAACAATGAGAGTTACAGAAGTGTTATAACCTCTAATACAAAATATATTTGAGCACCTACCATAGTTGTAAAGACTATCTCTTTTGAGCAGGTTAACAATTCTGAATTTGTAGACAACTCCTGGCACCGTATTTGACACTCGGAAGTAATACCATTGAGTATGTCTGTTAGTGTACAGATCTGTTTTAAGCACCAATTCATATTCAAACTGTCCTCTAAAAAACAAATAATATCAGATCTTAGAATTGAATCATTTACAATGTGCTAATGGGAAACAATTATTAGTTATAGAATAGAGTAATATAGATTCTCCTTCATGTACGAGTGAGTTATGGAATTTCTCCACCCGAGATAGTCAAATTTTCGATTTTCATTTTTGTGACCATGTTAAAATCTAAAATTTTACTATTGACGGTGGAGAAATTCCATACCTCACGAGTAAATTGAAGGAGAATCTGTTTCTCCTATGATTTTTGACAAAAACCTCAAGAAAATGTCATTGCCATGTAGTTTGTGTACATAGACGTCATTTCGGGACTTCTATAGTTTATCGTTCCAATGAGAAACCAGAGTGAGTTATCTTTTCCTAACCAATGTAGGTAAGGGAGATAATAAATTTGCCTCCCTTTTAGCCTCAGGACAAAAGGGAGAGAATTTAATAATAATAACTGTAGAAAAAAACGGCGGTAAGTAAGTATTATTAAGTAATATTATGTATTTTTATCCACCGATTAAACATGTCAAGAATAGGAGAAATGAATATATATACATTAAATAATGTTTAACTAAGTTATTAGGTTCCCCACTCTTTTCTTGACTTGAAATTCAAGGACTTTTCCAGGATTTTTCACGGAGGTAATTTTAATTTTTTTCATTTTAGTTCCCTTAATTATCTCCCCTGTGATCAGGATTTTTTTCACTGAGATATCATAATACAGTGTATTTACCATTAACCACATTTTCAATGTAATTTATATGCTTCATCAACTTCAATACTTTTCATGCTTAAAGTTACACTTTTTATGATTCTATTTAAAGTAATTTATGCTTTTTTGATCTTTTGCTAAAATAACTGTTAAATGAGAAGTGACATTTCAACATTCTTGCAAAAGGAACATAATGATGTGTGTAAAATATTCCAAAATAACGGACTCAATTACGATTTTTTTCTATAAAAGTTGTAAATATTTCATTAAAAGTTCATTTAAAATGAATAAAATGAAAGTTTCATATTAATGAATGTTGCAATTAGCAACTTATTGGATAAATCTGTGTCACTTGAATTCTTTTTTTTCAATCTGAGTCAAGTGTACTTTACGGTACTTAAGATTTATAAGGTCACATGTAATGTTTGATTTCTAAAGTACAATATATATTTTTTTTTTAATACTTTCATTTGATATAGGTTGTGTTTAAAATAAAATCCCAAGGTATCATGATTATGCAATTTTTGAGTCAATATTGAATTCTTTTATCAAATTAAGATTTTTACATTACCTTTCACAAGGACGTATAACTAACATAATATACGTCCTTGCCTTTCACAATCATATAACTTTTTCAAAACTATGAGTTTTTGCCATTTAAGGATGATCGCTGATCAAATAGGAAATAAATAGGATTTGAAATGGGTGTTTTAGTTTGAGAGAACATATGAATAGTAAACAAATAAGCAAGAAAAAATATATAGGTTCATGTGCTCATTTTAGAGCTATAAGGCCTTGAAAATTTGCAGGAAATGGGTTTTCTCTGGATTTTTCATTGTCTTTGCATTGACAACTTCAGTCTCTAAAAGATGAATGAAAAAATAAAAAGGATTTCATAAAATTTTGTCAAATACCATTTTAAGGTATATATGATTGAATTATAAAAGAAAAAAAAGAGGTTCATGGGCAAAAAATTTCATGTTTAAGAAATGGATAAAACCCGAGGATTCCAAAAATCTGACAAAAAGACCAAAACATGACCAGGGAGCATCCTTAAGTCATGTTTGCCTATAAAGACTGCTATGAAAATGAAAGGATTATAATTGTGGCATACATTAATGAAATAACTTTCAATTATATTATACTGTTGATATACAAAGTCATATTTTGAAATTTATTAAAGGATCTAAAAGAATTGCAGTGATTTATTTCGTGACACTTCAAAAGGTCATTACAAAAAGGCAACACATTATTGGTATCAATATTAACATTTTTTTAAAACAGGTAATACCAGTAAGTTTAGGCCACACCAAATTGATTTTTAGTTCTCTGGATTTTTGGGTGTCAAAAATAGGTGCGAGCGAGCAAAATTTTAATTTTAATTTTTTCTTCTTGGGGATTATTTTTTTTTGGGCGAAGACCAAATTTAAGTGTGGCACGAATTTTTTTAACTAAAATATTTCAAACAATGGAAAAAATCCCTATTTTTAGAAAACTTTTAGAGCGAGCGAACAATTTTTATTTTTAATTTCTTGAAAGATGAAGAATTTTGGGAGAATTTTCAGCATTTTGGAAAAATGAAACACCGAAAAAAATTTTTCTTAAAAATTTAAAAAGTCCGAAAATCAGAGCGGCAAAATCCAAAGAACTAAAAATCAATATTTTGTGGCCTTATTTCAACTGCATTATACAATTATCAAAAAGGCTAGAGTACAAAATGGATGTGGGATCAATGCCCATGAGGCAAAACACAGATATAAGCAGATACCAAAAATCTGATTAACAGTAAACCATCAGTGTTTGTAGCTGCCAGCCAGCACACCTCTCTGACTAACTGGGAATCCTCCTGCCATACATAGCCAAACTAACGACTGCATATTTTTTTCTCATTAAAAATGGAGAATCCCAACCCTGAAGTCTGAGACAGTACAAGTGTATGTAACACAAAGAAGATCAACATTATAACAGTTTGTGGTCTTTGACAGCTGAACGATTTTTGGTCAACCTTACAAGAAAAGAATTATGGCAATCTTAAAGGTGCTGAGATATATGTGAAAATTAAAACCAGTTTTTACTGACATTATATGTAACACTGATCATTGCTTCTTTTTACATTTGTATAACACTGAAAAACCTTTTCTCTAATTACATCAGTTTCAAACAACTAATTTCTTTTCTATCAAATATCTGTCACAATAATTACGTTGTATTATATCTCTTAAATGTTCTTTTTCTTTTGAATTTTAAATCCTTTAATAATTCTTATTAATAAAATTTAACAAATGTATCAGTTGTCTTGTCCCATTATTTTTTAAAATTTTCTTGAGTTGATTGTCCGATATCAGTTGAGGTTGTTAATTTCGTGATCAAATTTCAACAATCAAATTTTCCTTAACTTTTACAATACACAATCAATTTCACAATGGTCTACTAAAATTCATTTGAGCAATTAAGTGTTTTTAAGACTCTTCAAATAATTTTTTAATAAATAAAGTAAATTGTAATAAGAACCGAAGAAAGAAAAGTTCTCATTTTAAATAATGGTGTAATTTTTTCAAATTTTATAAGTATTTAATAATTCTTTGTTTGACTAATTTTCTATCATTATTTGATAAAATTTCTAGACCAATTAAGTTTACTACAAAGAAAATTGAGAACAAATATCTCCCGTAGTATTTTTAATAACTTTTCCTTGTTTTCAACTTTGTCATGCTGAAACATAAGATCAGAAAAATTAAATAAAAGTATAGATTAATTTATTTTTTTTTTAAATCTTGGTTAATTTGCTTTTAATATTGTTATGACAGTCAATTTAAATATTTTGGTCTAGTAGTTAATATTTTATTGCATTAGTAAACATAAATTTGTTCACATGAAATGAGACACAGTTATAAAACATAACAGTCAAAGATGAACATTTATCTAAAGTCTTGTGTCCCTATTATTGGTCAATTTCATACTCTCATAATTCTAAAGTTAAGATTTAAATCTGTTAAAAATGCATATACTGCTAAGAAAACTTTGATTGAAATGCCAGAAATCAAAATCATGTCAGTCTAAGGAATTACAAAACAAATCCTCTTACAGCCATACCTTGGCCAGTCCAGTAGTATGGAAAATAATTAAAAGTCAGTCACTATATGGTAAGATATTGACCAAAAAAACTAATATTGACTGATATGTCAAAGGTCGATAAAGTCTTTTAAATATAAACACCATATTAACAATCTAACAAAGCCATAATTGTTTGCTATATACTAACAGTTATTGTGATGCACAAACAACTGAAAAATCTATGTTTGTAGACCACTGACAGACATCAATATGGTCAATATCTCTATTAGCCAGTCAGTTTATAAAATTATTTATCCTGCAACTACGCCTTTAGCTGACCAATATAGCCAGTCCAATATTGTTTTCGATATTGGGTCAGTAACCCAATATAGTCTCCTCGTACCCTTTTCCTTACATTCAACGATATTTTGCATTACATTCTGGTTCACAGTGTTTATGACCTCGTGTTTCCCTAGATTACGCACCAAAAACGGCCCTTCTTCAAATCAGCTATAAATGTTCCAATTGCACGCCTTTTCGCTCAAACAGATAAGTTAGTGTTGCAGGATAAAAACAATATACTATAAAGTTTATTTGTACTGGCCGCTAAACGGGCCAGAAATACTCGGTAAACCTCGCATTTATACCCGTTTCTAAGGCTCGTACAAATAAACTTTATATTTTCTGACAATGTACATCTATTGTATATATACCATGCAGACATATAAACACAAGGAATTTGGACGAACTGTATATAATCTTTATATTAAGTACTTACACTCGTCTGGCCTGGCGTAAATTTCCACTTTCAAAACGAGATTCGAAGACTAGGTTTGGACAACAGCCCTCTGGAACAGGCTGAGGCTGGCGGTCTCGACTACTTCTTTCAGAGTCATAGACTATTAGTACCCCTCGCCATTTATTTGTATATTGCGTGACTTGGTTATCGAATGTTTTTGGGTGTTGTAAATCTGAAATAAGAAAATAAAGACTGTCACTTAAATTTCTTAAATTTTTTTATTAATATTAGGGTGTCAAAGGAAACAGGAAGGCTAATAAACAGAAGTCTTCAGTTTTTAATTATCTTTTAAACAAATCTCCATGAAGTATATAAGAATAACATGTCAAGTTGTGTAATTTCAGACCTGACACTGACTGTTCAGGGTACTGACATTTCAGTCATATCATTTTTTACCTATACTGTTTCTTGTTCTACACATTTTGAGCATCATGGTAGAGCTTTATCCGATATTCCTACAGTATCAGTATAAGGATTGCTTTAAGCAAGTAAATAGGCAATCCTTAATTCAATTTGCCAGTCTATACTTACTGTTATTCACAGAAAATTGTGGAGTTTCAAAAATTATTGAAAAAAATCATAATTTTTATTATCATTTTCCAAAATTTTAAATTGGAAAGCAACTTATTCCCATATTTCAAGCTATTTGGAACAAACACTAAACTATTTCAGTGAAATAAATCTTGCACTTTTAACAGAAAGGCACAATATTTTTTGCCGTATACTGGCCTAGAGTGAACACAGTAAACTATTTAGTTATCTTATAAAGCAACGAAGATTACACCTACTAGACATACCCAACAGGTAATTTTTTACACTATATCAACAGTTAATATCGCAGCCGTAAATGTTTTATTTTGAGGAGAGTTTATACTATGCATCTCTCAACCTGAGTCTTTCAATGAAGATAAACATTAATTCATTCTTGTACCTTGCAGAATAGCAATGTGTTATACATAAGGTCTCAATTTCAGACTGTCTGAAGTCACTTTCCAGGATTTTGACATTGTTCCTGGCAAAATTAAGCCTTGTTCTAAATGTTTTGTAACTTATTTTACATAAATAACATACAATACACAGATCAAGGTCAGAATGGAAGAATACTTCCATATTCATCCCTTATTTTCTGTACACCAGTATCTAAAGGTCAATTCTTGGTGTCATCCCTGTAATGGCTGTATTTGTATTCTGATATCAAACAGTATGACCAACATCTCAATCTTTGCCCTATAAATTTTTATCATATCTGATTTTGCAATTCAGGAAATTTTGAAAATGACAAACTGTTTCAAGATCCTACTTGAACAAAATATTTTCTCACTTTATTATGCTAAGAACACTCCAAATTTGTCATGCCCACAGATTTTTGTTCGACAAAGTTTTGAAGCTCATTGAAAATTTAATTTTTCATGCTGACTAAGTGCTTTCCCATGGTTTTCTGTGCTGCATTGTTTTACAGTTTTAAATACAAGATGGCTAGCGGACAACCAAAAGATTATTTACATTGTTTGGTTACAATGCACCGCACATTCATCAAAATTCTTCTGGCTATATCTTTTCTTCAAGAATTTTCAGATTGTTCTGCAAGGACGTATTTAAAAAGTCTGTATATAACATTATGCTGTATCCAAGAAATTTTTAATCTGTCCCAGCGTGATCAAATATTATGCATATTTTCATTACATTGTGTTTTTGTTTTAAATTACCAGTAAATGAGAATTAGAAGTCAGATATTCCTCTTGAACATATTTATTACCAAAGGGAGATACTCCTAATTTATAGCTAAAAATAAATCAGTCAATTTATTACATCTCCTTGTAACTTTGTTAAGGAGAAATAACAGATTTATTGATCTCATAAGTAAAAATTTTAATACCTTCCTTTAATCATTTTTGCCAAATTTAGGACTTCAGAGCAGATTTAAACATATATATTATGTTCGGGAGGGGTATTTGAGAAAAATATTGGTCAAGAAGACAGGAAAATCCCATTCACTCAAAACTGATGATTCATAATGAGGTTCATACCTGAGTTGAGAGTACCTTCTGTCATTGCTCAAATTCATACAAATTCTTATAGTTTTAGACATCACAAAGAAAAATTTTGACTTCACAATTTAAAAAGTCATTAGGTCAAATGGAGCTGAATCTTGATGTTAACTGGAGCTGAGAGTTATGTCAATACATCCTATCAGTGGTGAAAACTCTCAAGACTGCCAAATAAATTTTGGTGGAAGGTGCTCATGAGGACAGAAAAGGCAAACCCATTTTTTCAAATACCCCACCCAAAATACAACTTTGAAATACCCCAAAAACAGAAATGTACATGTCAATGACAAAAATTTTTGAATTTTCAACAAAAATGGTTAAAATTTATGTTCTTGATCAGTAGTCAAATTTTAATTACTTCAGAATCAAAAAGAGGCTACGGTAGAGATCCATTGCTTGAATTGAAGCTGAATGACACCGGTGGATAAAACTCATCTCAGCAATAACTCCAAGATATTTTGCTATTGATAAACAAATTTTCATTTAGAGACGAAAATGTGAAGATGAAATCGACACTAAACCAACAATTCTAAAAAATTGCTTTCAACATTCCACGATATGACATTACTTCCTTGCACCATTAACATGACATTATAGTCTCAACCCACTTTTGCTTTTTAATTTTGAACTGAAAAAAGTACTATTCACTTGTACCAACATTATATGATCTAACAAAAAATCAAGTCAGAAAGAAAATCTATTTACATCTAAAAAGAACTCTTCAAGTACTGTAATTTGATGTGAAAGTAAACATAACATGTACAAAAGCAAAATATAGTGGGAAAATATTAAAATGTCCTTTTCACACTTAAATGAAGCCTTTACAATCGCAGCGGGACATTGATCCTGTTTTACTATTTACTGAATGGTAAATGATGATTGATTTTTATATATCGTGAATACGTTTATCATGCCCCCTACATACTTCAATTCTAAAACTTTAATTTAGAGCTAAGTTAATGATAAAGTACAAATCTTATAATTTTATTACAAATCTATTTTAAGAATACATCAATAGCTTGCTGAGACCTGGAAAATGGACTTAAAAGGGAGGTAATTCATGATTCTTAAACAATTGTTTTTATTCCTATATATATCCAAAGTTTATTTTTGAAAGTTGAGTTAAGTTTAAAAATATTTTAAGTAAATTAAATGTAAGCAATCATATGCATAATATCATAAGCAGTTTAAAATGTTTAATTTGTAAGCAATACAACACTAATTATTATTGAAATATTATTTTTCTTTCTTTTTTCAAAATCATATTTTTTGTAGCAATCAAATGTTGTGATCTGTATTCAAGAACTAACTTTAAAATTGAAATAATTTAAAAGATAAACAATCTAGCTTTCTAAATAGCTTTAAATGCAGTCTATCAGTGGTTATTGGTAAATAAGAAGTGTAAGTACCATGTCCTCATTTTGCTAACAGGATTTGGTATATTTTTGAACACCTTATAGAGAATTTCATGAAGTTAAAACATCTTTTCTCCTATTCTTGACGTGTTTAATCGGTGGGATAAAAATACATAATATCTTTAACCACTTCCCGGTGATTAAATGTCTATGTGGGAATTACCGCCCTTTTTTCTACAGTTATTAGAACGATAAACTAGAGAAGTCCCGAAATGACGTCAATGTAAACAAACTACATAGCAACGTCGTTTTCTTGAGGTTTTTGTCGAAAATCATAGGAGAAACAGATTCTCCTTCAATTTACTCGGGAGTTATGAAATTTCTCCACCCTCAATAGTTAAATTTTAGATTTTAACACGCTCGCTAAAGACTCGCGTGTTGAAAATCGAAAATTTAACTATCTCGGGTGGATAAATTCCATAACTCACTCGTACCTGAAGGAGAATCTATATTTATTCTTTTATAACTTATTAAATAAAAATTGTCACTTAACTTGCTGCAAATAAGTGTCATTTGAATTTTTGTTTATTTAACATTTGAACCATTTAGTACGAAAGTTTATTTGGGTCAAAATAAATGGTGAAGAAATACAATTATAACTCGTGGCCATCATTGGGTTTTTTGCCAGATTTAGACCACAAAAAAAATTGTATCTTCAACCAGTCCGTGCCTTTAGCCACTAGCCTGAAGCTTTACTACAGTAAAGTTTGTTTTGGACTCGTAAAACGTATATATCACTAGTCTGATTATTCTAGTACAACAGCCAGGCCATTACAGTTGGCTATTGCTCTTATCTGTGTAGTCCTTTTCAATTTAGTATATGAAAGTTATATTCTAGCACACTGAGAAAAGTTTTGTGCATAGACCCCTTCAAATGAAAACCTTATCATAAAATATCCAGGCTTAATATGTATGTATACTCTTGAAATTAAACAAAATCATGTAAGAATTTAACTGTCCATCAAATTTGAGGTTTAAAGAAAATAGTAATACTACATCTATACATAAAACCTTTGATTCTGATTAAATCATTTAATTCAATGATTACTTCATCATTTGACACAAGTCTTTTTCATAAAATGTAATTGGGCGATATTTTGACCTTCTATACTCGTTACAAAATATCAATTAAATGTCATCGGACCCCTGATTTGCCCATTTTGAATGTATGAACAAATTGTTGCTATATTTATCTTATCAAAAGACTTTAATGTGCAAGAGACACGGTGGTCTGCTGATCGACTGTAATTTATTACAATTCTGGACACAGGGAAATCCATCAAATCTCTATATTTTGTCAACATGTTATATCTCACTTAGCAAGGAAAAGTTTTTTCTAAATTTTAACCTTTTTTCTCCATGGACAACCGTTATATTGCTTTCTGACGAAACAATTTTAGATTTAGTTAAGAAAGTGGAATCTTTAATAATTTAATGAAAATTTGATGTCAATATAATTAGTTCAAATTTTGAAATTAAAATAAAGTGTTAGATAAGGTGAAAAAGGAATGGTGTGTTATAATTTAATAATCAATAAATATAAGATTTCAAATTTCTGAATTTTTATATCATTGAATTTACACAAGCTATAGTTAAAAAATATCACAGATCAAATAAACCTATTTTTTAAAACTTTCAACACCTAAAAGCAGTCACCATTGTTTTTTGGGCCATTTAGAGATTGTACTGTGGTGGGTACTACCGGTAGTCTCCCCTAGTTGAAGGCCACACAGTGACCCCCAGATGTAATCTATCATTTCTTATCATCAATATAATAGGAATTTGTCACACTGATATTTGTCAAACGTTCTTACATTTCCATTGGTTGGAAATATGGTAATGCTACCATGGATTAAAAGTTCAAAATCTAGAGCAAAAAATCTTATGAGGCCCTAACTATTCAGAATTCAAACTAAAATCCTACAGTTTTAAAAATTGAATTGAAATCCTAACCATTTAGAATTTCAGAAACTGAAATTAAACAAGTTCCATTCTCGTGTGTTTGATGGTTGTTGGCATCCTGCCATTTCTATATGACCTCCCCTGGACATTAAAATACATGAACTGAAAAGATAATTCACATACCCTTATATATTTTTATTTTAATCTACTGTAAGTCAGAAAAATGGTTTTATAAGTTAACTTTGTATATACTTTCAAATCATCAACTTCAGCATAAATGGTTTCCAAACTTTAAAATATTAATCAGGGTTAAATTTCTATTTTATAGAATCTAATAAAGTCAATATATGAATTATTTATACTTTGAATGGCTTGTTTAAATTTATCATAGACCCATAATAGTTCAAATAAAAATACAAATTTTAACAACTTCTGTTATAAATTTTTACTTCAATATAGTCATAAAAATCCATTTATAACTGTAAAAAATGAATAAATTATTATGAAAGGTATCTGGATTTATTACAAAAATTATGGGCAAACTTTTCAAATGTTTTTTATCTTAATATAAAATATGTGTCTGAACTATAAAATTTGAAACTGGAATACGTAGAAGTTTTAAAATTTTGTATCCTCATAAAATATTTTTTCATAGTATATTTTTGTGTGAATATTCTTGCTAGTTCAATATTTCAGAGCAGGAAATAAAACTTGATAGAAACCTTTCAAATCTAAGTTAGTCCTCCATAAAATTTAGGTCAGAGTCTTCTAAATATTCTAGCTTTAAAAACCCCATCTACTAATCGAGTATATAAAATCTGATTAACCCTCCTTTATCTTTGCTGGAAAGACAGCTTATTATCTCCCCTGGTCAACTTCGTTGAGGGGAAATAACTGACATTTATTTGAAAATTATCTGACTTACCTTCTATTTTGGGATCTAAAAGTTTTTCATAAAAGTTTGGCACTGTTTTAAGAAATCTTGGTGTTTCCAGAATCTCACGTTCATGATATTTAGGCCAATATGGGCCATACGGCCAGAATTTAATGTCAGGTGGACGTGTTTTGTAACGAGAAATAAAATCTTCTAACTGCTCAGAGTAATTCCAGTAACTGGTTTTCAATAACTCATTTCGTGACTGGTATATATTTATCTTGGTCTTCTCTTGTGAAACAACTGCCATTTCCGACTTTCACTTCTAGGGCATTTCCCTATACTAATTTAATCCCTTCTCCAATTTAGATTTGTAATTTTTCAAACAACTATAATAAAATAAACATAAATGTATGTCTAATCCTAAAGGCTAAATATCATTTTGTTTTTTATTGCACTAGTTTAAGAATTTACAAAAACCAAAATCATGTGACTTTTTTGGTCAAATGACTTTCACTTGAAACTGTTGTCTGCTTCTCTGTTTTCCCAGATTCCTCGGCTGTTGCTGGTCTCCTTTTAAGTGAGGCTGATGAAAGATAAAGATGAGCTATTTTTAGTGACTTTCTTCGAAAATTATGACTGGGACCCAGATTGTCTATCTTGATACACTGTCTCAACATATGGCCTTTGTCCGTATCTGAATCCATCAGAAAAAACATTCAAGTGACTTAGACTTTCTTAATCATGTACATACTTTAAGTTTTAGACTCTTTCCCTTGAAATAAAGGTCAAAAGAGTAAAATCAGCTCCACGTCTGTTAATGTACCAATAAAATGATGGTTGAAATATAATCATAAAAAAAATACAGTAATATATCAACTTAATCATGCAGAAATATTACTGAAGTGGTAGAAAAATCCATTAAGCAATAAACTATGATCACGATCCATTAAAAAAATTTTCTTCATGAAGTTAACTGAAGTTTTATCAGGTAAAACTGTTACTTTTCAATTTAAGTCATCAGAAATATATCTTTACATTTATAGTCCATGTTGCTTATACCTACTTATTTCTGTTAAATAAATTTTAAAAAGTTACATTTTTACTCAGTTTACGTGTATCAAAAATGTACTTTTTCTAAACAGCCAATGAAACGATACAAATAAAATGTTTCATTAGACGGCTTAATCCTTTTATATATTTTCCTCTTGTTCATCTCTAGGTAGTTACATGCATAATGTCTTTCAAACCAAGGTAAACTTCGTTCAAGTCAATCTATATCTTTTTGCACCTTAAAAAGTTACATCATTAACTGCACAACTGTGAAAATTGTCACATAAATCCAAGCAAATCTTAACCGTTCACAAAATTAATTTCCTCACAGAATTTTTCGAATCAATGTTTTGATTCTTTACACCTAAATCACTGAAATATTTTGATAAGAAATCCACGACAATTTCAAGAGGCAATTCAAAGAATTGGCCAATAACTATTTGACGTTAGAGTGCGGCATGTAGGTCGTATCTAAAACCTCTAAAGAGTTCCTATTATGAGCCATATCAATGTTCAAGTGTTAGTAAAAACCGTCAAGTATTTGTTTTTTCGACACTAATTCAAAGTTTCCTTGACAGAACGGTATCCAACAAACAATACCTCCAAGTCAGAAAATGGTTGGTAAATTTATATATTTGTATCATACTGTCTTTGTTTAACCTAAGCCAGTAATTATTTTACATGTCACTTTTGAAAGTAGATAACAGAAAAAAATACTTTCCAATATTTAAAATACACATTTTACAATTAAGTCACCTTTGAACGTACCGTAAATATACACACATATAACCTATGAAAATGACTCCACTTTTACTTTGCCAACAATTTTCAGTCTTTGATCACTGAAATCTAAGTTCACTTATCAATTCTTTAATAATAGCAAAGAATAAATCTTCTTAATCCAATTTTTTTCCCAAAACTGCAGATTATCATGTTTTTGAAATATCAAGCAGAGTGCTGTCAATTATTTGTACTTGCAAAGTGAATCAACAAAATATGAAAATGTAAAATTCTTCCAAAACTGTTCTGAATTTAAAGCATATGTATCCTAAGACAATTTTGGAACAATCTCCAAACACTTTGATGGATTTTTATTTATAGTCTATTTCAGAAAAATTGATACTTGCACAACATGCTTTAAAATAATCAATTACCCCTTTATTAAATTTTGTCATGAAATTTCGATTTCAAAACTTAACAAGTGGTCTGTTGATAAATTATCAATATCCCAACGTATGTCCAAAGGATTTCTTAAATTATTTTTCAATCTCTCATTTATATCTGTCGATTAAGTCTGTAACTCGGTGACGGTTATATGATGTAAAAATTTCTCTTTTAAATCTATGATAAATGCCTCAGCAAATATTTCAATATGAACATCTGTAAATGAAATTCTCGCTGCAGTTGTCAATAAATATTGTCACATTTAGTCTAAAATAGTAACAGTTCAAATTCTTTTTAATCATTTTACATTAAAATATGAATGTTCAGGTTCACTTCAATACAATTCTTGTCATTCCAAAGAAATAATTCTGTTTCAGTTCAAAAATTGATATTTTTGTAACATTCCCATAAACATGAGTTATCATCGAAAAAAAAAGAATAATATTTCCAGTTCCTCAAATATCATGTAAGCCTCCTTATTACTACCATATTTCAAAACACAATGATGACCAAGAATGAATATTCATATTCAACTGGATGATTTTTCGTTTAATCAAAAACACAAGACATATATATTCTGTCCTTCTCTGGTAAAACTTAAATCAAGCATTACACGATTCGGAAAACCCTCAAACATGATATTTAAATACTTCATGGGATGCTAACAAGTTAACGACATGACTTTTTTGACATCATCAGATTCCCATGGATTGACATAATAAACGCTTATTAAAAACCATTTAAATAACTTTGTTCTACTTCAGTGAATACACAATTCTTCCAATAATTAAAGTCAAACTATATATATTTATTTAAGATGTTTTCATAACATCATACTTTTCATAACTTTATAACTTCTGAGATAAAAGATAACTGTTGAAACATATAACCCAACCCAAAGTTATTAAGATTTAATTTCATACAATTATTTTAAATAAAGAAGAATGTGTCCATGGGACACAGTTGCCTCCGCTTATAAATATGCAAGAGTCAATGTACTAATTCAAATCTAATGACGTTTTGTTATCTTTGAAACTTAATGAGTAAAAGTCATAGATTTTGGAAATTCTCAATTTATAAAGAGGCATCATATTAACCCAAGAACGATGAAAATGACACAACTCAAATTCGAACTTGATCAGTGTTTGGTGGAAATAAGCATAGTGTACAAGTTTCATAACATTTGGTTGAGGCAAAGTAAAGTTAGTGTGCGGAAGCAGCAAATTTGTCAATTTTTCAATTTATAAAGAGACATAACTCAAGAACACCCAAATTCGAACTTGATCTGTGTTTGGTGGTAACAAGCATTGTGTATAAGTTTCATAACATTTGGTTGAAGCAAAGTAAAGTTAAAGAGTGTGGAAACGGCAAATTCAGCAATTTTCTCTTATAAAGGGGAATAACTCCAGAACGGTGAATGTAACCCCACCCAAATTCAAATTCGATCTGTGTTTGGTGGTAATAAACATTGTGTATAAGTTTCATAACATTTGATTGAGGCAAACTAAAGTTAGAGATTAGAAACTAATTTCAGGACGTACGTATGTATGGGAACATACAGACGGACAGATGGACAAGGGTAAATTTTAATGCCCCCCTTGCCTAGCATTGGGGATATAAAAATTACACTTATGAGGAAAAAATAAAAGATAATTAATTTTTAGATATTTTTTTTTTTGCAGACTGCAAGGCATTAATTAAAACAAGCCAAATCCAAGGCTAGCCACAAAAAGAGTTTTATATTGCAGACACAAAGACATTAGAAACCAGTTAACCCCCTTCCCCCAAACCCAAGAAAACAAACACGAAAAGAAAAAAAGCATTTCTACTCTCAAGTAGAAGAGAATGAAACTAGGGGAGAATACCTGTGCCATCTTTAATCTACCTTGTCTTCAAAGCCATTTCGTATATATGCCTCGATAAACATCTCATGTTATATAAAATACACTGTTAAAGTATTCCAAGATTCCATTATAATACTAATCAGTCATATTTAACTCTCAACCTTGGTTTGTAATGGACAATATCTTTAAACAATTTTTCATTTTCTCCTCCAAATTAAGTCAATTATCATCAGGTAATGATTCATGTCCTGACTACAATACCATCTAATGAACCATTATTATATCATACAATAATTACAGCCGCAGGTGTAGTCTCAATTATCAAGGAAATTAGTACAAACACCTGCGTTTACTTACGTAATTTTGGTGCTCTGAAGAAGCATTAATTGTAGTGACATTTTCTTCTTTATTTTAGCGACAAAGTCATTTTGTAAATTTTGGATCAGAAAAGAAACAATTTTTTATTTTTCAAATCACTGATATTTTTTCTACTATAATTTACATGAAATAAAGGATGTCGGGCTACTGGTATTTATTAGATTTCATAGACGTAACAAGTTTAAGGATTTTTCGTTTGGTACTGACTTTCTTTAAAATATAACTTCAGACAAACATCATAAAAGTATTCTGACCAGATTTTTATGTGAATTTAATACTAACATGCTAATATTTGCCTCAATTCAAAATTGTATTTACAAATATTATATTTAATATTATTTCCAGTCAATATTTGAAAGTTGTGTTTGTTTTATTTCAATATTAACTTGTGACTCTTTATCAAAACAACATTCCTCAAGCTTACCAGACAATAATATCAAAATTAAATCGAACTTCATCATTATGTATTAAGTGATTATTTTTGTTAGGACTAAACTTCAAGGTCCAGAAATAAAGTTTTGAAATATTTTCTTTTGTAAAGTTACTGGAGCTTTTTTGTGTTCAATTATACTATAAGCTATCTACAATCATATCTGTAGATATCCGGAGGTACTCTACTACACCCTGAGGCGAAGTCAAAGGGTGCTCAATAATACTATAAGTTATAAACATTCATATCCGTAGATATGGAGATTTTTACACCCTAAAGTACTCTAGTACACTCTTTGGCGAAGTTTAATGGTGCTCAAAAGTACACGAATAGTGTTAAATTCTCTATATCTACAAAACGAACGTAGATGACGTAGATGACGATTTTATTCCCGGTTTCAGCCCTAATCTGGTGATTTTTTTAAAAAATCAGACACAACAAAAAACATTAAAGCAACATTTTTCTGATTAAAGGAAAAAGCTAAAAGTGAAATATGTCAATATGCATACTTTTAACTAGGTTTAGGGTATTACCTCTGGTAGAATCCTATAGGTATTCAAATATAAAACATTTTAATTGTCATATCAAAGGAAATCTTCGAAATCATCTTTGCCACTCAGTGTCTGGAACGCCACATCATAATTATAATAAGTTCCCTGTGGTAATGGTTAGCAACTCCAGGTATATGGGTTAGCAATATAGGTTTTGTGTGATTGACCAATCACAATCAAAGATTGTACTAACTCAGGGATAATGAGCTTTATCAGTGGGGCACTAACTATTTCCAGTTTTTCAGGACATTCATGTTCTCCCTACACAATTCAAGCGTGCTGGTGTCCTTGAATTTTCTGCTTTCAATTTCAAGTACTTTTCAAGTATTTAGGACATGTTCGAACCATTTTAGTCGTCGGAAAATGTTTGCCCATGAAGCAAAACAATTGAGGCTCACTTGAGCCTGAATACCTCACCTGGCTTCATTTGAAAATGTAAGCTCTGATGAATCCACAAGGCTGCTAAAGAAATGCAAAATTTCAAAGTGACAAGATTTTTTCTGAAGGAAAATCTGGTTTATAAGGAACTAACTACTTATAAAGCTTTACTCCTCTTTGTAAATTTTTTTACAGTTTCTTTTCTACCCACAGTGTAAACTCATTTAAAGGGAAACTTTAAAAACAGAAATTCATTTCTATATGTTAAACAAGGTCACTTTTATTTGTCCTACAAATAAGTGCTTTGGCTCAGAATAATAACTTACAATATTTGTCAGGAACTTTTTGACCTTAGGTTAACAAATATACAGTAGTCGTTCAACAGAATAACTATTGGTACTATTTAAATAAACAATTATCCATTGTACATTTTATTAGAATAAAGAAAAGCGTTGTTTTTCTTTAAATTAATTGCACCTGGTCACACCTGTGTATTCAAGACTTTACATGCAAACATGCAAAAAATTAGACAGTTTGAACAAAGCCAAACATTCTGATGGGTGAAAAAATGGGCACAATTGTTTAAAAAACTATCTTAAGTATCTCTGTTTATTTTATAATGATTTCTTTGTCACAGAACTTTAAATGTCTGGTAAAATAAAAGCTTTTGGTAATTTTTTTTGGTAAAAGAAAAAACATTTTGTGTGTAAATGATTAAGAAAGAGTTAAGACAGCTACCACATAAATTATTGTAAGTTTGCTAAATGCATCCTGTACTCTGCAGTCTCTGCCTTTTAACATGTTTAAGCCACTAGCCCAAAGGCCAACTCCAGAAAAAAAACTCCTTCAAACTAGAGAATAAGCTACTGTTAGCCCAACAGGTCTAGGATGGATTGATGATTTATTGTTTAACGTCCAGTGGCAGCATTAGGTGCATATCAGGACAAGAACATGATATGACATGAATAAATATGATCCCTGCTTTGTACGAGACCGACACGCTGAGACAGATTTTTAATGTGCTACTTATTTATAAGCTCACAAGGTATCTGTCCAAAGGAAGACATATCACCCCATTTGGAAACATTATACTGACTCCGAGCCTACCAGTCCTTTGCTCTTACTACTAGATATGCTGCGTGATTGGCGGAAAAGCACCAAATACCAATTTTAATGTGTCTGGTTTGACCCGGTTGTGGAGCGAACCGGCGACCTTTTGCACTTGAGGCTAGCACGCTACCACGAGATCACCGAGGCAGTTAACTGTTCCATGAAACATTTCAATGATAATATGCATTATTACTGTCTAGTAATTTTCAGTGAGGCCTAATAAAGGTCATAATCCATCTAGCTGAAGGTCTCGGTGCATGAAAAGGTTTTTTGACACAGAATGGACTCTGTTGTGATAATGTGACAATGGATGAGACTAATTAGGGTGGATAATTTTTTAAAAGAAAATCTACACACATATGTGACAAATGTTCATACAATAAAATTTTATTGCTATTGTTCATCTTGCAGTTTTACTGAGGTCTTTAATCTGGTGAAAAATTTTGTATTCAGTGCAAGTTCAAGATAAAATATTCATACAAAGCACACCAAAAAATTGATATGACTTAATTCATCCTAACATATCTTTTTATTTCTGGACCCTATTAGAAGATGCAGAATAAAAAGCATTAAACAAACATCCTTTTTAGCATTATTCAGCAAATTTACAATAATCTGCACCGGTTGTTACATTTCACTTAATGATAAAAGTATTTACTCGGAACTGAGATAATGATGTATTGTAAGCAAACATCTCCTGCCATGAATAGTGACAAACCACTACATAAATTAACTAAAAGTTCAAACACCATACATATCAGTCTGTATTAGGATTAATCCGACATTATCCAGTTTTTATAGACTCGCATGTTTAATTTGATTCTCTGCCTACCAACATCAAGCCAATCTTATTTCTGTTGTAACTATAACTTGAACAGCACTAAGTATACGATAACTATGTCACATCTACATAATTCTATTTTTAAATGTTTAAAAAAAATAATGAAAGTACGTGTCTAAAAGCCATACTGGCATTGTGAATACAAACTGAACAATCTGAAGATAGTATTATATACTTATCCTCCTCTAAAACTCAGATGTGAAAAGAACTCAAATTATTATTGTGATAAATATTTAAATGCTGGTTCAATTGACTTCCTTTTGAACCCCAGGCCTGAATGACAGAATAAGTAAAGATATACATTAAGGTGGGGGGAGGGGGTTTCAGAATTCTTTTTGCACTAGACAACTGGACAGTACCTGAGAGCCAACTTTAACTTTAGATCATACTGTACACAACTACACCTAATTTCAGAAGACTAGTTGGACTAGTGATATGTTTGGGTAATCTTATACCAAACCTAAAGGACCAGGTCCTACAGTAAAGGTACACACTAGCTGATATAATATAATTACACAGTTATTTGATCAACAATCAATTTCCATACGGAAGAAGTTGGTAAAGACATGTTCAGTTTATGTACTGTAATGTCCATCATATATGATCCTTCTTCATCTTGTATCCAAATCTAAGAAATGATATTCCACAAGGAGGTAAATTCTTTTTCTTTTTCTTAGTATGAAGAAGGGGTATAGTGGATTAATTCTTAATGCAAAAAGCCTTCTCCAAATATGACAAAAGTTCAAGCAAAGGAACAACAAAGCTGTTCTTCATCCTGAAATCACTCTATGCGGCCATCAACATGAAAACAAGATGCACTGTGAGCCATTGCTCATTACCGATACCCCCACTTTTCGATAAGGTCAAAAAGTGAACGAAGTCGTCAAACAGGAAGTTGATGTCACCATGGCTTACCTATAGAAGTCTTGTGACAAAATATCAAGTGGCTGTGATGACTGTGTAGTTGCAGAGAAAAGTGTGACGAATAATTTTGTTATGGACAGATGGATGGATGCACACATGGACGGAACCACAAGGGTAAAACAATATACTCCCTTCTTTTTTTGGAGAGGGGTATAAAAATCTCACATTCCACTGCAAGACTTTCGCTAGGATCAGACTGAGCAATGTTTGGGTTGCAAAAGGACAGAGCTGCAAAGTCAAACAATAAAACAGGCAAAGAAAGGTAACAAACATTGTTACAATCTGTCCAATTTACTCTTTTAGATTTATTACAAGAACTTATATACTCCTGTCACTGAATATTTACACTGTGAGATTTTGGAGTTTGTAAAAATGATTCCCTTTGTCATCTGCCAATACCTGTTATAATCCATTCAATTTCATATAAAGGTGGGGTTCATATCTACATTCAAAATCCAAATGATATAAAATGTAATAAAAACTTTAATATATCTTAATGGCCAATCATAAATCATATAATTATACAATATAAATTTGTTTTTATTACAATTTTATAAATTGTATATCATAAATTATTATAATTTATGCCTTTAATAACTTTTTTATGTATTGCAATAACCTACATGGAAAGTGATCAATATATATTTAAACTTTTAAACGTATTTGTTACCAAAGAATATATTTTTTTCTTCTAACCTTTCCGGACATATAATCTTTCAAAGCAGATGTCTGACAGAAAATGGGATTTTTCTTCATTTCTGTTAGAACCAAAGTAATAACCCATTTTTTTCCATTGGAAAAAACAGACAACCCAAATACTCTGCAATTAAAAACTTATTCTCAAAGACCACCCAAACCCAAGTACTGATTTTAATGCTGGTAAGTTAAATATGGTTTTATGATCAGTTGTAAATGCAGGCCCAAGCATGTTTTCTGAGACCTAATAACTTTTTACATGCATTGCTTGGAAGTCCTTAAAAGCACCAAACAAACAGCTTTATAGGCAGAGCAACTTTTCTGTTACCCTCCCCCCCCCCCCTCCCCCCACCCACCTTCTTAAATCTGCTACTATTGGTATAAATAAACAAAAAATATTTTTTTCCATTTTAGCATTGTTTAAATCATTTAAATCTTTTAGTTTTCTGTCCTATGTTTGTGCTATTCAATTTGTTTTCGTTCTTTGTCCTTATCAATATATTGCAATAAATGTCTATATTTTGGCACATTCTTGGTAGCCATGGCAGTTTAAAACAGCAGTATCAAAGAACAGGTGGCTGTTTCAAATTCTCTCACCTACTTTATTATAATCATTTATTATAAAATCACGTTAAGTGCAAATATCAATTTAGTCCTTCAAAACCATTCAAAAGTCAGATCACTTTTTAATTACAGAAACGAATTAAAAATCAATATTCGAAAAAACCATTTTCCCTGTTAAATGTTATCTTTAATGTTTTATGAGTGATGTACCATTTTCGGCAATATATTATCACACCCTAAACATATACTTAAATAACTACAAATAGAATTTTAATTTTTTACTAAGTATATAGTTAAGGAGATTGAAATTTAAAGCCATATAAAACTACACAAGGGAGGTAATTGAAAATGGCAAAATGACATTAAGCCGAGATATGGTATTTAAATTTCAATACTATTTTAATATAGAAGTATCAAAATGTAATTTTAAGTTTATTTACATTGTAAGATTTAATAGAAAATGTATTTGAATTTCATTACAAATTCTGCGGTGCAACTATGAATTATTGTAAACAAATAAAGTTCTTACAAAGAATGTTGACTTTTGTGCATTATAATTGCATACAGAATGGCTCTGGTGCAACTCAATTTGCAATTGGACTACACCTATATTTACCTTTTCAAATTTGAAAGAAATTAGAAAATTGAATCCCTGAAACTTTAACATTTGTACCTTGAAAGACATCTTATACATTAAAACCCCAAATTTCCTCAATGTACAGCTGATGCTCATTGATGCAAAGATTTTGGATTGATCAAAAATAATTTGGAATAACAGAAATTTTGAGTTATCAAGAATTAATAATTATACTGATATTGAGAAGCTAAAATAGTGACAAAAAAACAGTTTTCACGCATCAATGTTTAGAACTGGCTGCCGATACACCTGATCAACCACCAGTCCCCTCCTGATAAAATGAAAGTCCACTGTTTTGGGTGGGTTTTCAACTGCAAATTTAGCAATGCAAAAAATCCCAAAAAAAAGACAAAAAAAACATTTTTAGATCTTCATTTACATTTGCCTTGCATTAATGCTTGCAAAAAAAAAAATCCAAAAAGGGCTCTTTTACTGTAAGATTTTTCTTTTATCTAAAAAACGCTACAGTTTGGTCCAAAAAACTATTTTAACTTCTTGATGCAAGTTGACAGTATTTGTCTTTCTATAAGGCCAACTAAAATTAATTAGTAGATTTTCATCCAACTTTTTGAAAAAAATGGGGCGGGTGGGAGGATTTTATTTTTTATTTTTTATTTCATATGAAACTATTTTGTAAGGTGTTATTAATATGTAAACGTTATAAAATGGCTTATACCGCTTACTACTCTAAAACCATGTTGAATTGTTACAGGAAGATAACAAAAAAGGAAATTATTGACACGGATACCGGTAACGGAGATGAACAAAATCTGGAAATCGTAAATTTTAGAAAATAAAAAAAATCGGGGCGGCACGATTTTCGAGGGGCGGGCAGGGATGAAAATCTATCAATTAATTTTAATTGGCCTAAATATCTCATTAACAGTATTATAAACAAATTATGCATATGATCATATATATATTTAAGTTTTCCAGACTTGCATGACATATGCAATAACTTATGAAAGCTGAAATGCAAGGTTTTTTTTTTTATCATTTACAGACCAAATTTTTGAAAAAGTCAGAAACAAATATTTTTAGAATACAATTAATTGTAGAAATATCACAATGTTGTACAAATATCACAATGTTAAATAATATTTATCAATATAAATTGCAGTTTAATTGATCTCCACCCAAAACCAATTTACAAATGGCTTCTATAACATTGTCAAACAGACGTCATACTGCAAGAAAAAATATCTGATAAATTTTATAACAAATTGATATTAAATGTTACTTGTCCTCATTTTGGGCAATTTTTTGAAAACTTCGAAATAAAAGTTCTTGCATCATAAATCATTAGCTAACAATCTATATCTTAATTGTAGCCATTGATCACAGGTAACAATTACTTTCAGGTTAAAATCATTTATATGATGTAACGCCTCCTGCATTTATGCATTTTTCAAAGATTCTTATTATCTCAAATTGGTAAGTTTAGGTGTGGGAATAGGAATTAAAACTGGGCCAAAGAATAACTGACAGTTTTTAATATGTAGATAATTTACCCGATGAAGGTGCTGAGAAAGTCTACATTCAAGCATCTATATCATGTCTTACACTTTAGGGGCATCTTGACTCAATATTTTCAACCCAAATTAACTTTATTTTTTCACAGTGAGCACATGTATCTTGAAATTGATCAAAGTTCTTAATATTCTTTCTTCATTTTCAAAATCACATCCTCTGTTATTTTAGCCAGTGACCTTTACCCTTTCACCTTGAAAGTAAATAGTTTTCACTCTTCTTATCAGGTTTGCTCTATTTTTTATTTTTGATCTTGACCTTTGATCTTGGAAACATCAAGGTTAAATATTTTTTGTCTGCTGGTTGACACTTTAAGACTCAAGATTTAGCGTGCTTACAAGTGGACAGGCAGACATACAGTCATTCATGCTGCTTTTGACTATATAGTCTCTGCTTTCACCAACAGTTGCTAAGGGATAATAATGACCTATGGTAATAAACGAAAGTTGCCTAATAACAACAAAAAAAAACAAGATGTTTGAGTGACAGTTAATGGGATTTTCTTTTATGACAGTTTGGTTTTTGTTTTTATTCCTTACTCCGATGGGTAGGTTTCTTCAATATGACTTGAGGCAAAACAAAGAAAAACTGACTCAGCATTACCACATCTTACACCAAAACACTGAGCAGAAAAATACTAAATTATATCTATACAATACTAAAATCTCATAGATTTAATTTTAATAATCATATTTAACATGCAAAGAAAAACTGTCATACATGATATGTTAAAATTGAAATTAAAATATATATTTCACCCAAGACAGACTTTACATTTTCTATCAACCTATTTAGCCATGAAATCAGAATCAACATGAGACTGTAGACTGAAGAGATGAACATAAAGCCATCTTCATGCCGTAAATAACATTTCCTTTTATATGTTGCGTTGCCTTTTATTGGGGTGTTTGGCAAATCTTCTCCTACTGATGGCTTAGCCCAACAACTCACAATACCAAATTCATTTTACATCTTTATTCATCTAGGTACAACTACCGACTAACTACAATATTGCAAGCATGCATTTTCATATCATGTGATATATTCTTACATGTGTTAGTTTACAAAAACCAGACATGACCAAAGAGACTTATCGTGGGAACTGTCTCTATAAAAAACATTCAGAATGGGACTCCGTCGAGGTGTTTATAAAATGAATAAAATACCGCTATAATGTCAGCATCAATTATGTGTTCTACAGTATTTATCTCAACTAATTAAATATAGATTCTCCTTCAGGTACGAGTGAGTTATGGAATTTCTCCACCCGAGATAGTTAAATTTTCGATTTTCAACACGCGAGCTTTTGCGAGCGTGTTAAAATCTAAAATTTAACTATTGAGGGTGGAGAAATTCCATAACTCACGAGTAAATTGAAGGAGAATCTGTTTCTCCTATGATTTTCGACAAAAACCTCAAGAAAATGTCGTTGCTATGTGGTTTGTTTACATAGACGTCATTTCGGGACTTCTCTAGTTTATCGTTCCAATAACTGTAGAAAAAAGGGCGGTAATTCCCACGTAGAAATTTAATCACCGGGAAGTGGTTAAAGATATTATGTATTTTTATCCCACCGATTAAAAACGTCAAGAATAGGAGAATATGAAATATTTAACACTATGTTACTTCGTAACATATAAATTTAAAATGATCAGGTATATATAATCCCTGAATGATATATCATAGATGCCAGAAAAAGCCTTCAGTTTTGTAAGCGGACCGATTTGTTTATTGGCTGTTCATGACTTTTCCAACCCAACTAGTGATATAAATGTGACAGTCAGTTTTTATTGATTAATCAGTAAGCTTGAGTATTCGTAGAGAACATTAGATCTTTGGGAAAAAATTTCTGGCAATGCCTCCTAGTCAATCGTGATCCCAGTCAAAACACCTGACATTGAATGGGTTTGAACTCCAAAACCTTATGTTAATTGACAGGCCAGTTATTATATGGTTACAACAAACTACTTAGACCACTTGGCAACTGAGGTCCCACTGGAATTGTTTATGCATGTACTTAAAAATCACCAATATTCTCAAGAAAAATTAGATTTTATAATATTTTAAAATTTTTGCCATTTGAGAAAAAAGAGGGATTAACTTTGTTTAAGTACCACATTTGTTAAAATATTTAGGATTTTTCATGTTGATTTGTGATAATTATAATGTGGCAATTTTCTGAAAAGAAAACTTTCAATACTAATTACAATGGTGTTGACACAGATCTTGGGGGAAATATTTTGTTTTCTTCTTTTCTATATCACTTATTCTATCAACATGTTCTAAAATTTATTATATCCAGAATGACTAGTGTAAAATATAAAAAGAAACCATGAGGAAGAAAACAATATAAAATCTCTTTACAAACTAATTTCTCAAAGAAATTTCCCTTTTTAACACAGGATACAGAGTTTTTATGTTTTTATCGAAACTTCTTCACAGTATAGAAGATCTTACAGTTGTGTACTAATTTAGGGACGAGATCAAAAGTTCAGTGTAGGATAAAAAACTTAATTCACATAGTTTTTTCACTGACCCCCCCCCTCCCCCCTCTTAACTTAATTTGGGAAAAATCGATTGATCAATACGAGCATATGATTTGAGAGTATACTTTTTGTATCATGGGTCCTGTTTTTCCTCCACAATGTATGTTTGTACTGTATATTGACTTGAATCCGTATTTTTCAATCCGAAAATTGATGTCGGATAACAAAACTTGCAGCGATTTTTACCCCCCACCCAAAAACTATTTGAATTAAGTTTTTTATTCTACATTGAACTTTTGATCTCGTCCCTTATCTGGAAAACAGATCTGATCTACAGTCCACAAATTATATAAATTCAAAATAAGGACAATAAGTCACCGTTCCTGAACTATACATAATACAAAACTGAACAACACAGGGCCAAAAGAGAAACAAATCCTAACTTTAATACATAAAACAAAACAACACAAGAAACAGCTGCAAGCTACTCATCAAAGGTTTTAATACTGTAAATTCGGTAATTATTGCGATGTTTTTATTACTGTGAAAAATGCGACAGGGTTGTAATCGCAGTAATTTAAACTCGCACTTTGGAATTTTGTATATGAATTAAGTGGGATTTTTCTCAATATCGCAAAAATTAAAATCGAATTTCAGTCTAAAATGACAAAATCGCAATAATAAATGCATGCAATAATTTCTGAATTTACAGTATTTAAATTTAAAAACAACCAACAAGACTACAATAGATACCCTCAAATAAGTAAATACTATCCCAATAAGTGCTAAAATCACATTTAAATTATCCATTTATTGAGTATTCAGTATTCCAACTGCCCTCAGCTTAGAAGAACATTTTGTAGTGCATTTAATTGTTCAACAGTACAATTTTGCCCATTTCCAAAAGGGCTGCTGTAAAACCTACATTTTTCCCCCACATCAACCGTTTTACCCTCGACTCAACTGAATGTTGGATTCGTATGACCTGCATATTTGATTAAGATTGAATTGATGCTAGAATCTCTCTACAAAGTGGTAAATATCGGGTAAAATGACAGTGTATCTTGATAGACAATCTTGATCTATGGACATAAAATATCTGTTAAAATAATGAAATTTTTAACATTACAGTTTATTTAAATTTTTTTGCACTGAAAATAAAAAAACACATTTTTTTCATCATTAAGATTGTAATTCTACATAAAAAGTAAATGCTTTTTTCTGTTTAAACTAAATAATCAATATTTGATATTGTTAACAAAAAAAATCAATTTAAAAACAAAAATGTCTTACCTTACAAATCTTATTCTTCCATATGTTGTTCTTGACAAACACAAGTCATTCACATATCATTTTTATGATTCAGAACTTACTACTATAATGATTTTTAAAATATTTTGTAGAAACAACACGAAATATATCCTCAAACTTTCGCTACAATGAAAAGTTATTTCCATTTATGAAATTTAAAGTTCTGTTTTTAACATGTATCTATTACCAATCTCTAATGAACCGTATCTTAGCTACCGAAACCCAATAACGTACGTTATCTAGCGTAAAATTTCCCCAGTCTTTCAAACTCACAAAAACATGGGTATGATCCTGATATAGAACCAAAAGTTCATAATGATTTTTACAATGAACTTCACTGTCTATTATATACAGAAACAAACTATAAAAGGATTTCAGTGTGATTGTTTCTTTTGGTATTAACTCAAATCCTCGTCCACCCGAAAATTCAATAAGACCTTATCAAAAAACTTTTCTCGTGTCAATTTTGTTAAGCGTTATATGGTGTATTCTCAATAGATAAATATTAGGAAAATATCCAGTCAAAGGGGATCGAACGTTACGTACACAATGGAAAGCAGTTGTGTAAACATTATCTCTATTTAATCAAGCGGTAATTATGATATCAGGCACAAAATGGTGGCACATAAATTTTTTGTCAAATTATTTGTTCAATTGGATTATAAAAGTAAAAGTTTAAACGTAAACAATGGAACTGGTTAATGAAACGTTGACGCTATAAGTATATAAATGAACAGAAATATGTCTTTTCATTAGTCAAAGTAAAATAATATTTATAATATATCTGGTCAAAGATTCATTCATCCAAAAAAACAAATTATTTCTACAAAAGAAAACTTTTCAAACAATTAAAATCTGTATTTTCCACTCGACTTGAATATTAAACAGATTTATCGTATAATTGATAAACGAAATGATAATCTTGCTATCATTATAGATATCAGATCAGGCAGATAATCTTTTTGAAATCTTTAAAAAAATTTGACACCAGATAACATTGCTGACAGACCATTGTGTAAATTTCAACACTTGTTTTGATTAAAGTGACATGTATATTAAGAAAAAAATACAATAAACAACCCTCCTGAGGAATTTTATGAAAAAAATCATTAAAAATTTAATGCACCACTTCTCTCTGACAAACTGTATTATACTTCCCTTCACTCAATGAAGCCATTTTAACCATTCACAAATAGATTTCAGAGATATGCATTTCTTTTATACCTTTTGATTACGATCTTTATACTGACTTTAACTACTGTTTTGTCATTTCAGTTTTCTTTGGCCATTTTTTATTACCACTGGACTGGTATCTCTGCTTGTGGATTCTGACCCCGAGGCTATTTTCCGTCTAATTATATACAGTGGAACCTCTGTAAACCGAACAGCTGTGGGACCGGAGAAATCGGCCGGTTTTCAGAGGGTCCGGTTTTAGGAGGTTCCGGAAAAGACGTATCTGATCCGGAGAGTGAAACCGGAAGTGCATTACAATGTATTATAACGATGTTGTAAAATTGTGCCATGTGCTTACATATGTACATGTACCACGCGCATATTATTTTAATACAATTAATTGTTTTTAATTTCAATCCGACGTTTTTATTGATGCCTGATTATTGTTTGATTTACGATTTTCACACCTTTATTCAAAATGGTCATTTAGTTTAATGATGTCAATGATTAAGGATGAAATGTATAACGGTTCACTGATTTTCCAGGTAATACATTGTTTCGGCCGGTTTCTGGAGGTTAATTTGACAAGAATATATGTTTTGTACCGGAAAATACGGCCAGTGTTCGGAATTCAGAGGGTCCGGTTTTCAGAGGATTTTTTTACTTGAATATATAGGCAAAAATTCCGGACCGAAAGTAAAAGTTCGGTTTATAGAGGAATCCGGTTTTCAGAGGGGCCGGTTTTCGGGGGTTCCACTGTATTGCCTTTGGATTTTGATCTGATGGACTTTGCCTACTGTTTTCTTTGCCATTATTTAAAGGCTTAGGCAACAACACGTATTCATTACATATGACATGATGTTTAAATAAGAAAGATTGGGCCATTTTCCCCTGATTTTTGTTCACTTCTTGGCACTGACGACTGCTCCATCGCATTCAGTGGGGCCTCATTATCACATGACTTACATTATTGTAACAATTTGTTTTTTTACAGTCCCTTGGGTGTCCATTATACAAAGGTTTCAATATATATGAAAAGCTATAGTTCTAGATTTAGCACCTTTTGTCTGTTTCTACAGATTTTTGTTTGTATTATATATATCGGTACAGTTCCCATAAATAGCAACGCACCAAGTGCGACTATCTGCTCCTAAGTCTTTTCATAATTGATTTTTTCTACAATAACAAATATCAAAGTAACTTTAAATTAAAACCAACTAAAAGAATTTCAGTTTAAATGACAAAATTGATTAAATTTGTTAAATTACAATATTGCCACAAGATGGTTATCATTTTAATTTCACAGGGTACATTTCTCCTATTATTTATTATTTATGACATTAAACCTTTAAAAAAAGTTTTCGAAAGTAATAAATTAAAATTTATTTTTCATCTTATAACACAGAAATTACTTTATATTCCACCAAACTGAATAAATTGCCTTAAATAGTATGAAACAAAAAGTTTCATTTCATATATATATATATATATATATTAATATTATCATTAATATCATTGTGATTTGTAAATTAATAAAAATTTAATAAATTTATAAATATGTTTCTTCTATTCTTGACGTGTTTAATCGGTGGGATAAAAATACATAATATTTTTAAACAATTCCCGGTCATTAAATTTCTACCTTGGAATTACAGTGGAACCCCCGAAAACCGGCCCCTCTGAAAACCGGATTCCTCTGAAAACCGAACTTTTACTTTCGGTCCGGAATTTTTGCCTATATATTCAAGTAAAAAAATCCTCTGAAAACCGGACCCTCTGAATTCCGAACACCGGCCGTACTTTCCGGTACAAAACATATATATTCTTGTCAAATTAACCTCCAGAAACCGGCCGATACAATGTATTACCTGGAAAATCAGTGAACCGTAATACATGTCATCCTTAATCGATCGATGATTGACATCATTAAACTAAATAACCATTTTAAATAAAGGTGTGAAAATCGTTAATCAAACAATCAGGCATCAATAAAAACGTCGGATTGAAATTAAAAACAATTAATTGTAGTAAAATAATATGCGCGTGGTACATGTACATGTGTAAGCACACGGCACAATTTTACCATATCGTTATAATACATTGTAATACACTTCCGGTTTCACTCTCCGGAACAGATACGTCTTTTCCGGAACCTCCTAAAACCGGACCCTCTGAAAACCGGTCGATTTCTCCGGTCCCACAGCTGTTCGGTTTACAGAGGTTCCACTGTACCCCCGTTTTTTCTACAGTTATTGGAACGATAAACTAAAAGTCTCGAAATGACGTCTATGTACACAAACTACATAGCAACAACATTTTCTTGAGGTTTTTGTCTAAAATCATAGGAGAAACAGATTCTCCTTCAATTTACTTGTGAGTTATGGAATTTCTCCACCCTCAATAGTTAAATTTTAGATTTTAACATGTTCGCAAAAGCTCGCGTGTTGAAAATTGAAAATTTAACTATCTCGAGTGGATAAATTGCTCAAGGGAATCTATATTTATCATTTTTTCAAAAGTAAAGATATACTGTAAATTCAGAAATTATTGCCATGTTTTTATTATTGCAAAAAATGCAACAGGGTTGTAATCGTAATAATTTACTCGCATTTTAGAATTTTTTATATCAATGAAGCAGGATTTTTCTCAATATCACAAAAATTAAAATCGCATTTTGGTCTAAAATGACAAAATCGCAATAATATAAATGCACACAATAATTTCTGAATTTACAGTATATGGAGCCTGGCCTTGTTCTTTAATTTTTATTATATGGGTTACACATCAGTAAGATAACATCCTATGGAACTCAGATTAAGGGAATGGACTGACAACCAGTACTCCAAATAAGATGCAATGCTTCATTTTCTTATTTTTGGGGGGGGGGGGGGGGGGAATGCAATGAAATTAAAACAAAGCAGAAAGAAATGAAATAGAATAGAGAATGGAAACAAGGAATGTATCAAAGAGAATGTGTCTAGGAGACCAAACAGCAGAAAACAGCTCAAGGCCACCAATGGGTCCCTTAAATGCAGCAAGAAAATCCCCCACCCAGAAGTGGGCCTCAGCCGCCCCCCCCCAAACAATAATGTATACTAGTTCAGCAAAATGGATGGCACACTAAACTCCGAAACATATAAATGCACCAAAATTATTAAAAAACACAAGACTAACAAAGGCTAGAGGTTTCCGACTTGGGACATGCGCAAAAATGTGGCGGTGTTAAACATGTTTATGTATATTCCATTCTGTTAGCATGTATATTTTCATTTTCAAGTGTAGTTCTCAAAAATATAGGTGCTAAACTTCTCTCACGGTGTTTACAGACACTTTTTCTTTTAGAAAATTCTGTATTCATGGGTACATTTCAGTGTTAATTTTGATAAAAGTGGATGATTTTTTATATAACACGGATCAACTAGCATAAAGATTGATTTTTTCATCATAAAAGTAGTTACTAACTAGAATGCACATAAGGTAGATGTACATATTATCAGGTTTTCTGCAAACGTATATCGTAAAATATCAGCTGCGAGACACAATCTGAAGCTTTTTCGGCGAGTGAGCGTAGCAAACGAGCTAAAAAGCTTCATATTGTGTCGAGCAGCTCATATTTTACAATATTTGTTTGAAGAAAACTTGATGATAAATTTATCGTATTGTTACCTAGCAATCTTAATGGAATTTCTTACTCTTCAATGGCCATCTGCCTATAACCAGATGTTTTCCTGATATATTCGGGTCAACGTTGGGTCAAACATGACGTCACTGATATATTCGGGTCAGCTCATATTAGGGTCGGGTCAACTCTTTACGACGTCACAGTGCCGAAATACGGGAAATTGCGAAGGCCTCAGCAGGTCGATATAGGCATGGGGAAATACGATAAAATAGAATAGAGAATGTGCTAAAAAGACAACCCGACTCATTTACTCAGTGAATAGAAAAACTGATGGGTGTATCATACTTCTATCATTAAAAAAATCCATTACAATTCTCATGCATTAACCTCCCTTGATATAAAAAGGACAAATATCACAGATCAATCATACATGTACACAACAAAAGAATCATTGATTGCCACTTTTATATTGGACTCAAAATGTTCATTGCAACTAGAAATGGAGATATTTGCTTCATTAAGTTTGGCGAAGATCAGATGAGTTAAAAGGGTGTCAAAAAACAGTATATGTAACTCTTGTAAAAAAAACTTGTGCAAATTAACAAATTATGAAGATTTTCATCCACCAGAACCTTAAAAAAACCTCTTTAATTATTTCAGTTTCCAAAATTTGACATGGGCAAAATTCCTAAAATCTTAACCTACTGGGTACATGGTTCATACAGGCTCTTAAACTTCAAATTCCATGACTTTTCAAGATTTTTCATTGCTTTTCAATCCCTCAATGAAGATTGTTTTAATGCTATAATCTTTAACAGAGACAGCTTAAAACGCTGATAACTAAATGCACTAAATAACAAACCAAAAGAGGTAGAGATCCAGAAATCCTGAATTACCCAAACCCAATGTTGGCAATATCCATAACAGATAAGAATAATTCACTTTAAAAATAACAAACGTGCAAATAACAATCAAAGTACACATAGACTGGTAGAAAATTATAGAGAGGCTCAGACGGCTGAGCCTGTATCGCCTGTATGAAGTGTGGCAAGCCTTGTAGGGACCAAATTATTTTACATCAAGGTCCTTCTACTCACAGGTCAGCATATTCTTAAATTCAGGGGTTCTCTAGAAGATTTTTGCATTTATTTCCCATAGGGTCTTATGTTGACCTAAATCCTCTGCTGGTGGCCATCTTGAATGAGGGATTGACACCTTATGAGGAATGTTCAGGCCATGTTCTGCAGTTCTGAAGATTTTTGTTATACAGTCCATAGACATTTTCTGTCAAGGTTGGCTCTATTTGGCCTAGCAGTTTCAGAGAAAAGTTTTCTTTTAAATCAACCAATCAGAAAAAAGAATTGCCTATGGCTGCCATGTTTGTCACCTGATCTGGACAAAATGAGGAAAGTTTGTTAAAAAAATCTCCCAGAGATGCTTCCTGTCAAGTTTCGTTCCATTTTGCCAAGCGGTTACAGAGAAGAAGATTTCTTTAAATCAGCCAATCAGAAACAAGAATTGCCCATGGCAGCCATGCTTGTTGTCCAATCAGGATGAAAAAAATTAATTTCATAAAAGACGTTCCATAGTCAAGTTTGGTTGAGTTTTTGGACAACCAGTTCCAGAGAATTTTTTTAATCAACCAAAGAGAAACAAGAATTGCCCATGATTGCCATGTTTGTTGCCCGATCATGACAAAATGAGGAAACTTTGTAGAGAACCTCCCATAGATGCTTCCTTCCAAGTTTCATTCCATTTGGGCAAGTGATTTCAGGGGAGAAGATTTTTTTTATATCAGCAAATCAGAAACAAGAACTGCCCACGGCAGCAATATCTGTAGTTCAATTGGGACAAAATGAGAAAATTTTGCAGAGAACCTCTCATAGATGCTTCATGTCAAGTTTCGTTTTTCTAGAGAAAAGTTTTTTTTTAATCAACCAATGAAATACAAGAATTGCCAATGACGGCCATGTTTGTTGCCCAATCAGCAAGAAATGAGGAAATTTTGTAACGAGCCCACCATAGATGGTTCCTGGAAAGCTTCGTTCCATTTGACCAAGCAATTTCAGAGAAGATTTTTTTAAATCAGCCAATCAGAAACAAGAACTGCCCATGGTGGCCATATTTGTAGTCTGATCGGGACGAAATGAGGAAACTTTATAAAGGATCTACCATATATGCTTCCTGTCAAGTTTTGTTCCATTTGGCCAAGCAGTTTCAGACATTTTTTAAAACTCATTCAATCAGAAACAACAACTGTCTGATGGGACAAAATGAGCAAATTTTATAAAGGACCTTATATAGATGCTTCCTGCCAAATTTAATTCCATTTGGCCCAGTGGTTTCAGAGGAGAAGACTAAAATGTGAACAGTTAACGGACGGACGACAGAAACCAAGGCAAAAGCTCCCTAGGCCTTTGGCCAGGTGAACTAAAAATGAAATTCAAGCTCGCTTCAATGACAAACCCTTAAAATCAATGACTTTCAAGCACCCTACCTGCTTCTCAATGACTTTCAGTTTCAAGGACCAAAGTGAAATTCAAAGACTTTCATTGACCTGTATGAACCATAGGCTAATGCTAGAAAAAAAATTCAGGCAGGACAATTTTTGAGGGGTAGGGTGGGATGAAAGTCTACAAATTAGGTTTAAATGGCCTTTATCAAATTTGTAACAAATTCCAGGTCTTAGTCCTAAAACAAATAGAGAAAACCTTCAACTTGTCAAATTTGTCAAAATATTTAATGCAGATATACTATAAATACATATAATCATAAGAAATGGGTGGAAATTTAAAACAATAGAGCGGCAGATCAATTTACAATACTATACATATCAACTTTTGTTTTAGAGAATTCATTATAAGCAAATTTGAAATCAAAACTGTACTCATGTAACCTAATTGTGATTTAAATGTAAGCAGGTCAATGATCATTTCTACTCTATTTCAGTATTTGTGAGAATTTTTTGGGATTCTGGTATTATACGCCATTTCCAGATATTTTGTGGCAGCCATTTTTGTTGACAGAGGAAGACTTAGTATCCAGAAGAGATATATTCACCTGAAATAGAAACACTGACAAAGATCTGGATTTAACAATCTTATTGTTATAGATTTAAGACATGACAACTGTGCCACACCTCTTTGCTTTTAAAAGCTAAACATTTTGCATTATTGCCTATAAATTGCAAATCTTTATTACGGTATATATTAGATATTTAGATTCTCATCCTCCCTGTTAAAGAATGAGGGCAGTGAGGGTCAAATTTGTTTTTCCACAGCTTTAGTAGAGCAAATATGGGAATTAATTGTTCCTGCAGTTTTTTTATTTCATATAAGCTTTAGCAAACCATAAACATGAGAGAGCTCCTATAACAAAGGAGATATAATTCAGGGTTCCATGTAGCCTAAAATAGAGGCAAACAGCACCATCCTCTCTGCTAGTACTTCCCTCTACCCTTTCAGTGCTCCAACCTGCACTCTATATGAAGTGTAATGTAAAATACAGAAAAACTAGAAAATGTGTCTATATGACACAGATGCCCCACCCTAAAAACAGCCCAAGTGTTGCTGAACTGTGTTGTACTATACAAGAGGACTGTAGTGGTGAAATATCATTGATATATTACTATAGGTTTCTGAGAAATGGAGCTAAACAGGACGTACAGACAGACGGACAAAGGTAAATCTATATGCACACGAATGTGGCGGGGCATAAAAATTTTTTTTAGTAGAACCAAACAGGCCTGAATGTATTGAACGTTTTAAAGAAATTAAAAGAGCTCTTATAAGAACAGTAGAATTTTAAATAATTGATATATTTAACATTTATCTTGATTGTCCTTTTCGGACCAGAAACTTTATAATAAATTTGCCCCTCTCCCCTTAAACCCTAGCTAGAACACTAAAATATACGGGCGAAAGGAGAAAATATATCAAACAAGAACATTTGATCTGCACTTTTATCTTCACCAATGTCACCAATTGTAAAACATAAAAAGACGTACTTGAAAACTGTCTTTCAAACTTTACAACAATCACTAAAAGCGAAAAGTTCTACACAGCGATAATCAGTATTGTTATATGTCAGTAATATTATATAAAGGTATTTTAAAGACCTTGCTAACTGTCACTTAGAAGATTGAATTAAGATTTGTTTTTTAAAAATTCTTTGTTTGCTTGTATCGTGATACATGTTGGTTCATTAGACAAAAGAAATAAGTCTTACAGATGTAAACTCTCATAATGTTTTGTTAAATTTTGAGGTTTATGAAAATTACGACAACAACAAAAGGTTATTAAGACTGACTCATGATTATCAGACATCAAACTTATTAGTATTATTATTTTGTCGTAATTATTAAAACTTTCCCCAAAAGTTTTCAGGTGCAGATTACAGTGAAACCTGTGTATAAAAGGCACGACCAAAAAAAGTGCCCTTTATATAGAGGTTAAGTTTACAAATTTTGTTCATCACAGGGTCATTTTCATAGTGCCCTTTATAGACAGTGATTTGCTATATAGAGGTGCCCTTTAAAGCAGGTCTGGCAAGAGTTCCCTTATTGCGTCAAAGATGTACACAGCTGGAGGTGCCATTTGGAATTCTTTCCACAGGTTTGACTGTATTTGAATCTACATATTGGTTTCCCACTTTTGCAAATAGAAATCTGGACTATCAAATAAAATCTGAGCCGGGCTGGATTTACTCTGTTGTGGAGTTCTATGAACTAAATTTGACTTTAGCAGGATCAAGGAAACTCAGTACTAAATAAACATTGGTAATTGTTCATTCTTGTAAGAGATAATATTTCAATTTGGAATATGTCCGTGTAAGGATATTTTGCTGAAAAACCAGGATAAAGAATTTGTTAAAATTTTGCACTGTGTATCAAAATGTGTACTAACCTGGTTTTTGAGGGAGAAAAAAAAACAAAACAAAAGTCAAAATTCACAGTCATAAAAACCCAAGGAAAAACATAGAATCAGCAAAACTTGATCAATCTTTGTTGATGAAGATCATCTGTCATTGGACTGGATTCAAACCCTCAGTGTTGAAAAGTACCTGGAGACTCTGTTTCAAATTAAAATACTAGGCACCATTGATGGATCCTTGAGCTCAAACCATAGAGCTGCCTAGTGCATTCCCAGTGACAGATATTGGAGACCCTCAAGCCGGTTGTAAAGCCTGACTGGACCATAGTTAGTAATGTGTCTAAGAATGCCAATGCCCCTGCATGCTTAATTTGTAGATTAAAAAAAGAATAGGCTATATGTCCTGTCATTATAGAAAGCTAAACTAGAATACTGACAATGTCAGAAAGGGCCCCGCCGGCTTGTGTGTTTTTCATGGGAATCAAAAACACTTCAAAATCTAGTTGTGATTTCATACATTCATTTTATCTATCAAAAAGCATGAAGCTAAATTCTCAAACTTTGCCTTTTTCCATATAAAAACAATGCATTATTTTATATAAAAACTAAGTTTTTTCCCAAAAATTGTTTTCCGATTTTCCTCAAAATCGAAAGGGACCTTCCTTTGATCATGTCCAACATTGTGTATAAAATTTATGAAAATCTGTGACGCCAATCTTAAGTTATCATACAACATATTGCTAATTGTCAAAATATGAGCTATTGCTCACTAGTGATACCCCCACTTTTCGATAAGATTGAAAAATAAATGAAGTTGTCAAACATTGAGTTGATGTCGCCTTGGTCCAAAAACGTACCCCAGGATATGGCGTACTTATAGAAGGCTTGTGACAAAATATCAAGTGGCCGTGATGAGTAGTTGCAGAGAAAAGTGTGACAAAAGATTTTGTTATGGGAAGATGGACAAACGCATGAACGGAACCACAAGGGTAAAACAGTATACCCCTCTCTCCATTGCAGCAAGGGTATAAATATTTGCCAACAATCAACTGATCAAACTGAAACATGCTGTCCAATGATTTTTATAAATCAATTACCATTTTACCCAATTCTCAACACTAAGAATTTATTGACCAACCAACAAGTCAAAGTTATCAAATATATAAAGATCAATGAATATTTTCTCAAATGTTTACATTTCACATCCTTTCATTCAATTGTTCAGAAAGAAAATATATTAAAAGCTTATTAATACATACTTGTAGTCTTAGAACAAATATTTATACAACAAATGTTCAATTATACAACAATATAAAATGTTAAATCTTTTAAATGTATGCAAGAACAAAATATAAAATCAATCTTATATAAATATATATTTTCAAGATTTTAGTCATGATAATGTTTATAGCTTGTTTGATTTAGATGAAAGTGCACAAACATATATAAACATAAACACAAGTCTTCACTTGGCAAAATCTAACAACAAAAAATCCACAATGGTTACTAGGCTTTGCCACTTAATAACCAAATAACTGAGTTCTTTAAGCACCAAAGCAAGATATTTATCCTTTTTCTCTGAATTCAATATTTAAAATTTGTCATAGTGGAAAACATTTAAATTTATTAAATCTTTATATCAATAAGATAACATGAATTATCTCCCATGCATCAAGAAGCAACATAAATGAAGGGAGACAACTCTGACTTACAATGGGTGTTTTTTTTCAAATTTTACAGTTTATTTCATATAATGAGTTTAAAATTTCTTATAAACACAAAGTTAGATAGTTGTTATGTTTGTATCTTCAAGACATGATTTTTCCAGAAATGGCAAGGTAGGTAGGGAATTCATTTTTTTAGCTTATTTCCTGTCAAAAGAAGCACGGGATTTTCAGTATAGGTGTTTATTTTGGCAACATACATATCTACTATGACTAAATGTATCAGAAAGGGGGAAGTAACTACATCAAATGGTGCTTCACCACATTTATAATCATTTAACCTTTTCTCTAAAACTAAATCGATATTAAATTTTTTCTGACCAAAACTTGTTGAATTGTTGATCTCTGTATTTCAGGTTCCAAAATCTTTACAGTATCAAAACTGCTTACGATGCAAAGAATAGGAATAAAAATTGGTACCAAAATTTCTAGTTAAGATTTGTATTAGAATTAATTAACAGTATGACTTCATGCTTTGAAGACAAACTATTATAGATTATATCTACAATTCCTTATGAAACAATTCGTATAACACAGAACCGGACTTAATAAAAGATGTGAAAATTTCCAGAATGTGACCAAAATACAGTCAAAAACCCATCCTTCCGACAATATTATTTTTCTGAAAAGAAACCCTAAACGCACTTCTTTTACCGAATGTTTTAATAAAAATAATCCATCGTGTGATGTAATATAATAACATCACAATAAACTCACTAAATCTGGCCACATTCTCCAAATAAGCAAGATACCCATCGCCTTTCCTGGATACTGCAAAGACTATTTTAGTGTTTTTCTCCATTCTGATGTTTAACTATGGGTATAAAATCAATAGAATTCTGAATCTCCTATTTTTCATTTATTTCATGAATTATGGATAAGAAATTTGAGTAAAATTGAAAATCAATATCGCTATAGCTTAATATCATTAATATTAGTTTATTGTTTCTGTATAATGATAAATGGACTTTTCTATGTGTTTGTGAAATAACTTAAAAGCTGCTTTAAAGCATTATTTGCTTGCATAGAAAAAAACTAGAAATTGTGTCTGTAAGACACGGATGCCCAGCCTTGAATGTAGGTCATCATGTGTGAATGCTCAGTACTATCCATGGCATATCCACTGATGAAGTTTCGATGATACACTATGCTTAGTTCCAAAGAAATGAACCTAAATGCAAAACTTAACCCGAGTCGCTCAGGCATAAAATGTAGGTCATAATGGCCCAATTATTGTATGGCTCCTCAGTACTAACCAAGGCACATCCACTGTTTCATTGATACACTATGCTTAGTTCCAAAGAAATGAACCTAAACGCAAAACTCAACCACATAGTTTGGACGGACGGATGTACAAACAGACAAGGGTAACTACATTCGTGGACGGGGCAAAAAATTTGTCTCAAACAAAATGAACTGTACTCATTGGTCTGTTTTAAAACATGACCACTTTGAATTACTGACTTTGTTGTTATTCTATAATTCCTTGAGTAACTAGATGTACTGTGAGCAAAGCTCACAAAGGATACCCCCAGCTTTGCCTTGCCCAGAGTAAAGTTTCATAAGATATTTGCATCAATTTAAGCATATAGTCAGTTATAATGGAAATGATTATATTGACTGGAAAAAATAGAAGTCCAATTATCTCCCTTGTGTAATATCGGAAAGCAAAAATTTTCCTTCATGCACATCTTTGGATGATGTACTTCCTTTGTGTAAAGTTTCGTTGAAATCAATTGAGCGGTCTAGGAGGAGTTGCGCTAAGAGGTTCATATAATGTATAAGCCAAAAAAAAAAAACAAGTTGAATTATCTCCCTTGTGTGATATCGGAAAGCAAAGATTTTTCTTCATGCACAACTTTTGATGATGTACTTCCTTTCTGTAAAATTTCGCTGAAATCCATTGATCGGTCTAGGAGGAGTTGCGCTTACGAGGTTCATATAATGTATAAGCCAAAAAAAAATACAAGTCGAATTATCTCCCTTGTGTTTAATCGGAAAGCAAAGATTTTTCTTCATGCACATCTTTGGATGATGTACTTCCTTTGTGTAAAGTTTCGTTGAAATCCATTGAGCGGTCTAGGAGGAGTCGTGCTTACGAGGTTCATATAATGTATCAGCCAAAAAAAATACAAGTCGAATTATCTCCCTTGTGTGATATCGAAAAGCAAAGATTTTTCTTCATGCACATCTTTGGATGATGTACTTCCTGTCTGTAAAGTTTCGTTGAAATCCATTGAGCGGTCTAGGAGGAGTTGCGCTTACAAGATTATATGGACAGACGGACGGACAAGGTGATTCCTATATACCCCCCCAAACTTTGTTTGCGGGGGGTATAAAAATGTAATTCCCGACATTAGGAGGAAAATCAAGGATGTTGCTTGAAAATTGTTCAATGAAAAAGAATATGAATTTCATTTGCAAAAAATAATCCCATTATATATTAATACAAGTGACAATTTCATCTATCACATGGCTCAGATTAATCATCTGATCTATCAACATCTAAAAACAGTTCCTCACTTGGTTTCACCATAGCATTTGTTACCCCTTAAACATTTGTTGACCCTGAAAATCTGCTCTATCACCCTCTCAAATATTTAATTAATATATGTCATTATTCTTCTGTAAATAGCTGTTTTCAGTGGGAGATGACCCATGGAAGATTGTTGCATGTGCTTAGGCCCATCAGAATTCTTATGTCATACCTTTTGAAAAATCAGGCGTAATGTTGTTTATCTTTGTGAACTGTGCTCTATGAATTTAACTAGGTACAGGAATCATAAAGATTGACTATTTACGGAAGAAATAGGTTCTTATACTCGTTCAAAAGTGAAGAACTGGAAATTCAGAGTCTTCCACTCATTCTCCAGCGCTCCACTCGGAAAATATGTGAATTTTAAAAATTCGAAGATGATTTTCCAGTGTTCATTTTGAACTAGTGTAAGAACCTATTAGTCTCTAACTGAATTGCTGTCTTATGAACTGTAAATTACACAATTAAGAATTATAAGCAATTTGAAACACAGGAAACTTTTCACTGGAGATAGAAAAGAAAAAAGCTGCAAAATTTGAAATTTCTCACACTTGCACTCAATACTTACTATGTACATGAAAGAACAAAGGTTCTGGAGGTAGACTGTCAAACCACAGGAATCTTGGTGTGGGGAACAAAGGGCCACAATCACTTGGCCAGAAAGGTCCATCCTCGTCTCGTTCAACACCATATCGATCCTTATATTTTCCATTTTCCTTTCTCAAGTTATTTCCATTTGAGTTAATGGTGGCAAGAAAACCATTTTTTGTATAAAACTGTCTCTGAATTTGAGTCAACGATGGGTATTTTTCAAAATTTTGTCGCAAATCTTTAACTCCTTCAGTAAGACTAGAAAGACCAAATACTCCTGGAAACTCTGCCTGATTTGATCGTGACAGCTGGTCCTGAAAGACATAATCAACAGGCGGCGTAGGCTGTATATAATTCATTCTCATCAACCTTTGAACTTGTCTCTTAGCTTGCAACGCTCTCCATTTTCGAGATTTTAAAATGTCTCGATTAGTACCAGCTAATCCAAAGACTATATGAGAATTAAGTTCATTCAATGTTTGACTAGATTTCCTGTCTTGTCTATTTATTTCAGCTTTCTTGGCTCTTTCTAATGGCGGAGTTTCTAACGCATCTCTCACCCGCTGTTCTAATTCTTCTTCCATTTGTCGTCTTATTGATTCTCGCCATGATGGAGTCGGATCTGGAACTGATAAAGAAGATCATTTTACGAAATGAAATTCAACAACTTGAATTAAAACATTTTAAAGCAATCACATTGAAAATTTCTTTAAAATTCTTTTCTGGATTCATTATTTCACAGTTTTCCTCAATTTTTCTGTAGGGTAGTGGAACTTAAAATTTTCAATGAAATATTATTTCATATTGTGATTTTCATAAAAAAAATTTCAAAATCATGAATATCAGTATCATCAAAACAACAATCGTACTGTATCACGAATTGGTACCCTTGGAAATAAATGAATTTACAGTAGTTTAAATTTACATACAAAGAGTAACAAATAAAATAGCTGATAATATTTAATATCAAAAGCTTTCATCACTTCTACTTCCATTAATTACATTCTTCTACACTAATTGTTTTTCATGAGACATCCTAAAATATTTATTTATAAAATTTCATAATTATGCAAAAATTACTTACACTTGTAATAATAGATAAATACCAACTAAATAAAAACAGAACAACTTGTCTCTTTCAAATTATTTACCACAGTATAATAATCATACTTCCACAAAATGGCTAAGTCAATAAATCTGGTATTTTGATGTAAATTTTTCTCTCATTAATAAATGCTACATTGTCAAAAACAATCTGACCATTAATCTGTTAATCTCATTTTGTAAATCCAATATATATTGATTGTTGTTTTTTTATACCGGTACCTAATTTACAAGTTTAGAAGACATGGTTTGGTGTACAAAGGGAAGTAACTCAATAACTGCTATGGAAACACCCTAGACATTAAATATTTCTGGATAAAATAATAATAATATTGTTTTATGTTTATCATTGATCAGAAACGAAAACTTGGCAGAACTCGTGTCAATACCATGCACCTTCACCCCATAAATACTTGTTTTAAAAAATAATTCTAAGTTGGATAGAAAATATATAAATTCCTAACAAATTGATCAGTCTAACAATACTGTCATGTCATAAATATGTTTTTTTTTTTCAAAAAACAAATCTGTTTTATTTTGGAATTAATTTTATCACAAGTTTGTAAATTTAAAATTAATCATAAATTTATGACAGATTCACTGTTCTAAAATGATTTTAGTATCTTCCAATTTACTGGTGAGCTGAGGACCATATGCTATGAAGAGGAATGTTTTCATAAAATGTGAACACCGGAAAGTTAAAAAAGTTCTTTTTATGATTAAATTCCTAACAACTAAAGTATTTCTTAACATTTGTTACTACATGAACTACTAAAGAATTAATAAAGAATAGCTACTTATCTAATGTGACATTTAAAATCTCTTGTTAAGAAGTAATGTAGGAGACGTTCATTGTTCCAAGTTTTATGACGTAACTAAATATTTTCAAAATTATGAAGACTCCAATAAATGCCTCATATCATAACAATTACTTTTATTAACATCTATGCAAAGTTTAAACAGAGTTTTCTGTACTGGTCAACATCACTACTCAACTAGAACAAATATGCAAATTTTATAAAGGATCCTGCACAAATTCCTCATACAATTTCAAAATATTTTGTAAAAATTTGGACCAATTATGAAATGAGCTGCTATCTGACACCAGGGTTTTCAATATTCATTAAAATCTATTCACATGGAAATCCCCTTTTCTCTCAATCAAGGGCCATTACTCTGCAACAATAAAAATCGAAATTGAATGCCTTTCTCAATTTTTAGTATGGAAAGTACTCAAAGTCCCATTTTTCTCTCAGTGAAGGTGAATAACTTTGAAACAACACTAGCGATTTCAAACTGGACTTTCATTTTAAAACTAGAAACAACATATTGATTATCCAGATTGATCTTTCTCAACTTCACCTCAGAGAAACTGTTTGGAGCTGCATGCACATCAAAAATTGCCAATTTAATGATAAAAACATTTTCCTTTGAAAAATCAGGTTAATATTCATATATCATAATCTTATTTCATATTTTTGGACTCAAATTGACAGCTCATTCCTTCAAAATTCAGTTAACGAGGACCAAGACAAAATCATTTTGAATCAATACTATTTTGTCCATACATCTACATTAAAAGTATGCACTTTCACTTTGATTAACCCGAAAACTTACCACAAAAGCCATCACCATAGTCTCAAAATATTCAATGATGGAAATGTTAATTTTTTAACATATTTTTAGGTATATCCAAGGAAAACAGTTTCAAAACAATATTTCCATGTACTATATGCAATTCAATTATGTTAATATGTTTCTATTTGCAATTAAAATCATATCAGGTGTACTGGTGCTGGGTGTTAACATGGGATATACAAACTGGAACTCGAATGAATTTTGCTGAAAAGCTTATGTACAGTCAGAAAATGACAAAACTAATTAAATTTACTTCGTTCCAAATTCAGACAATTATTCTGATATCAAAGTTATATGAAATTTTCACAAAATGTTAAGATTCTGAAAAAAATACCCTTTGGTATCACCCATAAAAGTTCCCAATTCATCAAAGAGAAGGTTAAAAAGTAATTCAAAATGAAAGAAATTTGATAAATACATATTAAATAAGTATCTTTAAAGGTCTAACATTGAATGGTATATTATGAGTATTTGTATATCAGATTGACCATGAAAACTGATTTTCAAACAATTATCTATTTTGTATACAAACTAATCTCTATACTTACTAAACAGCACTGAGAATATAGTGTATACTGAGGATTCATTCTATTCAGTTGTTTTTTTTTTTTCAGTTAGCGAAAAGTTAATCTTGATGGGAATTACCCAAAAATTGGTCTGAATTTGCCCAATGTATTTTTTACAGAATTTTCCATTTTTTAGTAACAAAGCCATACAGATTGCAGTTTTGGATCTAAAAACATAATTTTGAAAAGAGACCACCAAAGGAACATTCCAATTTCACCAGAGATGAAAGTGGTATTTGAAGAAAAACACAGGAATCTTGCCCCTGCAACTACCGTGGATGTATTGTTCATTCCATACAGTATGCATTAATTGTCCACGATCATTGATATATTGACGATTTTACCGATCTTCTCTGGAAACATTTTTTTTCACAAAAGATGACAATCTACAATTTGAAACGTTGACTTATACGAAATTATCAAAGTTGACCGATTGATTATTAGTAACTATCAGATGGTAATTATTACATCCATATCAGAAAGAGATCTTGTTGATGATATATGAATATTAACCCTGCTTTGTAAGTCAACATGTAGGCCATGCTTACCCTTCAAGAGCACCTGATGTCACCCCCTTTTTTTTTGAGGTTCACATTGCTAGTACTTTAGTTTTGTCTCATCTTGTTTTAAATTTCTTTAGTTTACTATGTATTTTATTGCTTTCGGATGTATAGTTTTTTAGTGCTTGTTCGCCTTATCTAATTCATTGCAGGTGTCATTAACGGGGCATGACATGCCAACCCTTCCAGAGCACCTGATGTCACTCTTTCCCTTGGATTTCGAATTTATGGATTTTTCCCACTGCTTTGTCGCTTCGTATTCTTTTGCCGATATTTTGTACCAGATCAAGACACTGATTTGGATTTTTAATGTGTAGTTCTTTAGGCAACAGTCCCCAGAAAGATATGTCACCCTACCTGGACACATTACTTTTACAATGACTCCAAGCCAACCAGTCTTTTCTCTTACTCCTAAATGGCCCAAGCTTAGAAAAAGCAGGAGATACCACTTGTAGTCTACAGTTTGACCCAAATGGAGATCCAACCCATGACCTCCCACACTCCAGGGGAACATGTTACCAAGAGCCACTGAAGAGATCAATTACAAGATGAAGAACAACAACAAAAGTTGCATTGGTCAATTTTTATTTGTTTTGTATTTTTCATTTTCCTGTTTTTTTGTATTGGGTTTCATATGAGAAGATTAAAATGTTAAAGTTTACAGTTGACAAACAATTCGCACAGGTGTGCTAAAAATAAGCTTAATAGGAATAATAACTAGGAGGGATTAGCGCATTACTAACACCCTAAAATCTGATGTAACTGTTTACATGGGGGTGAGAGCATGTAAAATTCATGCCTCTTGGGCACAATAAAAATATAGTTTAAGCCTTGATTATGTAACACCTCCATTGTACTCCAGATTTAATTGCTACAGATTATAAAAGTTTATAAGGATAATAATCTATTTTAATATGGTTATAATGGTAAAAAATAACCATACTTCAACATGATTAAATTTCAGAAATGCATTCAATGTAAATGAAAATGAACACAGTATCTATACTATATGTGTATTAGATATTCAATGTTTTTTTTAATTGCATAATGCAAAAACCAAAAATGGCAAAATGAGCAAATATAAAATCAAGTCTTTTCACAAGTTAACTAACAACTGCTTTTTGATGCTGTACCAACATTTTCTTTCATACTGAAATCATCTGTTAAAATCTGATTTTGCTGCACATGTTACTTCTGACATTGTAAAAGAGTTGACATGTTTTTCTAATGAAAATTAACATCAACCTTTTGTCATGTAGGAAAATATAATGAATGAAGAACTAAATGTGGTTCAATATATCAAATTACACCCACTCTGTTCTAGTCTGTACAGAGGTTTTTGCTAGAAAAAAATGTGGTACGGCAAATACCATGTACAGTCAAACCTGTGTACAAAGGACACCCACAGGACCAAAGAAATGTGCCCTTTATGAGCATGTGTCCTCCATACACATGTTAATTATACAACTTTTGTTCATAAAGGGGACATTTTCACAGTGTCCTTTATAGACAGTGATTTGCCATAGAGGTGCCCTTTACAGCCGGTTTAACTGTACTTATATCATGATCAGGATGGATATTTGCAGAAAATACTAGTCAAGAGACATTAATTTATCCCGAGATACCAGGAACATTTAGTCTCAAGACTAATATTTTTCGCCAATATCGCAAGCACTCATGATATATATGTTAAATTACACAGAATATCATTTACTAAAATATTGCGATCATAAATATGTTACAAGTGTCTCAATAACGAGAATTTTTTACCAAATACTCTCTGCAGAGGGTAAAACAGGACAAATTCACGTGACAAATATCCCATTTGTGAATGTCTTCACTTGAATGAAGGGAAAATGAGATGACATGTGAAAAACATCCTGACTATCAACCAATAAAAAAAAATGGGTTTTTTCATATCATATCTCAATCAACCCCAAGTTAACAATATCACCCTGAGGGCTTGTTGGATTGATATCGGGTATGATATGAAAAAAAACCATATCATATTCTCTTTATTATATATTGTTTATTTTGAAGCCAGTTGTACATTCATTCACATGATTCTTTAGTAGTATCATATGAGTTTCCCAGCGGGATGATATAGATATCATCTTGATGGGTTAATGTGGCAAGTTCACTTCCGGCTGTATCATATGGGCAATACTACCTGTATCAACACTAAACATATGATAAATAAGATGTAATTGTTTACAAATATACTGCTGTAATACTTAAAAACTTTAAAAAGTATATACAAACTTGTTATAGCGTAGATGTTTAACAACAATACACGACATCAAAGTTTACTTATAATATACTTTCTACCTATATCCACAAATTTAAAAACAAAATGTCAAAATGTATCAGTGTTACATTTATAAAAAGAATACTTATCTTACCTCTTTAGTCTTATTGTTCTGTTTACTTTATGACAAAATTAAAGCTCCATATGTATTTTTTAAACCTCGGCAAATCACAAAGAAATGAAAGAAAATTAACTGTACTCGGCTAAATGACGCTAAACAAAGTCTGATAAAGAAATGTTGAGTTTATCTTTCAGCCCATTCAACCTAAGCTAGATAATTCTCCTGTCAGTATATTATATGTATTTACATAACTGTTAGCTTGGGTTTTTTTTACAAGGCATTATTGAAAATGTACTACTTTAATTGTGACGTTTCAAAAAATTCAAATGACGATTTAAACAATTATGTTTTACGATTAGATAAAGATGATTTTTTTAAGTAATGTCTAGGTCGTTTTGGTGATTTAAATGGATTTAAATGTTTATAAGCATTATCTCTATGGGATGGAATCGCTCGTGTAGAACTGATTCATTAATAAAAACCAATGAGCTATCAATAATCCTATAGAATTTAGTAACTACAAAGTACACTGTAAGGGAGGTAACTCTAATCTTGATAAATTAATTCTACATTTCTGTTATATGCATGTTACTATGAGTAACTAGGAGTAACAGATAAACCAAAACACATATACACTTTTCCCCCTGATTTCTTTTGAAATATATCGGAAATTCTACTATTCTGTTGATAACAAATACGTACTAGAGGATATGAGCCTGTATGGCTCACCTTGATTTCATTTCAATCCCACATGGTCCTATATTACACTATGGGACATCAGATATAATTTTGAAAGATTACTTCTTAAGGAGCATTGCTGTCAAATTTGATTCCAATTGGCTAAGTGATTTCACACAATAAGGATTTTAAATGACTTTTCCCTTAGGGTCTAATATTCATGGGTGAAAGTACAAAATGTGCCAAAAACTGGCAATTAGGAAGAATCCAATATTTCTATATAGTAATATATATAAATTTTTAAATGGTCAAAATCCAGAAATCTGGCATTTGCCAGAAAACTTACAGACTTGAATATGAAACTAAATTTGGTTTTTGCAACCATATTGGTTGACATTCTTGATCATTAGATATACAGTTAACTCGTGAATATGTATATCTAATGATCACATTCATTTTTGGAAGTGGTAAATTACTCCCTTTTTTGTTGAACTTCATCTGCCTTGAGTTTTCTTGTGGTCCAAAAGACTTTATGATGACAAGAGTCGACTTATTTTGAAAGGAGACACCCCCCCCCACCCCAAGGACCTTTTCACCAAATTTAACTCTCAACTGGCAAAGCAGTTTCAGAGGAGATGATTTTAAAACAATTTTTGGTTGATCTCTATATTTAGTAACAGCAGCCATATTCGTAAGAGGTTTGGACTCTCTAAAATCTGTTGCATAACTTTACACCAATATGTTCAGGACAGGTGTTTGAAATTTTGCCAAAACTTTGAAACTTACAATGTACATATAACACCGAATGTTAAAATGAGACCAATCCATTGACCATTTCATCAAAGATTGGTTTCAACTAGCCTAGTGGCTTCAGATGAGAATTGTAAAGGAAATTTTATGACAACAGATGATGGATACTGGACAACAACATGGTTCATACAGACTCTTTAACTTCAAATTCCATGACATTTTAAGACATTTTCATTTCTTTTCCATAATAACGGGCATATAAAAATTATGGAAATATTTTAATCAAGTGATAAAATATTCAAAATACATAAATAAAATCAAACTAGTATATAAAGGGCACCAAAAGAGAGAAGAGAAAAAATACCTTTTATGAGCAATACTGGTGCCTTTTATAGGGGTCAATTTTACCAACATTGTTCATGACGAGGACATTTTACAATTTTTTCTTTATAGAAAGTGATTTGCTGTTTGGAAGTACCCTTCGAAGTAAGTTTGATTGTAAATTGTTTTACTTTTGTTTTTCCTAAAATTAAACAGACATCAAAACTTACACATACAATAGTTGTGCAAGTCTTGATGATGAAACAATGATGTTTCTTCGAAGACAAAAAAAAATTAATTCTACACAATGATATCTAAACATTAAGGACAGTGAAATCAATTTTTTCTATAGGGCAGATAACATGTGTAATTCAAATTTTGAAAATCTAACTCAATTACTCACAATCCCCAAAATGTAAACAATTGCTGAGATTATTAATTCTGTGCAATAATTCAAAACTTAAAACCTGCAGAACTTATTATCTCCAACATTGTGAAGACGTAGTAAAATAATTTAATCAATTTCAAAATGAGATCAAATTTTCTAATAATGTTCTCTTTGTATTACAATGCTTAAATGTTAAAATGTCTTTATTTTTTCGTGAAAAAATGTCCTTAGGAATTTTTGTAACTGCTTAATAATTAAAAGTATTAATGATCTTTTAGAATTCACCAAATAAAAAAGCTAAAATATAAAATTACAGAAGAAAAAATTATGGTCAAATAATTTCTCAAGCTTAAATATGTGTAGGTACCTTGAAAACTTATGTAAATTAACAAGATCATTAGAGTTATCTCCCTTCAAATATGATAATTCATAAGCACATTAGATTAATCTCTCTTTATATATATTTGACTTGCAGAATTGTACCTGCACCTTTCTTCAACCTTTTACAAAAGAAAAGAACTTTTTATTTAAATTGATAAATAAAATAAGGAATTTAACAGCTTCAATAATTTTCAAGTTCAAATGGACCTCCAGAAATAAACACAGTAAACAAATTTCTCTTTTCAGTTGAATACTATAGACATTGTGAAGTTTCTAACCAGACCAGAATTTCTGCCTTATTATTCAAAATAAATAAAACTCTGTAAATTTGAACATACTTTAGTTGAATATATTATGTGAATTAGGTTTTTAGTGCCAAAATAAAAAAACAAGAGGCTGTCGAATGACAGCAAACCGGATTTTCCTGCATGGAAATGATGTTTGCAAATCTGGATTCCCAAACAGGATAAAGTAAAGAAATATAAATGAATTTTTTTAGGGTTTTGTAGGGTTCAGAAATGGAAAGGCAAAAATCAATCTTGATCTCCTATTTATAGTAAGTGACAAATATTGGAATTTTTGAGAGTATATAAGTACACACACATTTGTTAAGCAGGGGTTGGTAGGCAGAAATCATGAAGTCAATAATGAAAGAAATACGCCAATTTTTTTAGAACCATAACTCCTGAACGGTGAAAGTGAAAATCGTCAATATCGGAACGGTGAAAGTGAAAATCGTCAATATCGAACTCCATTTTGTCATCAGTAACAACATATTAAAATTTGAAAAGCTTTGGTTGAACAGTTCATAAGTTATCACACGGACACCACTGGAAAAGCCATTTTTCAATCTTTCAAGAACCATAACTCTTGAACGGTGAAAGTGAAAATCGTCAATATCGAACTTGACCTCCATTTTGTCATCAGTAACAACATATTAAAATTTGAAAAGCTTTGGTTGAACAGTTCATAAGTTATCACACGGACACCACTGGAAAAGCCATTTTTCAATCTTTCAAGAACCAATACTCTTGAATGGTGAAAGTGAAAATCGTCAATATCGAACTTGACCTCCATTTTGTCATCAGTAACAACATATTAAAATTTGAAAAGCTTTGGTTGAACAGTTCATAAGTTATCACACGGACACCACTGGGAAAGCCATTTTTCAATATTTCAAGAACCATAACTCCTGAACGGTGAAAGTGAAAATCGTCAATATCGAACTTGACCTCCATTTTGTCATCAGTAACAACATATTAAAATTTTAAAAGCTTTGGTTGAACAGTTCATAAGTTATCACACGGACACCACTGGAAAAGCCATTTTTCAATCTTTCAAGAACCATAACTCTTGAACGGTGAAAGTGAAAATCGTCAATATCGAACTTGACCTCCATTTTGTCATCAGTAACAACATATTAAAATTTGAAAAGCTTTGGTTGAACAGTTCATAAGTTATCACACGGACACCACTGGAAAAGCCATTTTTCAATCTTTCAAGAACCATAACTCTTGAATGGTGAAAGTGAAAATCGTCAATATCGAACTTGACCTCCATTTTGTCATCAGTAACAACATATTAAAATTTGAAAAGCTTTGGTTGAACAGTTCATAAGTTATCACACGGACACCACTGGGAAAGCCATTTTTCAATATTTCAAGAACCATAACTCCTGAACGGTGAAAGTGAAAATCGTCAATATTGAACTTGACCTCCATTTTGTCATCAGTAACAACATATTAAAATTTTAAAAGCTTTGGTTGAACAGTTCATAAGTTATCACACGGACACCACTGGAAAAGCCATTTTTCAATCTTTCAAGAACCATAACTCTTGAATGGTGAAAGTGAAAATCGTCAATATCGAACTTGACCTCCATTTTGTCATCAGTAACAACATATTAAAATTTGAAAAGCTTTGGTTGAACAGTTCATAAGTTATCACACGGACACCACTGGGAAAGCCATTTTTCAATCTTTCAAGACCCATAACTCCTGAACGGTGAAAGTGAAAATCGTCAATATCGAACTTGACCTCCATTTTGTCATCAGTAACAACATATTAAAATTTGAAAAGCTTTGGTTGAACAGTTCATAAGTTATCACACGGACACCACTGGAAAAGTCATTTTTCAATCTTTCAAGAACCATAACTCTTGAACGGTGAAAGTGAAAATCGTCAATATCGAACTTGACCTCCATTTTGTCATCAGTAACAACATATTAAAATTTGAAAAGCTTTGGTTGAACAGTTCATAAGTTATTGCACGGACACTGTTTGGCAGCCGCCCGTCCGCCCGGCCGCCCGCCCGCCGTACATCACCAATTTAATAACCGATATTTTCCTATGAAAATCTGGTTAATTACATTATTTTTTTTTCGTTTTCAAAGTCAACCTCAAAAGTTTTTGTAGATTTAATATAATTTCCCTTCTGTTAATAACTGGCAATCATAAATTTTCAGTTGTAATGATTAATTTTTTCAATAGTTCATGCAATTCAGTCATGTCAATTCATAGCTTTTTATCATATTAAAAAACAAGAAACCAAGTGACATGAAACTGAATTCTCAGTCTTAACTACCTGCCTGCTCAGCTGCCCAGTCATTAACTGTTCCCACCATTATAATTATTATGTTATGTTTAATGGTACCCTGTTAAACTTACATTCGTACCATAAAATATGCATGGACTTTCATTAATATCTAAGATGTTTCCACAGTCATTGTATATGACTTGTAAATTCTTAGATTTCGGTCTGATTTCATAAAACTTGTCAAATGGAGATTTTCCTCAAATCCTTGACTTTTTACTTAGCTGAGAAATTCTAAGCAATATGATTGGTTAGTATCTCGGCAGAGTACATGTTGAAGAAATCATCAAATTTGAGATGTTTTACATAACCGGGGCGGGAACTGTTACAGAAAACAATGGATGGACAATCAAACAACTGAACAAAATGTTAACTTAAGATACTAATTAATGAGACAATACAACTTATATATATATGTCAATAATTTTTCAGTTTTTCTGGACTAAATGAAAAGCAGAGTTATTTCCCTTTCATCTTATACCATTCATTTTAATATTCTTCATAGATTTTATACAAATGAGATACAAAATTCTGTTGCTATCAATGAATATCATAATTTCCCTTGAAATCAATATCAGGAAATATTGCTGAATTCGTGGTAAAGGATGGTTGAATTAAATATGGAAACATGTTAATACAAAGACATCAAGCTGTCTGGGGTTTGCACTTAAATGTCAACATATGAACTTTAAGAGTTTTTGGGAGAACTTATTTTAATGAAACAGAAATTCTTTACCATTTTTTACAGTCATTCTCTTTTCTTTCTCGTCTTTTTCATCTCTGTCTTCATCTTCTGCCCTGCTTCCGCCCTGTAAAGACTGACTGGTAGTAGATGAACTTCTACTTGATGGAAGGGACAGATAGTCTGGAATGGGTGCTGAACAGATAAGTCTTGTCTTCATGGTCTCATCTGAAAAAAAACAATGAATTTTTCAATGACCTTGACCTTTGACCCTCAATTTTAATTGCACAGCTACCATTGAATTGAATTCAAGTTATGCTCTAAACATCTCTGACAATATCAGACCATTATTTTCTGTAAATAATCTTTCAATCGTAAAACTCCTATAAGGGGTCAATTGACGATTTTGGTCATGTTGACTTATCTGTAGATCTTACTTTGCTGAACATTTTTGCTGTTTACAGTTTGTTTTTATCTATAATAATAATATTCAAGTTAATAACCTAAAACTGCAAAATTTCCTTAAAATTAACAATTTAGGGCAATAACCCAAAGGGTTGACCGATTCATCTGAAAATTTCATAACAGGTAGATCTTGACCTAATGAACATTTTTACTACATGTCAGTTTTGCTCTAACTACTTTAGTTTTTGAGATATGAGCCAAAAAGTGCATTTTCACTTATGTTCTATTTTTAATGAAGGCAGCCAAGTTTCTCTATGGACAAGAAAATTAAACAAATAATTTATACTAGATACCCTAAGGATCTTCCAGCCTTAGTTTGGCTGAAATTGATTCTGTAGTTTCAGAGAAGATTTTCTTAAGTTTACAAAAAATGATGAAAAAATGTGAACAATTGTCTTTAAAGTGCAAAAACTCCTATAAGGGGTCAATTGACGATCTTGGTCATTTTACTTATTTGTAGATCTTACTTTGCTGAACATTTTTTGCTGCTTACAGTTTGTCTTTACCTATAATAATTTTCAACATAACAACCTAAAACTGCAAAATTTCCTTAAAATTAACAATTCATGGGCAATAACCCAACAAAGGGTTGACCAGTTCATCTGAAAATTTCATAGCAGGTAGATCTTGACTTAATGAACATTTTCATTCCGTCAGTTTTTGCTCTAAATGCTTTAGATTTTGAGATATAAGCAAATAACTGCAGTTTACCTCATATGTTTTTATTTTTTGCCATGGCGGCCATGTTTCTCAACGGACAAGAAAATAAAACACAGACTTTATACTAGATACCCTAAGGATCATTCAGACTATAAGTATGGCTGTAATTGGTTTTAGAGAAGAAGATCTTTGAAAAAGTTTACGACAGACAACGGACATCAAGTGATGGCAAAAGCTCACATGTCCTTTTAGGACAGGTGAGCTAAAAAGTCCGGAAAACTTAAGTGTGACTGACGGAGAGACAGAGTGCAAACCTATAGTCCCCTTCAGTGCTGCTGGTAGGCGAATAATAAAATATAGAGATTAAATCTATGTCAAGAGGAACTCCTAAAAAGCTTTTCAAATTTAAACAAGAACTTTCTGAGTGACAACAAAACAGATTTTCCTTCATTTACTGTTTGGAGCCGTCTGTCAACCTATCGTCATCAAACTGCCTGCCTACCGTATTTTGCCAAACTTAATTACCACATTTTTTCTGTTGATTAATCATCTTACCCAAATAAGGAAACACTCTGTCTATATATAATAAAATAGAAAAAGTTAGAAATTTAGCTGAGTGAAATTCCTTAACACTTTTCAAATTTGATCACTTTAACAAAATTAATAATCTTACCTAAATAAGGAAACATTTTGTTTTTTTATTAGTTTATCCTAAATTCCTAATAATAATAATCAACAATATGCAATTTGAAATGATTGAAATTTATTTCCACTGAAAACCTCTGTATTAGCATTTTCAACTAATTATTCAAATTCTTTCTGTATTATTTTTGGATGATTAAAGTCTACATGAAACATCTATAAACTATCTGCTTATTTTTTCTGTCTTGGAATTTGCATATTTTTTTCCACTTGGATTATCTCCCTTTATATTTTCTAAATTTATCCATTTTAGTCATGATAAGATATTAATGATAAAGTATTGAATCCAGTCCTATGATAATCCTAATTACCGTTAAAATCTAGCATTAGATGTCAAAATACTGCATGTAAAGTTAGTGAATGGTAATTAAATTCAGTAACCCATTTACTGAGTAAGGTAATTTTTCAAATAACCAAAAAACTTAACACATTAAAAACACAGTTTTTATCTCTTATAAAAAATCTAGCCATACATATATTTTTATTATATGCTATTTACACCTGAACTGAATGAAGGAAACTTCACCCTAACAAGTCTGGAATTAACCTCCCTAATCTGTACATTATCATAACAAATCCCCTTTTAGTTCCTCGCCATTAATAAATGTTTCCTTTTGGGTTACGATTTTAATTTCCATTTCCAATAAGGCATTCACTTTCTAATAAATCATTTGATCTTAAGGTATGCTTATTACTTCCATTAATGATTTCAATTATGTAAAGAATCCATTCAATTACTACAAAATCAATCGGGAAACCAAATTATTTTTTAAAAACATTTTCCAGGTAATTTTTCCTTCGATGTTTACCTGAAAGTACATCAAACTTTTTTCAATTACTTCCTTCATTACTGTAAATTACTGTCTCACAGCCAGATCTCTCTCTAATTCAAAACAACTGGTTATTGTCAATTGTTCACAATATGCACGATATGCAGTTTAATTTCAAATTTGGTGAATGTAATTTGATGAAATATTTCCCGCTTGATGTCTATGTATTAACCTTATTTAGGTACATACAATTAAATTGAAAAGCTGGGCAGAACTTATTTTGGCTATGAATGAGATTGAAAATTAGTTCAGAATGGATTTTGCAGTTATATTTCTATTGAATTAACTAGAATTAACAGACACAGTAAGGAAACAATATTACAGCGAATCACATTCTTAGATTTTTTTTTCATAAAAAACATAATAATGAGAATATTTAATACTATCAACTGTTATGCATACGACAGATATGCGGGTGTGTATCTATGAAACAGATTGAAAAATTATATTTGCCTCTCTTAAACCAGAATCCTGCATTTTCAATGAGTGGCCCCCGGGGGCCCCTTGTCTTCTTATCATCTAAGTGTATTTCATTATGAAATTGTCTTTCTCATTTTTGCCAACTTTCGTGGAATTATTTGGCCCATTTAGTCTGTTTAGTTGGGCTTTTACGCCATTTTAAGCACATTTGGCTATTCCGCAGCGTCAGTTTTTATTGATGGAGGAAGCCCGGAGTACCTTCAGTAGGAAAAATGGCAATCCTTGTCAATTAAGATCGGAGTCAGACACACCCTGCCAACATCCTCAGTGTTGCCAGGCTAGTGATCATTAAAAGTCATGGCGAACTACCTAGACCACTCAGCCACAGATGCCCCTGGCCCATTTAGTAGTGTCTTTTTTTAAAGGTGGCTGTATCTGAGCATCATCAATAGCAACATGGTGACTACAAACCGATTTCATTCCATTTCCATCAGTAATCATTTGGACATTGCAAACCATATTTCTAAGATTTTCCTTTGAAAAAAAATCAAAGGTTCACAACTAATTAAGTTTTCTGATTAAATGTTGGTATAACTGGTCGTTTACTCTTTATTTTTTTCGTCATTTTGCTGTATACAACAACAATAGCAGAAGGGCAGCAGAATTTTTAGTTTCTCAGTTCTGCTTTTTGCAATATACAACCTAAAAGACTTTTTTTCAACATCTACTAATTTCAGCAAAACTGGTGACAAACGTTTAAGCAACAAGCCCTCGTGCCAACTTGATCTCAAATTACTAAACAGAAAAATATTTCTTCAAGTAAAATAAAGACCTTATGCAAAGAAATTTTGAATCAGTTCAACTTAATCATTTTCTTTCTGTTTTTTTTATTTTTTTAGGTCATAAAATTCCCTATTTATTACCTATATAACATCATAAACATATTCAAATTTCCTCTTCTTAAAATAATATGCTGTTGGCGTGGCCAATGATGCGAGCACAGCAATAGCCCTTTCCAGAAACTCATTTCCTGTATCACGATTCTGATTCTAAAATTATAATTTGAAGCAAGTTATTTCCATTTTTTACTTACTTCTGTTTCTGGCGAATTAAATTTGGCTGCCCCCATTAAATAAAGACTTTTCTAAATGACCCAATATGTAGAAAATGCATATGCTGCTATCGCACTCGCTATAAAAGAAATGTATGCAAAGTACTTGGATGTCAATTTCATGTATTTCCTTAAGTTAATTCCTACCAAAATATATTAATGATTGTTATTCTGCACAACAAAAATCTAATGAGGTCACAATAGTTAAGTTAAAACCTTTAACAATACAGATTTAATTATACAGAATAGTCTGGGGGTTTATCTGTGTGATTAATCTAGACCCACCATTGTATTAAAATGGCATATTTTTCAATTAGGAAAAACGTCAGCATAATTTATGATACAAAATCTTGACCAGTAACTGTAGCTAAAACTAACTTAAAATTTGTATCTACAAATTGAAAACTTCATGTTTAAAGCAAAATAAATTTAAAAAAAACACAAAAAAACAAAAACAAAAAAAAAACAAAAAAAGAAATAAGAAAGAAATAAAAGAAATTTTACATATTAAAACCTGTATTTACAAGAAAAACAAACTATTTTACATTGTATTTTGAATAATTGCTTGTTTCTGATTGAATTTTTCGTAAAAAATTTTATGAAGTGTAGGCTGTGTTGAAGGTTGAACTATAATGTCCTATTTCTTCACTTTACGGATGTAGTTTTAGAAATCTAACATGTATAACTATCCCTTTCATTCCATTAAAAAGATTTGTAAAAACTGAATTTTCTTAAGAGTTCAAAATCAAAGAACATATTAATAACTTAATTCTTTTAAATCTGAATGGATGTCAAAATTATCTGGGAATATCAGGAGTTAATACTGTAGAACATATTTTCTTGGCCAAAAATGTACTCTGGGATACCAGAAACAGACTAATTGAGCAGCAGTGACTTCTGTTAAGTGATGACAATAGCTAATATGCACTTTACATGCATATGAGCTTACATTTAATTTATATGAAAACTTTCCAAAAATTCTTTCCTGAATAATTAATGCAAATCTTCATAAACAACATGTCTGAGAGACAACAAACTGGATTTTCTATCATCAATGTCAGCCACCTTACTTCATCATGTAATAACAAGATTTTTCCTGTTTGAAAATGCAGTCAATAATAAAACAATACAACAAGAAAGGTCAACAATGACATACCAAATCAATTATCGTCATCCTATCGACAGTCCTTCAGACGAAAACAACATAAGAACACCAATATAGAATCCATAGAGAGTCAGGATAGTCTGACTTGGTACAGAAGTTGCACACAATATCATATTTATTTTGATCAGTTTAACAAAAATTTCATGTTCATTTATTACGATAAAAAAAATCCAAAATATCGGCAAACAGAAAGTGACTGTACAGAAGAAATTGGACTTGGATAGTACAGCTTAACTGTATACAAAGCTGCAGACCAATATATGAGGCTGTCTGATTTACAGCCAACCAAATTTTCCTTGCTCACTATTTTAGAGGCGCTCACTCACCAAACTGTCGAGCCGACTGACTGAAGGCATACATTGTCAAACAAGTTACTTGAATTTTTCAACTGCAAATCCAGTAGTAATTAAATGATTCTTATGTTAAAGATTCAGTTCAGACAGACAAGAGTGTTTCAGCACAGTCTCCAATCAAAGAGTGGAATATAATGATTTCAGTAATTTTATGATGTCTTGTGTAAGTACTATATTATGAAAACTATATACAGAGTTTTAATTTAGTAAAGGATGCTTTTAATAAATTTTTAATCAGATAGTTTTTAAAAAATTAATAAAAAAAACTTTTGTGATTAAAATGTGTAATGTGACAAAAAGTTGAAAAAAGATTGGTCTACAATTTTTTTTTTACATTGGAAAATTTCTTTATTCAAAATTTGCACATGTTATTAATTCCATTGAATAATTGATACAAAAATACCTATGAGTAACCTCAATAATTATTTTGAACAAGTAATCAATTTCTGTTATTGAAATGGATTATCAGATGTCAATTTCTAGTATTTTTCTTGTTGACTTAACCAACACTTTGTTTTCCTATGCTGACAAGTACATGTTGTGCCTGGATACCATGAACAGGAAATAGAATTTTCACTGCTAAAGTACATTTTGTCCCTAGATACCTAGATTTATTTTTCCAAATAAAACCCATCAAACAAATTTCAACAGACAATATTATGGAGGGGAGGACGTAACTAAGCTGAAGACATACAATTTAATTTCATTATCATATGACATTTCAAAGTAGTTTTTTAAACTAAAGTTTTTACTGGGGTAAACTTAATTTAACCAAAAAGTTACATTGCAGACAGGTAACCAGATAATTTTAACTTTAAAATCAAGATGATTAAAAATATGATTGTTATTTCTAATGCAATTATTAAGACTTTCTTTAAATTCTACAATTTTATGGAAATTTTCTTGCTATTGCATGCGATGACAATATAACACCATTTGAACACTTTCTGTGTTAAAACACGTTGACACTAGACATTTTTGGGCATTCTGGAAAAAAAATCTCACAGAAAATTAGTTTTGAATTAAAGATAGGATTTTTTTTTGTGAATTGTAAAAAGTATTTTTTTCAAGAGAATCGCCTCCTTAAGATTTAAGTTACGGTATTTTTTAATGTAAATTTTATGTCATATCATACCAAAAACACTGGAAATATTTTATCAGAATGTTTAATAATATCAATTATGATATCAAAATAACTTTTTATTATCCTTGTCAACACCGAGATGACACGACACAACTATACATTAGTCAATCAGATTCCTTAGTCCATTATACGTTAAATCTTTACAGACGTTTTTAAATTTGTGTTGATTTAAACACATCGGTAATAGAATAGAAACATATTTATTATCGATTAACGGTTATAGAGTTTGATTTGTTTCACTTTACTCATTGTTGACATTTTAGAAAGTTAAATATTGACAAATGATCACGATAGTCACAAAACCTGATCGTGGTTGTGGATCTAACGGAAAAACAATAACATATGGATTGAACAATGACAATAATATTTTGCTTGTCAAGAGTAGTCCAGACAGAATACATGGTCTGAGCTGAGATATCTTAATTTGCTTTAAATGAGATAGTAATTTTAGGCCAAAGGAAAAAAAATCCACATTTTCACTAAAATTATAAGCGGTAAGGTAGTCAAATATTACTGTAAATTTCGGAAATTATTGCGATGTTTTTATTATTGCAAAAAATGCGACAGGGTTGTAATCGCAATAATTTAAACTCGCATTTTTGGAATTTTTTATATGAATGAAGCAGGATTTTTCTCAATATCGCAAAAATTAAATCACCTTTTGGTCTAAAATGAAAAAATCACAATAATAAATGCATGCAATAATTTCTGAATATATAGTATGTTTTCTGTAGAAATTTAAATTACTAACTGTAAAATGTATAAAAATAATGTTAAGATAAGGTTTTTCATTTGAAAATTCCAAAAGGGAACATATGTTATATTATTGTAGCAAAAGAGCTATCTTGAAGACGTTTCCGCCACTGGCCTTCAGATTCTTAATTCCTCTTTATTTTTAGTTTGAATTAAGCACAAAAAGACAGGATCAGACAGAAGATTAAATAAAAAAATTTTTAATTAATTTATTTTGCCCATTTTTAGCTCACCTGGCCAAACTACTTGAGCAAATTTAACCAAACTTTACAGGAATGATGTATGGAAGGACCTTTACTAAGATTGCAGAAATTTTTCTGATCCGCCAAAAAACATGGCTGCAAGCGCGGGACATAGTTTAACATTGGACCCTATGGGAAAATATGTTAAGGATCATCTTCTCTGAACCTACTAAATAAAATTAAACAAAACTGATGTATGGAAGGTCCTTTAGAGGGATTGGTCATTTCGTTCGAATGTGACAAACATCATGGCTGACATCAGGAACATAGTTTAACATACATGCCTATGGAAAAAAACATATTTTGATCATCTCCTCTAAGACTATAATAGCAAACTGAATAAAACTGTACTGGAATGATGTATGGAAGGTCCTTTACAAAGTCGGCTCATTATGTTCAAATCTAAGAAAAACATGGCCGCCAGAGGGGAAATACTTTTAACTTTGGACCCTATGAGAAAAATATACCAAAGAATTAATGGAAGTTTCTAGAAGCATTTTGTCAGGTGAGCGATACAGGCTCAGCCCACTGAGCCTCTAGTTTATCTAACTTACGATATCTATACTTACACAGAATCTCAATGAATACTGAATTTTCCCACAAAAAATATTATGCATCTTAAAATTATGTAATTCGAGTGTCCTCCTACTAAATGTTTGTTTAATAAGATAAAACCCCTGAAGGTAATAATCGTCATTTTCAAACATAAGACTGTTCAAAAAGGTCCTTCAAAGTCTTTTCAGACACTGTAGAGAAAGAGACTTTCCCCAGACCAAATATCGTCAGCGCTATTTTGAATATAGACCCATTCAAAACATAACATGCTAAATATGAAGTCAAGTTCAAGTCAACATTTAAACAGTGTATCATGGAAAAGAGAAAACAATCTTTTCTAAATATTTACAATGTCAATAAAATATACCATTTAATGGTCTTTTTATCTCTATATAAAATTTGACAAGTACTAATTGTACATCTTTTGTTGAACAGGAGTTGGACAAGTGCATGCTTTGTCTGGACAATTTACTAGTGACAGCCCAAAGTTTTTAAACATATGCTTGTAACATGTTATTAAATGCATATCTTCTCGTTTCAATTATTGAAAAGTATGTGCTATGACGAGGCAAAATAAACTTTACATGCTTTTGAAGTTGTAATTTGTTAATCAATTTTTAAACTCAAAGTGAAATTGTTTTGAATCAATATTAGTAACTCCACCTCCATTTTTCAATCCTTTCATTGATACCTCTTTTAGTGCTTCCTGTAATACCTGTCCGATCGGCCCTAATTTTCAGTGTATTCCCTGAACTTTTTTTTGGCATTTTTAACAAACACTGTTTCAGTCTGGAAGAGTCCCCTTTAAAACATAATATAAAGGAGTAAAAGCCACAATTAGATTTTCCCATAGCATTCTATATTAAATTGTCAAATTTCAACCTTCTATAGAAATATTATGTTGATTTAAAATAAATTGACAGGCATATCCTTTGAAAACAGCATCATGTCAGTTCTTTTTCTCAAAATCTCACCTGACCTTAACTTGCATATAAGAAAGCAAGGTGCCTTGAAACTCTAACGTCCTGAATTTTGAACCTCAAAATTGATGTCAATCATTTTTAATGTTCATCTTTGACAGTCGGTAAACACACAATAGTTGGGAATAAATTTATGTCAGTAATTTACAAATTCTGCCAAGACCCTAAGTTTTCCATAGATACCAAATTTAATTCAAAATACTAATTAATTAGCATAAAACTGAACAGCACAAAAAACTATGTTTTTTTATATGCACTATTTTCAGGTAAGTTCTAAAAGGGGATTTCCCATTATAGTGGTATTACACTTATGAAAAAAAATTCTCAAAATTTATATCTGTACTATTTTTTTAATTTATTTTGGCATTATGTAAAATGACATCTGAGAACTTTGACTTGGCCTGCATCTGGATATTTTCTGTAAAATCATAAAAATGATACAGGAACATTATTAGTCATGTTTTGCATTATTTGGGTTGTGACTTGTATCAGAAGATTAACACTGTAACTCCAGTTCTTTCAAACATTTAGAGTCCCTTGTACTGTCAAGGGTCTCAAAGAATCTGACAGGAAAATTTAACAAGCAATGAGCTGTCAAAGTGACAGCGAACTAACTTTTTCCTTCATTAATCTTCTAAGCCAGATGCCTGTTCATTGTAAAAATCCGGAAGTTATATTTCAAAAACCTGAAATAATTCCAGAAAACAATAAAAATACTTCTAAATTAGTTATCTACTTTGCCTGTACTTAGTATCTTTTCAATACATTTTAAAAATTTATTGCATTTGGTCAAATGGACAATTAAAACATTTAAACATGACAATGGACTCGTGTATAACCCCCCCCCCCCCCCCCCCCCCCCCACCCCCCACCCCCCACCTTATAAATATAGACCAAGTGACAGGTTGACTCAGAATTTCTATAGCTTGATTTCAATTGTGCATGCTGTCCTATTTAGCAAAGAATTCCACTCAAACAAGTTTTACTTTTAGGTCCATCTTGAACTAGCAGATCTTATCACTGTTTCAAAGATATAAATATTCTACTGCCTTTGTTTAAACTTTTATAATAATGGGATTTTGCTTCCAGAATTAATCCAACACATCCCTTTCTCCATATTATATTAGACATGTACAAATTTATGTATTGGGTTATAAAACAAGTGGGGCCTCGGTGGCCGAGTGGTCTAGGTAGTTTGTCATTACTACTACTGATCACTAGCCTGTCAACACTGGGGTTGTGAGTTCAAATCTCACCTTTGGCGGGGTGTGTTCGACTCCGATCTTAATTGACAAGGATTGCCTATTTTCCTACCGCAGGTCGGTGGTTCCCTCCGGATACTCCGGCTTCCTCCACCGATAAAAACTGGCTACCGCGAAATGGCCAAAATGTGCGTTAAACCCCAACTAAACTAAACTATAAAACAAGTACTGTGACCCTGTATCAGATCTAAGGAAACAGTATCATTATCGTATTATTGAAGCATGGACCAACAATTGACATATCATAATGAGTAATATTACATCCATCCTTTCTTATAAATATCAATATTTTATGAAAAGAATTTACGAATCACCCGAGGCGTTGGCTCCTCGACTATATAACAATTTATGACTAATTATACTCAAACTAATTGATACTTTAAAGGATAGTCATTATGCAATAGAAACTTCATGCTCTCTGAGTACAAAACAATTGAACTTATATGAAGTGAAACAAATCTTTATTGATTTGGCCTCGTCTCTTAGTTTCTATTAAGTAGCTTATAACATTGACAAAGGAAGATGAAGATTTATGAGATTTCGTGACGCTGCATTAAATTGTTTATTGCTTTGCAGTCGATCTTAACAAGACTAACTAAAGCACTTAAGTTTCATAATTGGTATTGCATTTGGATGTAAAGGTATTGATACAAATTTCCCAAATTCCCTTTTGAGTTCGTCATGATGTATTCTTTGAAGTTGTCATTTAGAAAACCAGACCATAACTGATCACATGATCTTTCTAAATGTGCCAGATATTCAATGCAAAGCAATGAAAGTAATCTCGGTAATTGTCAGCAAAATTCGGATAAACTATATATCTATCTTTTTTCTACAGAGGCTGAACACAATCTACGAAATATTTTTCGTCTTGATAAGGATATATAGCTATATATTCTTTTCCTGCTTTAAATTTTGGTTCAATTATTTTCCAGCAAAAAGAATTATAATTTACTGTTAGTATCTTTTATGGTCTGGAAACCTTAAATGCTCAAAGCATTAAAATTGAAAGGATACATAGTATATATATATATGTAAAACAACATCCACGAGTTGTCTGATCCTTTATTAGTTTAAGGTGAAGGACTGATGTGGTGTAATACATGAGAATAATATTTACATGAGTTACTAATTCATGCACTGGTACCAAAATTTAACATTATAGTTTACTCCTTTTATGTTAAAATTTCTGACTTCAAATCATTTTTGATGCTCCTATCAATTTTAACAAAACAAGAATCAACTGCATCTGTACTTTTTATGTCATACCTAAACTGTTTTCCTGTTTTTCTGGTAAGGTGAAGCCACAACTGTCTTGGGCTTCATTGTCACATGCGCTGTGGTTGGATGAAATTTTGTCTGTCACTGCAAAATAACCATGTTATCATGTTTATATGAATCTGACTTCAGAATTTTCTTGTGCAGTAACCACCAGTGAAATGAAGGAACCAATCAAATGTGCTCTAAAAACTTTTTCTATGAATTTTTTAAATGTTGCAGGTAAAAACAAGTCAATCCAGCACCAAAGATTTTTTCATGCAGTAGACCAAAGCCAAATATGACTAACCAAATCAATGAAAGTTAAAGGAAAAGGAATTTTTTACTAGAGACTAAAGAGGTATAATTGTTATCAGCCCTCAGCAAAATTTACTAGACTGACCTAAAAGCACTGACTGTAAATCCATTCATTTTCAAGGCTATGAATTAAGACAGCAGTGATCATTGAAACATCAGTACATATGTCTACATTGTCTTGATGTTGAAATTCCAATGAAAAGTATTTAGGTTAGATTTATAATAAATTGAAAATTATTTCTAAAAAATCTGAAAACTTTAAGGTAAGGTTTGCGCTCTCTCTGGATTTTTATAATTATAATATTGTAGTAACGTGACATATTTATTTGTTCATTGGGGGAACCTCTCGTATTTCGCGGCATTTTTAAGAAAATTGCCCGTCCAGTTTTTTTGTAAAAACAGCTCAAAATTTGGATTTTTGGTAGTTTTGTCATAATGTATTTATTTTACTATTTTCAAGAAATAATTTATGTAAGAATCAAAACTATTAAATTTGTTAATGAAAATTGTAAAAATGATTATGTTCTAGATATTATCTATAAAATTTGCTTGAAAAGTTGAGAAAAAAATCTCAAAAACACAACATTTTAGCATTTCCTTGCCAAAATAGAGACGTTGCCATGGCAACAAAAAGATGAAAATGTCCTGTTTCCCGATCCCACGATTTCAATAAAAATTGAGAACTGATAGATTTTAATATTTCCATTATAATAAAACAATAAAATTCATATGTCCCCGATCTCGTTTCCATGGAAACGGATGCTATATGAACCCCTCTTAAACAGACAAAGAACGTATTTTTCGAGTTTTATAAGAAAATCAATCAATGAAAGCCGTTTTCAGGGCACAATTTTTGTCCCCCGCCGGAACGCAATGTGGGGACATAGAAATGCGGGGCGTCCGTCCATCTGTCCGTTCGTCCCTATTGTAAGCGCTCTCATGGCTATATTCATTTGCGGATTTTTTTATGAAATTCATATGGAAGACTTGTTTTGATAGTATTTAGATCAAGTTTAAATTCGAGTGCAGTAAAACAAAGTACTAAGCAAATATTGTGTTGGATCTGTTTAACTTGCATCGTGGCGCAATTGTTATTCAACTAGAAAACATGCCTCATGGATGGCATGTGTGTTTTTTGTTTTTTTGTTTTGTTTTGTTATGTATGAAAAATACTGCATAGTTTTCCCTTTTTATAATCTAAATAGAAATAAGAAAAAACATCAAATTATCAATGTAATAGGCTCTGATCTGCATGAAAGAACCCTTCCTTCAGCTAACCATATCCCTACCAAATCATAGCTCTACAGTAAAAGAATGGCCCTAAAGTAGATGAAGACCAGAAAATCAATTGACATTTTTATTGAACTTATGAAGTCAAAATACACGTAACTATTCAAAATCTCTTCTTGAACTGTTAAAGGTTATATTTTCAATCCGTGGAAAGATCAGGATTTATGACATCCTTGGGTTCGTTGTTTGGATCTTGTAGCAAGTTGCGACTCTAATAATGATTTATTCACTGTATCCTCATAATTTCTGGCGACGTTTAAGACGATCAGTTTCTGAAATATCTAATAATTCAAAGCATCGGCAACGATGAAGTCATTCATAAACATGAGACTGTCGTTTGAAGAAATATTCTCCCAAATCAACGTTGATCAATACAATATTCAACACATAGATACACGCTTCGGCAGTTGCGTAGATTTTCAACTGTTTCTAGCAAACCACTTTGCTTAAATTTACATTGATATAGTTCCCCAATGCATTCCAAGCAATAGAGGAACGTTTTGATTCTTAATCGTTAAACATGCGATTCAATTCACTGCTACGATGTGTTGACATTTTGTCAGACGATAATTGTACGCAACGCGCTTTTTCGACGTTGTTAAAAATTCGACGGATTAAACGCTCAAGTGATCAGAACTTTTCAATTCGAGTTATCTCCCTGTGACCGCAAACCTTACCTTAATAGCTTTCATCATTCTTCTTTATTGTAGGCATTCTTATAATCAGAAAGGTTACTCAAAGAAAAATTGTTTAATTGGACAGAGATATCCCTTCCTTTACTAAGCTCCTAAGTTGATAAAACCAAGGTACTTGATATTTAGTCAGCCAGATAAATTTTGTTTCCGAGATTCTAGATTTTAAATTCCTTGATATGCATTCAACTCCCCTCCCCCTACATCTATCAAAATAACAATTTTCTTAAATTTTATCAGGCAAGAATGTTCATTTCAATGTGAAGAAATGTACATGGAAGTTTGATCCTCAACACAAAATCCTACATACACCTGACAAAAGTCCATGCAAAGGATCAAGGACATGAATTTTATTGCTGGTAAGTCACAGTCTGTCTTTCAAAGTGTAGACAAGGAGCTGACTGAGTGACAGCAAACTGGAAATTCCTTCATATCTGTTTGGAAATTCCCACCAACCTAGCAACTTCACTGCCTGTCATACTTAGCCCCTTTAATACACGTATAACTGAATTTTTTTCGGCTGGAAAAACTGGAAAATCTAAAAATTCTGACATCCTACTCCAAGTTCAAGACATCCTGTTCAATTAGAATTCTTAACTAAATGTTGGTCACATCAAGAATTGTTTGTAAACAAAATCATAATTAAAATCTAATTTATATTAACTAATACCCTTAGGTGTAGACACTTTAAATCAAAAGATCTTCCACATAAACTACAAAATATTCATAAAAGGTGATTTAAAATATTTTCCGAAATAAAGTTAAACAGCAAATACATTTCAATGGACCTGTATAATATTACTGTATTAAAACTTTTAATCGGTTTAAATATCTACTTATAAACGGTTAATCTTGATTTGATCCGTTTATTTCAATTAGAAGTTAAGTATATAAGAATAATTAAAAGATATTTCAATAGTTGCTCCCCCATCTCATTTACCGATCTGACAAATTTAAATATTTCACAGAATATGAAAATTAATAGATACTGTAAACAATGTCAGAAAGTCATGTAATTTAATATGATTTATGTAAATTTAATCACAAAATTTTAAACAAACGTCACATGTCGTATTATGATCCAGACGATGGTCAATTATTTATCTAACTATAGGAACACATGTTTTTCCATTATTCAAACACTGTGCTGGACCCCCTACAGTCTGATTTTATGGCCACAGGTTAACTAGTGGTGTACCATGGCTCACAATCAGTACTTTTCTCATTCTAATAATCTACTGAGTGTCTGCAGAATTCTAAAAACATTTTTGACCTGACCCATAAGTTTTCCTCGTATTACGTACTACTCAAATGTTTTTAATAAGGTCCATGCCTGTTGTATTCTAAGTTCTAAAACATTCTTGGTCTCAAATTCTTTTAGTGCCAATGGGATACATTTTACAGGAACATCAAAACATTATAATTTCAAGTATCAAAAAAGTGAAGTTTTTCTTTGAAAATTAGAAAGTTGGCTATTGTCAGGCTTACATTTGTTTAGACAGAATAATTAACAGATATTAGTGTATTTAATTAAGACATCTGTATGGTTTCACCCCTAAGCTTTATATTAATAACACAAACAATAGCAGACAAAAAATTAAAAAATTTCCTTTATATCTTCCTTTTTCAAAAAACACTTGACATGTCAAGGAAAATATTGCCATTTTGGGACCCCTAGTCTAATGGTGTTTTAAGGTATTTTTTCCATGAACAGAGAAGGATATGTTTACCCTTCTTGGAGCATCAGGGCCCAGTTGTTCAAAAGTTAATCACCTTTTTCACTTTCCATTATTTTGATTGTTAAGTAATATTTCTGCACACAATTTTGCATAGACACATAAAGTCATTGGATTAACCCATCAGAAAATTTTCAGTCCTTAGGCATAATCAAAGAAGTGAAAATTTGAAACTGAAAATTGTAGTTAACTTTTGAACAACTGGGCCCTGATGTCACTCCTTGTTTATTGTGGGAGTTCATAAGTGGTTTAGTTCTGTGTTGTCTTGTTCTGATTATCTTTGGTTTGCTTTGTGTTTTTTGTTTGTGTCTTTGTACTATTTGTTTGCTGTGTTAGTTTTCTTACAAATTCGCCTTGTCTTTGGACTTTGGACTAGCAGAATTTGCTCACTGTCTTATTGGTTTCTGTTATTTTTCCAGTCTCATTTATTTGAAACTTTTATTAATGAAGTGTGCTTGGGTGAGCCACTGACATTTGGCATAAAAATTAATATCCCTGTCATTAAGTGTTGTGTGTTATAAGACACATGATCACCAACATTAACAATAAACTACCTATAAAACTAGGCCCCCTCTTCATCATATAATTGCCACAAGCCAAGTTCAAACTCACACTTTCTAAAATCTCACAAAACTCACAATTACAAATTAAAGGACTAGCTGTATCACTAGGCCACAAGATTTGAAAACAGTTAAATATCACTTCTTGAGGTTTTGGTACCAATAAAAACCAGTTTAACAGCACCGCTATTCAGTGTGTGTACCATGTCAGACTATCCTGACTCCCTGTTGTGTTTGAGTTTGTTTTATGTTGTTTTATGTTACTTTTTGTCTAAGGTTCTGTCTGTTGGGTTGCTTTGATTGATTGGTATTCCTGTTATCCATTTTGTTGTTTCATTGGTCCTTACTTTATGTGATATCATTCAATGTGCATTTTTGATTGGTTTTCAATCCCACAAAGCAATATCACCACTTTGGAACTTCTTTTTTGCTTAACAACAACTCACATCCAATCAATATTAGAAAAAAAAGGTTTCATAACTAATGAAAATGTAATATTGCAGTTCTATAAACTCTTTTTATTTATATCCATCAACTCATTTATTATTATTTTGAAATTAAATAACTTGAGCAGATATTTTGAAATATTCAATTATCACTTGATAACAAACCTATAATTGCCATTTATCATCTGAATGCTATAGAGTCTCACTGATGCATACCCAATATCCTTTCATATTTCTAATATCAATGCATCAATATTAATAGATATTGTCCCCTGAAGAACATACATCATGCCATAAACTCATTCAATATAATTTTTTTCGAATGTAGACAATATTATGAAATTACCCCAGACAATTGTCTGTTAATTGAAAACTGAGCAGTTCTTTTTAAAAGAGAAGTGATATTGTGTCTGTTGGTATAAACACTTACCACTGTCTTCACTACTGTGCTTTAACTGTTCTTTTCATTACTTCAAGCAGGTACTTGTTGCATTTATACGTAAAAACATCCTCTTTGAAATCTATAACAAAAAAATAATATATTTCAATACTTATATAAATCAGTTTCACAGGTATTGCAAGTGAAAATTAAAAGGACATTGACAAATACATACAAACATGGAACGAGTTGAGCTCTATTTGGGTTAAAATGAAATCAACAGCATTAATTATGCAAAGAATAAAATAAATATCAAATAAAGTTCTATAATATCCAAATTAAAAGCAATAAAATGTAAAAGCAGTTAAATTTTATATGCACATCAAAGAATTTCATTTATCAATGCATATGCTGCAGATTAAATTTCTGTCATCCTTGACTTGTGTCACTTCAAATTTAAAAGTGTCATGGTTAAAATTTATAGCTAAAACAGAAGTAGTATATAAGTACAGTAATTACAGAACTATTTATCAATATAATATAAAAATACACTTAATTCACTTTTACGTAGCTTCAACATGTACATATATGTTTGAAAAGAATTTATTATTTTCAAATGACTGAAAAACATACAATCTTGTCAGTTTGTTTGTTAATTATTTCCACTATTACATTTTTTGTAGCTCAATAGTAGACAATTTTTTTTTTATTTTGCAGGAAGCTTGAGTATTTAGAGAAAACATTGACTTTCAGCATGAGGTCTGAGGATCTTTTGTACAAATCTTAATCATTTTTATTTTTACATATCCAATGGTAATATGTATCACCCATTTTTTTTGCAAGATTCAATTCCTAAATTTAAAGAAAATTCAAATGTATGAATAAGAGAAAAATGAATTCCTAATGCAAGGTATCAGGTGGCAGATTGCCTGCCTTTCTTGTTAAGGGACCATGTGGTTATATAATAATATGGAAAACCTGTTTGACTACCAAGTTTAGGTGGCCTAGGATGAGAATACCAGTTTAATTTCAAATAATATAATACTATAATGAAAAAAAACTAAGTATGTTGCGAAACAGCTCATGCGACAATAGATAACAAGAAAAATAAAAATAAAAAGGTGTTCACTCAGTTTTGCTCTGGATTTCAAAGAGTCAACATCTTTTTATTTTTATTTTTTACATGCTCGTGATCAAGACCATATTGGTTGAAACGTTGGGTATTTTTTACTTTTTAGTTTGTTGTTGTTTTTTTACTATTTTCTATTTGGTTTTGTTCGACTTTTGTATTTCATACATTTTAGTCCTTTTACGCCCTTTTTGACAGCTCACCATTTCCATTTATTTTTCTTGTTATCTAATACTATAATGTCTGTTTTGAATGAGAGGCCAATGGTGCTGACAAAAAATACAGATGACCAATAATCTATATAATAAGGGCCAATACTGAAACAGCCTGTTTAAAAATATTAAATTATTAACTTAAAAAGTTAATGAGGCTGTACTTGAATATATTGGTCTGGTGAGATACAGGTCTTCAATATCATTCTGAAAACTGCTCTTATACCAATAAGGCACAATGCCAGGAGTACCACACTTGCAATTTCAAAGGGCTGCTTTAACTCTATTCAATGCAATTAAAAAAAGTATGTTCTCAAGAGTGAATGCTTTGTATTCCTTCATCTTTATAATGTTTTTTCCTCATCTTTTTCTTTTCTTCCTTTTTGAGAAACACAAAATGGCTTGAAACTCTACTTTTAAATTCCTCCTTATATAGTACCAAGCACATTTACAATAGAATACATGATCAATAAATCGTCATTTCCATTTTCGATAATGACATTTTTCTGATATTTTTAACTTTTTTAGATTAAATTTCGTTTTTCCTACCTAGGGAATCGTTTTTCTTTACTAAACTGAAACCTAAGTCCGTAATTACTTTAAACCATTTTGAACTTTCAATATTAATCACCACAACGAAAGTCATATCTGATGAAAGGTTTTTGATTTTTCAGTTGATTGAAAATTGAAAATCACTACACAGGTATGGAATACAGTTAACATTGCAATGTATCACATAACGGACTAACTTTCAAGGTTTCCGATAAAATTAATTGCAATTTAGTATTGTTTCAAAAACAATTACGGAATCGGAAATTTACTTCAAATCGATTTGTTTTTACAATATTATTTTCAATAATTTTGTTTGTAAACAAGTACTGCAGAGTCTGAATATCTGTCAATTTGATTTATTTAATCACCACTTAAATATTTCAAACATCTAACCATATCTAAAATATATAACTTATTATTTCATCAAAACAAAATTTTTTTCAATAAACAATGATTGAAAATCTTCAATACTTTACAAACTAACAGAAAAATATTTCTCAAAAGTTATTCTCAAACAAGAAACTGTCTGAGTGACAGAAAATTACTGTTTGGAGCTGCCTGCTCACGCATTTGACCCCTGTCATAGAAAAATGACCTCCCCTATCATTGATAAAATTTTAAATCTGCTATGGTATTCTGACCCCCTGTCAATGAAAAATGACCTGCCCTATCACTGATAAAATTTTACATCTGCTATGGTATTCTGACCTCCTGTCATGGAAAAATTACCCCCCTCTCCTTGCAAAAGTATTAAATCTGCTATGGTATTCTGTCATGGAATAATGACCTCCCCTCGCTTTGGTAATGTTTTAAAACAGCTACGGTATTCTGACCCCCCTATTATGGAAAACTGAAGCCACATTTCTGAGGATAAAAACAGATTTCTACAGGGGGCCACTTTTCCATGATGGGGTTCAAAATTCTATAAGGAGAATTTAACCTGGGGCCAGAATAACATATGGTATTTTGACCTAAGGGTCAATATTCCATATGGTATTCTAACCCTGCGGTCAATATCCCATGGAGTCAAAATACCATATGACCACCAAATAACCATATATTTTCCAATGAAAAATCTTGTTAGGCCATTTATTTTTAATTAGTTTATTTACGGATCCGCCGACCCGATTTTGCCGATTTGAAGAAAAAAAAATAAAATTGAAAAGTTTGGTTTTTTATTACTGTCGATCCTCTGAAATCAGCCATCCCAAAAATAAAAATAAATTAAAATCCTTTTTGCATCAAAATTTCATAAAAGATTATAATCCAGTTCGTCAAAAAGATAGATTATCCATCAATAAAATACTTGTAAACATGATCCAAAAATAAAATCTATTTATAGCCGTTAGTTGATGTTTTATGAAATAAATTTCCTAATGGAATCCATGCGGCTTTTAAGTTCGTTTTGTATGAATATCTTGATTCCATAAGATATCGAATCCACTCATTTTCTAATGAAAATGTATGTTGTCGTAGTTGACGAGTCGGGTCCCTTAAAAAGGGAACAACAGATGATTAAGGTAAAGACAGCAAAAGCCTTAAACTGATAATTTCCAACCTTTGTATATTTGGCAATATAACCAAGATTGTTCAAAATCAGTCTTCATTGTACATGATTGTCCCTCTTTTTTTTTCTTTTCTTCCTGACCGAAAGACCCTATTTAAAAAAAAAAAATCCGTAAACCAATTAATTAAAAATAAATGGCCTTAATAATTTCCAATTCCTAATCTGGCAAAAAATAAATAAACTGGATGTTTCTGGTAACATGATATGAGAAATAAGGATGGGTAGGCAATTTGAAAATAAAATATTTCCAAAATTTTTGGCATAGCCTATGTAAGGACTTTTAACATTGCTTGCTGATAATTGATAAAAAAAACTTTAAGGTAGGCACTTTTAAGGCCTGAAAATTTGGGTCGATCAGGTTGACTGAAATAATGATTTATTTTTGTAAGGACTTACACAGACAAAAAATATCATTGATTGTTTTAATACACCTTGTCAAGGAAATTGGAATGTAAGAAACTCATATACTATGTTACATTCAGCATATATCTGTTTTATTGACAAAACTTTTAACTTTTATGGTTTCATTTTAATATCGTCTCATAAAAGATTTTACATACCAGTTGTTTCTATGATGTAGTCTTCACCAGGGTAAAAGAATTCTTTTTGTTGTCTATATCTCTATAATCATTAATATTTTTATTGAATTTTATGTTTTTATAACTTACTGTTTTTACCATACATTTTGTTGGTTAAGATCATGACTTTTCACCTAGTTTTGTTTTTTGTTTTATTTTATATCATACATACTTTTACTACCACACTGTTGTATTTTATTGTTTCAGTTTATTTGATTTCATTAATTTTTTATTCGTTTTATTAATACCATATAAAAATTTCTTGGGTCAGTGTTAATTTCTTTGTGCTAACTGTAATGTGTTGTGGGGGATTTTCTGATATATTGTCATTTAACTGAAATAAAAAGTCAGAATGGAGAGTAAAAATGTGGCGCAAGGTCCATCAGACAACATCTGTTAGGACTGAGCAAATGAAAAGACTGATTATATCAAGGGTTATAGTACATACACCTTGATTTAACTTTTGGCTCTGGCAGCCAACTTGGTTGACAGTCCAGGTCAATGGACACATTTCTAAAAGAAAACCATCTAAGGACCATTACTGCTAAGTCTTGTTCCAACTGGCTAAGTGGTTTCAGACAAGAAGATTTTTAAATGAATTTTCCCACAAGGTCCTATATCAAACTAAATTCGGCTGTGACAGCCTTCTTGGTTGACAATCCAGGTGATCGGACACAATCTGAAAGAAAACCATCTGAGGACCAATGCTACCAAGTTTAGTTCCAATTGGCTCAGTAGTTTCAGACGAAAAGATTTTTGAGTGAATTTTTCATAGGGTCATATGTTAAACTAAGTTCGGCTGTGGCGGCCATCTTGGTTCAAAGTCCACAAAATCGGACACATTTCTGAAAGAGGACCTCCTAAGGACCATTGCTGCCAAGTGTGGTTCCAATATGTCAAGTGGTTTCAGACAAGAAGATTTTTAATGAATTTTCTCATAGGGCCCTATGTTAAATCAAGTTCGGCTGTGGCGGCCATCTTGGTTCACAGTCTTGGTCATTGGACACAATTCTGAAAGAGGACCATCTAAGGACCATTGCTACCAAGTCTAGTTCTAATTTGCTTAGTAGTTTCAGACAAAAAGATTTTTGAGTGAATTTCCCATAGGGTCATACATGTATGTTAAACTAAGTTCGGTTGTGGCCGCCATATTGGTTGACAGTCGGGGTCATCGGACATAATTCTGAAAGAGGATCATCTAAAGACCATTGATGCCAAGTCTGCTTCCAATTGGTCAAGTGGTTTCAGACAAGATTTTCAATGAATTTTCCCATAGGGCCCTATGTTAAACCCTTTGGGTCAGGTGAGCTAATAAAGAGTTGACAGAAAATGTCAACAATAATAAAATAGTCAATTATTGTCATCCAATCAACAGACCTTCTGAGGAAACAACATAAAAGAGCAGAGAACAAAAATATAGAATCCACAGAGAGTCAAGATAGTTCAACTCGGTACAGATACTTAGTAGTGGTAGGTTTAAACCTGCTATATTAGTACCCAACTAGAAACTTTAAAAACATCTGACAGAGCAATATCTGACGGAAATACAATCTAATTAAAAACCGATCTCTCATCGCTCCCGTTTTCTGATATGTCGCGTGGGAGATCTAACGAAACCCGCTTTGAGGTCACATGTGAGTGACCTCGTAGGTGTGTCCTGTTCGACCAATGAAATTGCAGCTTAGGCGATGTTGTAAGTTGATCGTGTGGTAAAGGGATGTAACTCATTTTATTAACGAAGAAATCGTCAGTCCCCAGAATTCATAAACTTTTTTGATTGGTTTATTGATAGGAAGTCAACTCATTTGCATGTCTTTATAAATTCATAAGTTCCAGTTCACTCACATGTGACCTCAAAGCGGGTTTCGTTAGATCTCCCACGCGACATATCAGAAAACGGGAGCGATGAGAGATCGGTTTTTAATTAGATTGATGGAAATACTACTTAGTTTCAAATGCTGCAAAAATTATAGATATATTCATGGACTTATTTCAACAGGCAGCAGGCATCCACTTATGCTATGAAACTACCAATCAAATAAGATAAGCCATTTACATGTAGTTATATTCAATTTTTTTTTTTTTTTTTTTTTGTTCCATATCAACATTCCAAATATTAATTTAAACAAACTTCTAAATTTACGTCATAATAGAGAAAATGTTGAACACTTCAAAACTAATCAAAACGAAGTATTGAAAGGGAAATTTTTTTTTGATACATGAAAGTAAACACAGATGACTATATATTTGTACAGATATTAGAAAATTATCCGATTTCAAAGACATGCATTTAAAAGAGCAAAATTTAAACATGCTTGTTAAAATTTACACTGATGAAACGATATAAAGTAATATGAAAAAATCCATTACATATCAAAAAGATATAAATTATTCTGTTTTCCGATCAAACAGAAATGTGACAATGCAATTAGTGTGAGTCAGTTGTTAGACAAATAACATGAGACTGATGACAATTTCTGATTTAAATGAGAAATCTGATTGAAACAGATCAAACAGATGTATAGATAAAATAAACAGGAAGATCTATATGGCCTCAGATTTATCTATGAATGTGGTAATTGTTCAATATGTATGCAGTTTTTATTTCATATATTCTCAACAAGAATGTAGACATCTTTATGCAAAAAAACAATGTACAGCCAAATTTTGATTTTTTAGTTCATCGTTATTGACATTTTTATTTCCTGTTCACGCCTCATCTGTATCAGTCTTTTCCTTCTTCAATACTGCAGGCATTTTCATTTTGTTTTGTTTAGGCCAAACCAAAATAATTTTTAGTTCTTTGGATTTTGCTGCTCCAATTTTTGGACTACGTAAATTAAAGAAAAAATATTTATGCTGCCTCATTTGGCAAAAAACCCTGAAAACTCACCCCAAATTCTTCATTTTTCAATAAAATAATGAACAAATTCTTCACCCTCTCCTAAAATTTATAAAAATAAGATTTTTTGCAATGTTTTATTTTTAAAAATTTGTGCCGCATGTAAATTTGATCTTCGCCTGAAAAAAACAAGTTTTCAAGAAAAAAAATTGAAATTAAAATTTCACTCGCTCGCTCACACCTATTTTAGCCGTCCAAAAATCCAAAGAACGAAAAATTAATTTGATGTGGCCTTATCATATAAAATCGGGTTTCATGCAATGTGTATTACTTTTTGGTATGAAATAGATAAAGTCGTAATTTCTTACCTCCTACCCCCAATTGTGCAACTATAACTCATCCCTTGTACAATTTTTTCATATATTTCAAAATTTTTATTTTTTATTCTATTTATTTAATTTTTTTTTCTTTTTTGACAGATTTTCCTCTGGCATATTTAGGTTTATAGGACTAAATGCTTTTGCACATTTACCAATAGGTTTTTACAGGACAGACATTCACACTTTAACAATCCTTACTGAAAAATTTCAAAAGCATGTTTAGGGTAGACAAAAAAAAACATGCTTGATCAAACATTTCAATATTTTTCTTGGCCTTATCAGTTGTGTTGCAATAGTAGGCAAATTCTTATCACCTTTCAAATTCAAAATCCTGATGACTTCCAATAACCAAATCAGAAGTTTCTACATGTAAGCCTGGTATTTAAAGTTCCTTTAAGCAATCCAAATCTTCTCCATCTATCTCTATTATGCTATGATTATCTGTACATAGCCAAAATGCAGATTTATTTACATAAGGATGTCAAATTTAAATGGTATAGAAAAGAAAATAAACAATTTTATCTTTATGCCTTTGTGAATTTGTTTACAGAAAGACAAATTGAAAATTAACTGGTGATACCTTGTTACAAAAATAAACACTTAAAATGGACCATTTTATATTGAAGAAAAACTACAATAGCAGAAAATGTACTTGGACTACATATTCAATATGTACAGTAGTAAGATTTCCACTATAAATCTATTATTTGTAATATTTGTTTTTCATTTTACCAAATTGTTTGAAATTTTTTTCTCCTATACCTAAATCTAAGGATGGCTATCTGGTCCTGTAGTATACTATAGGCAAAACCATATCAGTGCTTTAAGCCCTTTTTTTAAATTTTCAGTACATGTATTAGCAACCACAAATGTATTTTGATGATTTTTTTTCAGTATCAGCAATCATATTTGTTCACATTCCAAACACCAGACAAATTTGAAAGAGGACAATCTAAGGACCATTTCACCAAAGTTTGGTCTTGAATGCCCCAGTAGTTCAGAGAAAATTTTTTTTTTACTATTATTACTGTATTTTTTTTACTAAGTCTATGTGGACTATAGGTCTAATAGATACTGTCTCCATAGACTTATAATGGTAAAATGGTCATTTTAAGGTAAAAAAAGTCTCCACCTATAGGCAGGAAAATACAGTAAATTACAGCTTTTTTGTGTGTTTTTTTTAAGTATCCAAGGTCCAGACTCAAAGATCCAATTCTAAAAGAGGACAACAAAAGTTTAGTCTTCATTTTTCACATTAGTTTCAGAGTAAGAGAAGATGTTTTAATATTATAATATATTAGTATTGGGAGCCATTTTAGTCCAAGATTTAGACCTCAGAGTTCTGAAAGAGGACCATCTAATAATTCAACTAAAATTTGATCTCAATTTCTCAATTACAGAAGAGAGAATTCATCATCATTTTTGCAATTGGTCAGAGGTCCACTCCTCTTTTGGGCAAAATAGAACTATTGTGTTTTCACAGATTTCTTATTTAGGAATAATTATGCAGGACGTCAAATGAAAGGGGATACCACTGATGAAAATTTATCCTGCAGCTCTGCATGCTATGTGAGCAACCAAACTGCAAAGTTATATACATTCACAGACTGTATATCACTGACTGTATATCAATTATTCTAATGCAACATAACATATAACATCCTTTTTGATTGGATAACGTCAAGCGTAAAATCCACGGTTTACCGTCGGAACCATTGACGACAACATTGCGCAAACGCATTTGACGTTTCCCGTTTACTTTTTATTCTATTTTTTAACGTTTAACGGAGATTGCATTTGAATGGGGATAACTGTATTGTATTTTATCAGTTGCCGACATAAACCGGTGGTTTTACCATTGCAAATATCTGTTTACCTGGCTCCGCTACGCATTGCCAGGTAAAACCAGCGGTTACTTTGGCAACTGATAAAATACAATACATTTATCCCCTAATACTGTGACGTCATAGTACGAAACCTTGGAATTTTACTTATGACGTTATGAAATGTTGTCGCTTCAATGCAGAAATTCACTGTTTTCCAGCTATCTTTTACAGATTTTATGTTGCAGGATAAACAGAATATGCATACAGTGTCTCTTAATATAAAATTTATTCGAACTAGGCACGAAATAGGTGAGAAAACCTCGGCAAACATTGCTTTTCTACCTGTTTCTATGCCTTGTCCGAATAAATTTTACATTCCGAGACAATGTACACATATTCTATAGATCGCTCATCCCTTTTAGGGCCAGGTGACCTTAAAATACCTAAATTTAGAACCAAATAAGAACTTGCTTCAAACCTTAAAAAGGTATATCCTCTGTGCATTTATAATGAGGTTAAAATGGACCACTTACAAATATTTTGCCTAATTCTCAATAATACTGAAAGTTAGTTCAAATTCTCATCTTTAATTAGGAGTTATACAAACCTTTGTTAAAATATTATTGACTAACAATAGTAGAAATTTTCACCAATATAGTTAATCCTTTCTGTTTTAATTATCCAGGTAAATCTCTTTGTTGTTAATGCTATACTATAATTAAGTATTCAACACTTCTCAAATCTGCAATTAAACATTTCAAAATATTAAATTATTACCAAAATCCAATTAAAAATACATTTAAAGTATTTTCATCCATTAAATAACATCTCAAAATTCTTTATAATATTTTTTTATGAGAAATCTGTACAAACATAAAATTTTAAAAGTGCAATTCAAAGGTGCACAAATTATTCATAAAATTTTTAACTTTAAATGTGAATGATTGAATGTAAAAAGAAGATACACAATCTCTATGCTATATACATGTATAGCAATAGCCAAAGTGACTGAAATTAAATGATAAGCTTATACACAATATAAATAAAAGAAGAATGTGTCCATGGGACACAGATGCCCTCGCTTATAAATATCCAAGAGTTAATGTACTAATTCAAACCTACGTTTTTTTTTCTTTGTAACTTAATGATTAAAAGTCATAGAGTGCGCAAAATGGAAAATTTGGCATTTTTCAATTTAAAAGCGTCATAATATAAGAACCCTGACAGTGACACCACTCAAATTCCAACTTGATCAGTGTTTGTTGGTAATAAGCATTGTGTATAAGTTCCATAACATTTGGTTGAGGCAAAGTAAAGTTAGAGTGCGGAAACAGCAAATTTGTAAAGGGACATAACTCAAGAACGGTAAAACTGGAACCACCAAAATTCAAAATTGATCTATGTTTGGTGGTAATAAACATTATAAATAAGTTTCATAACATTTGGTTGAGGCAAAGTCACGTAAGAATGTGGAAATTGAAAATTTGGCATAAAATTTCAATTTCCAATTTTCATCCAAACAAATGAAGTCTTGATAACATGTATACCAAAACTAAAACAAAGTTACAGACTTAAACCCATAAATTAAAAAAAAAAATTAAATACAAGATATAATCATCAAAAATTGCACAACCATTTCTTCATAAATAATTCTTTTTCATTTTTTCAATCAGGTCAATGCTACCAAGAAACTGATACTCTAAATTTACTGTTAATAAAATGTCAAATTTTGTGAAAACTAAGAAGTATCTCCCTCGTGCATAGCTCTATCCTACGATTGTTTTGGACTTCACCCTTTCAGTCATTTTGGCAGTTTTGAATTTGCTCTTCAACTTTTTGATTATTGTTTTGTATTTCAACATTTAAGGACTTGAGCATAACTTATGAGGCGTAACCGACGAAATGTGCACATAGCGTGCATCAAATGTGTATCAAAGAATTTTTTACAAGGGCTCATTTTCAAGCATAAAATTTATATTTTCTGAAAATTGAGTTGTCTCCCTTGTGTACAACTGTGTCTTGCTTGGTTTTTGGCTATACTTTCTTTGGTTTTACTGCATACTCTAGAACATTCTGAGGTTCAATTTTTTTCAGCATTGGAGACTACTGATGTGCAATTACAACATTAAAACTAATGAGTTATCTCCCTTGTGTATATGGTTTTTTGGTTTTACATCATGCTCTGGAACATTCTAGGGTTCAACTTTTTCAGCATTGGACACTTTACTGATGTGCAATTTAGAACATTAAAACTAATGAGTTATCTCCCTTGTGTATAGTTGTGTCTTTGGTTGGTTAATGGCTATATTTTGTTTTGTTTTACTGATCTGCAAAACTCCAGGTCTCAAGTGTTCCGCCTTGAACACTACTGACTACTGATGCAAAAGATATATTTAATTGTACCGTACACTGTATCAAAATTAGTAGAATGGTATATCTAGGAGTACATAAAATAATGTTCAGGCCTAAAATAAAATAGTGTGTTTCTAGTTTCACAACCATCCAAAATTTTGGGTTGTGACCTTGACTGCTCAAGTCATTTTATTGTCCAAAAATGTAAAAGAAAAGTATTTGCCAATACCTTTTATGATTTTATCTTTATAATGTATATAATAATCGAAGCACTTGACATTCCATATTTGTTGTCATATGGAAAGGATTTTAGTAACCAAGATAAAAGGAAGCATGACTGAAAGCCAGCCCTTGCTGTCACGTGCAATAAATAAAATGTTTTCCTTTTCATAAACGATAAAACATGCCTATTTTTTTATTTTGATGAAATAGGAAACGCAAAATTTATTTTGGTCTAGATAACTTCAGTTACATATGTATATCTTTCCTCATTGAGCCATTTGTATATGTTTATTAATTTTAATTATTTGCTCATTTTGTAATATCCCACGCTTTTTAAAAAAAATTCTACACATAGTGAAAAGATTTTTTTTTCAGATTCCTTCACTCCTCAAATGAAAACTATTGCATGAAATATTATAGAAGACAATTTTTTACTTTAACTGAAATTTTTTTTAAAATAAAAAAGATGATACTTACAAAATATAAATTCTCATTACATTACTCAGCAGTTAAACCATTTTGTTAAAATGTGTATTCCAAAAGTATCTTGTGTATTGCATACAATGAATGTCAAAAACCATCATTCAACTGACTTAAGCAATTGAAACACAATACAACTAATAATTATCTCGAATATCTGCTCAATTCAAACATGACCGTTACTCAAGAACGCCCCATCCACTTTAAAAAGGCATTCAAGTCTTGATTGAGATAAATAATACTATTAAGATACAACAAAAGCCACAGTTAAACGTTCATCATGTATGCGGAATATGTTCGACAATAGCAAATATCAATAGGCGTATTTAAATGATATTTGAAGCAAACAAAACTAGGATGAATTGAAGTTCACAGAAGTTAGTAATAAAGGAAAGATCACTGTCATTAGAAAATAAAGGATTTTATCACGGTGAAAAGATTCACACCTTTTCGAGATATTTACGCAAGTGTTGTGTTAGATCCTTAGCTGATAGTACTTATACATTAACATTTTCAATTACTGATAGTGTTAAAATGGACATCTAAATGATTTAAATGGGTTCTTATCTCCATTAAGAGTCGTAAATTAAGTGAAAGAAAAAAATATAATTTGTAAAATCATATTACCTCATATAAAATAAATGGAATTTTATGATAAATGTATATTTTCATATGGACATAATTTTTCAAATATTAATTATTTTTTCTCTAAATTGTGTGAAAATGTAATAATGTGCGGAAAGCATCAATGTCACAATATCCGAAAATACCAAACCCAGTTAAGGTGTACTATACATGTAAGGTAATCATGTGACCATTGTTTATCTTTATACAAACTTTTATGAATGCAATAAATTATTGCACTACCTTTCAAGCTTAGGAAACTCTGCAATGTTTCACATAATGTGTTAAACGTACCATATTTTCTTTCCTATAGGTCGAGACTTTTTTACTTTAAAATGATAATTTTACCATTAAAAGTCTATGGAGAAAGTATTAATTAGACTTATAGTCCACATAGACTTATAGTCCAGAAAATACAGTACATACAAGCATTTTTATTTTTAAAATTTTTAAGTTCAGTCAAAATAATTAAAATCCACAAATTTTATAGTATGTTTGCCTCACTATGAAAAAATTCACTGAAAACATAGAACCAATAATTTTCCAAATACATGTATATCAAAATTTCGTGATTTAATGACAGTGATGAAGGATACATTTTTGCAGTCTAAGATTCCTCTGACAACTCAAGACCATTTTTTTTAAACTGCTGGGTCTTCGGACATCACAGCAGACTCCATTTACAAAACAAGAGATTTGTCTATCATGCCAAAGAATCTCGGACTAAAATTTATGATGTCAAAATAAGGCGATAATAGGATCTTGACTTCAAAAGAATGTATAGATTGATCATTGATCTTCAATTTAACTTGTAAACATCATTTTCATGTAAAGATAACACGATGGGTGGTCTTATATAATGTAAACAGTGACAGTACTGCATGCTTTAGTACACGTAAAACCTTTATATGACATATCACCCAATAATATGATGGTATCGAGGGACCATTTTATCATGCATAGGAAAATTTAGGTCAAGTTGTTAAGTATTATCTCACAAACTTTGGTTCTGTGGGGAATACATAGTCACCAAACTCTTTTCATGGGTCCAGAAAGTTGAACAAAATTTGACACATTTGACTAATTATTAAAAGTGTTAAGATATTAATGCTGTTGTTTATTTTTCTATTGTTATTATATCATTATATATTCTTTTTTTAAATACATTTATATTCTCTTTGTTTTTGCCAATTTTGGCATATTTGTCCTATTCATTATTCTGTACAACCCATCCCGTTTTTCGCCATTTGAAGGGACAACTGATTCATATACAGATATGTTTCCATTGAAGAAAAGTTTAAAGCATTTATAGGTTTGAATGTGTTATGCACTTATTAAAGTTTTTAGCGTTATGATATGAAAAGAGCTGAAATACATGCGAAAATAATAATTTACGTCAAGAAATATCTGTCTACAGATGCTGAAGCAGACAGGCTCATACCATATTAAGACCATAAAAATTTACACTCGTATAAAAACTTAATGTCAGTAGAAAAATTTTATTTCTTTCGGACCTTTTAACAAATATCTATCATGTTTATAAAGGAGACAATAAAAAAAAACTTCTCTATTAGCAGTAGGCTAAAAAATTGAGCTGTTTGGTAGAAAATTTGGAGTTTTTTTTTTGGTCAGCTTCACTACACAAAAACTTATATTTTAAAATTAAATAAATAAATAAATAAAAACTAAACAGCATGCAGTGATTAATTTCTATTCTCTCAGTGACTAACGGACATGACTCTGCAGTTCATTGAAGTTACAAGTACATTTTAAATAGAAATACCAGACCTCTAATAAAAACCCCGGAAACTTCACTAAAACTCCATAAAACTTATATACTCCCCAGAGCTATGTTTAATACTACTTAAGTTACGACAATTCAAAGTTTTTCTTCATGTGAATTGTGTAAACGACAATAAAATGTACAATACGATTACGACAAAAGCAAACAGTTCTAGTCCTTTATCATCCTGTACTACATAGAGACACTTTTATTTTCTTTGATAGAGTAGTCGATTATTTATTGTAGTATGTCAAAATGACGATAAACTTTGAAACTTCCCGTTATTTTTCAGGATCATAAAAAATCCAAACGACAGGCAAAACAGCCAGAATGGATACAGTTACATGATAAATTTGTACAAAGATAAATTATAAAATCCATTTGTAATGTCTGTGGTTGTTAAGGAAATGTACATGTACTTTTATTGTCTAGAAATTCTAATCACTGGGTCTGGGAAACAACAAAATTTCCAGTGTTGTTTGCTTTACCTGTCACCGGTGTAGTTCAAAAATTGGTTTAATTTAAAATCTATTTAAAAATTAGATTATTAAATGTAAAGGTTCAATTATAGGGGTTTTTACACCAATGAGGAACCAGAGTGAGTTATCTTTTCCTAACCAATGTAGGAAAGGGAGATAATTAAATTCTCTCCCTTTTGTCTTGAGGCTAAAAGGGAGACACATTTATTATCTCCCTTACCTACATTGGTTAGGAAAAGATAACTCAATCTGGTTCCTCATTACAACACCATTGGCTTGCATACTAGCAACATGTTAAATGAGTCAATAATGTAGGCCTCACTGAAATGTTTAGATGAAGAACAACAATTTATAGCAAAAATGAGTGTTTCTCGTGACTTTGTCTTTTCCTTGGATTTTAAATTTACTGATTTTTCCCCACGGTTTTGTTGCTTCGGTGTTCATTTGCCGATATTCCTTCAAGTTTGCCTAAATGCTTGATGAGGAGATTCTTGTCTCCAAGATCATTTTTTAAAATAATTCCATAAACTGTAAAAGCTTAATTTTAACCTGAAGCTCAAAATTAAACCAAATACAGAACAAATTACAGGGAAACTCAGTTGTGTCGAAGTGTAGGGGACTTAGAGAAAACTTAGACTTATCCGTATTTACTTTTGACCTCAATTGTAATTTATATTTAATTCACACACATAATGTGGTGCATTTTAATTGTTAATAAAACTGTCCTTTTTTTTAAATGAATTAAAAAGCATGAAAAACAATGAATTTAAATCAATGTCAATGATATTTGGAAACAATAATCTTCATATTAAAATAAATTACTTAAAATTTAAAGTAAGGCTTAAACTCACAGTACAATGTATTGGAAAGGAAAATTACATGTGATCAAACAATTCAATCAGGTTCGACCAATCGTAAAACTAGATGTACTGTGAGCAAAGCTCACAAAGGATACCCCCCGCTTTGAAGTCCAATTATCTCCCTTGTGTGATATCGGAAAGCAAATATTTTTCTTCATGCACATCTTTGGATGATGTACTTCCTTTCTGTAAAGTTTCATTGAAATCCATTGAGCGGTCTAGGAGGAGTTGCGCTTACAAAATATATGGACAGACAGACAGACAGACAGACGGACAAGGTGATTCCTATATACCCCTCCAAACTTTGTTTGCGGGGGGTATAATGATATAAATTTCTGACTTTTAAAATAGTTAGATGCAAATGATGTATTCGACTCAAGCATGTTTGAACAAATAGTGGTGAATTTACTTGGAATTTATTGCCAAAATTTTGTCTTGCCAGAAACTTACACATATCTATATTGTTGGAATAAAGAGCATTCGAAACAAACACGTTCGACTGTATTTATTATATTAATAAAAGATTTTTTTGCAGTGGCAGACATGATTCCAAATAACCGTTTTCATTTACTTGATCGCCGTGATATTGGCTGCAATATCGCCAGCACAGCGTTAAACAACAGTCAATCAATCAATCATTTACTTGAATTTTTATTGTATGTACATGAATGGGTGAAGAATTTATTTTATAAATCTCTTCTTGCACAATTTATGCACTTTCTAGCCCTATTCATAAGCCAGTTTCCACTCGAGGAATACTAACATGACAGATTTGTAATATGACACAAAAAAATTTATGCACTTTCTAGCCCTATTCATAAGCCAGTTTCCACTCGAGGAATACTAACATGACAGATTTATAATATGACACAAAAACAATTTATGCACTTTCTAGCCCTATTCATAAGCCAGTTTCCACTCGAGGAATACTAACATGACAGATTTGTAATATGACACAAAAACAATTTATGCACTTTCTAGCCCTATTCATAAGCCAGTTTCCACTCAAGGAATACTAACATGACAGATATGTAATATGGCACAAAAACAATGTTAGTAGGATAAACACGCTCATTCCGTCTGCAATTTGTAAAAAGATATAATGTTTTATCTCATCCAATAAATGATATTTCATTTCTGCCAATTGTTTTTCTCTTAGATATATATTAATGTTGCAAATTATGTAGGAAAGAAATTACATTTATAAGAGCAAAATCAGTGATTCTCTTTATAGATACAACACTGACAAAACCTTTTAAAGTCGGCATAACTATGTTAAACTATAATCGGCTCTGGCGGCCATCTTGGATGACGGGCGGGGAATATATTTCTGAAAGAGGACCACCTAAGAACCCTTGCTGCTAAATTGTGTTCCAATGGGCCAAAGCAGTGAAAATGAAATAAAATTTTACGTGAAAATAAAATATATTTTTTGCAGAGATGAAATGCACCAGGGCTGACCAGGATAATTGGAGGAATACAGATATTTGCACATGATGTTTCTGTTTACAAAATGAAAAAATGTAAAAGAGAAAAATATAATCTATGTAAAATCTGTTTACCGTACATCAAAACTTTTAATATAATTTAATAAATTTCTTATATCATAAAAGCTTAGCAATTACATTAAAGTTAATATTCAGATTATTTAAAAAATAAAAATAAAATAATGTTTCCTCTAACATGATATTTGTTATTTACGGTATATTAATTCATGGTACAATGTAAAAAATCTCTTATTTCAACTCGGTATTCCTTCATAAATATTTAAATATGTAAATGCAACATTCATGTATTTAAACGTGGTTGAACATACAGCAATTATAGATAATATCTCCTAAAAGCATTATATATATATAAAAGGAAATCTAAGACTTTGCCAAAAAACCCAAAAATATATTGTGCATCGGATATGTATTTGGTGTGCAATTTCAACAAAAAATCCCTATAACCCTTCAAATTAAATCAGACCACAGAACAGAACATTCACAACATAAAATCAACATATCACATGGTTGTTGGTAGGATTTTAGTTTGGGGAGTCCAAGATAATATTTTCAACATATTTGTGTCCCATAAAAGTAATCCTAAATCTTAGAGTTTTGGTTAGTCCCAAATAAAATTAATGAGTCCAGGACTCACATAGAGTAGATGAGTTACCAAAAACCCTGAATATGCACATGATAAAAGTTCTAGAAGCTAAATAGTTCTTTTATTGCTGTTCTTCATCATAATGTCACATTGATGCCTTCAGCATTGGGAAATAATGCACTGTCTAACTTATAGCACACTTTATTTTCCTATACAACTTTTTGGAGCCATCTGTCAGCTCTCACATGCATCGACTCATATTTTCAAATTTCATTCAAAAACCTGGTTAGAAATCTTACACCTCACTTCTGTTCAATGAGAAACCAGAGTAAGTTATATTTTCCTAACCAATCTAGGTAAGGGAGATAATAAATTTGTCTCCCTTTTAGCTTCAGGACAAAAGGGGGAGCATTTAATTATCTCCCTTACCTACATTGGTTAGGAAAAGATAACTCACTCTGGTTCCTCATTCAGCCCAGCATAGCTCCATTTACATCAACATAAAAAAATAAAAAAATTTGTGATCAGACGGTAGCACCAAAAAGTTTAAATGTAATATACATGTATTACCTTTTAATTTTCTTTCTCTAGGCTTCAAATGAAGAATTCTCACAAAGGAAATTTTTTTGAATTTTTCTCTGTGTGGATCAAGGATTCACAAATTTATGCACCAATAATATCCAAATTCTTGTAAACAATTTCTCGTCTAAATAATCTGCTTTACACAAACTGCAAAATCACTGAGATAACAAAAGAAAACACATTAATCCCAATTTACAAGGAAAAAAATTCACTAAATCTTTGAAAGTAATCCAAAAATGTACTACACAGCAGCCGAAAATTGTACTGTTAAGTCCAGATTTACAACCAGATGATAATAAAACAGTAAATTTGTCAAACACAATCGATTAATTTCCAAAATGACTGAGTTTCTTAGTTTAAAGTTCTTAGAGACTTGTATTTGAAGGGTCTATCCTTAATCCATATTATCTAAAAGACGTTAGCAACCTGCACTAAAATCAATCAACCGCGAAGGCGTTCATCAACCGCAAAACAAATTTATCTGAATGTATTATTTATTATTAATTCAATACACAAATTTAATAAACACAATACGTAACAGTTTAATCAAAGACAAACCAAAATCATATGCCCAATATCTCAGCGTCTTATCACAAAGTTTTGTTACCAAATCTGGTATTTAAATATAAATGTTTACCAACTGATTAAATTGAGTAATCTGATTTAGGAATTGGTATTCGTTTGTTAAACACTCGAAATTGCTACCTGTTTTTATATTGTGTGATAATATTATGATATAATGTCCAATTCTCACCCCAGCATGGGTAGTGTCATTCTCAAATAAAACTCGTTTAAATAATACAATAATTAACTATACGTGTACAGGTATAATTCAAACAGTTTTTATTTATTTAAAACTTACATAATACTTTTAGGTATGATATCCAAAAACAACAAAAGGTAACGAAGTTTTTTTCCTATTTTAAGCTACAATTATTATTTCTTCACAAGTCCTTTTTTCCCCTAACAAATTTTAGAAATAGGTACATGTAAGAAAGGTAATGGTGCCACACGCCCACTTATCTCTCTAATTTATAACTATTGATTATTGTCAAATTTTTTAAGATATTTGGGTAAATTTCAAAATTTGGGAAATGTGATCCTATGTAATATTTCCCATTCGATGAATGTGTTTTACCCAATTTATATAAGAAATCTCTGTTCTGAGCTAATATTTGTTTTAACAAGAGACTGAAAACTAGTTCAGAGCACATTTTGCATTTACTTAATTAACTAGAATTAAACAAATGGACCAAGGAAATAATATTTCAGCAAATCACATTCTTGGATTTTTAAAATAATACATAATAATGAGACAGTTGGCATGCGAGATGTAGGCATTCATTTGTGAGATAAAATTCACACATGGATGGTGGAAAAGGTTTAAGCAAAGGAAGTAGTGTTTTTATTGCTGTGCTTCATCTTAAAGTCACATTGAGGATTTCATTAAAATTTTAACAATTAAACTGGCTTCATGCCTGAAATTAATCTCATGATATTATTAATTCCACCACACTCATCTATGTTTAAATTTTTGTCTGCCTTTGGTAAAACTTCCATTTGAAGCCTCCTTTTTCATTTTATCTCATTCTGTCACTCAGGGGGGTTCAGAAGGAAGTCTTTCCATGCCTTCTTATAAATCTTTAAAATACTGGTTCCTCTTACTAAAAAGTATTTTCTTTTTACAGCAATATAAGTTCCAATGTAACTTTTAATTAATATTAGTTTGTTTGTTTAGTTGGGGTTTAACGCCGTTTTCAGCACATTTGGCTATTCCGCAGCGGCCAGTTTTTATTGGTGGAGGAAGCCGGAGTACCGGAGAGAACCACCGACCTTCGTAGGAAAATTGGCAATCCTTGTCAATTAAGATTGGAGTCGAACACCTGCCACACGTGAGATTCGAACTCAGAACTCCAGCGTCGACAGGCTAGTGATCATTAGTAGTCATGACGAACTACCTGGACCACTCGGCCACCGAGGCCCCCAATTAATATTAGAGATGTAGGATTAGAAAACATTAATTATCAAATAATTCAACCTATACATATACAACAAAAATATCTTACCTTAAAAAATTGATGGATAAAATTTATAAATTTCTGTAACTATCTGGTCCAGCCTAATCTGAACACTTCGACATCTTTTTCCTATTCTTGCTATCCTACCATATTCTGGGACTCTGAAAAATATATTCAATAAGATTCTTGATTACTATTTTAATCAGATTAAATGTGGCTATATAAGGCTTATAAAAGTACAGATTTCTTTAAGTTTGTTGGTTTTAATGATAAATCCAACAGAAACAAAGTCAGATTGATGATCAACTGTTTATGACTGGTCTGGATGTCCAGTGATGATCTGGAGCCATTCTCGTACTTGGTGAATTCAAGAAATTAACTTAGTTCATTTTGCACCCATGTTGGGTTTAAAATATATTGTCAGTTTTAAAAAAAGCCAAACTGAATTTAAACTTATCTAAAAACACATTAGAAAAAACATGTTGGTTGAATGAGATATGGAAGCAGGGGTGTTTAATTCTGGTAATTTTGTATATAAAAAGGACAATTTTGGTCTACTTTTTTATGTAGTCAACATAAAAATATATCCCGTACAAACTTTAAACTTTGGTTTTATGGGTTTCAACAAAACTTCGATGTTATTACTACCTGAAGATGTGCATGAAGTACAAAGCAATATCATTCTTGTCTGACAAGTCCTTAGTATTTTAGTGAACAGAAGACAAGAATAAGAAACTGTTATCTGTTTTACCATTTTCTTGATTTTATTTTTTTTTTTGTATCTTGAGATTTGCAAGGATATTTAAAATGTGATGGAAACTGCAGTAAAAATGAATTTCTTTAGTCAATAAGTGTATGTACATTTGAGATTTCAGTTGAGTGAGATACAGTGGTCCAAATGGCCAGTAGTTTGCATTCTCATGAATGCTGGAAGAAATTCCCAGTCTCCTTAGAAAAGCAAAACTGAGCGGAAAGGATCAGAACTTTTTAACATACTTATTTTTGTTTATTTTGTTTAAAAGGTGAAACAAAAAATATAGTCTTAAAATCAATCTCCAATGAAACTCATCTAAAAATGAAAATTTTGTAATACATTTGTACATGTATTATACATATTAAGGGACATAACTCAAACTCAATTATCTGAACTGCCATGATAAAAAATGAATTACAATTAAGCCTTGCGTGTTTGTATTCTTTCATATTTTATTTGTAGTAAAATTTTTTTTCAAAGAATATTAATGATATATCAATTATGAATTTACTTCAATATATTCAAATTTGAACATAAAATCAGAATATGTTTTGCTTGAACGAACTGGTCATATGCTTTGAAATAAACAATTACATGGGAAAAATGTGGTTGTTATATGGGCAGAAATGTAACATGACATCAAATAAAGATGTCAGCCCTATTCTTGATTTTAAAGATCAATTTCAATTGCTAAAATAAATGGGCAATTCTGTAGTAAAAAATGTTTTAAAAATCTTTCAAGAAAAGGCACGACATATGGACAAGAAGCTGCCTGATTGAAAGCACTACAGATTTTCCTTCATCAGTATTTTGCAACAACTGACCGCCATATATCACCAAACTTATCTGATTTTTCATATAAGAAAATTTGGTTATGGTATCCAGACTATAATAATGGCAGGCGAATAGTGTATGCTTCAAATCTTACTTGAAAATCTGAATTCTCTTTCACCTGTTCTCAGGGAAGGAAAAGGTCTTTGTCTTTGAATAATGTGTATTATAGTAAATGTAATTGCGATTTCAATCCAGGTAATATTCAATACACAACAGGGCAAATCAAATTTATTGTGCGCCATTGACGATCACTTACGGAAAATCAGATGTGAATAAACACACTGATACGATATGAAATCTTTACAAATATCAAATACACATCTATATGCAATGCACATGAAACGGATGATAATTTCATGTCAATGTTTAACAACTACCATCTCATTCTTTTTGGATCGATAAACAAATGGATGTTTCAGTCATCCTGCGTTCAGCCATCTAGGGTGGTCAAATTTGGTGGTTGATTCCTAATTAATATCGTTTCCTTAAAGCTACTGAACAACATTTATTCCGATCAATTTTGCCTCTGTATCTAGAGTTTTTCCTTATTTTTAAAGGCAAAATTTTTCTTTTTATGGCAAAACCTCTGATTTTAAAGTTTTCCCAATGAGATTAAAGAAAAACTGTTTCTTGTGTTAGGGAATATTTGTATAATTCATATAAACTACTAGGAATTCCTGATTTAATATACACAGCCATTAAGTTTTGCAATTAATATATCATAAAAAAGAATCATTTTATGATTTGATTCATGAATTTTTAGAAAAAATAAAGTTATTAATTTGCTTTTTTCTTGGCGAATTATTACCTGGAGTAATTAATAATCTGATATCAGGCCTTTAAGGAATTTGCCACCTATTGTAATCACTTATTATATAAATACCAATAACAGAAATGATGAAAGAAAAAAAGCATTTGTTTTTATCCTATTTTAATTCTGGACAAAAACGAATGTCTAACCTACAAAACATTCTTAATTTGCAATTTGAATAACATCATGGATATACTAAAGAATGGATAATTTTGAAAAATGAAATTTAGAAACATGGTATTATACATTTGGTTTTTTTTTTAATCTTTTTTTTATTCTTGACAAAAACATATAACTAAATATTCATAATTTGTAATTTAGAATATTACGTGGACTTACAACAGAATTTACTACAGCGGAACCCCCTGAAAACTGGATTCCTCTGAAAACCGAACTTTTACTTTCGGTCCGGAATTTTTGCCTATATATTCAAGTGAAAAAATCCTCTGAATTCTGAACACCGGCCGTACTTTCCGGTACAAAACATAAATATTCTTGTCAAATTAACCTCCAGAAACCGGCCGAAACAATGTATTACCTGGAAAATCAGTGAACTGTGATACATGTCATCCTTAATCGATCGATGACTGACATCGTTAAACTAAATAACCATTTAAATAAAGGTGTGAAAGTCGTTAATCAAACAATAATGAGGCATCAATAAAAACGTCGGATTGAAATAAAAAACAATTAATTGTATTAAAATAATATGCGCATGGTACATGTACATATGTCAGCACATGGCACAATTTTGCAACATCGTTATAATACATTGTAATGCACTTCCAGTTTCACTCTCCGGATCAGATAAAACCAGACCCTCTGAAAACCAGCCGATTTCTCCGGTCCCACAACTGTTCGGTTTACAGAGGTTCCACTGTATTTTGAAAAAAATGGAATTTACCGTAAATAATCATTAAATAATTAGAAACATTTGGTTATATGTTTGTTTTTTATACCTTTTTTACCTGAAAAAAACATGTAATGAAACATTTGTACTTCACAATTTTGAATGATAATCATTGACATACATAAGCATGGACAATTTTGCATAATATGGAATTATCATTAATAATAATAATATTTCAGAAATATGTCTTTATACATCATTTGTTTTATGTTTTTTTTTATTCTCGGAAAAAACAAATGGTTTTTTGGTTTCTTTTTGGAATTTTAATCTGCTCTTAGTATAAATTGTTTTGATGTTTTAGAATTGTTAGGCCAATTAAAAAATGTTGTGGTTCCAGTTACCCTACCTACCCTGAAAATTTGTTTGGACAATTTTTAATTAGCACTGTTGTAGTCAGAATGTCTCTAAGTTAAACAAATTTGAAAAATAAAAAAAAATCCCTACCTACCTACCCTATTTTTTGTCTTGATGTAACAGGTACCACCCTTATTTATTTACTTGGCCTTATTGATTCCTACATTTCATTTTTGAATATATTGCTGACAAGAAATTAATTGGTAAAATGCTTCATACTTATTACCACTTCATTAATGATTAAATATTTTTCTAGAAAATTCTGAAAGTTTGGAATAAGGGTTTCTCTGAACTCAAGGAATGTAAAATTTTCATAAAAAATAATTTATGCAACAACTTAAAGATTGAAGAAAATTTAAATTTAAATTTCCAAATGATTGGAAATAATAATTGTTTATTTGTTCAACTTGACTATGTAATCATGGTAATTAATCCAGGTGATTATTTGAGAGTTGTTTTTTCGTTCAACTTGAGTAGGTAATTAATCCAGGTGATTATTTGAGAGTTGTTTATTCGTTCAACTTGAGTAGGTAACTAATCCAGGTAATTATTTTACAATTGTTTATTCTTTCAACTTGACTAGGTCATTAAACCTGGTGAAAATTTAACAGAATTCGGCACGTGCCAAGAAAAAACACTTAAAATTACATTATTCATTGTACACATATAAAACATCAGCAGAATTATTTACAACCTGTTTAGCCTTCTGTGATTTATGATTGAGAACTCAATGCTTAAACTGCAACATATAACGGAATAAGTGTGGTGTTTTATCTCTTGAAATTGGGAAAAATTATATTTTTTCCGTTTAGAAACAGGGCTGAAATTTGGTCCCTCGTTCTTGTCAAAAATTTCAACCTGAACTGTTTTTGTTTTTCAGAAATAGCAAGTTGTTAATTTGTGTTTATCATCTGTGCCCAAAACTGGTATTGTACATTATAATTTGATACCACTGAGGTGCTGAAAATCATTTAAAACTAGAAATTGTGTCTGTAATACACCAATGTCCCGCCCTAAGAAATGAACCTAAATGCAAAACTTAACCACAGTCGCTCAAGCATAAAATGTAGGTCATAATGACACAATAATTGTATGACTGCTCAGTTCTTCCAAGCGGTTTTCATTGTTCATGTAGCATTATATAGCAATTGTAATTAATGCTAGGTGCAGCACTGGGCAGAAACATCGATTGTAAACATTATATCTGGTACCCAAATCATCTATAGATAGGCAATAAATATTTTTAACCCAGTTCTTATTAAATAACTTCCCAAAATACAGCTCCACCTGGCATTCAAGCAGTTTGGTTAAATTGCTACATTATAGTAGCAAGGTACATGTTTTATGATACAAAACCAATTCGTGCATGTTTTCACAATGTAAACTGTAAATTTTTACTGTTTTTAACGTGTTATTGTTAACAGCGATGAACTAAGAAATCAGGCCGGTAGTGAGTAGAATTACTAGATGGGAGATAACTCTTGTACTCAAATGAGTCAAAACCATTTTAAATTAAAAACCTACATGGTTTCGTTAAAACCAACGGCATTGTTTTCAATAAAGTTATTCATGTGTGTGCCGTTGGTCTTCGAACGCTGCTTGCATTTTTGCGGGAAAAAATAATACTACACAATACGATTTCGGAATGGGCGAAATATCACGGATTGAGATGTGTATACATTTTCCGTTGGTTTTAGTGTTTATTTTTTACTCTACAAAATATATCCCACAGCCACACATTGAAGGCACGGAATTTCTGTCGTTGTCTGTAATAAACTGTTATTTTAAACAATTTTTTTTCATGTCTTTCACATGTCTGAGTTGTTTTCATCTGATCATTTTATTTTGTGTTTTATACACAACAGAACAGAGTAAAAGCCACCAGGTATTGTCTTAAATTGTTTAGATATTCAGCCCTAAGATTTGGAACAGTCTGCCACAATCTAATCTTAACCAGTTCAAGGCCCTCATTAATACATGGACCTTCTTGTTCATGTATTATCTGGAAATCTTAGCCAGGTGCTGAATATCTACATGTATATATGGAACTTGTCTTGTTTCTTTTGTCATTTCTCTTGTCTGCTTTTATTTTCTCCTATTTATAGTGCTTTCTGTTGTGTACTGTTTTTTACGCCTTGCATGATATGTGTTTTGTGTTTTGTTTTGTTTTTTTTTGTTTTTAGTTTTGCTATAACTTATTTATCTTTCTGCTTTGCTATTTATGTGTAGTGTGCTCAGTATGTATGTAATTGTCTGCATATTCAACTGTCATGTTGTTTTAAAATATATATGTACTTGTGTCTTATGTCTATTATATGTAAGTCGGTATGTTTATTGTTAAATGTTTCTTAATCCTACTAAATAAAAATTACTTACTTACTTACTTATAATATATCTCATTTCTAATGCATACAAGAGTTTACTGATCGAAACTATACACATTTTTAAGTCTTTGTTATACATCTACTTTGAAAAAAATACATTTTGTAAATGTATATATTTTGGGCATTAAAAAGACTGCTTGTAATATTGCAGCAAAAGCAGAGCTAGGGAGATTTCCCATAGATTCATTCATAAAAGGGCAAGTCATACTCTACTATACTAGAATTCACAATGAAGAAATAAATCCTTTGATAAAAGAAGCATATACATATGGCAAATTTAAAAAAAAAGAAATTAAAAGATGATATGACCGCAGAAATAAGTGAAATTGAAGATCAGAAAATAAGGGTTATGAATCTTATATTATTTAATGTTCCTGAGTGTAAAGACAAAATCAGTGCTGTAAGGAAAGATTTCGATCAAAAGCAAATTACAGAACTATGTTCATTTATACAAGTCCAAGATCCAGATATAAAAATTGCACTCAGACTAGGACATCCATGTCAACAAAAACAAGGCCACTGAAACTTGTTTTTCAAAATAAGAAACATCGAAAGGATATTCTTGACAATGCATCAAAAATTTAAAACATTCCAACATCAAATAATTTATCTGAAGTCATAATTGATAAAGGCCATATGAAGACCTCACAGAACAACAAAGAGAACAACACAAGAAAAGAAGAGCGGAAAAAAATTAACTTAAAAAAACAGTAAATGGAACAAGAAAAAGATTGGAAACCAAGAAAAGGTCAGGAAGAAACTTGTGATATGGAGATATGTCCAAATATTGAACAAGATCAATACTCTGAGGATACAATAATAACACAGGATTCACAACCACTTCTTGCCCCTTTATTTGGTCAACAGCCCTCAGCTGATGCATGTACTAATATGCATCTTTCTATCCCAAATCTGGGGGGGGGGGGGGTGGTGAAACAGTAATGCGTGCATGGTTTCAACATAGATGTAGAGCAACCAAAAATCTGACACAAGTCAAAGTCCTGGCCACAAAAGTGAGCAATTATAGGAAAACCGTTTTAGTATTTTAACAGACACTGTAACTACAGAGCACATAAAACCTTGTATACAAATGTAGATAGTTTTATGAACAAGAAGGATGAAATGCACAGCTTGACTGTAAATAAACAGTATGATGTTATTGCGCTAACTGAAATCATGATATCCTAAAATCATTATTGATTTGAACATTAGTGATATAGAATGGAAAATGGATGGATATAAAGTGTTAGTCTCTCCAAGTGATGTAGCCACAAGGAGAGGGTGTTTATTATATATTAATGAGGAATTAGCTATAGATACTTTTGAAATTGAAAATAAAAGATAAATATGTGTTGAATTTATACAACTAGGAATACATTTTAAGAACGGTATTAGACTATTATTGTCTTGCACATACAGAAGTCCGAGTGTCATGGACACTCAATGCATAGATGAACTACACGAAATATTAACCACAACCAAGATCAAAAACGTCAAATACGACTATCGTTTTTTGTGTGTGTGGGCGACATTAATTTTAGAGAAATTGACTGGGAAAATAATTCTACAAGTGTAGGACCTAACCATATATCTACCAAATTCCTATAGAAATGGTGAGAGACACTTATTTGATTCAACATGTTAAGAAGGAAACTAGATTCAGGGGAGACGATCAACCGAGTTTATTAGATTTAATTTTTACAGATAGACACTATCGAACACAATGCTCCACTAGGAAATAGTGATCATGAAATACTGGAATTTAATTTCAACGTTGGAAAGAAGCATGAAAAGTACTATCAACAAACAATTTTTTTTCAAAGGAAATTATATTAAAATCAACACAGAAAGTAGTGAAATAGATTGGAAATCAAAACTGCAGTACAAGGAGATATCAATGATCTGTGGCATAGATTTGCCGATGAACTATCAATAATTTATGAAGAAAATATACAAGAGAGCAAATCTGTGTCTGGGAAACATGATACACATTGGAAGAAAGCAAGGCTGCACTTATAAAAAAGGGAACTATGGAAAAATATAGATACAGCAGAAATCCACAAATCAAAACGAAATATGAAGACGCAAAGAGAGAAGGAAATTATATAGTAAGAAAAGCAAAGTATGAATGGAATTTTTTGGAATTAATATTGATTCACTCATGAATACTAAACCCCTAACGGGAGGAATTGTGGCTGATTCTCTATATGATATAGACATAATCTTTCGATAACTTTAATTGGGGTCTGGAGCTGGCGTGTCAGTAACCGCTAGTAGTACTTTGTTAATATATATTGATCATTGTCATTTTGCTTAGTTTCTTCTGTTGCATTTTTTAATATCGGAATCGGACATCTTTTGAACTGCATTTTACTGTGTGCATCGCCGTGTGTTTGTTTATTCCACATTGGCTAGAGGTTTAGGGAGGGTTGAGATCTCACTAAACATGTTTAACACCGCCGCATTTTTGCGCCTGTCTCAAGTCATGAACCTATAGCTTTTTTTGTTCATTTTTATGTTTCGGAGTTGAGTCCATTTTGCTGAACTAGTATGTCATTATTGTTTAGGGGCCAGCTGAAGCCCACATCCGGGTGCAGGATTTTCTCGCTGCGTTGAAGACCCATAGGTAGCCTTGAGATCTTTGGTCGGGTTATTGTCTCTTTGACGTACTCCACGTTTCCATTCTCTATTCTATTTAGGACAAACATGAACGATATCTAAAATTTATTTAAACCACAGTGAAAAAAAATGACGATGATTTAAATGGATGAAAACGGGAAGATCATTATAGAATAATTTAATACTGGATGTAACGCGTCATTTGATTGGTCAAATTTTTTTCTTCTATCATATAATATCATACTAAATTTTCTTTTCTACTATGACGCCATTAAAGGGAATCCCGTTGGAATTAGATTATAAGCATTGATAGTAATTTTGTTTTCAGTCTATTCGAAATAACCTCAATGCACATGGTGCACACTTTCAAATACCCGCTACGCTGGTTATTTAGTGTGCACCACGTGCATTGAGGTTATTTCTCAGTCATAGACAGAAAAAAAATTTACAGTCAATCCTTAAATATTGAAAATAAACCAGTGAAGGTATCTACAGTATTATGGTTATTTCATATTTGATAATCTCTGAAGATGGTTGTATAGGATGTGAAAATACAACACTGTTTCCTCCCAAATAAGTATACTAAAAATAGTGTTCACTTATCTGTAGTCAAACCGATAACTAAGGGAATTTTCTTCACTAGTCTTTTCTGATACCTGGTCAGATTGCCTAGACTAAACTGTAGGTCAAATTATTTGTTTTTTTTTTTTATAGAAATTCTTATTATAAAAACAACCTCGCCTTAGGGGTTTTCATAATTAACCTAAATGACTAACGTACATGTAGATGACTACAGATGGGATAATAAACGGCTCTACGCACCAAACAAAATCATGTCGTGCGAAATGTGCACGAGCATGCAGCGTGGTTTGCGCCCAGGGGTTTGCGTATGGTTAGAATTGTGTGATAAGAATCGTGTAACGTAAAAATATTTCTTCGGTCGAGACAAATATTATCAAAACGTTTTACATGTAATTCAAATCAAAGCGAAATTTGAGCTCGAATTTTAAAAAAGCTTATTATGAACGATGCTTTGTAACTAAATGGTAATACCTTTTGCTCTAATGTTTGTTTAGTTGGGATTTTACGCCGTTTTAAGCATATTTAGCTATTTCGCGGCGACCATTTTGTATTTGTGGAGGACATCGGAGTATCCGGAGAGAACCACCAACCTTCGGTAGGAAAATTGGCAATCCTTGTCAATTAAGATCTCAGTCGAACACACCCGCCATAGGTGAAATACGAACTCACAACCTCAGTGTTGACAGGCTAGTAATAATTAGTAGTCAAGACGAACCACCTAGACCACTCGGCCACCGACAATACTACATGTATATATAAGCACAATGCAAGAGAAGTTAAGGTCACAAGCTTTAATTCAAATTTCGACCCCTCTGGACCCCAATTTTAGAAAATTAAAATTCTAAAACCTTATTGCACATCTGCATATAGTGTATGTCAATACCGTTTAGAAATAATATGCATAAATTATCAAACTAGAAAGCTGGACTGTCGGAATCGACAGTTATCCCCGTACCCCTCCAATTAGTTGGGACACCTACCAAATTGCATAAATTTAAAACCTTATGCCCATTTAAAAATGTTATCCAATTATCCTATGAAGAAATCACAAATAAAAAAAAAACAAATTATGTCACAAACTTAAATTGACAAATTTTTAAACTGACCCTTGCATGCTTCTAAAACCTTATTGCACATCTACTTAATGCATAATAAGAGTTTACGTTGTAATCTTCAGCTGAAAATTTATGAAATTCTACCCCTGTGGGCCCAAATTTAAGAAAATTAAAATTTTAATACAGTATTGCATTTTTACATATAGCGCATGACACTACTGTATAAAAATGAAATATGAAAGGACTTTACGTCACAAGCTAAAATTGACATTTTTTGAAATCCCCCACCCCTATGTCCTACAATATTAGAAAATTAAAATTCTAAAACCTTATTACACATCTACATATTGTGCATGACAAAACTGTATGGAACAAATAGAGGCTCCCAGGAGCCTGTATCGCTCAGCTGGACTATGTCCATCTTGACATTGCCGTCAAGTTCCAATTGTCTCACTAGTATCAAACAACAGGTCATATGTTAAACTAAGTTCCGCTCTGGCAGTCATTTTGGATGGTGGACAGGGTCATCCCATATAATTCTGAAAGAAGAACAACTAAAAACCATTGCTGCAAAATTTTGTTCCAATGGGCCAAGTGGTTTCAGACAAGAAGATCTTTAAGTAAATTTTCCATAGGGTCCTATGTTAAATTATGTTCGAGTCTGGCGGCTATACTGGATAACAGGTCGAGTAATCGGATATAATTCTGAAAGAGAACCACCTAAGGACCATTGCTGCCAATTTTTGTTCCAATTGTCCAAGTTGTTACAGACAAGAAGATCTTTAAGTAAATTTCCCATAGGGTCCTATGTTAAACTAAGTTCGGCTCTGGCGGTCATCTTGGATGACGGGCAGGGTCATCGGATATAATTCCGAAAAAGGACCACCCAAGAACCATTGCTGCCAGGTTTTGTTCCAATTGGCCAATTAGTTTCAGACAAGTGATGACAATAGCTCACATGTCACAAGCTTAAATTTACAAATTATTAAATTCGACCCCTCTGGGCCCCAATTTCAGAAAATTAAAATTCTAATACATGATTGTGCATGACAATACTGTATAGAAAAGAAATGTATATATTGGAAAATGAAAAACAAAGTTTATGTCAAAAGCTTAAATTGAATTTTTGAAATTCGACCCCTGTGGGCCCCAATTTTAGAAAATAACACTTTTAAAACCTTGTTGCACATCTGCATATTGTGCATGACACTACTATATAGAAAAATGAATAAATTAAAAAAAATAAAGAGTTTACATCCTCATCTTCAACTGAAAATGTTTGAAATTCGACCTCTGTGGTCCCAATTTTAGAAAATCAAAATTCTAAAACCTTATTGTGCATCTGCACATGGTGTCTGACAATACTGTATAGAAATAAAAAGCATAAATAGCAAAATGAAAGAGGAGTTTAGGTCACAGGATTAAATTGGGAGTTTTTCAAAATTGACCCCTGTGGGCCCCGATTTGAGATAATCAAAATTCTAAAACCTTATCTGCATATGATGCCTGACAATAATGTATAGAAATAAAATGCTTAAATTGAAAAATGAAAGACTAGTTTAGGTCACAAGCTTGAATTCCAAATTTTCGACGTTCAATCCCTGTGGGCCCCTTGTTTAAAAAATCAAAATTATAAATCCTAATTGCGCATCTACACGTGGTTTGCAACCATTCCATATGGAAATTAAATTCCTAAACCCAAAAGTCAAGGAGGAGTTGATGTCACAAGAAAGTGTGACGGACGGACGCTCGGGCAGACAGACGGACAAATACATTGCAATAGAGGATTTTCATAATTGAATATGTAAAAGTTATGCACCTATCTCAAATTTAAGTATTTTAGTATTTATTACTTATCACCTACTGATAAAGGATACTGAAATTAAGATTAAACTACTCTCCACACGACTCGTTCACTGCACGAAAAGCATCTCTTAAATGCATAGGGCATAACAAAACAAAACATATAAAAGACAGATGACAAAATTTAAAAAACAAAAATTTGAAAGTAAGATTAAGCTCTCCCAAAAAGTGCATCCAGCTATTTTTATATTTATAATGTTTTAAAATTATTAAGTATCAATTTCCCGCCATTTCCGAATTACTAACAAACGACTGACCCAGATCTCGCAATGGGATGACTTGTAGTAACAATTTCTAAAAACCTAGTATTATCCGGCGTAATAAATTAGTTGACCTAGACATGACTATCTGACTGGGTCAGAGATAAGAAACATTTTCTAGCGACACATTATGGTACAAAGAGAAATATTCCTTTCATGAGATACGTTAACGATATGGCAATTTTAAGAACTAAGACAATCCCATCTATAGTGAGTACGCATATACTATTTAGGAACGAGAAAATTACAATGCTATCTTATCCTCTTTACGCTTGTATGAATTGTATTGCCTATGAAAATTGGGGGGGGGGGGTTATGGCTTTCCAATATTCTGCGAACTAACGTAACAGGTAATGATATTTCAACGGCAGGCTTGTTGGGAAATAATTTTGGGTATCTGGTATTTTATAACAAAAACGAATGGCGTACATGTACATATCGTAACACGATAATATCCGATCTTTAATTTTAATCGAAATTGTATAGACACGGTTTTATTTATCCTTGATATTTTCGTACTAAATGAAAAAATAAAGTTTTAAGTCAGAAAGTGGCGTTCGATGACAATTCTGATGAATACATCTCCATAAAATTGTATGTTTTAGATTTTACTGATAAATTGTATAGGCAAATCAGCACAACACAGTAAGTATACGTTTTTCTTGATACATGTAGGTAGAAATGTATACAATGTATATGTGAGAAAAAGATCACTACACAAAATTCATACATTCAAATACCACACCATTAATAGTACATCTGGTATCGCTGGGTTGATAAAAATCAATGTGCACAGTTAAGGAACGGGGAAAACGAATTGATATTATGTCTTACACTTTTTATTTCACATATAATTCTAATATGTTTTGTATTGTTGATTCTGATTGGCCGACAACGTGACATCTGGGATCTTTTATTTTTAGATGAACGACGTTCATCGTATGAATATGTGAGTCAATAAAAGAGTGCCATTATAAACCGCTTATTTCTTTCTTATTTTGCCGAAAAGTGTAATTATTATGGAATTATAAGTAATAAGAGTTGTTTTTCCACAATTTATTGGTGTATAAACTCGACCAGGTCACTCCCGAACTGTACATAAAGTCGTTCGCACTTTATTCCGTTTGTGAGTGAACTGGTCTCCTTTATACATCGATAAATTGCTTCAGAACACCTCTTATCACTATTATAAAGGAGAAGGTTCACAAAATATCGAAAACGGCCCTGTTTTTTGTCAGATTTTGAAATTCGACCATGGATTTTCATTTCACGCCAAAAGATAAGTTAGACATGTTTCTTTAAATGATATGATGTTTTTCCATATTATCACTTACATAACAAAGCCAAATAGCAGTCTAAAATCTGGTACAGTTACGGAAAACATCGATTTTTCTGCAATTTTCCGTATATATAATCAATTTTTTCTTGGGCCGCCAATCACGATCCAAAATATTCTGTTTTTTTATCAATCCGCATGTAATTTTCTTTTCAAATTCATAAAGAAACATTGGATCGTAGAGGGTGGCCTTTGTTAAAATCGAGTTTATAGAAAATGCCGGTATCCGGAAAACGCCAGTAAATGTACATTTATTTATTTTATCGCTTGAAATTATACTTTATTTTTATTCTTGAATATTAAAAAAATTGCATACAAATTGATAAAACTAAACGAAAAAAAAGAAAGAACAAATTTATACAGTATACACGTGTTGATTAAGTACAAACAAGTCCGAAAAATGAAAGTTGCAGATGACAAGCCATCTAGTCAACGGTAACTGTAACTATGAAAGCCAATGCGATCCGGGATGCGATCACACATGGGCGTGTTCAATATCGTAGCTACTACGTAGCTTTTTACTATTGACCGCATAGCTAGCCTAGCTGCTACGTAGGGCTAGATAGCCCTAAAAATAAGTAAATGTATTATGACGTAAAAGAAATCAAAATGACTTCATATTTATCTAAATTAATAAAAACATAAAACAAATTTTATATATGGTTTTAGCAAGCGTACAAGATTTGCGTCGTCTCAAATATACGTTACTTCAACACACTGGTCTTTGGTCGGTAATTTTTTTTTGTGTGGGGGTGGGGGAGGGGGATTTTCCTCGAGTTAATGTTTTTTTTAATAATTGGAGTTCTATAAATGATTTAAGATTAATGAATTACACAAAATTATAAATAATTCATCGTATAATAAACAGACAAACTGTGCGTTGATATTCACACCAAAAATCTGCTTGTATTGCTCTGGATACACAATCTACATAAAAATTACAGGGGAACTAATAGGGATGATCACCTCAGTCTATTGTCTTGCATTCGCGTCGTCCATGTCACAGTTTTTTTATCAGTAGTCCTCGCCTAAAAATATCTTGACCGACACCAACGACGTGTTGGGACGTTATAAAAAAGTTAAATATAAAAAATACCGAACTCTAGTCAAAGAAAATTCAGAAGGCAAAGTCTTTAAAAAACCTGGAAAAACCAAATGCTCGAACACAAACATAATTGACTAATGACAGTTAGTCTTTTTTGTATTCTCCGCCTATGTTTTTTAGGGGCACTTTGTTTTCTAGACTGTGTGTCCTTGTGTTTGTTCTTTAGTACTTCCTGTATCAGATGAACGTTTTTGCTTATACAGAGGTTATGATCATGGTTAACAAAACACCAACATGAAAGTGACAGCGGGTAATAGTATCCTATGGATACATATTTATTCTTGCTCTTTTTTTAATTATTAGTTTCCCCGAACGGAGTTTAGGTGGACTGATGGAGTATTCCAGCGTCCACGTTCGCGTCCACAGCCAGTTCGCAGCTACTAGTTGACATAGGGTCATATATTTCAGTGTGCAGGTGCACGTTGAAAAGACTGACCATTCGATATAAGATGGAAGTAACATGACCCATATTACAAGTCTGACGCACTTTTAAGTATTACTTGTATGTCAAAAATTAGTTTTAACATACAAAGTGACCTACCATCATATTAACTGGTGTGAGGGTGCATCTCGGGGAGTACACAGCCATAACCAAAACTAGGTCACTCAGACCTACTTATTGTGCTTCATTGACTTAGGTTAAGTTTTACGTCAGAGTTCAGTTCTTCGATACCAAGGGACCTACAGTCGTATTAATTGGTGTGAGGATGCATCTCGGCGAGTAACACAGCCTTCCACCAAAATTAGTTTTAGACGAAGACCAATTAAACTTAACATGTGGAACAAACCAACCCAAACTTAGCACAAGCTATATACAAGAACACATAGAAAGTGACTGTGACATTCAGGTACATAAGGACCAAGATCATCTTCTTCGCTTAGGACTTGGACGTAGACATGTTGCTTCTAAGTCTTACCTTATGTGGATTCGATACACAGAATCAAATGTTGAGCAGGAGTCAGAATTGTTGGTGTGTGCTCGCATTTAGCATCCATTATGTGGTATTTGGGTTTTGCCAGGCATCAGAACCTCACTTAGTATGGAGTAAGAAATTAGGGTGCTAGTGTTTGTGACGCTGCTGCTTACATTCCGATAGATGCTCTTTTGACAGTGAGGATGATGATGCAACTGCCGTTGAAACAGGAAATGAACAGTGACTAACCAATGATTGATTTTTATATGTATAAAATGCAACTGAGAAATAAATATAGAGTTTTCAATTATTAAAATATTCATATTGCAAACTACAATTTGATTTTTTTGTTGTGAATGTCAAACTTTTTCACTCGACAAGCGAAAAAATAGAAAAATAAGAATTTCCATTAATATGTGATTTTTTTTCAATTTTGACATTTTTACTTCAAAAATCATCCATTAAACGACCAAACATTTGATCTATGGTCACTTCTTAAGTGGACATTTAAATGAAAAGAAATTCTTTCCAATGAAAAAATAATTTTTAAAAAATTCCATAAATTTGAGTTTTTTCCTCATTTTTACTATTTTTGGCCCCAAAACAACGAAAATTGCAGAAATTGACTTTTAAAAGGTGTTTTTGTACTTGTCAGGTCCTATACAACATATTTTGGTTTAATTGATTATTTTCGGAGACAGGACCATTTTCACCACTTCGTGAACCTTCTCCTTTCATATTGTTGACAGTATAATAATTTGTTTTTCCTCTTTGGACAAGATATTCTCATTCCGTGCATGAAAACTCGGTATCACATAGTTTTCATTTAATTGTAATTTTTACCCCTTCTGTCGAACATATGGAATGAAAGAAAAAGATAATGAGTATTCAATTTGTCATTATCATTTATGATTTTTCTTTGTCCGCTTAATATGGAAAAGGATTTCGAACCAGTTCTTTCTGGTCTGAACATCATACTTTTACAGATTTAGCAATATGACAATCTCCGATTCTTCACACCTAGCATTTCCAGATGTTAGTGCTGTCAACAGTTTTCAGCGTTGTTATTTTGTTGTTCCGAAATGGTCTCTCCCTATTATACACATAAGTGAACCACTTCTGTCGAAAATGACCATTTATGTCTTGTTTAATCTTGCCGGTTTTTATGTGCATACTATTTGAATTTTCAGACAAAATCCAGATAGCAATACAAATCTAAGAATGCTGCCTTTTATTGCACCGAGATTGATTACGATTAGTTCATATCCATTTAGAAACACTACGAAATTTACCTGTTAAATGTTTTGATCGGCCTGAAGAAAACGTACGAAAAGTACATGACAAAAAAAAAAACGCAATCGCGAACACCAAAAAGACGACAAAGTAACAAACAACACTAAACCAATACGTACAAATAGAAACGAGCAACACGAATCCAACCAAAAACCGGGGGGGACTCAGGTGCTCCGGAAGGGTGAGCACTTGCTGCTTTTTGCAAAACACCCTCCATGCTGGTCATGTCATGTGAAGGAGGAACAACATCTATGACAGATGGAGACCTTTTGTTAAGTTGCAAACAGACACTCCATATAGCGGTCAATCAATTGTGGTGACGATTGTCGAATTTACGACGCGACGATATCAATCTATGGGCAACAATAGCTTTTGCGAAAGCCGCTGAGCCCTTTCGAGAAAATCGGCAAAATGGCCGCAATTTCTAGCAAAACGTATTAGTTGGGAGATAAATACGCCATACGCTGGAGCAGCTTGAATGTTACTACACAGAATTGGGAAGTTGACAATGGGAAAATCAAAGTCGTCGCGTTTGTTATAGAGTTTAGTTGTTTACTTCCCTCCATCGTCTATTTCGATATAAAGGTCTGCGTGTCTGTAATGTCTTTAATTGACTATAAGGCCAAACACCTTGATCTGGTCTCATTATGTTGTTTTACTCTTTCGTGATGCAGAATACGAAGGTGATTTATAAAATCTATCAATTGGGCGTTTCGGACAAAATGAACTACTATTGTTACATTTTGTGGATCATTTCTTAGGTACAATATTCACTTTGATACAAAATCTATGATATACCAAGCTAGATTGTTATTATAAGTTAATGAGGTGTGTGGACCATTTTTTATAGCTCCTATACATTTAGAAGGAGGTCGTAGTAGATATGAAGGCAGAATAGAATTATTCCACAATGGCGCATGGGGAACAGTATGTGGCAGAAGATTTGACGAGTTGGATGCACGTGTTATATGCCGTATGCTTGGAAGAGAAAATATGTAAGTATGATACATAAGCGACCGTTTAAGACCATCACAGATTTTTAAAATTTCGTGTTCTTTTTTTTTTTTTTTAAACTGCTCTACAATTTTTGATTTACAGCCTTAGCTTGTCATTTTGGGCCGGTTGGCAGCACATATTTTTTCTCAAAGAATGTTCTTTTCAATAGGATTACGACTTTTCTGCCCAATACTTAACATAATGCAGTTATATAATATGCAACGATCAATATATATTGAAACAAAACGTTTTGTATTTAAGAGTCTTTTTTACAGTTACAGTGTACAATTCTTCAGTTTGATTAACACTTAACTAGCATACCGTGTACCTTGTTGTAGCCACCCGCTGGTATATAGATCTGCACACTTTGGTCATGGAAATGGAAGTATTTGGCTTGGTGATATCGATTGTTTTGGACATGAAACAGATATAGCTTTATGTTCCCACGGAGGATGGGGGAAATCAAATTGTTCACATGGTGATGATATTGGAATAAATTGCGGTACATGTAAACCTTGGCCTCAATATTTTGAAATATAATATTTATGTCTGTCTATATATAGAATTATTCGTTACGATAGTAGTTTTTCTAATACATGTAAGAGAGTTGTAGTCCTGTTAAGAAGTTATTGTTTCACTATTTATTACCAGTTGAACGTCGTTATTCAGCAAAATGTTCATTTGGAATTGCGAGAAACTGCTTAGACTACTCATCCATCTATGGAAGGGAATATCCGCCATAATTATACAATTCTTAATTTGTGAAATGTAATTTCTTACTTCGTAACATGCAATTTCTTAATTTGTAAAATGTAATTTCTTAATTTGTAACATGTATTTCTACATTTCTTGATTTGTGAAATGTAAATTATTAATGTGTAAATACAATTTCTTAATTTGTTAAAGTATTTTTTTAATTCGTTACATGAATTGCTACATTTCTTAATTTGTAAAATGTAGTTACTTTGTTGGAGTCACGTTTTGGGAGATCGCGTCAGTGTAATTATAACAGCCAATAAGAATTATCGTTTCTAAAGAAAAACTACAAGTTACAAATCAACATGTTACAAATCAAGAAGTTTTACAAGTCTAGAATGAAATAGTTTCACAATATTCCACACGAGGTCGCTGTGGAGGCATGTCAACTCGTACCTTCGCAAATTCGTACTCAATATTTAGCAACTCGTATTTCTGCCAACTCGCACCCAATATTTTACGATTGATATACATTAATCTGGTGCAATTGGTTCATAAATGTATAAAGTTAACCATGCGTTTCAAGTGTCTGAAAGAAGGGTGGTCGAGGGGGTCGAATCCCGAAATCCCGACTCGTTTATTTTTGCCTTATCCCGATTTTTATCCGGATTTCCCGGGTCTTATTTCACAATATCCGGAAATCCCGATAAAATAACGTATGGTTTTTTGGCTATATACATTTATTAATGATTGTAACATAACTGTTCAAAGCAATCGGTCAGTCTATTGTAATTCCCGTTTATCTTATTAATATGATCTTAGTTTAAATCAGATTATAAATACATGGAGACTGCGACATTCAAACTTAAAAGCACACAAATAAGTAAACTTGTTTGAGTTCAATAAAAGAATGTGAGACATTTTCGTCATAAGCCTTTTTCAACTGATTTTTATAGTTCGTTCTTATGTTGTACTGTTATACCACGGTCCCAGGTTAGGGGGAGGGTTGGGATCCCGCTAACATTTTCAACCCCGCCACATTATTTATGTATGTGCCTGTCCCAAGTCAGGAGCCTGTAATTCAGTGGTTGTTGTTTGTTTATGTGTTACATATTTGTTTTTCGTTCATTTTTTTTTATATAAATAAGGCCGTTAGTTTTCTCGTTTGAATTGTTTTACAATGTCATATCGCGGCCTTTTATAGCTGACTATGCGGTATGGGCTTCGCTCATTGTTGAAGGCTGTACGGTGACCTATACATGTAGTTGTTAATGTCTGTGTCATTTTCAGAGCTAAATAGGGTCCATATTGAATTTAAAAAAAAAAGATGTCGGACAAAATTAAATGGCATGATACAAATAAAGAATTACCAGAAAAAAAACAGCATTTAATTCACTGTATACGCACAACTACTTGACACTGTATCCTGGCTTCGGACTAGCACATAAAAAAAGTTGCAGAGTAAAGAAGAGTGATACTGTATACAATGAACTATCATACATATATAAAAAAGAAGATGTGGTATGATTGCCAATGAGACAACTGTCCACAAGAGACCAAAATGACACAGACATTAACAACTGCATGTATAGGTCACCGTACAGCCTTCAACAATGAGCAAAGCCCATACCGCATAGTCAGCTATAAAAGGCCGCGATATGACATTGTGAAACAATTTAAACGGGAAAACTAACGGCCTTATTTGTATAAAATATTTGTAAGGGTCCCGCGGAACCCAGTGTCTCGCTTACTTTTGATGTTGTCTATATTTTCAGTGTGATAGGTGAATGCACATAATAGATTTGCAGTTAATGAAATAAAACATTTGAAATGTATGAAAAAAGATTTTGTTGTAAAAAATTAATATAGTATGCAATTATATATATATAGATTTAAAATTTTAAAAACTTTAACCACAGATTGAATGCAATGTTTCCTGGCAGAAAAACTAAGTCCATTTATAAGTAAAATACGGAAAAAAATATTTTTTTTTTAATAAATTTACTTCCGGATACTATCTTATGATCATAAACAAGCTTCTGTCCAGGTTTGGTACAAATCCAGGATAGTTTAAGAAAGTTATTAAAATTTTGAAAACTTTAACCACAGAGTGAATGTAATGTTTCCTGGCAGAAAAACTAAGTCGATTTATAAGTAAAATACGGAAAAACTGGGGATTTTTTTTTTACACAATTTCCTTCTGGATACTATCTTATGATCATAAACAAGCCTCTGTCCAAGTTTGGTACAAATCCAGGATAGTTTAAGAAAGTTATTAAAATTTCAAAAACTTTAACCACAGAGTGAATATTTGTGGACGCCGCCGCCGCCGACGACGACGACGACGGAATGTAGGATCGCTATGTCTCGCTTTTTTGACAAAAGTCGAAGGCTCAACAAAAAATGAACGAAAAACAAATATGTAACACATAAACAAACGACAACCACTGAATTACAGGCTCCTGACTTGGGACAGGCACATACATAAATAATGTGGCGGGGTTAAAAATGTTAGCGGGATCCCAACCCTCCCCCTAACCTGGGACAGTGGTATAACAGTACAACATAAGAACGAACTATAAAAATCAGTTGAAAAAGGCTTATGACGAAAATGTCTCACATTCTTTTATTGAACTCAAACAAGTTTACTTATTTGTGTGCTTTTAAGTTTGAATGTCGCAGTCTCCATGTATTTATAATCTGATTTAAACTAAGATCATATTAATAAGATAAACGGGAATTACAATAGACTGACCGATTGCTTTGAACAGTTATGTTACAATCATTAATAAATGTATATAGCCAAAAAACCATACGTTATTTTATCGGGATTTCCGGATATTGTGAAATAAGACCCGGGAAATCGGGTTTAAAAAATCGGATAAGGCAAAAATAAACGAGTCGGGATTTCGGGATTCGACCCCCTCGACCACCCTTCTTTCAGACACTTGAAACGCATGGTTAACTTTATACATTTATGAACCAATTGCACCAGATTAATGTATATCAATCGTAAAATATTGGGTGCGAGTTGGCAGAAATACGAGTTGCTAAATATTGGGTACGAATTTGCGAAGGTACGAGTTGACATGCCTCCACAGCGACCTCGTGTGGAATATTGTGAAACTATTTCATTCTAGACTTGTAAAACTTCTTGATTTGTAACATGTTGATTTGTAACTTGTAGTTTTTCTTTAGAAACGATAATTCTTATTGGCAGTTATAATTACACTGACGCGATCTCCCAAAACGTGACTCCAACAAAGTAACTACATTTTACAAATTAAGAAATGTAGCAATTCATGTAACGAATTAAAAAAATACTTTAACAAATTAAGAAATTGTATTTACACATTAATAATTTACATTTTACAAATCAAGAAATGTAGAAATACATGTTACAAATTAAGAAATTACATTTTACAAATTAAGAAATTGCATGTTACGAAGTAAGAAATTACATTTCACAAATTAAGAATTGTATAATTATGGCGGATATTCCCTTCCATATCCATCAAGTATAATTATCTAGATCGCTACATCAAATCATTGTAATAATTTTAAATTTTTAGTTTGTTGTTGTTTTTTACGATTTATATTTGGTTTTATTCGACTTGTGTATTTCATACATTTTAGTCGTTTTACGCCCCTTTTGACAGCTCACCATTTCCATTTATTTTTCTTCTTATCCATTGTCATAAATTGCTTGTCGTTACTGAAGAAAAGCACTGATTACGCCCGACAGATGTTTTTAATTTTTTGTCAACAATTTTCGTTTCCAGACATTATGTTAAGGTTAACAAATGGATCGACGGTATCAGAAGGCAGAGTAGAAGTCTACCACAATGGTTATTGGGGTACGGTATGCAGAGATAATTTTGCTGTCAGAGATGCCATGGTGATATGTAAAATGTTGGGATACACTGACATGTAAGCACTGAGAAATTAAATAAAACTTTGCTACATATAGATTAACTTGTTATAATATATGATGTCTCCCAAAGAAAAAGTAAATAAATCAAAGGATCGATCAACAATGCATACAACCATATACTTTTAAGAATGTCAACATTAATTGGTTAACAATAATTCCAATACGCTGTGTATTGTTGATTCTGATTGGTGGCGACATGGATCTTTTATTTTCCGATAAATTACGTTCAGCGTATGAATATGTGACCCAGTTACAGAGTACCATTTTAAACTGCTCATTTCTTTCATATTTTGCAGAAAAGGGTAATTATTATGGAATTATAGTCCTCCTTTGGACTTTATTTGGTGAACTGGTCTCACGAGTAAATTGTTTCAAAACAACTCTTTTACTATAATAACATGAATTATTGACTTTTAGTAAGTAAAGTCAAGAAATACCAAAGGGATATTCGAAGGAGAGAAAAATCGTAACAACTGACAAACTCCGGAGAACAACGAAGACAAGACCAAAACAATACATGCACTACAATTAAGAACTAAAAACATATGAACAACATGGACCCCATCAAGAAAGCGGTGGTAGACTCAGGTGCTCCGGAAGAGTAAGCTGTATCTGCTTCCTGCTGGACACCTGCCATGCTGCCCATGTCAAATCCGGTATGAAGAAGGGATAATATCAATGGAACAGGTCCATTTTCATTTGGGAAACGGTTTTTTCAATTATCAATTGACGATAGCGAAAGAAAATAACTTAAAAAAAGAAATAAAACATTTTAAAAGTGTTATTATTACACATAAAGCCCTTTTGATATCAAGAGATAATAAATATAAGTAACTCCCACGTATTCTGTGTTCTTCAGTTTTCCAGGCACCACTACAGCTACAAATTTCTTTACTTTGTATTTAACTTTTCATTGAGTTATCCTTTACAGCATACCAGAAATTTATCCTATTACAAAGTTTGGACCTGGAGTAGGTGACATCTGGTTGACTAACATAACATGCAATGGAAATGAATCGGATATAAATATTTGTCATTTTGATGGTTGGGGTCATTCAGACTGTACGCATGATAAGGACGTAGGGATATCTTGTGGTAAGTTACGAGCATAAAGCTATATTATACAATATATACATGTAAATAATCTGAGGTATTATTAATAAAATTCTTTGATATCAATTTTGAAGCACAAGATGTGAACGTGTTGTCAATTTACGACTCACCAGTTGTGCTTAAATTCTTAAATGTTGAAAACCAAAAGAACAATCCAAAGAGTTGAAGAGTAAATTCAAAAATACCAAATTGTCCAAAAGAGGCAAAGCCGAAACTAGGGACATTAATGGCGAAAAGAAGCAAAATTAAAATGAATTTCGAAATCTATGATGAAATTTGTGGGTATTCGTAATTTTGTTTATATTGTATCTTGTTCTATATTACAATTATTTAATCTCTTTGCAATTCTTCATGTTATCATTCATGCTTGAGTGTACTTAATCTTTGTTTCTATTTTGTTTCCTAATCAAGAAGTAGTCGTCTTTTTTATATTCCTCTTTTGGCTGTTGTTTCGGTATTTATTTTGCGTTGTACTATTGTTATTTTAAACAACAAAGCAATTTTGTTTCATATTAGCAACTCGACTACGGTTGGTAAATGGAAAGAGTCTCTCAGAAGGCAGAGTAGAAGTGTATCACAATGGCACATGGGGAACAATATGTGATGATATGTTTGATGTGAATGATGCCCAAGTTGTCTGTAGGACTATGGGGTTTTCTACTTCGTAAGTATGGCATCTGAGAACAACATGTGATTCGTTGATGTGAATGGTGCTAAAGTTTAATGGAGGAATCGGAATTTCTGCTGCATCAGTAGTATGGCTCCCATGCAACAATGTTTTATCATATGCTTTACAAGAATCATTCTCTAGACGAGTACAGGATTATTGGAATTTCTACTGGGTACCTTTGTTCATTCTAAATTTTACTGAAGTTGAGGTGAATGACATTTTGCTTAATGACAGCGGAAAAGAAGCAAGAATGTGTCATTGTATGGCTATTGTTTTTAGAAGAAAACATTGTAAATTTAATATTTGATATATAGTTTTGTTCCCGAATATTCGGAGAATCCAACTTCTGTCAACTAATAACTTTAGCATATACATGATATATTAAATACAGTAATTTTTGTAGTTCACACGCTATGCCGTTTCGAACACTATAGTTAGATCATACTATACATTTATATTGATAAGTTTGTCTCCGTTTCACACCTCTTTATTACGACTGTTATATATTATACATTAGATTACCAACTGTTTATAAGAAGAATCCATTTGGCACTGGTTCCAGTTCGGTACCTGTTTTTATAGATGACCTTGACTGTCGAGGTGATGAAACCGACATTTCAGCTTGTCGGTTTAGAGGCTGGGGAATATCTAATTGCGATTACACTGAAGCTGTAGCTGTAACCTGTCGTAAGTTTTTAACGATACATTGGAGTCACTCTTCTATGCAATATGATAAAAAAGAATTTAGGATATATATATTTAATAAAATACTGAAACATAATACAACGACAAAAGAATAGGGACGGTACTGTTGTTGTTCATCTACAAAATCACTACCACGTTTGCGTGCTCGATGCAAATACATTTTGTGCTAATATTAAAAACAAATTCATATAATTGCTGAAAAATGGATAGATATGTTTTTGCAAGTTGATAAATGTTTAGGCAAGAGTTAGATGTTTGCGTGAAAAGTTGTACTATAAAAGATTTCTGCAATATTGGCAAAGTTATAATAGTCAATTTTCGCGGAATGTGAAATTCTAATCATAAAGTTTGCAGATGTAAAATGAATATTACGTCAATTTTGCAAATATATGGAAATTTTAAAAGTTTCTCTCTCAAATATTTCTTTTGATCACTTGCATATGCCACATCATTCCTATATTCCTTGATATAACGGATGAATTGTTATGTAGAGTGACCAATTGAAATCATGTTTTCTTATGTTTGCATTGTTAACCAAATGACATGATCTACGTTTTTATCATTATTTGTAATTATTCTGTTTTTATTTGTTGTGCTTGTGGTTGTTCATTTGTCTTCCCGGGTTTGTCTGTCTAATGGATTACGTTTTTCTTTTATTCGTCCTTAGGTATATTTGTACTTTTTGTAATTTATTTTACAAAGTTGATCCTTTTATTATGTTTCTATTTTACTCAATGTTCTAACTTTTATGTAAGTCTGTTTGTAAGTTAGTAATTCTCTATAATCATACCATTGGGAAATATTTAATTTTTTAATATTTTATCCTGCAATAAGCTGAAATAGAGGTTACCCAAAGGGGTCAAATAAACTTTGAATTTGTTGCATTGCGTCAGTAGATTCCTTATCCACCAAGCTAGAAATTTACAATTATCATCCTTTCACCCATAGCAGTTAACATATAGCAATCTATAGTTTTTTTCAGTATAGATATATACAAACACACACATTCTGCTCGGCAATAGTTCTTCTTGTTCCTTAAGCTCGTACAAATAAAATGTATATTTTTTTGACAAACTGCATATGTTGTACATTACTTGTTAAAACAGACATTTCTAAGAAATGAAGTATTGAATATTACTTGAAATCAAAACTCACTGTAAAAAAGGGAAACGTGAAACAACTTAGCTAAGAGGTGTTTGGAAAAAAAATTCCAAAGTGCGAGAAAAAATTCTTCTCCATAGAAAGCAATTGTGTTGAAAAATAAAACAAGTCTTAAGACTTATTCCTTTTAAAAGCAGTTAAGATAAAACATACGTTTAGCTACACTTAAAGATGATATGTGTTGTAGAATTGTTTTAATATTACTACGTTTGCACATGTATTGTTGTAGATCTTGACATTCGACTTGGCAAAAATATCGAATCTTCATCTAGAGGAAGAGTAGAAATAATGAAGAACGGTATATGGGGATACATATGCATAGATGGATTTGGATCAGTGGAAGCAGATGTTGTGTGCAGAATGTTAGGGTATCATACTGGGCAAGTTCTGAACATTTTATGATATTTGTTTAAATTAACACTGAAAGTGTAGAATTTTACAACATTGGAACAATATTTGTACCTATGTTGTCCTGGAAATACATATGATTACTGATAGACATCCAGGCATCCTTAACGTATATGAATCTACTTGTGTATCAACAAGCATGCGGTTAAATACATGTTCCTGTATATAAACTAAAGTTTGGATAATGTACCATATTAATGATTCATTATACTTTATACTTTTTGTTGAATATTACACGTATTAATGACAAATGTAGTTCTGATAAAAGTTTGTAGTTGACCTTTGATCCTCGGCTACATCAAGGAATTTAGGAAATAAAATTTTACGTTTTTCAGAGAAGTAGTTTAACTTGCTAGTTTATTCATGAAAAAATTCTAAAATAAGAGCTTTCTTTTGCTTTCATATTATCTTTTATTTTGTTTGATTTACTTCTATATAAGCATAATCGGGGTAACCTTTATAGTTGGATATTATAAAAAAAAATATGAAAATATGTAATAAAAGGTATAGTTTTGCATTAAATTAAATTCAAATTTTGCAAGTGAAAAGAATCGTATTATACTGATGAAAGCATACCCTCTTCGGACAGATTTCACAATTATTATTCAGTCCAATTCAACAAGACTTTAGAAACTGTAAACCTGTACAATGTTAAATGCCTTGGAGTAGAAACAGACATCAGGAAATGTAGTTATGATAATCAGCCCAGTAGAAACTGTAGTGGAAGTGTTTCTGTTTATTGTGGTACGTTGTGGTAAATCGTTTTCTTGTTGGAAGCTTTTTCGCTTCAGATTCATATTTTGAGAAATTATTTCTCCTTAGTAACCCTTAAAACCATTTTGTAAAAAGTAAATATTGCAATTCAAAATGATAAAAGAGCAAAAATGGATAAATGAATTCCAACATGTTCAAATGTCGTCGATTTACGGACTTATCATTTTTACTGAAGGCCTAAAATGTTGAAAACCAAAAATAATCCAATACGTTGAAGGGCAAATTCAATGTGAGAAAACGACCAAAACGGTAAAACCAAAAACCATCTAATGACTTAGATATGCACGAAAGAGGTTCATCCTAGTTAAAAAAATACATTTTTGTAAGACTGAATTTAAGGTATCAGTTTCGGTATAGCAACGGAATACTAGAACCTGAGCAGTGATGCCCTCAAGTACTTGGACCAACAACAGAATGGATAACAGGAAAGGTCAATAATGATATAAGAATAAATCGACACCACAGACAAAACCCCGGTAAAAAAAATAACATAAAAGGGCACATAACACAAACGTAAACAAAACAATCTAACTTGGTATAGACACCGGTTTTATGTCGGACCCCACCAGCAGCGATATCTTGTCCATGATAATAATAAATTCTTTGGTTCAAAATTTGATGCACAAGAATTCGTCAGGTTACGACTCACCAGTCTTGCACAAGGTTTAAAATGGTGAAAAACCAAAAATAAACCAAAATATTTAAGAGCAAATTCAAAATGACAAAATGAAGAAAATTGAGCAATAACCATCTAAGAACAGAGGTATGCACGAACGAGATAGTCTTTACCTACCTACCTACCTATCCCCGTCGATCCAGTCGGAGCATAAGGTCAAAACTAGGTCTCGCCACTCAGATCGCTGATTAAGAAGCTTTTGTGACAGCAGTAATCCTCTTTGTCGAAACTCAGGGTAACTCACGCATGCCCTTAAAATCGGATAAGCTGAGAAACGTAGACGCCATATGCAGGCGATGCTGGTATATTGCTAGTCAAGAAGGGAACATTAACAATAAGAAAGTTGAAGTCACCACGTTTGTCATAAAGTTTTGTCTTCAAATGTCCCTTATTGTCTATTTCAAAAAACAAATCTAAATATGAAGCGGACTTTGGTGTATCTGTATCCTTAATTTCAAGTTCACTGGGGTAGATGGATTAAATAGGATTAAATCTAAAACCATTTAAAACCTGACCTTTAGATAACGTAACCTTGGAACCGTAGCTCATATGATAGTTCTTTTGCTTTTTATAATAAGAAATGACAAATTAATCCATGTCTCCATCTTAAAAGAAGGACAAATATACCTATTCAGAAAAACGTAATCCATTGGACAGACAAACCCGGAAGACAAATGAACAACCACAAGCACAACAAATAAAACACAGAAAACTAAAAAACAATGAACACGAACTCCTATAAAAAACAATGAACAACACGAACTTCTATAAAAACCAGTAGTGAACCCAGGTGCCCCGGAAGGGTAAGCAGTTCCTGCTCCGCATACTCAAATCTTTTGAGACTGAACTACAGTAGGATTATCATACATGTAACATGTAACATGAAGTAAATTGTATTTGTTGGATGGTTTGATAATGTGCTGAATAATAGGGCGGGGGTATTTTAAATTGTTATTATAGTAAAAGTAGTTGTTTTTGAGCAATTTATCTGTGTATAAAGGAGACTAGTCCAATCACAAACTGCATAAAATCAGAACGATAAATTGCTAAAAACAACTCTCCTGACTTGTAACTATACGTACGACAAAATACAAAAGAAACGACCGTTTTAAGATGGCACTCTTTTACTGGCTCACATATTTATACACTGAACGCCATTTATTGGAAATAAAAGTTCCCAGTCGACACACTGTCGACAAATAAAAAATACCAACCGTATTGTTTATGATCCTTTCAGATTCAAAAGTTTATTTATCTGGAGGTAGTTCCTCAAAAGTGGGAACAGTGAATATTCTGCACAACGGAAAATGGGGTTCAGTGTGTGGAAATTCATTTAGTACTTCGTCCGCTGAGGTATTGTGTACCATGTTAGGATATCCAGATAGGTGAGATCAATAAGTATTGAAACATAAAATATAATCAGATATTGGAGATCAATTTCTAAAATAAGACGAAAACCGGTGTTTACCAGAAACTAGCCAGAACATATAAAACACGAGAACTGTTCGATATTATAACTGCTCTTGATTGTGACTGTAAAGTCTGCAACTAAGAACTGAAAGTTCACACTTTACGATAACACCAAGGAGGTTTCTACTGTCGACTTCAGCGGAACCTCTTGTCAGTGACCGAGGACGTCACTTATAGTTAGACAAAACAAATATAATATCCAATACCCACGGTACGAAACGGAAAACATATATATATATATATATACAATATATGTACAATGTAAGAAAATATAGTTTATTTGTACGATCGAAACCTAGAAACGAAGAATGAAATTAAACTACACTGAACCGCAAAAGAAACGTCGCACAAAATGACATGTTCACATACATTTATTTCAAAGTGACATTTATATATTTTAAATTAATTTTTACAAAATTTAATGAATGATTTACAGTCTTTTGGTTACAATGTTCACAAAAACGTCACAATTGTCGCAACGTCACATGTTTTCAATGCTGTGCTCCCACGTCCGTTAATAACGTGTATGTCCTCCACCGGCACCAATTACTGCGGCACATCTTCGGTACATGGAGTTGATGAGCCGATTAATAAACGCCATCGGAATACGTGCCGATACTCTCTGAAACGCTTGTGAAAGTTCAGCTGCAGTTGTCGGACTTGGCTGCTCATTATTCAACCGTCTTTGAACTTCGTCCCATAAATGTTCAATAGGGTTTAAATCTGGACTCAAAGCCGGCCAATCCATAACATTAATGTTATTCTGCTGTAGGAAGTCTCTTGTGGCTCTTGCGGTATGCGGACGTGCATTGTCCTGTTGGAAAGTCTTATTTTGATGACGTGCGAAATGGGGCTGAACATGGGGTGTCAAGACTTGGTCGATGTAACGGGCAGCTGTTACGCCATTTCCTCTGCCTGGGCCAAGGTTCTGAAAGATGACTGGACCAAGTTTAACGTTAAGGCCGATTCCACCCCATACCATGATGCTAGGTCCTCCTCACGCGTCTGTTTCCAGAATGCAGCTGTGTTCGTAACGTTCCCCGCGTCTTCTCCACACTCTGGTTCTGCCATCGGCTGTTGAAATGCAGTAACGGCTTTCGTCAGAGAAGATGATGTTACGCCATTGTCGATTTCGCCAATTCTGTCGCTGAGTGGCCCACTGAAGACGAGCTTGACGGTGTCGAGGAGTAAGAATAGGTCCTCTTGCTGGACGGCGACATCTCATGTTTCTAGCAGCTAATCGCCGACGAACCGTATCATCACTTATGGGTCGTCCATGTGTTCCAACAGTGTTTCTGGCAGTTTCGGCAGCTGGGGTGAACCGATTCATCAAATGGTGACGAACAATGCTTCTATTCTGTCTAGGGGTAGTGACTTGGGGTCTACCACTCCGTGGACGGTCATTTGTGCTGTTTGTTGCATTGTACCGTGTCCGTAGACGTTCAATTGTTCGAACAGCACAGTTGAAGTCGTTGGCAATAACTCTGGCAGATTGCCCAGCATCCAATCGACCAATGGCCTGTTCTCTCTGTTGTGGAGTCAGACGTGGCATAGCTTCTGTGTCAACACTGATACTAACACTCTTTAATTTTCTCCGGCCTTTTATACCCATAAAGGAGCATGAATTTCACGAACATTTAAGATTTAAGAAAAATTACGGCCAAGTGTGTCCCACGAGCGGTTTTAGGTACGGTCGCTCTACGATATCAACTGAAAATCTTTCAACCGAAAATTTAATTTACAGGTAATTTAATCTTACCTGGTGATGTAATCGTAATACTGATTATATAAAAATCATTAATTAATATTTATTTTGAATTTTGCTAACATTTTGAAAAAGCGACGTTTCTTTTGCGGTTCAGTATATATTCAGGTACATATATTTTTTCCTATCTTGTCAACGATAAACCTACACATTTCTAATGTATTTTAAGGAGGGGATTTTTTGGCGCTTTAATCTACAGAGAAAGTGACGTCATAAGCACTGTCAAACAGACCACAATACATAATTTTATTTCAAGTGAAGGCAACGGTAACAGGAGATGATATTGTACTAGCACTGTTATTTGTCTAGTAAACATTGTAAATAGATCAATTACAGAATAAAAATAATCTACTGATGCCCTTTCAAATAAAAGTTTGAATGCATGGAAATCGACTTACTACGATTGCATTCATATGTGAATGATCTAGGTAAAATGGTTTATACAAATCCTAGGTCCCCAAGGGTATTCGCCAACCTAATCGTCAGACTTGTCTGACATGATTATTCATTGATTTATCACAGAAATTAACAGTAATTAGCAAAATTAAAAAACAATAGAAATACTAAGGTTTTGAGCACTTCTTGTTTAAAATAAGTTTGGTTTTTGGAATTCCAAATGTTTCGGTTTTAATCCTGCTGATGAGAGGTAACTCCTTGAAATGCGTCGTATGCCTCTGCATGGTGGACCCTAGGTCCCCGAGGGTATTCGCCAACTCAGTCGTCAGACTTGTCTGACATGATTATTCATTGATTTGTTACAGAAATTACCAGTATTTAGTAAAATTCAAAAATAATAGAAATACTTAGGGTTCATTCCTTGTATTGCACATGGTAGATCTCCTTAGCTGAAATTTGGCTTCCTATTTCGGTATTTTTGGTTATGAGTACTTCTTGTTTAAAATAAGGTTGGTTTTTGGTCTTCCAAATGTTTCGGTTTTAATGCTGCTAATGAGACGTAACTCCTTGAAATGCGTCGTATACAGCATATTATAAATTTACCATATCTAATATTAATATCTCTGGATTGTTATTTTATACTAAAATTAACAATGACTACTATACATGTATTTTATAGATATCTCGTCCAATGGCTGTTTTAATAAAAATCAGCGCCAAGAACTGATATTATAGATTTCAGATATAACGTGCAATCTACGTATTTGTTCAAAAGTTTTTTTTTCAATATACGGTTTTCCCTTTTCTTCATTCATATTAATCGTTTTTTACCAAGCGTACCAAGAATTTACCATAATGCCCATTTTGGCCAAACAACGGGACCAATATGGATGGACCGTGTACGATGCTCAGGACAAGAAGCTGATATCAGCACATGCTCTTTCTCAGGATGGGGAAATACAAATTGCAAACATAGTCAGGATGTGGGCATATCATGTGGTAAATATGCAAATTATACGATATGGAGTATGTGTCATTGTCAATCAGGTTACAACCCATTTGATTATATTTTGTAAAGTTTCGGGTGGTTCAATGGTCCCAACAATCCAGGTAGCAAGACAGTCAATAAATTATCTAAAAAGGTCGGCCACGACAATTCAGTGGCCTTAACAGAACTTTAAATAAAAATGAGTTTTGTTGAAAAAGATAACTTTATAAATGATTTACATATATCATTTATAACGTTGTCTTTTTCAACAAAATGTGTACTGAATATGTACAAAAAACGCAAAATACTTTAAGTTATAACGAGGATTAAGAAATGTCATAGATAAAAAATATTTACCTCGATCTGTAAAAACTACACGAATAAAAACGATTTCATTGTAAAACAAAAAAGAGCATAACAATTTCTAGAAATCTATAAGGCTCTTCCTTTTGATGCAAAGGTTACTCTTAGCTAAGTTGGGATTCCTGTTTGTTATTCCCGCGCTTTTTGTCAAAGGTTTCGGAATTTGGATAGCGCCCCTAGGGGCCGGGCTACATGGGTAGCCTTAGGATACATTATTCCTTTGTCACGCAACTCCTGACATGTTATTTGGAATACGAAACTGAAAGTTGGCTCAGTAATTATACCACTAATGTAGATTGTGCTAGAAGTTTCGGGATTGTTTTAAGATGCGGTTTCAACTTTGTTAAATTTCCTGGAAGTCTCAAAGACCATTATAATTATTATTTTTTTTTGCAAGAAACCATGTATTTTCTGGATCACATCAGCAGTAAATATTGGGATCATCTAGATGTAAAAAATATGTGATTCCACCTTGGTAAATTTCAGAAAAGTGTCTTAGACTATTATTTGTTTTAGCAATTATATATTTCTTTTATCATATTAGCTTTAAGACTTATTAGGATCGTTTTGATTTAAAAAATATGTGATTCCAATTTTCGTTAATTTCCTGAAAGACTCAAAGATTACTTTATTTGTGATTTCTACTTAGCAACCATATATATTTGGAATCACTATACCAACATCACTAGTTTGGATTGTATGGATTTCAAAATTTATGTGATTCCAATTTCGGGACATTTCCTGAAAGTATCTAAGACTATTATGTTTGGAATTTTACTTAGCATCCATAGATTTTTTGGATCATACTAGCTTTAAGACTTATCTAGATCAGTTGAATGTGATTCCAGTTTTAGTATATTTCCTGAAAAACTACTTTATTTGTGATTACCACTTAGCAACTATATATATTTGGAATCACTATAAAAGCAGCACTAGATTGGATTGTATGGATTTCAAAAACACAAGAGTAGCGCGGGGATATGCAGCGGGGCTGCTTCGACTAGTTTTAACTATTTTGGTGTTTGATGTTTGTGCTTATTATTGCATCATTATATCTTTAACCGGTTTTCCAACATTTTCTCAAGCACTGTTGATGAGTTGTCAGTCAACGAAATGGCCATACAGTGCAACCATTTATTTCGGTATTTTTTATAGAGTTTATGAAAACGAAACAAATCAAATGACGCATAGAAAGGGGCTCAGCTCGGAGTACTACAACAGTGAAAAAGTCACTTTTGTCTGTTTCTTGTATGTTATTTGCTGCCTAATATTGTACTAATTATCAGCCATCATTACGTGCGTGTAGTCATCTATTGGAGGATATGATGTGTGTTAATTTACTGTGTTGTTTATCACCTATCGATGATATTATGTTGAAATGTTTGAATACAATGCAAGCATTAGGTTTCAAAATTGTGAATTGAGGTTGACTTACGTTTTTAAAATCGAACTTAATAAACGAGCTCTAGGGATATTAACAGGATTTAAAGAAATAAATAATGTTATATCTTAATTATGATGATTATTAAAAAAAACAAAGACACAAAAAATAAAGGATTCCATTTTGAATTGTCTAGCCTAAGCTATATCTATTATAGAAAATATTACCATACCTAAGGGTTTCGAATGTATATATACTCAAATGATAGTCCTAACTTTGTAGGTACATGTATTCTCATTTGTCTAACTTGCTGCAACGAAATTTTGAAAATAGATGCACCTCTTGTTATTTGTTTCTCAGAGTCAATTTGTGGAGGTTTTGGCAACTGGTCATGCCATTTAGAGTGAAATAACTTTACGGCTGGTACTTCGTCTGTGCACCAGTTAAAAAGTTCCATATGTATACAATATTATTTTAAGTTTAATATATATCTATATATATAATTTTTGAACATTGTTTCAACAATTTTTTTCTCATTGTAAATTTTTTATAATCACTAAAAGCAGTAAAAGCATTTTAAAAGCTGACATGATGTTCGCAAAAACATTTCTTTTTTGAAAACGTCTAGTCTTGCAAGAGAATTCGAATAACTTCAAGCGCTTGTACTAAATAAGGTTACATTTGATGACACAGTGGTGTCTAAGAAAATTAATAACGCGCAGTCAGAAATACTTCATCAGTTGTAATCAGTAAGATATGTGTTTTTGAATGAGGAGTTATATTTCAGACGAACCCGTGGTACGTTTAGTTGGTGGAAGAACTCCGAATGAAGGGCGCGTTGAAATAAACTTCAGTGGACGTTTTTACGGCGTTTGTAGATATTCCAGCAGCTTTTACACAAACGAAGGAAAACTTATTTGCAGACTACTTGGATTTGACGACTCGTATGTCTTATTATATTGCACGTACCGTAATATACACTGTAGATCATAAGCCCAACTGTATTTGTCTAATAACACTATGTGTTATAATGATACATTTTATATCTGTACCAATCGTATTTAAGGCCCGAGACCTACTGGTTCAGTCTGAGGCGCCTACCTGGGGGAACAATTAGGCAGAGATCCAATAAAAACGAGTCAGTACAGAAATTTGATCATCTTATTAGTTAACTAAGTTTGTAAAATGGAGGGTTTATCACTTTATTTAATTGTATGTAAATTGTAATCTTCAATTTTAATATTTTTTGGAAACTGTACACCCATGAAATTACTAAAATATGGCTATGAAAAAGACATGTTTTTTTTTTATCTAACCCCATTACTTAATACTGTAGAATCGTGATACTTTGGGCTAATAACTTATAAATAGATAAAACTAAGTATGTTGCAAAACAGCTCATACGATCATAGAAACCAAGGAACATAAGTTGAAATGGTGAGCTTTCAAAAGGGGCATAAAACGACTTAAGTGTACAAAATACATAAGCTTAACAAAACCAAATACAAAATCGTAAAAAAAACATCAACCGGGTCTTCTCAAGTCTTACAATGACGGGAATTGATTTATTTTAATACTGTACACAAAACTTCGATGATAATTAAACAAAGCCAGCTGAGATCTCGCGTATAGCAGATATTTGTTTCCAAGGTGTCTCCACAGTGTTTCGAATGCTTTATAGCATTTTAATTCCCAGTTGCATGTTCTACCGTAACACGATATTCCGCCAGAAGTCTATTGAATATCCTGCATTGCTTTAGATTGATAGGTTTTCGCGCGATTTGCTGCTGCGTATATGCTGTAATTAAAGGATGTTAGTTTGAAGTTTTTCTCCTAACAAAAAAGTCATCGGGAAATTGTGAATTTAAGCTTTTGACCTTAACGCCTCTTTTCATGTTATGTTTAATTTCTATACAGTATTGTCCCAAACTGTATTCAGATGCGCAAAAAGGTTTTAGAATTTTGATTTTGATTTTCAGAACTTCGGGCCCACAGGGGTCGAATGTTGAAAATTGGAAGTTCAAGCTTTTGGCCTGAACTCCTCTTCGGTTTTTCATTTTGTGTATTTAATTTATTTACAGTTTTGTCACACACTGTATATAGAGGTGCAATTATGTTTTAGAGTTTTGATTTTTCAAAATTGGGGCCTTTAGGGTGGAATTTAAGCTGATGACTGAAACTCTTCTTTCATTTTTCATTTTATACATTCTATTTATATACAGTATTGTCACACACTGTACGCAGATGCTCAGTAATTTTTTAAATTTCTTTTTTTCCAAAATGTATTCCCGTGTTCAAAGGTCCACAGGAATACAACGTGCGATTCTGATTCTGAATAAAAAATTACAGAATCTATTTATTTGTTTACCTGTGCCGAGTCTATTCCAGCTCACTCATTTTTGTTTTGTATTTCAATATTTTGATACGGTTCTTCTATTTTTTATACAGGGTAGGCATCGGTGTCGGTGTAAATGTCTGTATAGATGACTTTTATAAATGTCTATTCTTCCGTAAATGGCTGTTTTCAGTGAGAGATGACCCATGAAAGATCGTTGCACATGCATCGATCTCCCATTGTTGTGACGTACAATCAGAATTCTTTTGACATAACGTTGGCGTAACGTTATTAACTTTGTCGACCGTGTTCTATGAAATAAAATATTTAGGAAGAAATAGGTACCTATAGTCGTTCCACTCCATCGGGGAAGATGTGAATTTTAAAAACTCGTTGAAGATTTTCAAGTTTTTACTTTGAACTCGTGTAAGAACCTATTAATCATTGTGCTGAATTGTTACACTTTCCATATCAAACTGAATTTTACGGAGAGAGTTATGACAATAAAACACATAATTTTTCACTTTTTATCTCCCTTACACACCCACAGATATACGATGAATTGCAACCTCGGAAAATCGCGTGCCTAATTCTTGGAAGAAACATAAAGGACATGGTATGATTTGGCCTGATATTTGACCCCGTGAATTCTAAAATCAAAAAGAAATGAAAACTTATTCTTATCTATCATTACGTACCCTTACAAAGTTAAATTAAAGAAAATGTTCGTACTCACTCCAAACTTACTGTAAAAAAATGGATAAAACGAGAAAAAGTCGACAAAAAATCCTTAGATTCTTTTTTCAATTCTGTAACGAAAATATTTGATATTCGTATTAAACATTTTAAAGAACATTTTACTCCTAAAAACAACCATAATAGCCCTATTTCTCGTATCAAACATAAGCTTAGCTAAAAAAACTCGGAAAGGGTTTGTTTTTGTCCCAGCTGATAAGGCTGCCAATGATTTCACGATTGTTTGAAGTAAATTTTATATTGAGGTTCTGCAAAAAGAAATCGTAACTTCACCAACATTCCAACTGACTCGAAAAAATGGCTTCATTAACGCACATAAATTTATAGCTACCCCTTTACAAGCAGAACCGAATAACATGAAAGTTCCAACTATGTACTGGCTTCCGAAGCTGCCCAAAACACCTTACAAATATAGATTTATTTCGTCTTCAAGCCATTGTTCCACTACTAAACTGTCTATTCTACTTACTAGTCAAACACATGGTAATGAATTTTTCAATTAAGGTATTTGAAAATAATAATATTAATTACTTTTGGAGTGTCAAAAATTCGTTGAAAGTACTTTTTAAATTGCATGATCATATTTGTGATTTCGAATCTGTTCAATGCTTTGATTTTTCTACCCTATATACTTTGCCTCATCATCTCATTAAGAAAATATTCACATACCTAATTAAATGGGCATCTAAAAAGTCAGAATGTGAATATATGCATATATATTCAAACTCTTTTAGGTAATTTTTTAGTAACGACAAACAAAAAAACTATGTCAATTGAACCTGCTTTGTTCGCTATGGAGATTCCGTATATCGTCAAGTTATCAGAATTCTAATGGGGACTAACTGTACACCACTTATTGTGGACCGGTTTCTGTATTGTTACGAGTCACAATTTATGTCTAAATGACGACTTCAGTATGTACACCAAAGAGATTTATCCTGTTGAACTTACTTTAAATAAGGCTAATACTAACAATGAACACTATCCTTTCCTGGATCTTAATAACTATATCTTTAATGGGAAGCTTAATACTAAAATTTACGATAAGAGAGATGTTATTTCATTTTCTATAATTGTTAATTATCCGTTTTTAGATGGTGACGTTCCTTTCGCAACATCGTATGGAGTTTATACATCTCAACTTGTTCGATTCGCTCGAGTATGTAAAAACGTATTTGACTTTAACGAAAGAAATCTCTGTATTACTGAACATATTACACCAGGGATTTCGATAGCACAAAATTTTCAAAACTTTTACTAATTTTTATCATCGGTACAAGGACATCATTCGTAAATATAAATAAATTTGCAGACATATTATATGTTCAAGTATTTCACATCCCATCTTTTATGGTAGTATTTTATACAAAGCACAACGATGTCGTCATTCACCTGAAAAGCTAACCAAACCTTTAAACAGAATTATCCACAAGGGATATAGTTACAATACTGTTGTCAAGTCATTAAAGATGACATTTTTGGAATTAATTCATTCATAGGGTCTTTGCTTCGGAAATAAACACACTCGTGACATTTATTCTCAAACCAGTTGTTGGCATGATACGGGTTATGCTCTTCTTGTATAATTTATGATGGCATGATACTATATCCCTAACAGGAGGGATTGTGGTTGACTTTCTATATATTCAGGACATAATCTTTTGATCAGATTAATTGAGGTCTGGAGCTTGCATGTCAGTAACTGCTAGTAGTCCTTTGTTAATTTATTTTGAACATTGTCATTTTGCTTAGTTTCTTCTTTTCTAACACCGGACTCAGACTTCTTTTAAACCGGTTTTTACTGTGCACATCGCTGTGTTTTTTTTTATTCGACATTTGCTAGAGGCATAGGGAGAGGGTTGAGATCTCACAAAACATGTTAACGGCTGTCCCAGTTCAGGAACCTCTAGCCTTTGTTAGTCTTGTGTGTTTTTTGAATTGGTTCATTTGTATGTTTCAGGGTTAAGTGTAGCTGAAGCCCGCCTCCGGGTGCGGGATTTTATCGCTTTGACACATTCCCCCTTTCTATTCTCTGTTCTATTTGTTTTCAACAATAAATTTCTGTAATAGCAACAAAAAGCTGTCAGAGGTGGATAATCTTGAAAAAATCAACTAAAAACATAAAACGTCTCTCATTTTTAGCTCACTTCTCCTAAAAGGACACGTGAGCTTTTGCCATCACTTGTTGTCCGTCTTCCGTCCATCGCAAACTTTTTTAAAGAATCTTCTTCTCTGAAACTACTGAACAAACCAAACTTAAGTGGAATGATCATTAGTTATATGTTTTATTTTCTTAACCGTCAAGAAACCCGGCCGCCATGGCTAAAATATAACATAGGGGGTAAACTAGTTGTTGGCTTATATCTAAAAAACAAAAGGATTTAGAGCATAAGTGACAAGGTAAAAATGTTCATCGGGTCAAGACTTACCTGCCATGCAATTTGCAGACGAATCGGTCAACCCTTTATTGGGTTATTGTCCCTGAATTATTAATTTTAAGGAAATTTTTAAGATTTATGTTATCTTGAATATTATTATAGATTAAGAAAAAAACAGCAAAAATGTTCAACAAAGTAAGATCTAGAAATACGTCAACATGACCAAAATCGTCAATTGATCACTTATAACAGTGTTTGCCCTTGAAAGATTATTTACATGTAAACAGTAATTATCAGTAAAAGTAATGGTCTGACATATTGTCACAGATGTTCAGAGCACAATCGGAAATACATTAAATTGTAGCTGTACCAGTAAAATAAAGGGTCAAGGGACAAGGTCATTGAAAAATTCCATAGCAACCGATGAAAGAGTCCTTATCAACCATATAAAATTCGATTCAAGACCCTATAATATAGTTGTACAAGTCAATATGGAGGCTAAAAGGTCAAAAATCCATAGCAACCGATGGAAAAGTCCCTATCAACCAGATATATTTGGACTGAGGACCCTACAATGTACCTGTTCAATTCAGAATGGAAGGTCAAGAGTTAAGGCCATTGAACAAAGTCCATAGCAACCTATGAAAAAGTCCCTAGCAACCAGATATATTTGATTTAAGGATTCTATATTTTAGCTGTATAAGTCAATATTATGGCGAAAAATGCGACGGTATACATTAAATAGCAAAAAGATTCATTGATGCAAACAAATTTTCCGGTGAGCAATTCAGGCTCTTAGAAGCCTCTTGTTGAACCTTTGAATGAAAAGTTTGCTTCGAGCAACATCCTTGTCCGAAAAGATATTTCACTGAAATTTATCTCTATATAAGACAAACATTATATAGTCAAACCTGCTTTAAAAGGCACCTCTATATAGCAAATCACTGTCTATAAAGGGCACATTCAAAAAGTCCCATTCATGAATAAAACATGTATAAAGGGCACCTGCTCATAATGGGCACTTTTTCTGGTCCCTTGAGTGCCCTTTATAGACCTTTGACTGTATTAAGAAATCTTATTGGGCAAGGTTTTTGCTCGTAGTTGTTTTCACCAAAATCTACAGTGAAAATGGTCAATTTTTCTTCAAATCCTTGATTTAGCAGACATTTATAACGTTGCTGTTGCATCATGGGAAGGAATTTTGAACAATGATATAAATATTGTGAAAGTTCGATCATTATACGATACAAATGATACAAATTCGAATCTGAAATCTTAATGGGACCAATAATGGCAGAAATCATCCCATGTCCTTTATAAAAATAAAATTAGTGTCTCGCCTGATTTCACTGTTGTCTATGTTTTCAGTGTAATAATTGAATGTACATACATTTTTTTACACATGTTATTTATTGATCATGTAGAAGCTTCTGTGAAAGTTTGGTAAAAAACCAGGATGGTTTAAGAAAGTAATTAATGCTACATAGGTGTGCGAGGCCTAAAACCCCTGTTTTTATTGAAGAAATGGGTACTTACACTCGTTCAAAATGAAGAACTGGAAAATCTTCAACTCGTTTTTAAAGTTCCGCTGCACTCCACTCGGGAAAGACGTGGATTTTAAAAACTCGTTGAAGATTTCCAAGTCTTCATTTTGAACTCGTGTAAGAACCTATTACTTTCACATCACATGACCTACCTTGATGTAATAATGCAAACGTCACGTTACGTCACAATGCTAGAACGCCAGAAAACACATAACTTCGAACAAATGGTACGACAATGTCGAAATTAACATCGCTTTAATTTGAAAACCCCTGAAGCGCAACCTAAAAGATATCTTTTTAAAGTTTTGTACCTTTGGTACAAAACCAAACAGCATACGATCTTTTCAAATATGTAATTTATTTTGCACTAGGTTGCCTAGTTTAATAGAGCGCATTTTCTTGTCATGGCGGCCATGTTTATTTATTTCAATATTCGGCTGAGAAATGTGAGAAAAATAATCAGTCATGGAAACAAATGTGAGACTGGACAATTTCCACTTTCGGGTTCACATTTTCTATCATCAGAAACTCGGCAAGCCTCGTTTCTGACTGGAAAATGTGAACCCTCGGATGGAACTGTCCCATATCACATCTTAGACCATGACTGATTATTATAGTCTCACGTCAGCGACAAAATGGCAGGCCCCACAAAAACCCTTTGATACCAATTTTCATGCACAAGATGTGCACATTTCGTCGATTTACGACCCATCAGATGTGCTCAAGGCCTAAAATGTTCAAAACCAAAACAACAGTTTTTTGACGAGCAAAAACGCAAAACTTACCAAAAGGATTTAAAGCTGAGGCTGCCATTTCAGAATTCTTTTATCAACGTAAAACATTCTATGATAGTCATCACAAACTGAAAGTCCTTTTAATATTATCAGAATCCAAAATGAAAAATGTTGTTTTTCGATCTGTCGTAGGTTCTTTTTACATTTTGTTGTGTTCTATTGTTTGTTCTGGTTTATCGCTTTGCTGTCTTTTTCTTATTTGTGATTATTGACTGTTCCTGTAGGTGTTTCTCATTTTTTATTCCAATTCATATGGGACGGGTGAACTAGTGTACAAACGTGAGAAATTCATTATTGTCATCCTTTCATTTCTACGTAGAAATCCAGTTGTAACAACAGGAACCAAATACGGCACATATTCCGGATCTCTTGTTGATATAAGCAGCTGCCCGAGTAATGCTGTATCGACTTCTCAGTGCTATACCAGATTTGCGTCATACAGATACTGTCGCTATAGTAACAATTACCAGTTCGTTGCTAATTTGGAATGTAGTAAGTTCATTATATAATAATAAATGATTAATGTAAATTTCATGGTTCTTAAAATGGGCACTCATACGAAAAAGGTACGCAACAGTAACTTTTTGCCTTTCTTTTATCCCGATTGTCAGTCGTGTGACATACAATCTAATTAAAATCAGATCTACTTATTGGTCCTTTTAGATCTAACAACACCCATTTTACTTTCTGTTTTTGACGAACTTTCCAATCAGCCAATCAGATTTCAGTCTTCATGATTTTGAAGGTATTAGCCTACGGAAAAAACCAAAGGATTCTCAATAAGTCACCAGAAACAGAAAGTAAAATGGTGCGTTGTTAGATCTACATGCAGTGGCTGAAAGGAGCAATTAGTAGATCTAATTTTAATTAGATTGAGTGACATATTGTTCTGTGTCCTTTTTTTTTATTATTGTTCCATTTCTAATGAGTTTTACTCTTCCGGAGCACTTGAGTCTACGCCCGGTTTTTTGGTGTGGTCCATGTTGTTCATACGTTTTTAGTTTTTAATTATAGTGCATGTATTGTTTTGGTCTTGTCTTCGTTGTTCTCCGGGGCAATCTTGGAAATTGAATGCAAGTACATCTTGAAATTTTGGTTTTTGCCGCTATTGCGGAAGTCAAATCCAAAACAATAAAAATTTTATATCAGATCAAAATTTTTTTATCATCTATATACGTGTAAATAGAATACACCAATGCATTTTTAGCTTACTCTTGTATTGAAATAGCGGAATCACGAGGTATCTAATCAGTAATAGCAATATACAGTATTCAATGGTGCATGATTCATCAATAAGCCATCAACTGGTCAAAAGCCAAAAACTTAATCCTAAAACATGTGTAAAATACTGAAGAGCATAACATGAAATGAAGAAAAAGTAATACTAAGGACACATGCCTATGTAATTTGTTTTTATACATGTGCTGGAGGCAAATATGGATAATTCCATTTTTCTTTCATAATTTTTCACATGATTTATATATATATACCTATTTGCTCACACAAAACATTTCACAATTGACGCAGGGAATGGACTCTCGTTTAATATCCGATTGGTCAATGGGTCCACACCGTTTGATGGAACAGTTGAGGTGTTGTATAACAATGTATGGGGAACTATTTGTGATAGTCAGACTGACATAAAGACAGCACAAGTAGTTTGTCGAATGCTTGGAGAAAATCCAGAGTATGTTAAATAACGTTTGGTAACTTAAGGATTATGTAAACTGTACTGAAGTATGGTCCAATCTTATGATAAGATATGATTCATCACAAAAAGTGTTTGCGTAGTGTATCTGTACACTGATGTAAATAATTCATTCTTTCTTGTCTCGGTAAATAATTCACACCTTAAGTCATAACAGTTACTTTTGCATTTTTCTGCAGATTAGCGAGTTATCTATATTCCTCCATATATATTGTGCATTATTTCGCATAAGTAATATTATCACGAAAAATTTCATGTAAATTTTTTGGAAACTTTTGCATTCTTATAATAATATGTAGACTTCCCAGCCAAGTATCACATTGTGTATTTTAAAAGATGTGTTGGTATTTTAAAAATTTTAAGACCCCACGTATAAGTAATGCATCAGATTGAATTAGGATTAGTCATTTATATACTGTAAATTCTGAAATTTTCGCGTGCACTTATTGCGATTTTCTACCCAACGCAAATTCGCGAGGATTTTATATTATTGCTATCGCCGCCTGTGTGAAAATAAAAAATATTGTTGCGATCGGAGATCGGGTAAAAATTGAAAATGGAAGTTTTATTAAAGTAATCGTTTTAATTAATGGTTTTAAAAATATTAGAATTCAAAATGTTATTATATATATAATAGCTGTTCAAACAATAACTATACAACTAAGTATCTACCAATTAACCTGTCTCTGGATGTTGGCAATCAATGACCAGAAACTTACCTGTTTAAATGCAAACAAATGGGGACAAATCTTGAATAAATCGGACATGAACATATGCATTAAAAATGCGAGTTTATAATATTGCGATGCTCAACCGATCGCAATTTTAGCAATAATAAAAACATAGCAATAATTTCCATAGTTATTCATATATTGTCAGGTTTCAAAAATTGCTTTGATTATACCTCAAGGTAAGACATAAATCTCTACCCAAAACATTTCAACGTTGTCTTGTAGGCAATTGTACAAAAATCACAACAATATCCATCCAAAGAACGAATTAATATAACCTTCTGACTTCTATATATTTTCTTTCTCCCTCAGTTAAAAAATATATGCGTCTGTATATAAACCACCAATAAATAGTAATGCTAAAACGTTCCTGCGAAATGTTACCATTCCTTCAGACATAAACCAGAGAATATGATACAAAGATGCCTTCCTAACCACTCAATGTTTTTACCAAATGCGCGACACTTGAATAAATTGCTGTCTAATTGTTCAACAAAACAATTTCTTATGAAAATCAATCATTCTCACATCTATCATGTAATTATAAAATTCAAATGAAAACACTGACAATCACTCAAGGTACTATTCTAGACGTCAGAAGTGTTGAAAGGGCTTTCATTACATAAAAGTACGGATTCATAATTCGTTTTTGTTTCTTTAGAGTTCAGTTGCTCGTGAATAAGGTCATATTGGTCGAAACATTGGGCCATTGTAATATTTAAAGTTGTTTTCAATGTTTGTATTTGATAAAATGACCAATAAAATCGTATATGCTTATTTGCAAGCATAACAACGATAAAACATAATATTTGTTATAGAAATGCCGCAATTTACAAAGTGTCCAACCATAACCAAGTCGGTAGGAGTTACCATATGTATAATCTGCGATGTTATGGCACAGAGAAAGATGTACAAAGTTGCAGGAGAACGTGGAGGGTACACACATGTGCAGAAAATACAACTATTGCCGTTTCTTGTCGTGAGTATCAGATGTCGTCTAAAGCTATTTATATTAACACATTACAATATAGCAAAAACAAAACCAAAGAAATAGGATAGAGAGAAATTTCTACAAATTTGTAATCCGAAAAAAGCAAATTTACGAGAGCAACAAGATAGTAAAGGATAAACTTGAAGGATATAACAATACGATATAAAGCTTATAGTATATCACATAGAATTAGAACAATACATTCAGACCCTGAATCACTTGCAATATTCAGAGGTAATTTACAAAAACTATGTGAACATAACTTGAAGATAAACTTTCCATCACAAAGATTGAGAATGCACATGTTTCAGTTTGTTGGAATCATATGTATAAGTTTTTCTGAATTTTTTTTCTGTTAAAGGCACAAGAGTACGGCTAGTTGATGGAACAAATTTAGCAAATGGCCGTTTAGAGATTTATTATCAAGGACAATGGGGAACTATATGTTCAGACAACTTTGATATAGCAGAAGCAAACGTAATATGCCGTATGTTAGGGTTTGGTGAGAGGCAGGTATATTTTTTCTCGAACCTTATCGATGTTCACTGTTTTTTACCGGCGAAAAAACGGGGAGTTCTGGTCTTTTCAGGTAATTCATTAATGGATTTGGCACTTCTGGATAACATTATATTTAAGTTTGTTTGCGGAAGTCTTTTTCACATATTCTAAATGCAGAATTTGACATAGTTGTTTTCTGACCTCTGATAAGATACACGTAGTTTGAAATTCATCCGACTTAATTCTAATTGATCCTCTTTGAATTAAACTCCATGTCGAGGAGTTTTGTTGTCTTCAAGTTTATCGACAAATGTATATGAAATATAGATTCTCCTTTCTAGTATGAGTGATGGCTATATTTCTACATTCTACATTTTCAACATGCAGGCCTGAGCAAGCATGGAACATCGAACATTTAACTATCTGAAGTGTAATTATCTACGAATTAACTAAATAGAATATGTTTCTCCTACGATGTTCCATTCTGAAGCATACAAATTCAATTTCATTGCGACCGCTAGTTTGTTTTTGCCGAGGATACCGTTGACAAGTTATAACGACAGAAACGAACCAAGTCAATGAGATGACTAAAATGTAACGCCAACGAAGGGGAAAAAACATACAAAATAGATTTATTTTTAATCAGCCGATTGAGAATGTTAGATTATTTGCGGAATATTTTAATAATTAATTTTTAAAAATACGACAAGAATTTAATCCGATTTGAGTCAATTTTCTATTTTACATGCAAATCGTTCATAATTTACCGTCCAGTATTTTCTATATTCAGACAAGCAGATATAAGGAAGTTTGGTATTGGAACGTACCCATGATTAAAGATGATCTTCATTGTATAGGAACTGAATCTGATATTTCAATATGCAGTTATGAAAGCTGGAAGAAAACCAACTGTGCTAATGACCATGCAGTTGGAATTACCTGCAGTAAGTAAAAAAAATGTACTACTTTTATGACCTTTTAAATTAATGTTATATATACGTAATTTGGAAATGTTTATAATTTAGTCTTGCTAGCTGTCATTCATTTTGTAATTCAAAAAATATTTATATCTCTTTTACTCTACGTTTACCTCCCTTCTAATACACAGTTTGAGAGTCAACTCTTCCCGTCGTCAAATTTGATTTTTAGGTAAAATATTACGATAATTTGTGTAATTTTCGATTAATCTTATATATTAAATTTCAGATATTCCAATTCGTCTGTATGGTGGTAGTAAGCCGAGTGAAGGATCCCTTGAACTTTTATATAATGGTGTGTGGGGAAGTGTGTGTAGCAACACTTTTGTTCTAAATGATGCAAAGGTGGTTTGTCGTTCTTTGGGCTATTCTTACGGGTAATACAATACAATATTATACAATTCTGTTTATTTTTGCAATTTTTCACAAGTAATGATAAAGTATTATTTTTTTTATATTTTTGATAAATTTATCATGATTATAGTGATTTAATTTAACTGTTTATAATTATATATAACAATGTTATTTCTAGTTTTAAAAACATATAATAAGGCTTCCTTGTATCAATTTGGTTGTACAAATAATGAATAGTTCTTTTGTCTGGAAATGTTTTCCCATTGCTTCGCAATACTATATTACCTGTTTATTTATTTATATAAACATAAAACAATAAATTTCATTATTCAACCTTTGGCATGAATAATTCATATATTGTAATTATAATCATAATCTAGGAATTAACCTTTTTTCGTTGCCCGTAATATTAATTATAGATTAAAACAGACAATGTGTCAAAGATAATGAAATTAAAACTCACGAAAATATTTCAATACTTGCAGGTCTCCTGAAATTTTTACCACAAACAATTTTACGCAACATAACACTATTGTCGTTGTGGATGAAATCAAGTGCAATGGATCCGAGAAGTCTCTTGCAGAATGTCCTATAAGAAGATGGGCAAATACATCTTGTTTGAATAATCAAACAGTTACCTTGTCATGCGGTACGTGTATTTTCAGTTTATTTTATTTTATTTTATTTTTTTATTTTTTTTATTTTTTTTTATTTGGGGGGGGGGGGGGGTAAATTTCAATGCTGATGGCGAATAGCTTTAATAGATGTATCAAAAAGAAAATAAAACTACTAAAGTACAATGATATAAAGTCATTACAAAGACGCACAAGTAAATTAATTAATAACAGAAATGGAAAAAGAAAAGATCAATAATGACGTACCAATAAAGTAACACAATATATATCTTTTATATACAATAAATAAATTTTAAAAAGGAATGGCTTATTAAAATTCTAGCAATCTCGTTGATCAGTATTTGAACCGACTATTTGAGAAACCCAAACCTATTATAAATTTGATTCTGACCTAAAAGTTACAAAATATAATGGCATATTAAACAAAAATTTAAATATGTTTAAAATCAAGAACTTAATCTTTCATGCTAAACCGTCGTTCTGTTTTTGGTAGTTTACACTGTGTATTCTGTAATTTACCCTTTTGTATTAAAACAGACCTATGTGCTGCTCTGTTACAAATTGGTTTATTGTTTTAACTTGTAATGTTTTTGCCACTCTTTGAAAACTTTGGAAAGACAAATGCTACTTTTATGAGAATATAATGGTACTTTAGATCTGTTTATCGTTACCACAGAATAAAGAAATGCATGATTCCGTTAATGAACTTGCGTTTTAGCTACAAACATCAAATTGACTGGAGGGAAATATGCAAACGAGGGAAGAATAGAGATTCAACATAACGGAACATGGGGTTCAGTATGTAGTACGAGCTTTAATGTTAGAGATGCACGTGTTATTTGTTCCATGCTTGGGTACAACAATCCGTGAGTACACGTACAAATACTTTAAACTAAAATTGACTTATTTATCATACATACGAAAAAACGGAACACGTAAAAATTGACACAGTAGCAGGTATTGTTCATTTAAAATTGTCTTTTAGAAACTAAAGAATTGTTTCACTTTCATTTCAAATGCCTTGATTTTATTTGTTTAAAACCCCAAGATGTTGAGGTTTTGTGGTGCTTGATATAATTTTCCATTTTACAGATATCCAGAAATATGTAATAATTCGTGTTTTGGGGTTAGTGACCCGTATATGCCTCGATTTATTGTAAATTGTACAAATGACGAGTCTGATATATCTGAATGTATTAACCAATGGCAAAATGGACAGTGTTCAAACAGCAATGATGCCGGATTACGATGCAGTACGTATAAGTTTCTGTACTTTAATGTGTTAAAAACGCGCTGATCCGGTTGATTTAGAACTTTAATAAGAATTAATCCATATCATACTGGAATATTACTCGAATATTGATATCTGTTTTTTATCTTAAGATAAAAAATACACATGTAATACTTAGGCGTGTGGCAATAAAAATTGGTTTTTATTTTTTTTTAATCGTTTGAATTTAACTAAACAACCCAAAAAAACTACACAAACACAGTGAAATTTTTCCTTCCATGTGATAATAAATTTCAATTCATACACTATTTCGCAAAGTTGGTAAAATTATTCTAATCTGATCATGCTGCAGAAGTAAAACTTCATACATACGAATTCTCGCATGTTTAGCTAGGTTAAGAATTTAAACACCTTTTCATAACAGTCGATGTTTGTTTGTTTAATTGGGTTTAACGCCGTTTTCAGCACATTTTTCCATTTCGCGGCGGCCAGTTTTAATTGGTGGAGGAAGCCGGAGTACCCGGAGAGAACCACCGACCTTCGGTAGGAAAATTGGCAATCCTTGTCAATTAAGATCGGAGTCGAACACACCCCGCCACAGGTGAGATTCGAACTCACAAGCCCAGCGTTGACAGGCCAGTGATCAGTAGTAGTCATGACGAACTACCTAGACCACTCGGCCACCGAGGCCCCCAACAGTCGATGTAATTAAATTATTGTTTCTTCTGAACTTTATATAAATGTAATGTTTAAACATTTTATATATTTTGATTAATGGATAGGAACACAAGTTAGACTACAGAACGGCGCTAATCCATCAGAAGGCCGAGTAGAGATTCACCATAACAATGAATGGGGAACAGTGTGTAGTGACCACTTTGATGAATCAGACGCCAGGGTCATCTGTAATATGTTAGGTTACGATACGAAGTAAGTTTATTCATGCTTTTCGTAAGTGTTGATTCATTCAAGGGCTACTTCGCGAAAACAAAAAGAAACTAGCCCAATCCTTTAATTTTACTTTTTGTTATATAGATGATGTGTTGTCATTAAATAACGACAAATTTGAAGACTTTCTACATCTCATCTACCCCAGTAAACTTGAAATTAGGGATACTACAGATACACCAAAGTCCACTTCATATTTTGATTTGTTTCTTGAAATAGACAATGAGGGACATTTGAAGACAAAACTTTATGACAAACGTGATGACTTCGACTTTCCTATTGTTAACTTTCCCTTCTTGAGTAGCAATATACCACCATCACCAGCATATGATGTCTACGTTTCTCAGCTTATCCGATTTTCAAGGGCATGCACGAGTCACCCTGACTTTCGACAAAGAGGATTACTGCTGACACAAAAGTTTCTTAACCAAAGTTTTATCAGAGATAAGTAGATGTCATCATTTAGGAAATTTTACGGTTGTCATCACGAATTGATTGACCGTTACAGTGTTCTAATATCTAAGATGATGTTGGACCTGTTACCACTGTCGTAACATTTCATGTGCCTCTACCGATTCTTAATTTCCACCGGATTGACTTCATGACGGGTGTCGTATACGGAGCAGGAACTGCTTGCCCTTCTTACCTGAGTTCACTCCTGTTTTGTAGGAATTCGTGTTGTTCATTGTTTTTTTAGTTTTCAGTGTTTATTTGTTGCACTTCTGGTAGTACATTTGTCTTCCCGGGTTTGTCTGTCCAATGGATTATGTTTTTTTATTTGCTTTTTTTTGCTTCATTGCTTAAATTTTGTTATATATTTTGTCTTTCCTGTAGTTTGATTAGAAATATTCCAATGGATGCCTGAGTTTGTGTTGTCAACAGTTTTCTATATTCTTGTAACCTCTAAATTATTATGAGAACAGCTAGAGAAATTATATGTTATATAATCGTTTTTGCACTACAAATTTTATATAAAGAACAATAAGACTGTGCAATTTACATAGTGTCTCATACATGTAGTTTTCTCTGTGTTTGTAAGAGTTTAAATTTATTTGTTTATTATTTTCTTGATGATAGAAAAATCTATAAGCATTCTGATATTTTTGGCTTGATATTATATAACATTTATAGACACCCGCAAGTATTCAAAGATTCAAGATTCTCTACGGGTAGTGGGCCAATATGGATGAATAATGTTCAGTGTTGGGGAACAGAAGAAGATATTGCTGAATGTGAATTTGAAAAATGGGGGCAGAACAACTGCAGTCATTCTCGGGATGTTTCAATATCATGTGGTAAGTGAAATTGTCAGGACAGGATTTATGTAATAGCCTATTGAATTTTCCTCCGCATTTTCAAACAAAAATGTAATTGCATTCCAACTGTCAATTTTTCTGTTAATTGTATTGTCATGAAATATAACAATAGATTTATTTGCAAATTTAAAAAAGTTGGCTATAACAAAAGTATTTTAACCAAAGCAAATAAACAGTAATCTACATGACAAAGGTCAATATAATCTCCCTATGTCACAAAGTTTTCCATGCAGCCATGTCATTACTGTTTGGAATACATCTGGTTAAAACGTGAAACTTATTTTTCAAGTTTAAGCCAAAATTTACAGTTGAGAACCATTTACTTATAAACCTGAATGATAGAGATAATATCGTGTTGATAAATTTTGAATCAAAAGGGTAAAGCCGACGCCCACAGAAAAAAATACATGTAGTTAATGATCTATGCATACAGACCTAATACTGACTATTTTTTATATAGATAAAATCAGATACTGGCTAGATGAGTTGTTTTTACGGCACTTTTGCTTTTTGTTCTATTATTTGTTTTATGTTTTCGTTAGGTATTGGTGTCCGACTTGTAAATGGCTCAGCATACAATGAAGGAAGAGTAGAAATATATCATGAAAAGGAATGGGGTACTCTGTGCCAGGAAAACTTTAATGAAAAGGATGGAGAAGTTGTATGCAGAATGCTTGGACTCGGCACTGAGTAAGCGAATAGATCTATGATGCTTTGAAAAAATTAAGAAGGTTAAAAATGTCACGAAAGGTATATGTTATGTCATGCAATTAATCAAAGATAGAAGAGAAATAAGATACATCTTGATTCATATGTCTCAAATGTCGTGCTATCTGTAAGCGATATAACGGTAGTTTTATAAGTAAATCATATTAAATTTTGTGATTTCTTTTATTTTGATTAAATCAGCAAAGGTTGTCAACAGCAATTTGTAAGCATTATGTTGTGGAAACGCAAAGTATAACGTGTTGTCCCGGTCTCATAATTCACTTCTCATTTTCATCTACTGATTAATGGCAATTAATGGTTGGTTTCCGTTAGTCCAGACGTCTATTGGGAGCAGAGAATCTCGTAGATGTTTGTTATAGTAGCTCGTGCTGTGCATAGTATTGTGGATTTTGGTATTTTTTAATGATTTTTTTTCAATTTTTAGCGTATGTATCCTTTGGATTTTTCTTACATTTAAATTTTTGCAATTTTTTGCAGATATGTAATGCGAAACATGAAAAAAATCTTAATCTCGTCTGAAAAACTTTCTTCAATTTAAAGAATTTAAAGGGATATTCCTTTGTTACAGAAATTACCAGTATTTTACAAAATTAAAAAATAATAGAATTACTAAGGGTTCATTCCTTGTATTGTACATGGTAGATCTCCTTAGCTGAAATTTGGCTCCCTATTTCGGTATTTTTGGTTATGAGTACTTCTTGTTTAATATAAGTTTGGTTTTTGGTCTTCCAAATGTTTCGATTTTAATGCTGCTGATGAGAGGTAACTCATTGAAGTGCGTCGTATACAGCATAGTATAAATTTACTATATCTAATATTAGTATCTTTGGATTGTTATTTTGAAACTCCTGGGACGATGCCTCTGCATGGTGGACCCTAGGTCCCCGAGGGTATTCGCCAACCAAGTCGTCAGACACTTCTGACATGATTATTCATTGATTTGTTACAGAAATTACCAGTATTTAACAAAATTTAAAAATAAGATAATTACTAAGGGTTCATTCCTTGTATTCCACATGGTAGATCTCTATAGCTGAAATTTGCTCCCTATTTCGGTATTTTTGGTTATGAGTACTTCTTGTTTAATATAAGTTTGGTTTTTGGTCTTCCAAATGTTTCGGTTTTAATGCTTCTGATGAGAGGTAACTCCTTGAAATGCGTCCTATACAGCATAGTATAAACTTACTATATCTAATATTAGTATCTTTGGATTGTTATTTAGATATTGTTTTTCTTTTATAGAAATGTCACGATTACGTCTGCGTCATACTTTGGAATCGGAAATTTAGCCGTGAAGATTAGTGATTTAAATTGTACTGGATATGAGCAGCATATTGCAGCTTGTAACTTTAGCGGATGGGGTCATATTTCTTGTGATGATAGTAAAACAGTTGGTATAATTTGTGGTAGGTAATAATATATTCTGTTTATCTGGTTGAAATTGAAATTCTTAATCTTTTAAGTAGTTAAATGGTGGTAGTTTATTAGGGAAATAATTGTGGTGGGATTCAAACATATTGAAATTCCAAGAATCTAGTTAATTTACTTTTCACGTATTTATTTTTAATGTGCTCTTATGATGTTTGCATTTTTAAAAGAGTTCGGAATCGACCAGAACAGTCTGCTTTTATTAGAAATATACAAGTGGTACTGACATTCTACTTGTAACACACATCAGTCATAAATGGCATTCAATCTGGACCAATTCATTTTAGATAAGAACGAATTACTTAATTAAATATAAGTAATCTTTAATTGTACCTCTGCTATATATACCCGAGGTAAACTTATCTTGTTTATCTTGTTTATCTTTATTGACTGCAAGACAGCATGTCGCATGTCTTCATTTTGTTTTGTTGTTATCTTGATTATGTTTGAAAATATGATGATGCAGAAAATTAAGGCAAAGTAAACAAGAAAGATCAGAATTTCCGATTAAAACATAATATACATGGGTCATTAGTGTTGAAAACTAAAGAATGCTACGACACGACCGGTAAATACGAACAGTTCACCAAAAGGACACTAGGTAACACGTTGAGAATATAATTTTGGTTGGTCTGTGGGAATATTAAAAAACAAACTTAATTTTAGATTGTATTTCCACATAGGGTTTAATTGGCTACGTGTAGAACTACGAATTTTTTCCACTGATACGCAACAGTGAACACCGATTATTACTTGTTATGTTACTTCGTATACATGTAGTAGTTATAAAGGTTCACATAACTCGTAATATAGGTGGCACTAAAATACGGCTTGTAAACGGAGCACGACCATCCGAAGGACGCCTTGAGGTATTCCATAATAATGCTTGGGGAACTGTTTGCGACAATAATTTTGACCTAACAGATGCTGCAACGATTTGCCGGCTTCTAGGATACAATACAAGGTAAACTTTAAATCTGCGTGAAACGAAATATGATATAATTTGTGGTAGATTATAATTAATTTAAATTCAGTACAATTTCATTAACATAGAAGTAAAATGTTTGCATAGAAAGGAATAATCACCCCTTTTATTAGATACAAAATAGAACAAAATAGCAAATATGCCGAGGGTATAGCTCGAAATTGAGATCCAACGTTTTTATTAAATGTTGAAAAATGCCCCATGTTTGCGTCAATATAGTGAAGAAAACCTATAGAAAGTTTAACTGGAAAACAAAAACTTATGTATTGAATTTTGTTTCGATTTAGATAATCATTGATACTAAAGCTGTGAGAAAAATAATTCAATGGTATCTCTCATTGGTACAAATTTGAAATACATGTATAGAATTTTTTCAGTTGATAGTTGTTGAAAGTGCCTTGAAAATAAGGACACATTTACATCAAGATATTGACCTTTACTGGGTGTTGTAATTCTGTATGCATGTTGTCCTCTCCTCTCATATGGTTAGTTGCTTTATGGCCCCAATCTTTTGTTCACAAGTTTGTCAACTGAAAGTAAAAATTGATACAGAGCTTTGTGCGCAACGACTTGTATTGACCTTCTATTACATTTTGGTCGATTGGATAATAAAAGAGTAAAAGAAATCGTTTGAAAATCAGTCTCTTCAATCTGTTAGGGGATATTAGTATAAATAGAATGAGTAAAAAATATTTTTTGAAAGGAAAATAACTAAAGAAAAATATTAAAACCGTTATTTATGAATACAAACGAATGTATTAAATATGCAACGCCACTCAAATGCAAGGAGTATACCCAATTCATTATGTCAGTGCCATGAAACGTTTTATCATAAACAAAATTACAATTGTAGTCATCCTTATTTCCTGAGTGGAGCTTATTTTGGTGAAGGAACAAACAGAGTTTGGCTGGATGAATTATCTTGTAATGGTAATGAAGACGATATCGGAAAATGCAAATCTAGAGGATGGGGTAATTCACAATGTGGACATTCAAAAGATGTGTCTGTCATTTGTGGTATGTACTACAATGTAGACAACAAAATTATAACAGGAAATATCAACAATGATATACCAATCAAAGCCACAAGACATACAGAATTCCAGTTAAAATATAACATAAAAGAGCACAAAACAAAAACATCAACACAACAGGTAGTCACTATACTCCGACTTTGTACAGACACTCCGGAATGTTGATTAATTTTTTTAATGTTTCTCATATTCATTAAATTGTGTTTTTGATTAATTGGGATTTTTTTCAAGTTGTAAAGAGATATTCTTCTTGTTATTGATTATTATATTTTCTAATTTATCCAAATATAAAAAAATAACAATCCAAAAATACTAATATTAGATATAGTAAATTTATACTGTGCTGTATACGACGCATTTCAAGGAGTTACCTATCATCAGCAGCATTAAAACCGAAACATTTGGAAGACCAAAAAACCAAACTTATATTAAACAAGAAGTACTCAACTAAAAATACCGAAATAGGAAGCCAAAATTCAGCTAAGGAGATCTAACATGTGCAATACAAGGAATGAACCCTTAGTATTTCTATTATTTTTGAATTTTGCTAAATACTGGTAATTTCTGTAACAAATCAATGAATAATCATGTCAGAGTAGTCTGACGACTGGGTTGGCGAATACCCTCGGGGACCTAGGGTCCACCAGCAGAGGCATCATCCCAGGACTTTCAAAATAACAATCCAAAGATACTAATATTAGATATAGTAAATTTATACTATGCTGTATACGACGTATTTCAAGGAGTTACCTCTCATCAGCAGCACTAAAACCGAAACATTTGGAAGACCAAAAACCAAACTTACAAAGAAATGTTTGGAAGACCAAAAACCAAACTTTACACAAGAAATGTGTAAAATATGTTGTTATTGTGCACTACCTTTTCCTCCAATATCATTGTGAAATGGTTAATTGTGTATTTAAAATGTTTCTATTTATGCAGCCTGCTTCCTTATTCGTTTGAATTAAAGAAATACAGAAATGGAGCAACGACAAGAAACAAATCCTTATCTTTGTATTATTTTATACCGTATACGGAGCAGAACAGCTTACCATTCCGGAGCAACTGAGTTCACTCCTGGTTTTTAGAGGACTTCGATTTGTTCATTGTTTTTCAGTTTTCAGTGTTGATTTGTTGTGCTTGTGATTGTTTATTTGTCTTTCCTGGTTTGTCTGTCTAATGGATTGCATTTTTTGTTTGCTCCTTAAGTATATTTGTCCTCTTTATGCTGCTATTTGAATATTGTATTCGTGAAATGACAGAAAACGATATAAAAATGGTTATATTTATATCAGATACAATGGTAAGGTTAGTTGATGGACCAAAACCTTCAGTTGGCAGAGTGGAGGTTTTTCACAAAGGTGAATGGGGTACAATCTGCGACACATCATTTGATGAAGCTGACGCTACGGTCTTGTGTCATATGCTGGGTTACAATAATTCGTGAGTACTGAATAGACACGTGTATATTGTCAGAATGAGAATCGATTTAAGAATATTTGATACAATAATAACCTGATGTTTATCTGTACGGATATTTATTTTAATTTTTTTATATGAAAATATTTATAAAGTTTAAACAAATGAAACAAGGTTTAATACCCTTCTTGTTAAAGTATGAGACTTTTGAAAATTCTTGATTAATAATGGGTAACCAACTCGTACTTGGTAGTGATTTAAGGGCTTTTAAGGACTTTTACAAACTGATTAGACGAAGACGGCCTAAACATATGAGATTAAACTACACAGGTTCCATGCAGACACATGTACTTATTAAAATAATTGTATATACAATTCGAATTATTCAGTATTGTCTGGAGAATGACCATACAATAGTATGACCATGCCTAGATTGTAAGAAATTTGTTAGTTAATTGAATTAAATATATCTTATGTTTCACGCAGTGATGGAGATATTCTAACATCTAGCGATTTAAGTCCGGGAAAAGGAAAGATTTTCTTTGAATATCTAAATTGTATTGGAAATGAAATGGACCTGGAGTATTGTGCATTCAAAAGTTGGGAGAACAACCACTGCACTCATTCAAATGATGTTGGTATTGACTGTTGTAAGTGATTTTGCAACTTTCAAAGAAATTTTCATGTTGGTAAAGTGTTAGGGTTATATTCTTCGTTTGATTCAATTAGTTATATTTTTATAGTGTCTGTTTATTGGATTGTTTTTTATGTGTTATTTTTTTTCTCTGTAATTGGGTTTAGAACAAAACAATTACTACTGTCATTCATCTATGTTTAAATCGAAAATTGTACATTCTAGGTGTACAAGTTATATTTTTTAAATAAGAGTTCTTTGTCAGATAGAAAGTAGATAAAAAAAACCGTTTTTTCAATATCACCCATTGCAGTATATATACATGTATGTAGGATTTGCTTGAAAAAATGCGATAATCACTAGCGTTTATGGAGCATATAGGCAAGAAGGAAATTAACACTTGTGTTATCAATGATACATTTTCACACGAAGGATGGTTTTTATGGGTTTTATTTTAGCGAAGAAGGAAAAGGGAACGTTTTATAGTATTCTTCATCTTCTTGAAACTGATGCGTCTGTAGTCAGCTACTCCTTTGAGTATATATGTTCACATACAATCTAAGAAAATATTTCAGCTACGAAAACAAAACTGCTTGGAGGAAGAGGACCATTTGAAGGAGTTGTGGAGGTGTATCATTCCGGACATTGGGGTGCAATTTGTAGCGATGGTTTTGATGAAAACGACGCCAAAGTCATTTGTCATATGCTAGACTACGTAACTGGGTATGAGTAACATATTTGGTTATGAATCCAATATTCATATCTACTGAAACTTGTACCAGCTGGGACTTTATAAAACAATATAAATAAACCAGTCAAACTACATCTATCATACAAAATAAGAAGTATTCTTATTTACTTTTTGATTCTTTGTGTAAAACGTTTTATGGTTTTGTTTCTTGTTGTAAGAAAATCAAAATGAAAACATCGCATATTACAAGCATTGAAGTACCTATCAATAAAAAAAATAATTCATATTATAAATATGAGTAACGTCCGTATCATTCTGATTCGCGTTTTTATACACCATGAATGTATATTTTGTCAAGTAATTCGTCAAGCATTGGTAAATTCCAGCATCTGAAGACATAAATTTGCTCTTTTAAGTTGTGTGCTTGTACCAAAGCACTAGTAACCAAACTAAGATACCTGTCTGCTTGTACCAAAGCACTAGTAACCAAACTACGATAACTATTTGGGTTTAAACTCAACAATAAATGTATTTATTTTTTGGATAGCAATGATATTCTGCTGGACAAATTTTGATGCCTTATATATACACGATATATGTATGTTTCTTCAAATCATGGCTCATATTTAGTGTTCAGTTGGACGAAATTAATACAAGTAAAACTTTAATCTAAAATACTGTTCAGTATGTTAATATAACAGAGTAACCAAATCAGTAAAACTATAAAAAAAAACCTGGAGACAGCTCCATGAAGGATTTAGACGTTTAGTTTCCACAGAACGTAACATATTACAACAATAATTTTGTTAGTATCATTTTTACGCTGCTACAGAAACATACATTTTTGTAAACAACTGAGTTAAGCTAAAACATGTCCAGACATAAAGCATTTATTTAGTGATAGTAATGACATTTTGTTATACCAATAACGGTATACCAAAATGTAATTTAATTTCAAAGGTACAAATGTATCTGTAGTATAACTGCAGTATCATTTCTCTAAAGTGAAAAAACAAAATGGACAACCGGCAAGGTCAACAATGACACACTTAAACTAAAACATAAACACAAAAGAGATTCAGGATAGTCTAACTTGCTACAGACACCCAAAGTTATACAATCAACTGCTACATACGTTTGTTATACATAGATTTCTGATATATTCAGTTTTATTGATTAATAATATTATGAGTTAAATACTTAGGATTATAATAGTAAAATGCTCTCTGTAGTTTTCCCAAGGTAGTAAATAGTTCCGCTTTTGGACAAGGATCTGGACTAACATGGTTGGACGAACTACATTGCGATGGGTTCGAAACTGACGTGGCTTTATGTAAATCTGGAGGCTGGGGAATCAAACAATGTAATGGTCAAAATGTAGCAGTATTTTGTGGTAATTTATCCTTGATTATGCTAAAATTTGAAACTAAATTATCAGTAATGTCACAAAGTAAAATCATCAAATCACATTTTTTGCTGAACATAATCAATAAAAATGTACCAAACAATGCTTACATGGCCAAATGTTTTAATTCATTAAGCAGAAATAACTCGAAAAACATTAAAAAACAATATGATAATCAAATAAATATTAAAATAAACCAGAATGGGTCAATTTAAATAACTCAAAGAGGTATGAATCATTTGTTCATCATGAACTGACGTTACACTTAAAGACCAGAAAGAGTCAGACTATGTCACTTTTTACATTCCTGCAGAAGACGCTGCTTCGGCAGTGTCACGATTTTTAGACCCTACCGGCAAAGCCGAAAGTTTTGCACCCCGTCTGTCCACCCGTCAGTCCGGCAAATCAGTTTTCTGCACTTTTTTCCGTTTTGTTTGAAGATATTGACTTGATATTTGGGGTATAGTTTTATCATTACCAGTTACAGAATAAATTTGAATTTTGTTCCGGTATGATGATTATTTGCAGAGTTATGGACCTTGGACTTAGAAAATTCACACAAATAGTCAGTTTTCCGCACTTATTTTCGTCATGCTTGAAGATATTGATTTGATATTTGGTATATAGTTTTACCATGCCAAGTTACAAAACAAGCTTGAGTTTCCCATTGATCGAATAATTATTGTGAGAGTAATTGCCCTTGGAAATAGGAAATATTGCCAAAAATAATAGTTCACGGACTTTTTTCATAAATCGTTTAACCAACTGAAATTATTTTTGGAATGTGAGCTTTTAATGATGAGTTACAAATCAAGTTTCACTCTGATCAGAGCATTATTGTGAGAGTTATTACCCATGGAAATAGGAATTATTGTCAAAATAATAGTTTTCCAAACTTTTTTTGCAAACCCTTTTACCAAGTGATCTTATTTTTGGTATTTGAACATATAATGATGCGATATATTTGAGTTTCACGATGAATGAATAGTTATTGTGAGAGTTATTGCCCTTGGAAATACGAATTATTGCCAAAATATTAGTTTTCCGGACTTTTTTTTTAAGCAAACGCTTTTACCAACTAATCTTATTTTTGGTATGTGAGCTTATAATGATGAGCTACAGAGCAAGCTGATCAGGTAAATATTGTGTACCCCTTGCAAACATAGTTTCAGGATTATTAGGAGTCACTGTGTCCATACGCCTTCATCTGATTCACATACTCAAGGTGATTTTGCGTGGTTTCTCACAGCTCAAGCCGGTATAGGGCATTGTATTGCCCAGCAATACTTTCAGAATGCTTGTTTAGATGAATGTGTTCAAAATCGTCAGATGAAAATACGAAATATTCTTCTCAAGGGGCTTCATAGACAAAAGTTGACCTTACCTATTGTTAATACTTTACCTTTAGTCACTTTTTACTCTATTGCTCATAATATTTTAGTTGTCAGTTTTTGGTTGTAAAAAAGTTTTGCTTTGCTACAAATACTGCTTAAAAACGTAACTATTTGAGCTGCAACACTCTGTGTAAGGACATTTATAACAGATGTTGCGACAAAAAGGAAAATAACGAGTATACAATTTTTTTTCATTTTCAATATATATAATTTGTTTTATGCTCAAACAATTTGCAGCTTATAATATTGAACTATTTTTTAATCAAACTAGAGTAAGTTAGAACGCTTGTCTATCAGATTAAACCGTCTCGGTGGTCCTGAGTTAACGGGTCTGATCTCCGACCTAATCAAATGGAAGACTGTAAAATTGGTAAGATGTAAGATCTCCCGTCCTGATATATTATATTTTAAATAATAATTTCCATTGAACGATTAGAAATAATAATTCCATCCATTAATCAATGATTCGCTTTGTAGGTCAAGATACACAAGTTCGACTTCGGGGTGGAAGGGGAGAATTTGAAGGTTTAGTTGAAATAAAAAATGGATCTGCATGGTACCCTGTATGTGCAAATGACCTTTCGATGGATAGCGCAAAGATCATCTGTAAAAGCATTGGATTCCCTGTAAGGTAAGTATTATGAAATAAAACTATGCTTATATTAACAAGATTTTTAATATCTAAAATAAATACAAGACTCCAGAAGTAGATAGGTAAACAGGTTTGGTCATATGTTTATATATGACCGATAATGCTTCGGAAATCCACTGGATATATACATTATATGGTTGTCACAATATTAAGACGATTAGTTAAATACTGTATTTACTGTGACTGTATGATAATAAAACATTATCATCCCATATAATGTATCAAAAAATAGCTAAATCAGATTGCTGCCAACTAAATGCCAGAGAGGTAATAAAATTCCATCGCCACACGCATACACACATGTATCATGTTCATCCCAAGATTCACGTCTGCCACTGAAGCTATGTTTTTATAGCGGAATTGGCCGAGTGGTCTAGGGCACTGGACATGGTGCTAGGCGAATAGGTGCCATAGTGTCTCAACGGTGTGACAGAAATTTGACAGTATTAAAATCTTATTTTAACAGTGTTGGGTTAGTATTTAGACGTGTATATATATATATATTACCAAGACAATGGTTGCTTGTCAAAAGATCTAACAAGATTTTCTTCATCGTATAGCACCAGTATAAATAGATAAAAATGTAAAAAAGGTATAACATGTCCTCAATTCAATCATGTATCATATGATTATTTAAACTTTCAATCTGGAATTATTCTTGGTTAGTACAGATGCACAAGATTCCATTATCACGTTATAAATATTTTGTTCTTTCATGTACGGAATAACAATTTTAAATTATGAAAAGAAAGGAATTACCAAATGTATTTATTTAAAATTGGAATTTGATTTTTAGTGCAGATCCACAGCTGTTTTCAAGCCACAAAATCCAAGCTGACCGGCTTAAGACCAAACCAATAAAAATCATGTGCACTGGAAATGAAGTTGATGCTGGCCTTTGCAACATTACTGCAATTAATTTAAATTGTCCTAATAACTCATTACAGGCATTACGGTGTTGTACGTTTATCATTCTTTTTCGGATAATCATGTTTAATCGAAATGAATTAAATATTATAAATAAATATTCTGCCATATTCAGGTGTACAACCTATATAAGTTTGACGAAATGATAACCCAAAACGTCGAAGAGCAAATTTATGTGGTAAATTATGTGAGGTCAGAAAATGCTTCTTTCAAGAAAAGAGAGGGTAATAGTTAGTGAGAACAAATGATGGATAAATTCTTGACATTCAAACCCACAAAACGAACGTGATAAACAAACGACCAAGCAAATGAATAATGTTTTTACTGTTGTTCTTCACCTTGTCCATTCAACAACGAACAATTTCTGCACGTTGCTGCAAATTATAGATGGATCTGAGTACATGTTCCAGTCGAAATGATTTTTGTCGGTCACAACACATTATACAATTAATTACTGATACAAATAGGAGGTAATATCAACAAACTACACCTAATACAGGTAGCATACAACGTTCTACTTCCGATAAATAATGACAAACATAAAGAACAAACTCGGGGAGAATTCAGTGAGAGATAAAAGTTTATGTTTTCAGTCAGGAGCAATGTACGATTGGTTGACGGGAAGGTACCATCGGAAGGACGGATAGAGGTGGAACACAATAATACATGGGGACCTATCTGCAAGCAAGGATTTACCGACATGGATGCAAAAGTTATCTGCAAAATGTTAGGATTTCATGACAGGTATTCTGTTAAGGGGATGAAAAGAATTTGTATTCTCTGTGTTGCTACTTAAAATCAAATAGTTCTTGTGCTTGTGTCATTTGTCACTCATCTTACATTCTTAATGTTATAAAGATAGGATCTCAATTAAGCTTACAAATGTGTCAACACTTATAGTCTAAATAAAGTGTTCTGAAACGAGGATCTTTAGTTCAGAAATACTGTAGTTCACTTTTATACAGTAATTATTTGTAAGTGAATTTTATTTCTTGGTATTTGCATCGCACTTCATTTGGTTGGATACTGAAGGGAAACAAGATATCTACCTAAGGATATAATTTAAAGTACTTTATATCTCTACATTTACTCCTGAAGAATTAAATTTAAAATGTTATACGTAAATCCAATTTCAGCCATCTTGTTGTTGTTGTTAGGTTTGTTATTCGTGAATCAGACGCTGGATATGATTGGTATTGACCATGGCCAATGAGAAACTACATGTTTATCTCGCAAATGATGCTTCAGATAGTGTTTCTTATCTTATCCTTTCATTATAATTGTAGCTTGAAATATTTCGTCGAAGACAGGCCCAGTGCAAACGGATGGCTTGAAAATTTATCGTGCACAGGAAACGAATATGATATTGCTGGTTGTTTGTTGAATTGGAAGTTACATTCTTGTTACAACCAAAACGCTGTTGGAGTGTATTGTGGTAAGTGAATCTCAATAGTTTTGGTGTTGTGAATATATGTTTAGCAGACACCTTATAGGTCAAACTATAAGCTTCCAGTTTGAAGCGCATCTTTGAAGTCTTATTTTGAAATCAAACGTTGGTCTCTTTCTTTTAGCAGTATATAGTATCTAGTATCGCTTTTGTTATTTCTCAGTTTAAATCTCAAATTATCTTTATTTGATTATTGAGGCACCTGATATTAATATATGTAAGGTTTCTCTTTTTAAAAGGTTCGTTTAGAAAAAAAATAACCTTCGTTTAATGAATTTACAAACATTGCTAATACATGTAGATTTTACCCATATATATACAATATATGTACATTGTCAGAAAATATAAAGTTTATTTGTGTGAACCTTAGAAATTGGTAAACATGCGAGGTTTTTTGACAATGTGCTAATATTGTGTTTATCCTGCAACATATATAATTATCCTACAACTTCGCCTTTAGTTGATCAATATAGTCTGTCCAATATTGTTTTCGATATCGGGTGGGGGGGAGCCTAATAATGTCTCCGGGTACTCTCGTCCGGAGACAACTACTGTGTGTATTGCATTTTGGTTCACAGTGGTTGTGTGTCGTGTGTTCTTAGATTACGTATGAAAAACGCCATTTCTTCAAATCGTCAGTAAATATGTCTTTTACAGCTAAAACAGATAACATTTGATATACACCAATACGCAAAACTGTATTATATAATCTCATTTACTATACCAATTTTTGATCGCCACAATATATACTTTTGTGTCTAGATGGCTGAAAACATCAATCATTCAATAAAAATGTTTGATTGTAAACGTATAATTATATTCGACAGTTCCAACTCCCATTCGTCTGGTCAACGGCGGTGGACCTTGGGAAGGTAGAATCGAAGTAATGCATGATGGAAAATGGGGAACGATATGCGATACAAATTTTGGGAAGGAAGAAGCAACAGTTGTGTGTACAATGCTTGGCTTTCTACCAGGGTAAGTTTAAGGGCTCATATGTTTTAAACATTGCAGGTGGTTTAGTTTTTGTGCTGTCTTTTTCTGATTCTCTTTGGATATCTATGTTTTCACCGCATTGTCAGTGGAATTATTGCTTCGCTATTCTTTTCCGATATTTATGGGGGGTACCCAGCACTTTGACTAAAATTAATTTGGCTCGTTTTGCGAAATATTTATATATCAATTAATTTGAACTATACAATTTACGGGAATAATTTCATTTGGTAGATAGCAGTTTGACAAACACTAATTTTGATCGTGGAGTAGCTTGATTGCATTGAGGAATTTTTATTCCGAGAGCAGTCTCAGGTTTTATAAGAAGGAAATGATTTAATCAAGATTAAAGTTACAGAGTAGTAATTTACATCTTCATATTGTTATTCAATTAATATATGTCCACAACGTAAGCGTACTTAATTATATTGTGTTGTGCAAAAGAGTTTGAATTCCATAGATTTTTAAAAGCATGAATAACAACGAAAGATAATTAAGATATATTTTAGCTGCCTTTACACATAATCAAACTGACAAAATTTTGAGATAGAATTTTATATTCCTGCTACTATTTCAGGAATGTTGATGCGCATTCGAAAAATTCCTCATTCTTTGGAGCAAGTGATAAAACTATACTTTTGGACCACTTATCGTGTACGGGGAATGAGCTTGATATAAATAACTGCAGAACACAGTCATGGGGACAACATGTGTGTAGTAATTACGAAGGGGCAGGCGTTGTTTGTCGTAAGTATACAGGCATGTCTGAGAATCTTATAATTAAGTAACAATAAATCCGTTGCTTTCTAAAAAATTTTGCTAAAAATAGAAACCGAAGCATTCCCTAGGACTGCATGATGTTAAATGATGACTTTTTCGTAAAATTTTCCTGAAGAATGTATTCATTTTTATGGACAATTTTCAACTAATTATATAACAGTCTGGATAATATCTTGAAAGGCCTCATTTCAAATTAACGAATACAACATTTGCAAATATCATATAAATGTATGGTATAAATATGTTTAACTATAAGAATCATGATATAGGTAGGTAAACGGTTTTGTCATTTGTTATATATATATATTATTTCGACAACAGTTGCCTATTGTTGACTTTTCTTTGAATTCAGAATTTTGAATAATAATAATAAGGATGCTAATGTTGTGAATGAAATGTTACGAATTTCTAGCTTATAACGAATTTGTCATAACTTCACTATGTAAAACATATAATAATTAATTGTAGCATAAACAATATCAATATTATTTTCATTTTGCAAAATTTTTCTTAGGTTCTACCAACATAAGATTGTCCGGCGGAGCTCACTCTATGGAAGGTAGACTCGAATTATTAGCAAATGGATCATGGTCTACTATATGTGATAAAGGTTTTACCGATGCCGAAGCTACACTTGTTTGCAAAATGTTATCATTTTACCCTATTAATGAGTACGTAATGTAAAAAAGCAGGTTAACGTTTTTATGTTACTAGTATAGCCTTTTCCATGTATGGAGTTATTGTTTGTAATCTGTCTATTTGTCCTCATATTTGGATTTGTTAAATTTGCAGAAAATATAGAACAATGATTTGTACAATCAATTCTACTGACAAATTCATAGTTATTCATTTTTAGTACACATCTTGAAACAAGTTTCACAAACATTAGTAATAAATTGGAAAATTCACTCGTACACTCGACTAATCGTAGTCTTACAAATATTTGTAAAACAGAAAGTATCGTCTTGCTATCATGTCAAGCCTTGAAAAAACATCGAAATAATGTTTGATACATTTACGTTAATTTTCAAATGAAACGTCCTATTCACTTTCCCATATTTACGGAGCATCAACAACTGTCATCTCATCCGGCGCATCTAAGTTCACGCATGTTTTCTTGGATTTTTGTCCCTAGTCTAAAGTTCAGTATTTGATAATTTATCTTCCGTATATTTTTATTTGTATTTCTGTTCTTTCCTGTCACTTTTCTTTAAGTTTTCTTATCCATTCAGATATATAATCGAAGTATTCAAATTATTTTAGTTTCAATTTCAAAATCCTAAATAATCGATTTATTTTACAGGCAAATACTTGGCAAAGCATTTCATAACAGTTATTTTGGCCGTGGTCGTGATTTTGCCGCGTATTCTAATCTCAAGTGCAATGGTTCGGAGTCAAACTTACTTAACTGTAAACTGATTAAAGGAGGTCCTCCGGAATGTGACCATTCGGAGGATGTCGGCATTTCTTGTTATAGTAAGTGTCATGTTAATGTGTAAATTTCTAAAGATAAGGAAATAACAGCAACATACAATCTCTACATGTATGAATCGTACCCATACACATTGGTACCCTTGATCTGTTTTCTGCTCTTTGGTCTGGTTGTTGTATTGCAAATTTATTGTGAAAGTTTAATAATACTAACAATACAACATATCTGTCAAAATGTGTATAATATATATTCAGAGGAACATATCTTGGGAAAAGCGTGCAAGGTCAAAATCGGAATGGTAAAATAGTGATATTTACATTGCGAGGATTAGAAGAGTATTTTTGGTCATTTTGACATTTGAAGTTGGTCAACGTTATGTTTCTCTACTGTTCACTACAGATGAGAAATAAGTTGTTTAAATGCGCGCATAGTGCATGTGTAGTGTGAATTTAACTTCAATATGTAACCTAAAATAGTAATTGCCAATAAATATTCCAAAGCATGAGAATAATAGATTAATACATGACCTAATCCATATCAGCCAGACCACGTTACATACAGTTCTAATATATCCATATCAGACCGGGTACGTTCAAATAGCACATGAATGATGGGTTATTAGCCTGAGGTGTGCAAATATGGATTGGTCACTTCCGGTCGTTACACATATCGACAAACGCGATTAAATATGATAGAGGAAGTTATTGGGCAAGATTCAGTTAAATGATGTTAAGTAGCTTTAGACACCATTACGCCTCACCATGGAAGTACATGGTATTGGTACTAGATTGTTTGAATGTACAGGCATTAAGACTGAAAGTGTCATCTACTACTCATTATTTTCTATTTATTGTATTATCAGTCAATTCCACATCGGCTTTAAATGGCAACAACAAAGAAGAGGGTACGTTTATCACAAGTAGCTTAGGACAGTGGGGAAGCATTTGTGATCATAATTTCAAACAAGAAGGAGCCACTGTATTATGTAAAAGTTTGGGATTCTGGTATGATATAAATATAGTTTTATATTCAATTAAAAAAATATTCGCTTTCAAGTATGTAAGCAGACTAGATATAGTATAAAACAATTGTTCTTTACTGTCATATTTGATATCAAAAGCTTCACCTTTTTAATATTTATGGTATGCATAAGCAGGCTCCAAAAATAAAACCCTTCAATAGTTAACGTAAGATCCGAAATTTTGTAAAATCATAATTAATTCCAGCTTGGGTGAAAATTTATCAATGTAAACGTAGACATAATTTTACTTTCAGGAGTAACACTGCTGTTTTATATTCTAATTCATGGTTTGGAGCCGGTAATGGTACTTCGTTTAAAATAGAACCACAATGTAATGGGGACGAGGAAAACATTTTATTTTGTCAATCGGAAAAAACTTGGGGAAGAGACGAGTGTTCACATTCACATGACGTAGGGGTGAAATGTACAGCTGCGTCCATAGGTAAAAATTATAAACTTAACGTAATATTTCTAATAATACTAGTTTATGGTATTATCTAACTGCACCCAGTCATAGTTTTTTGTCTTATTGTTTCAAGTTAATGTGCACTCGTAAAAATGAAATGACCATGATGACAAAATCTGAAATCCCAGCCAGCAAGCCAACGTTGGCCCATCGTTGTCCCAACTAATCTGTCTGCGTTGGCCCAACGATGGAAAACAATGTTGGCCCAACGTTCTAAGTGCAAAGTGGTCCAACGTTGGACCAACATTTTGGCATAACGTTGAGCAAATGCTGTGCTTTATCTATACTTTCATTGGACCATCGTTGGCCCAATCGTATACTTACATTTGGTCAACGTTGGTCCGATGGCAACTGATATTTAAATGAAAATGGCCCAACGTTAAACATTAGTTCATTGACAATGGCCCATCGTTGGCCCAACACATATATTGTTGTTATAACGATATAATGTTGTACTTTTACCATATCACTATGAAATACAATACAGACAGCAGAAAAGCTTACAAATTTAATCAGTTTGTTTAAAAGGGGGCTCAATATCTTACAAACTTAAGTTGAGAAAATGGATGACAATGATCCGTATGTATTAATTATTACAATGTTGTTAGAAAATGAAATCATCAGTCAATCAATTCTAACATTTATTTTATATTTATTTTATCTTGATGTCAGTAGTACTTAGTGTCTAACGATCAGATCAGTAATAAACAACTGATATAAATTGTTTGTTTACATGCAGGCTAATGTATATATGTGTCGAATTACTTAATAAACCTTAAATTGGACTTCCACAAAACCATCTAATCATATAATGCACTAATGCAACTGGAACTGCGTATATTTCCGCGCAACATCCTTCTGACCCACATTTAGAAATGTCAAACTATCGTAGTCACGTGACATAACAAGACTTATAACAGCCGGAAATCAGTCCGCGTTTTCAAAAGTTATTCTTCCTTTAACTATTCTAAGAGTACTATTATTATATATAATACTTCATATTAATGATAAATTTATAATCTAATGTTTAAAGATTGTTTTCATTTTTACAATCCTTTGATAAACTGTCAAGTCGACAATGCGTTTTATTTATTTATTTAATAAGAGAGTTATTAATTAAAAATCAAACTGGATATTGTATTTAGGCTAATGTTCAACTTTTTTATCATATGCATGAATGTAAATATATATATTTAACATTTACCCAATAAGGCGAAAATAAGTCCAGTAATGATTTTTTCCTTTGGTATATTTGTCCTCTCTTTTTCGGTTCCATTCAGTCAATTATTATATGTAGACAGAGTAATCACACCGGACTGTAAAAGTTTACATAAAATTTTTAAAAAATGATGAAAACAACTAACGTTGGTCCAACGTAGGTACTATATATGTTGGAATATACCGTATTCTTTTACATTTGGGCCAATAACGTAAGCATACAAACAAAACGGATGGCCAACGTTGGGCTAACGTTAGCATAACAACTCCAACGGATGGCCAACGTTGGGCCAAAGTAAGCATACCAACGTTAACGGATTGCCAAGGTTGCACTCCACAAATTAATAGTACCATTTTCTATGTGAAGTGAGCTAACAAATGTCATGGTCTTGTGCCATCTTCAGAGTAAAAAATACCCATATACATATATATATATTCTGAAAGGCCATTATGTTAGCATTGTTTCAATCATGATAAAATAAATAAAAAATATCCATGGAAACCTAGTTGGCATAGCAAGATTTCAAAAATTGTCATAAAAAAAGCTTTAAAAATGTTAAATTTCACTCCACTTCGGCTTAAAATTGAGGTCTGATGCAGTGTTTCAATCCAATTGAGACTTAATTTTTCAGATTCTGCATAAAATTCCATTACATATGTGGGAAAAAAAAGGTTTACTTTTCCGGCTCTTTTTTTCGCTATTTAACTTACCAGTGCAGGTGCCGATTATCACTGTCAAAGTTTTACACACCACATGTCAATTCACAAGTCCCAGTTTATGACCTCCCATTACTTGTCAGAAGCAAAATCAGTTAATGTTTTCGTATTTTTTTAAACTAAAATCTATCCTCTTTTAGTCAATATTACAATTTTGAGGTTAAGACATTTATTATTTATCTATCATGTATTCAAACTTTACCAACTCTAATAATTAATAAAATTCTGGGGGTGCATTTCTCCGAAACTAAGACAATTAGTGGAGTGCAACCCAACCTAAGTATAACAACCCCAACGGATGGCCAACTTTGGACCAACGTAAGCATACCAACGCCAACGAATGGCAATGGTACAACCAATTCCCAACGTTGGCCCAACGTCAGCATGCTGTCTGGGATAAACTAAATGCGTGATTGTTTTTATTTTTATCGTCAGGCAAGGATGGAGTTGCACTCACTGGAGGAAATTCGAGGGGAGTTGGAAAATTGAATATAAAATATAACAATGTTTGGGGCACTGTTTGTGATACTTACTGGAATTCAAGAAACAGCGATGTTGTTTGTAGAATGTTAGGATATAGGTATGTTATTATTTTCAAACTTGACATGTTTCAGTAAACTTATATGTCTAAATCTTAAATAGTAAAGTTGAAAAGCCCTTCCTGTTGACTTAATTCGGTTTTTTAACTGATGAATGTTTACGCCAATAGATTCACGAAAAACATCTCTTAATTTTAAATGTGTACCTGCAATGGTTTTTTCGATACTTTTAGGAGAACAAACGCTTTTCGCTTGTACAATGCGTCCGAATGTGTGTTGTGTTCATCCCGTAAAATTGTTTCTTACATATGTTTTCTATCTACAATGTTGTTATGTGTAGAAATACAACGGCCAGATCATTCTCAATCCCACGAAACGGATCAGCAGTACTTATTGGACGATTAAATTGTTTTGGAAATGAATCGGACATAGGAGAATGTTATGGAAATTTTGATAAATCATCTTGTGACGACAACGTTATTGGATTAGATTGTACAGGTAAATGTACCTTGTATAATTATCAGTGATGTAGTTTAAGAATATTCAATTGATTCGATTTTCGTTATAAATTTATAATTTGATTTTCTGAAACAATTATTTGATCCATTCCTTAGCTTTGTTATGTGGTCAGCCCGGATGCCATTATGTTAAGATGATGTTTCATCTCTTTTCGTTTCCTCATTTAAATTTTTTAAAAGAGTATAATTTTGAATTTTAAAATAAACGTACGTGATTCGTTTTTTTTCAAATTATAATACATTGGCTTTTGTTATTAATTTAATAATCAGGTGGTGTAGAAATAAAACTGAGTGGTGGTAAAACGGTGGCAGATGGACGAGTTGATATAACAATTAGTGGTGTTACTGGAAGTCTGTGTGACAAAAACTTTGGAGTTACAGAAGCAAAGGTTCTATGTAACATGTTAGGATATCCGTACGTATTTATTCCTTTATTTAGAAAAGGGCACTTTTTTGTGAAGAAGATAGGGAAAAGTTAACCTTTAGCAGTCACATTTAATTTTATCTATTTTTAATCTTTTAGGAAGTAACTCAGTAGAAAATTAATTGAAGAGGGCTTCTCGTTATTACAATCTGCGTCATTTTATAGCGACCGCAGCGCTATAGGGGCATATACATTTTCTACATATTGGTCATTTAGAAAAGTCTTTATTTAATGGGGGCAGCCATATTGTGCTGAAAATATACAGAGGACGAAATTATCCTGATGATTGAATTTTTGATCAATTTAGTGGACGTGTTTTCCAACTGACAATTGGCATTCCTATGGGTACTAATTGTGCGCCACTACTGGCCGACTTGTTCATTTACTCATATGAGGCAGATTTCCTTGACCGGCTTCTTAAGGAAAAACAGAAGAAATTAGCCCGTACCTTTAATTTCAGCTTCCGCTACATAGATGATCTCTTATCACTCAACAAATCACGTTTTGGGAATTTCTTACATCTCATCTATCCCAATGAGCTCGAAATTAAGGATACAACAGACACTGCCAAGTCTGCATCTTATCTTGATCTTCACCTCGAAATTGACACCAGAGGAAGGTTGAATACAAAACTTTACGACAAACGGGATGACTTTGACTTTCCAATCGTCAACTTCCCATTTTTGAGCGGCAATATTTCAGAAGCGCCGGCGTATGGAGTATATATTTCACAACTCATACGTTATTCCAGAGCTTGTGACATATACATTGACTTCCTGGACAGAGCCCGGCTTCTGACAGAAAAGTTCCTCAGACAGGGGTACGTTGCTCCTAAGCTGAAGTCATCCTTATTAAAGTTTTATGGGCGTCATCATTACTTGGTTGACAGGTATGAAAAAACCGTTTCCCAAATGAAAATGGACCTGTTCCATTGATATTATCCCTTTCGCATGTCGGATTTGACATGGACAGCATGGCGGGTGTCCTGCAGGAAGCAGATACTACTTGCTCTTCCGGAGCACCTGAGTCTACCCCCGGTTTTTTGGTGGAGTCCATGTTGTTCATATGTTTTTAGTTTTTAATTGTAGTGCATGTATTGTTTTGATCTTGTCTTCGTTGTTCTCCGGAGTTTGTCAGTTGTTACGATTTTTCTCTCCTTCGAATATCCCTTTGGTATTTCTTGACTTTACATACTAAGGCTAGTTTCGTTCACCGGAAACGGAAATAAGGGAAATAACTTGCTTTAAATTATAATTTTAGAATCAGAATCGTGATACCGGAAATGAGTTTCTGGAAAGGTCTATATCTATGCTCGCATCATTGGCCACGCCAACAGCATATTAAATATGTTTATAGCAGAATATAGAGCTAGTATTAAATGTATATGTTTATAGTATGGACGTATTGGATAAATTTAATAGTTTCATATTTCTAATATAGATAATTTTGAAACGAACTATTTTATATTTTCACAATGTATTTTAATTTCTAGAATTGACATGTTTATTATTTCAATATCATGTTTAAACCAAGAAAGTATTGTCGTACAGGAGACATTTTAAGGATGCTCGCTGGTCATGTTTTGGTCTTTTTGTCAGATTTTCGGAATCCTCGTGTTTTATCCATTTCTTAAACATGAAACTTTTTGCCATAAACCCACACTTTTTCTTTTATAATTCAATCATGTATACCTTAAAATGGTATTTGACAAAATTTTATGAAATCCTTTTTATTTTTTCGTACATCTTTGAGAGACTGAAGTTGTCAATGCAAAGACAATGAAAAATCCAGAGAAAACCAATTTCCTGGAATTTTCAAGGCCGTATAACTCTGAAATGAGCACATGAACCTATATTTTTTCTTGCTTATTTGTTTACTCTTCATATGTTCTCTCAAACTAAAACACCTATTTCAAATCCTATATTTATTTCCTATTAGACCAGCGATCATCCTTAAGTAAATTTTAAGACGCTACATGTGAACATTTTTAATTTCCAGAAATACTTTACCTTATTTCTATCATCTACCAACTATTGAATTTCACACTGTACCATTTGGTATTGATAAGCTAAAATGTAGTGGCTGGGAGGAACATATTTCTCAATGCACATTTTCAAAAGCTGCCAGATGCGAACACCATTTCGGTCATCTTAAATGTTTTGGTAAGAAAATTTAAAACTTGTCAAACACATGAATTTATATGTTTGTGTTATATGTAACATGTATAATTTTTATCTAAAATCCCCATCAAATATATGATATGACATGGTTCTTTGGCTTTAGGGGTGTTCGAATATCATATATTTATTTGGTTATTGTGTCTAATTCCAACATTGTTTGTCTTCAGCAAAGTAGATGAGATATCACACATGACATTTGAAATATGCAGTGCATCTAAAATGAAATTTCGGTTGTATTCGCAGGAGAAAACTATAATATTAGGCTCTTACATAATGTACTAAAAGTGCATACATTGTATATGGCCAACGGGCTAAATAGACATTTTTGTATTTTAAAAGACTTTTCTCCTCCGAGTAAATGTAATTTTCTCATTTTACTTGTTTTAGATCGTTAAATTTGCTTTCAGATTGTATTCAAGTTTTCAGGACAACAACCGGCAGTTTCACATCCAACAACTATCCCGGAATATACAGTCCTAATACCGATTGCTTATACATAATCAAACCACCCACTGGCCTGTATTCTCTAGATGTAGATGTTCTACAGATGGCAGATACGGGAGACTTTATTGATGTAATATATTTACGTAATACATCGCACATTACGTTGCACATCCAACATGTTGTCCAATAACTATCCCAGAATATGTAATCCTACTAAATAATGCTTATACATTATCAGACATCCAACATGGACTCTGGGTACAGATGTTCTACAAATTGCACATACGGGAGACTTTATTGACTTTATTAATATATTCAAGTAATACCAAAAAAAATCGTGATGAAACAGTTTATAACACTCATATGTAAATTGTACCATTTTTTGGTCTTTATATGAAATTATGATTATAATTATTAATCTCTGGAAATATGCAAAAAAATAGCAGAATATATTTGCTAAAACAAAGCTTGTGGTTATTTTATATCGTAATTTCTGAATAATTTCAGGTTAGAAGTAGTCCATTCGGAACCAGATTGGGGTATTACTCAGCTTCATCTTTCATACCAACAGCCATTTCTGACGAATTCTGGATCAGATTCAAAACAAATGATAAAGGAAATGCAAGAGGGTTCAAACTCCACTGGACACGTACGTCTAAATAATTAGTTTCTATATCAAGATTCAATGAAGGAGTTTACATATTTGATATATATCATGTATATACTTATATAGTTAAAAATTAACCGATTTATTTAGTGGATTTTGAAAAAAAAAACGGTTATACTATTCCCCTATAACTGTATTTTAACCTGTCATTTGGCTCAACATTATGGGTTATCGTTATTGATTTACAGTCAGGATCTACTTTGAACCCATGAGATATAACAATTAAATCTACACGAAACTACAGAAATTGTATTAACGTAATATATCTTATTTATTAATCAGTCTGGTGTTAAGGATGATCGCTCGTCTAATAGGAAATAAATACAGGATTTGAAATAGGTGTTTTAGTTTGAGAGAACATATGAATAGTAAACAAATAAGCAAGAAAAAATATAGGTTCATATGCTCATTTTAGAGCTATAAGGCCTTGCATTGAAAATTTGCTGGAAATTGTTTTTCTCTGGATTTTTCCTTGTATTTGCATTGGCAACTTCAGTCTCTCAAAAATGTATGAAAAAATAAAAAGGATTTCATAAGATTTTGTCAATTACCATTTTATGGTAGATATGATTGAATTGTAAAAGAAAAAGTGGGGGTTCATGGGCAAAAATTTCATGTTTAAGAAATTGATAAAACCCGAGGATTCCCAAAATCTGATAAAAAGACCAAAACATGACCAGCGATCATCCTTAATCTTCTTTTTTTATTATTATTAATTGTGTTTTCTACTGCTAGAGTAGAGAGATAATCATTTTTTATTCTTTTCATTTGCAATATAAATAATTTCTTGTGCAGCATTTTCTTTATCGGATGTTATAACTGTGAATTGTGAGCCAGATCACTGGGGAGCTGCTCTTAATATCACGCTATTAGAAATAGTGCATCAGCAATTGAATTACTCGGATATTCTGTTGTCTAATATGACAAGCTGTTTTGGTCAGATTGTGGGTGATGTTCTTATTTTTGGACAAAGATACGAGCAATGTGGATCATCATATAATGTAAGTTGCGTAGTTTTTATTCAATTTCCTTTACCAAAAAATCACAAATCGGAAGTAAATTCAATTTTTTCATAAAAACGCACTTATAAAGGGTTATTAGTGGAAAATAATGTTAGAATTCCTAAAACTTATAATGAAAAATGCTATCCGTTTGAAACATCGGGTATTTATCTGAATAGTCTATGGTTCAGCTTTCATACCTTCATATTAGGTTTAATTATGACCCGTCTGTAGTGTTCAAGGCGAAAATTATAACGCAGGCGTAATTAAGTGAGCATACTTCAAAGCCAAAAATATTAATTTAAAAAGTGTACTGGTTAGAAATGAACAAACCGATGGATGATACCAGGGCTGATATGGAAAATGCCATGTAATGATCTATTTATCAAATATTTAAAAACATTAAAAAATAATTTTATATTTTTAAAAAATGGAGAGAAAAAACAAACAAACAAAGATATGGATTTTCAAGGGCCAATACGGATTTTGGAGTGCAAATATGGATTTTCGGGGGCCATTATCGATATTGGCCCTGATGGCCAAGGACAAATAACCGACTCCGACCTCCCGCTATTATTGGACATGCAAAAACGTACATATTAGTACAAAACATGTTATTATGTATTGAATTTTACCAACTTGTATAAAAATGCTATACATTAAGTTTTCGTAATTAACATATCAGCAATATAATTGGTAATGAGCATTACAAAAAGATAAGGGTTAAGGTGCTCAAATTACAATGCATAATATTTTAATGAAAAAGATTAGGCATATATTAGATTACTTAGCACATTTTTATTCAATTTACCTCGAGAAAAAAGTTATATTCTATATTGTAAAAGTTTAATTAATTCCTGATAACTGAAGTGTTCTTTTCCAGGTCTCGAGCGGCTATATAACCTACCATAATAACATAACTTATTCGTCAGATGGTGGTCAGTCATGGTCTATACCTATTGACTGTAAAATGATAAAAACAAAACGCAACTTACATGTACCGACAGATTTATTATTTGGAGAAGCTACAGAAGACTTGGAGGTGTTAGTTATATATATACACGAATGATTAAAAATGTTGTTTATTCGTTTAAGTTTTTAAATTACAGTCAAACCTGTCTATAAAGGGCACCCAAGGGACCAGAAAAAAGTGCCGTTTATGAGAAGTTGCCCTTTATACAGAGGTTAATTTTACATGCTTTGTTCATGAATGGGACTTTTTCACTGTGACCTTTATTGACAGTAAATTGCTATATAGAGGTGCCCTTTAAAGCAGGTTGACTATAATATATAATGATTATGTAGAAAAAAAACAGGAAAACTCATCAGTAAGACACTCAGTTGTGTCACAAGACTATCTACAAAAGAGAAAACTACACATTATTCAATGTTAAATAACTATTTTCTTGCCTTATACAAATGTAAGTAAAACAGGTATCAAAAATGTGTACAATATGCACGTTTGTTCCAGTCATTATTGTTCAGGCCATTAGATTCACATCGCTCAAGCTTAGCTGTATGGCTCTGTAGTATTTCAGTATTTTTTTACATATTTTTGATTTTAATATACTTATACCAGCATGCAACAGATACATCATACTGCATATTTGGTGGAAGGGAGGGGAGGGGGGGTGTTATTGAACATCATTACGAACTGCTGCTATACGGGTTGGTAATAACTAAATGTCATAAAACTGCTAAAATACCAGTTGTACACGGAGTACACGAACTACACGTACATTCCAACTCATAAAACCCGCATTGCTGCTTTATATCATCCAAACATGAAAATAAACACATATGGCATGTGCTTACAGTCTTTAAAACACATACACGTAAATAGTAAACATTAACACGTGGTCCAAATCCACTTTTAAAAGTGCACTGTAAATTTTCATAAATATATCGTTTTTTTTTTAAACTTGGAGGTATTTATAAAAGATGCCATTTATTTACAGTTGTATTCATATATTAGACAGTTGGTTATTTTTATACAATTACACCTAAGTACAAGCAACTTACTATTAGTTTTTTTTATCATTATGGTAAACTATTGAAATCTTGGAAATTTTTAAATTAAATATTTACTTTCACCAATGTTCATTTCAGATAAAGTTACAGAAGGAAAGTACTTTATGAGTGAAAGAAAATTAAACGCAAAAGATGAAATGTTGACTTAAAATTATGTTTGACAAGCCCTATGAGGATAACATATCTTTCAAATATTATACTTATAAATAAATTTATATATGTGTATCAATCAAAGTGTTTGAGTTTTTTAGTTGTGGAATTTGTTTTAAAAAATAGCAGTAGATTTTATTTCTATCTCACATAATAATCGATTGCTACTTTTAGTGAAAAAAAGTTATGCCCTAAACAATCAAGAAAATATGAGGTGTTTTGTTTATGAAATAAAATACAGAAGGAAAAAATACAAGCTCAAAGATCAGTATTAATAAACAACAAATAAAAGAACTGTAAGACAATTTATGAATATAGTTCGTAAAACATAGCCATGGCACTTTAAACTAATGCCAGGACGGTTAGAAAATACATAAACACAAGAATCCAGACTCTCCTGTCCGAATATACCGGTATTTGCTGCACAAGTTACAAAAAATGACTATAAATACTGCCGTTCTTGGTGTGGAGACGGATATATTGGGGTGAATTTATAAGGGTAATGGGTTCTCAAACGAGTTTAAAATGAAGACTGGGCAATCTTCAACGAGTTTTTAAAATTCACGTCTTTCAAGTCCGAGTGCAGCGCAGCGGAACGAGGGCAAAGACGCTGAATTTTAAAAACGAGTTGAAGATTTTCCAGTTCTTCATTTTTGAACGAGTGTAAGTACCTATTTCTTCCGTAAAAACAGGGGTTTTAAGCCTCGCACAACTATGTATTTTCAGTATGAACAACCGAAAAGTCATAGTAACGTTACGTTTGCATGATTGGTCATGAGTCGCAATAAACGAATGTATTAAGGATTCTCATTGGACGTCATACCGAGTGAAGACGAGCGCACGTGAAGTCGTCTCAACTCGAAATCGGCCATTTACGGAAGAATATTTATTCTTCTCTGGCCAGTTGTCTAGTCTGATAACCGTAATGGGCATAATCTGCGAGTGGAAAAATGAAACATATCAGTAACAACTTGTTATACAGAAATACCATATTAATTATTACAACAAAAAACTTCATAAATAATGTTACCACTTTTGGTTAAAGATGTACTCTTAATTTCTTGGATGATGCTCCATCTATGTTTCATTTTCATTAGAGAGCAACCATTTGATTTTTATGGGCTAGGATGAAATGATTGATCCTGCCTAATTTTTTTCGTCGAAATTTTGGTCCTGCGTTTTTTTTGTTTTTTGTTTGTTTGTTTTTTTTTTTTTTTGGTTGCTATTGCGGCCTAAATTTTTATTTTAATTTAAACCAAAAATAATCGACACAGGTCCTGCATTTTTTTCACACCTAAAGTGATCCTGTCTTTATTTTGCCAAAATCCTGGTCCTGCCTTTTTATTTAAAATTTGACCACCCCCCCCCCCCCTCCATAAGAATTAAATGGTTGCTCCCTTAGATGAAAGCATCGCCACCACATTTTAAATGTTCGTCCCCTTAAACTACAATGTTAAAACTTTTAACATTCAAACTTTATAGAAATGATCATTGGGAACCTCTACAAAGATTGCTATTTTCGTATATATACCGATCAAGTGGTATATGGTGGCTTCGGTGGCACAATGGCTTGCATTAATACCGCTGAAATTCAAAGCTTCATCATCTCTAAAACTACAAAACCGATATTAACAATACTTATCACTAGGAATAGTGTATATATGGAATGTCCTTTATATAAAAAAAAAATAAAAATACTTTTTATCTATTTATTTTTTACTGCAATATCACACAATTTCATTTCTGTCACTAGTATTTTTTAAATTTATTTATGCATTTTTTTACATTTTATTGTTTTTAATTTTTTAATTTTATTTATTTATTTACTTTGTTTGTTTGAATTTTTTTCTTAACCTACACAAATCTCCGTATTTCCTACACGTTTCCATCCCGATTAAAGAACGCACATATACATTTATTTATCCATTAGCATCTAACAGTTCGCAGGCACGCGGGGCACGTACACACAGAGACCAAGTACACAGTGAGGCCAAACGTCATCATACTATAAATAAATATATGAATATGCTCAGAGATAAAAATAAAACACCGCACGCTACATTTATATTTTGGTTTTCACGAAAGGAAAAAATAATATAAAAGTATTATAACATGATTTATAACAATGAAATTAATTAATATCTACATCTGTTAAACAATTATTTTTAATCATGATTTAGCCGTTATTGTTTTTGTTTTGTTTTTGTTTTTACGCTTCGCTGGGTTTCAGAGGCCTTCTTTATTTACCAACCGGGAGGGAAGGGGGGTCTGGATAATATTAGGGGGTCTCGTCCTGTAACATAGGACCTCTGTGCGATATTTTTCATACATATTTCTTTTCTTTTTACTTATTTTGATATTATTTTAAGGGGAGTCAAATTTACGGGATGAAACATTTTCGGGGAGGGCTAAATTTTGTTTTTAGTGATGTTAATTTTGTCATTTCTTGAGATGACACATAAAATATGCCTTGATTAATGCTTATGTTGAATAATTATCTGTGAGTAATATATTATCTACCACAAGTGGTAAAAATGGGAATTTGTCAAGCTGTATCTGTTCGTTCATTTGCTTGCGGTCAAAATATAATTTTAATTCATGCATATATTATGAAAAGCTGAATCCATCACTTGAAAAATTAAACTGTTCTGCAAGATCTCAATCGATTCTATTTTTCTTGGTAAAAAAAACCGACATTTGAAAATTCAGTGAATGGTGGAAGAAGAGATATACTACAATTATTAAATGATTCAAAAAGGTGGAGGTGAAATAAATTTTGAAGGAATAAAGCATTCTCTTGTTTCCAATAAATCTTTCACAATGCAACAATCTACATGATTCTGTAATGTTGACAACAAACGTACAGCTATTAGGGAGCACCCATTTGATTTTTAGGGGGGGGGGGGCATGGAAGGAATTTGAAAAAAGGCAGGATGCACAATTTGTTTGGTGAAAAAAGGCAGGACCAAAAATCCTCAGAAAAAAGGCAGGATAAAAAATGTAGTTAAAAAAAAGAAAAAAGGCGGGACTTAAAATTACTTCCATGCGCAGCCCCCTCTCCAATATAAATCAAATGGTTGCTCCCTTACTGATGTACTCTCTTTATCTCAAAACTCCTTATACCTCAAAGTCATTTTTCGTCACAAGGGATACATTTAAAACATCACAAAACTATAAGACAGTGAAGATTTCAATAATCATATCACATCTTTTATCACCTGGGACGAACCACTTTAAACGGATATACTATAATGAATACGCATTTTAATTTGTGTGTTGGGGTGGGGGAGGGGGGGGATAAATTATATTAATGTAAGATTGAAGAGGGTCATATTTTCATTTATCAGATAGGGATATCACTATTGTTTTTGATAGATGCTGTAAGAAAAAATCCAGACCCCTCATATAATTAATGACCGGCCCTCGGTGCATATCTTTTGACATACCACGCGGAAGAAAACTAAAATGATATTTAAATTGAATGCCAAAAGTTAATTGTCAAAATTGAAAGCAGATGTAATATAATTTTATGATTTTTTCAAATTGTTTTTCAAATTGTTTTACAAAATGCTTTGATGCGTATCATTTTATTATCTTTTAAACACATTTCATATTCGATATGTCAAACGCCACCTCATTAATTTTTCTCCCTACTGAAGTTAGTAGGTAATCTATAAATAAATTCACATGATGCTATGCTTTTATCGATGACGTACTTCTTGTCCTGTAGTGTCTGACTGTCTCTCTGTGGACTGTCTCACGGTGTACGTGCACTGTTGACTGCCACTCTATTTATTTACAAATCGAAAACGAAAGTAGCATACATCATTGAACATTCCGTTATTTTGAATGTTTCAGTTTGTAAGTATTATAGATAATAAGAAAATAAATGGAAATGGCGAGCTGTCAAAAGGGGCGTAAAACGACTAAAATGTATGAAATACACAAGTCCAACAATTATAATTGGCAAGTGTCCCTAGAAAGATAAATTTCCGTATTATTGATATACATCCTGCTTCCTGTGGGGAATGTTATCAACCACGTTTTACAGAAGCGGAAATTAATATATATACACACACATTTAGTTGCATTTTGAATTTTTATTCGGAAACAGATTTATTGTAAGTTGATTTCTTCCATTTCTTGTTGCACACGTAAGTTCTTCGGTGATATTATAATAATAAGTGACATTTCAAAATGTAGTTTTAACTATAATGTATGTAATTAAATGGTGGGGTGATTTTTTATTTTTAGTTTATTTTATTACTTTTTGTGTATTTTTAAGGAAGGAAGACTTACTACTTCTTATATACAATGTACTGAGACTCCATATATAATGTACTGAGACTCCATATACAATGTACTGAGACTCCATATACAATGTACTGAGACTCCATATACAATGTACTGAGACTCCATGTACAATGTACTGAGACTCCATATACAATGTACTGAGACTCCATATAATACAAGTATGTACTGAGACTCCATATACAATGTACTGAGACTCCATATACAATGTACTGAGACTCCATATACAATGTACTGAGACTCCATGTACAATGTACTGAGACTCCATATACAATGTACTGAGACTCCATATAATACAAGTATGTACTGAGACTCCATATACAATGTACTGAGACTCCATATAATATGTACTGAGACTCCATATACAATGTACTGAGACTCCATATACAATGTACTGAGACTCCATATAATACAAGTATGTACTGAGACTCCATATACAATGTACTGAGACTCCATATAATATGTACTGAGACTCCATATACAATGTACTGAGACTCCATATAATATGTACTGAGACTCCATATACAATGTACTGAGACTCCATATACAATGTACTGAGACTCCATATAATACATGTATGTACTGAGACTCCATATACAATGTACTGAGACTCCATATACAATGTACTGAGACTCCATATAATACAAGTATGTACTGAGACTCCATATACAATGTACTGAGACTCCATATAATATGTACTGAGACTCCATATACAATGTACTGAGACTCCATATACAATGTACTGAGACTCCATATACAATGTACTGAGACTCCATATACAATGTACTGAGACTCCATATACAATGTACTGAGACTCCATATACAATGTACTGAGACTCCATATACAATGTACTGAGACTCCATATACAATGTACTGAGACTCCATATACAATGTACTGAGACTCCATATACAATGTACTGAGACTCCATATAATACATGTATGTACTGAGACTCCATATACAATGTACTGAGACTCCATATACAATGTACTGAGACTCCATATAATACAAGTATGTACTGAGACTCCATATACAATGTACTGAGACTCCATATAATATGTACTGAGACTCCATATACAATGTACTGAGACTCCATATACAATGTACTGAGACTCCATATACAATGTAATGAGACTCCATATACAATGTACTGACATATACAATGTACTGAGACTGAGACTCCATAATCAGTGATTGTGAAAATAATGTAGCGTCAGTCTCCTTTTCTTTATCATCCTGTCAATCAGTATGTTTTATACTATATTAATTGAGCGTCAGGAAATCAGTTATTAAACAGTGCCGTCATGATCCACTGGGGGGAAGCTGTGGTTAAAAGTTTAAAGTTACGCACAACCCACTTAATTTAGAACCAATGTAGGTGGAAATAAAACATACGCACTTAACAACGGTACTTGACTTTTTGACGTGTTGGTAGATAAAGATTAGTGGATTTGATCTTAGAAAACATCAAGCTTCTGTTGCCGAACTATATGCATTTTTAGAGTATTGTGCGACTTAAAAATCATATTCATAGTTATAAATCCAATATTGTTTTCAAAACATCAAATGCAGTAATTTCATTGGCTAATAGCAACTTGAGTCCTCCCCGGGGAAAGTTACCGGCTATCCACTTTTGCAATAGAAATCCTTTTTTTTTCTTTTGATGTTTTATACATTAATTTGCTTTAAAGATGTGGTGAACGAAAGTCATGGTCTATAATTTGGAATGTGATGTTCAGTGTACCATATTTGAGAAATAAGAACAAGAAATCCAAGTTGTATCAAAGGGGGAAGTAGGTAGATGTTTGCTTTTTTACAGTAGGTCCATTGTGATATTAATATATATAATTAAATGTGATTCAGGATTCTCAGGAGAAGGGATAGTACATTGAATTTGAAAAAAAACGCGACGAAATGAGGGAAACTTAAACTACCTTTGATATTTCTTGAATGCTCTTAGTAAAAATGATGTATACAGTGGCTATAGCTTACCTCTTTCTAAAGGTAAGGCAACTATTTTCTTCGATTTCATATGAAGCTTTCATAATTCAGAAAATAATTCTAATTTTATTGTTCATTCAATAAGCATTCATTGGTATATCAAACTATCCAAAATAGAAGTATGGCTAAATTTGCACCGTTCTTTTACTTTTGCAGTCGGATGAGATACTTTGTAGGAAAAGGGATAGGTCTCATAAATAACGCTATGTCTTGCAAAATATTTCAGTTTATATAGAGAACTTTTAAATTATTTCATTTTTGATCGGGGCCTCGGTGGCCGAGTGGTCCAGGTAGTTCGTCATGACTACTAAAGATCACTAGCCTGTCAACGCTGAGGTTGTGAGTTCGAATCTCACAGGTGTCGGGGTGTGTTCGACTTCAATCTTAATTGACATGGATTGCCAATTTTCCTACCGAAGGTCGGTGGTTTTCTCCGGGTACTCCGGCTTCCTCCACCAATAAAAACTGGCCTCCGCGAAATAGCCAAATGTGCTGAAAACGGCGTAAAACCCCAACTAAACAAACAAACAATCATTTTTGATCGGGACCAAATGAGATATTCATATCGATATTTTGGTCCATTTCTGTTCTAGACTATTTTCGGATATCTCAATTCATTTATTATACTAGAGGTTCCAGTGGAAATTGTCAACTGTAAATAACTATACGATAAAATAGCATTTTCAAATATTTTTAGGCTATGCAACTGCCTCACTGCATGCCTCAATGGAAGCTACGCCACTGTGTCCTGGATCTGGACCTTTATAAGGTGGGACAGACAGACGGACGGACGAACCAAACGCTATATAACCCTCCCCATTTCCGTTGGTCAAGTCGATAACAAAAAATCCCGAAAAATCAAAATAACAAAAAAAAAAAGAAAAAAAAAAGAAAAAGATAAAAAAAAGGAAAAAGTTAAAACACAAAAACAAACTGATGTCGGAATAACTTCTAAATTTGGAACAAAATTCTAAGATTATAGGAGGTAGGAAAAAATTCGAGGAAAGAAAAATTCCATGATCCGTGAATAACTTCTGTATTCCTATATTGATCCGTTTCATTATATCTACATACACGAGTCTAAAACTTTCTGCTAATATAGAATTTGTTTTACAGAAATCCGCATCACTGACTATGCATGATCTCGAAATCCGATATACAAAACCACCACGAGAAAAAAAGATTATGAAAAATGTGCAAAAGTATTCAGGACGAGAGACATTTCTTATTAAACTGTAAAATAAACCAAATTTTTTTCTAATATACTTAGTAGATCATCATTCAAATACTTTTACTCAAGATGAAAAACTTTCCGATCTCATAAATCTATCAAACGTAAGAATTATTGAGGTCAGAAATTTGTTAATCTGATCATGCAATTGTAAATTATGTGTACAAACGCGCTTTTTTATGTGTTTCCCTGCTTTGTTGGCCCGATTGTAAGCTCGACTGAAGTTGCCCTTCTTGTCAGCTGCGTTGGATTGTCTGTGTGTGTGTGTGTCTGTCTGTCCGGAGCAAATCGACCCCTTAGCATTGATCGAATTTAATGAAACTTGGACACAAGTATCCCAAAATGACCTTGTTGTGCACCTCACAAGATGGTTGCTAGGCGACCAGCGGTTGCTTAGCAACCACGGAAAGTATTTTTGAAACGCCCATATCTCAGGACTGAGATCGAAATTCAAAATTCGACTTCCAGGGTTTTATTAAGTAATATGCAATGAACATTGTATGAAAAATTCGGTTTGATTCGATAATTTTTTATGGAGAAGATAGGTTTTGAAGAGACCCCCCTCGTGGTGGTCAAACTATAAAAGTGCCAAAAAACATAAGGAAGCCCTTCATCGCCAAAAAAAACTGACACTTTCTGTGAAGAATGTTGAAAGAACTTCAAATGCGTAAACAGATAGTTTCTGGATGTGGCTTTGTTTCCATTCTTGCCTGACTTGCCTGCTGACTGCTGCCTTCAGCTGTGTATTTATTCTCTTATGACAATCGGACCAGTGCAGCCAACGGGCATGTTTTGTATATGTGTCATAAACATATAGAATAGAGAATGGAAACGGGGAATGTGTCAAAGAGACAACAACCCGACCAATGAGCAGAAACAGCTCAAGGCTACCAATGGGTCTTCAACACAGCGAGAAAATCCCGCACCCGGAGGTGGGCCTCAGCTGGCCTTAAACAATAATGTATGCAGCAAAATGGACGCACACTAAACTCCGAAACATAAAATTAACCAAAATTAAAAAAAACATACAAGAGTAACAAAGGCTCGAGGTTCCTGACTTGAGACAGGCGCGAAAAGATGTTTTGTGAGATATCAACCCCCACCCCCCCCCCCTCCCCCCCTATGCATATATGTTTGATACCAATAAAGGTATATTAATTTTTTTACAAACTCAAAAACACAAACACTTTAGAGTTTCGTTGTTGAACTTGTTTCTTTTGGTTTAAAAATAGTTTTAGTTTTTTATAGCTCTCAGATCATTCTACCAGTAACAGATGGGCAACGACCAGTCTGTCGAGGGAGGATCTTCTCACCAACCAAAGGAAATATTTGTTCAGCTTTTAACCAATGAATCTGCAAACAAGACTGCTGACGTCATCATTGCCTTTGTTGACACCAGCTGGAATCACGAAGACGAAATACTCGGGGGTTTAAGAAAACTTGGTGGAAATAAGTTTTCCTCCGAATGGAGCAAGTTAAAGCAAAATAAAGCTAATAATTGTCAGATTGGGGATGTATTCCTTGTCGAGCCCGGAAGTCTCCCATGTCGTCACGTGTTATTTGCTGTTTGGCGTGAAGGACATGGGACAGAGGCAACTGATGTCCAAGTGAACTTTATAGTGAATAATATGCTAGAAAGGGCCAAGAGCTTGGAAGATGATATTCACAATATTGCAATTCCATTAGGATGTGGTTTGTGTTTTAATTGTTTTTTTTTACAAAAAAGCTAAAAGTTTCCAATCAGTCTTTGATGCATTGGAGAGAAGACTAGAATGCATATTACATGTAGATAAAAGTTGAAATTTCTAATTTTCAAAGTAGGAAATACAACACAAACAAAAGTTACAGGAAACCAAATAATATTTCATTTATTAAATGACTTCAAGATTAAAAAAAGATAATTTATATAAGAATTTTAAAATTTCAAACACAGTTTGATTTTAATAAAATACACGGTGTCGATGTCTTTCCATTTAGGATCCCTCACGCGCTTTAAAACGTTGCCATGCTCCTTCGTGATTAGGTGAAGGATCCTTTCAATAAAAACAAGGGGTTTGACCAGAAAGTCCACTGCAAATTTTAATTGATATCTGTATAATTGGGTTATGAATCAATTTAAATAGCTGGAGGAATGAGTAAATAAGTACGTTTTAATTTTTTGTTCAGCTATTACAGATACAGGAATAATTCTTAACAAAATGAGAGAATCTCTTTGCAAATTGTTGATTTTTACAAATTTGTTCCGCTTTTTAGCTGTCGCAATTACTGAATTTGCCGTGGTTTAAACGGTTAAAAAGTCTTTATGATAATTGTGTTGAAAACGAACATAATTTAATATAACCAGTGGAAACGGATCTTTAAGATGTTGCGGAAGGTGTTAGGGTATATCTAGTCAGTCGAACAATTATCTAAAAAAAGAAAAGACGGTTTATACGCATGCGATCACAGTGAATTCCAATTATTGTATGAAAATCATTGTACCAAACTAGTCACTTTGAGGAGACCATATTGATAGACATCGACAAAAGAATACCAAAGCGACAAAACCGCGGGAAAAGTCCGTTAATTCTAAATCCAATGAAAAAACAAAGTCACGAGAATGGAACATAACAAACAAACGCCACAATGACATATATATAACTAAAGAAATAAAAGACATATTATAAACTAAGCTAAAATAAAATAACAAAACAGCACAGAAACTAAGGCACTAGCAGTGTAAACTCCGACTAAAACCGAGAGTGACAGCAGGTGTTCCGGAAGTGCAAGAATGTCCTGCTCCCGTTATAGACATCATGAAATAAGACTCCAGATTTTATTGCACTACGTAGACCGAGATTCTTCTAACATCCAATTGCCTTTTGACCCGGGGTATTTGCATAAACAAAACAGTTAATGTTGAGAATTCAATCAGGTGACATATCTTTTTCCGGACTGTTACTTTGTGAGTTAGCAGGTTAAAAATCTAGCTCAGTGTGTATATATAGTACAAACTATAATTATATTGATATTGTCTGATTGATAATGACCATTATTTGGAAGTCGATAACATATTTATAAGATATGTCATACCTTTCTTTCTGTTTGAGGTAACGACAACAGGCCACAAACTTTAACGTGTTTTTTGTTACAGGTATGAACATGGAGACACATGTTAAAATTATGAACAACGTGTTTTTGTGGTTGATGGCTTTTAGTTCGGAAACAGTTACACATTTGCATTTCCTAGCTTCCAACAGTTCCGTTGAGGATATACTTAAAAATACATTACAAGGATTTAAAGACTTTACTCAACATAACATGGTAGAAGAAACGCAAGGTGAAGAGGAGAGCAGCAGCCAATCAAATGACTCAGAAACATCCGAAGATGACACTTTGCCGGAAGAGGACGCTCCTCAAAATAAAAAACGTTTTGTGCCACGGAACGTAGCAGCCGTTACCAATGGCCAAACGCGTACGATTGTAAACGAAAGACTGGGTGATTCATTTAGTAATCTTAGGGGTTCTAGAATGTCATCAGAAAGTAGTGAGGAAGGAATACCCTTTAAAAAACTTGTTGATAAGTTTCCCGAAAAAGAAAGCATATGGAAATATTACACAGGATCTAGAGACATTTTTGATAGTATCCGGGTACGGAAACGACCTAGATCTGTTCACATTGATGAAGAGGCACTAGAATATGATTTTCACTCTGGAAGACCGGTTAGAAGGACGTTGTCACAATCTAGCGTAGATGATGTGAAGCTTGACCATTTGAACTTTGAACCAAAACGTAAAGTAAGACGAAGTCGACGAAGACGCAGTGCAGTACCAGAAAATCAAATAGAGGAGGAAAATTCCGAATTCTTTTTCTGCAGTATCTGCCAGTCCAAGAAGAGAGAATCTTCTAAGCGGGTCCTACAGAAATGTGGGCATGAATTCTGTTCAGATTGTATCAATAGATATTTTAAGGAAGTAAAACCACGCTGTCCCAACTGTAATGAATTTTATGGCATACCTTTGGGTAACCAGCCATACGGAGTAATGTCATACAGAATTATAAACCAGTATCTGGCAGGTTTTCCCGGAACTGACACCATTGTTATAGAATATGACATTCCAGATGGAACTCAAACGGTAAATATGGTTATAAGTACTTAAATAATGTTTGGGTTTAGGATTTTAATTTCTATACAGAATCGTTGCATACCACATGTAGATGCGCAATAAGGTTTTAGAATTTTGATTTTCTAAACATGGGGCCCACATGGGTTGAATTTCGAAAATTTGGAATTCAAGCTTGTAACCTGAAATCGTCTTTCATTTTTCAATTTATGCATTTTATTTCTATACAGTATTGTCATGCACCATATGCATACGCGCAGTAAGGTTTTAGAATTTAGATTTTCTAAAATTGGGGCCCACAGGAGTCGAATTTCGAAAAACTATCAATTTATGCTTGTGACATAAACTCCTCTTTCATTTTACAATTTATGCATTTTATTTCTATACAGTATTGTCATGCACCATATACAGATGCGCAATAAGGTTTTAGAATTTTGATTTTCTAAAATTGGGGCCCACATGAGTCGAAATTTTAAAATTTTAATTTAACCTTGTGACCCTAACTTCTCTTTTAGTTTGCTTATATTTAGTATTGTTCTACACTATATTTAATTGCACAATAAGGATTTAGAATATCGATTTGATCCGGGGGCTCACACAGGCCAAATTTCAAAAATTGTCCGTTTAAGTTTGTAAACTAAGGTTTTTTTCATTTTTCATTAGGTTTATTGATTTAATTTCTGTATAGAATGACTGCATACTATTTTTGGATGGGAATAAGGTATTATATTTTTGACTATAGATAAGTGGCCCAACGACTTAGAGGGGGTGCGGGGATCACTGTCGATTCCGACAGTCCAGATTTCTAGTTAAAATTATTTTGATACCGAATATTACATTATTATGTCTGGACAAAAAGCACTCACTAAATTAAATGAATAACTAGAAAGCTTATTGCGCATCTACAGGTGGTATGTAACCATTCTATTGTTACTGCCAGAAATCACATTTAAATTGTAACCAACAAAAAAACACAAATCAATAATAAAATTTAACAAGATTTATTATACACAAGATTACAAGAAATATTATATAAATTGAAATGTCAACTTAACTGTTAAAATATATTTGTGTCGGATCCTTTTGTCTTTTCTTTATCCGGAATTCTTCTCTTCACCGTTGCGGGAATCCAAACAGAATATTATGTCCAATAAGTCACAATCTAGTATGATGTAATAAGTGTGTCAATCCAACATCTGAGAACACAAGAATGTCAATGTCTGATCTGATCAGAAAGTTTAACTTTTATGTCCGTATATATATATTTGTCACGGAAATCTATAGAACACTGTAGAAAGGATCCTCGTAGAAAACTGTAGAACGGAAAATTCTAGAATACGGTAGAAATTTGAATTACACATCGTATATTATGATCATTCAAGAATTATTATGTAAGTCAAATAGAAAGTTCTAATCATTCCATCAGTATCTTTTATTGTTCCAGTGATTTCTAAACTGCACAGTTATAACATTATTTGGTTAACAACTATAAGTATTATGTAAGCATATTATACATGTTATAAGGCCACACAAAACAAATTAGGCCAAGATAAATAAATATAATAATTACAATATCTTAACACTGTATAGAAATTAAATTCCTAAACCCAAAAGTGAAGGAGGAGTTGATGTCACAAGAAAGTGTGACGAACGGACAGACGGACGGACGGGCGGACGGAGACAATCGCTATATCCCCGAACTTTCGTCGAAAGTGCGGGGATAATGAAATATATGTTAGATGTCTTACAAAGCTAAAGATTTTAATCCTGTAATAATAGTTTGAAATTACTATGACTAAATAGGGCCAGTTAGTTAAAGTCGGACCCTTTGACGTAAGTTGAATGTCGGACTACTACAGTACTGTCTAAACCTTAAATAATGCTAGTGAACCTTGATCTTGATTGTAGATGACCGTCTTCTCGCACTTTAGCAGATTAGACAGGAATTTAAAAAAAATATCACGAATAGTTTCTAGTCTTGTGTTGAAAATTTGGTGGGCCAATAACTACACATGTTTTTTTTATTTCTAATAAAAGTTTTTTTTTCGAAAATTCATTCATTCATTCATGCACTGAGATAAATTTGAATAAATTAAATTTTAGCACTGCACTGTTTCTAATTTTTATCAATTACCGCTATTATTTTTCAGGAAAAGCACCCAAATCCAGGGGTTAAGTTTAAGGGAGCACATCGAACAGCCTTCCTACCTAACAGCGATAAAGGTAAAAAGGTGCATAGGCTGTTACAGAAGGCATTCGACCAAAAACTGATATTTACTGTTGGACGATCTGTTACAACCGGAAAGGAAAATGTAGTCACGTGGAACGATATACACCATAAAACACGTCCAGATGGGGGTCCAGAAAGGTAATGTGACACGTCTTTTTTCTTGTTTTATTTATATATATTTACAATTGAAAATGTTTTGGTTACCTTACGACATAGAAGGAATGATAAGTTTAACTAGTCAAAGAAGGCCGGCTGCGAATCCCCGCGCTACTCTGGTGTTTTTTGAAATCCATACAATCCAAACTAGTGTTGTTGCTATAGTGATTCAAAATATATATGGTTGCTAAGTAGAAATCACAAATAAAGTAGTCTTTCAGGAAATTTACTAAAATTGGAATCACATATTTTTGAAATTTAACTGATCCAGATTAGTCTTAAAGCTTATATGATCGAAAAAACTAATAGTAGCTAAGTTAAGTTCCAGAAATAATAGTCTTAGACATTCAAGAAATTTTTACCAAAGTTGGAATCACATATTTTTGACACCTAGATGATCCCAATATCTTTTACTGCTGGTGTGATCCAGAAAAAGATAGTTTCTTTTCAAAAATCAAAAATTAATGGTCTTTGAGACTTCCAGGAAATTTACAAAATTAAGTTGGAACCGCATCTTAAAACAATTCCGAAACATTTAGAATAATCTAAATTAGTCGTACAATTACTGAGCCAACTTTCAGTTCCATATTCCAAATAAGATGTGTGACAAAGGAATAATGTACCCTTAGGCCACCCATGTAGCTCAGCTCCCAGGGGCACTATTCAAATTCCGAAAGCTTTGGCACAATCTACATTGGCATGGCAATTACTGAGCCAACTTTCAGGTCCGTATTCCAAATAACCTGAGCGGAGCTGCATGACAAAGGAATAATGTACCCTTAGGCTCCCTTTGTAGCCCGCCCCCAGGCGTGCTATTCAAATTCCGAAAACTTTGGCACAGTACCCGCACACAGTGCAATCAATGACCCAAGTTTTATCTTTCTACATCCAGTGGTTACTGAGATTATCCTGGACATTACTAACGTACGTAGGTACTTACGCCGAACAGCAAAACAATATCCTCGGGCTTAGCTGAAGCGCGCAGATAATTACTCTTTGATACATGTAAAATGGCTGTCGCGGCGAAATTCATTTAGATTAAATATACTGAACGATTTCTGTTTGCGGAGTAAACTTCAACTTGTTTTATTTAAAACATTTTAATGCCCAGAACTACAATGTTTTGCTCAACTTGACCAAAGTTCATTGTTACTATTGTCCGCCCGTTCGTAAACATTTATCTCTGAAACTATTACAAATTGTATCAAAATTGTCAATGACGATATTTTTGTGTTCCTCTTTAAGAAATACATATAGATTCTCCTTCAAGTACGAGTGAGGAATGGAATTTCTCCACCCGAGATTTTTCAACACTCGAGCTTTAGAAACTCCATAACTCACGAGTAAATTGAAGGAGAATCTGTTTCTCCTATGATTTTTAACAAAAACCTCAAGAAAATTCCGTTGCTACGCAATTTGTTTACACAAACGTCATTTTGGAACTTCTATAGTTTATCGTTCCGATAAACGTAAAATCTGTGAATAGCGGTGGGAATGTTGCACGAAACATTTTAATCCCCGTGGGAATTAAATAATTTTTAACCTTCTGGGCTGAGAAGTGTGGAAATGCCCCAAGAGGGGGAGAAATTTTTTTTTCAATCACCTGAACCGTCAAGCAAGATCGCCTCCACATCTTCCCTATGAAAAAAAATCACTAACAAATCTTTGAGCATGAACATGGTTTGAATTGTCATTTGTTGTACCGCTATCAAATTTGTAACATCCAGTCAGACAACCAAAACCACCATTACAACAAACATGATATATCTTTTTTATATTTCGTATCCTTCGTCTTCTCAAACTCCGTACTCGTTATGGAGTAATGTGTACAAACATATACATAAAACAAACGGTTTACATCTTTGATATGGGTCTATATCCGGAATGGGTATCCTGAATGGGCAGCACAAAATGCATAATGCAGAAATAATCTCCACTGTCAGATATACGTTACAATCCCCCACCCCTTTCGCAAGGCTTAACCTTAAATCTCACTACAAACAAAAAAATTGTCTCCACCCATTATTATGTAAACAAATGATATTAAATTGCTTTTTGTATCTTTATGCATGACTAACTTCTCGAATATATCAATTCAGCGTCCGTTTTTTAATCTTTTAGATAGGAACTTTATCCTATCATTCATTGCAAGTAGTTCTTTTCCGGAATGGTGGATTCATTTTTTAATGAAACTTTTACCATATAAAAAAATTGAAATAAAAGACAAATATACCTCGCGGAATAAAAAATGACTTTACGTTTTTTTTGAACGAACAAATAGAAGGGATAATCAATAATAACTGTTGGAGATATGAGGAATTCTGAGATATCAGTACTAACTATAATGTATTGAACAATCTTGAGAAAAACAAAGAACCTTTTTTAGATGTTATTAGTTTGCGTTGACAAACGTTAGCTGGGACAGGACGCTCAATTGAAATCAAGGGATAGAAGTCCTGAAATAACAGGCTCTCGTTTGGTTTATAAGTTTTGTTAAGATTTGAGAGATGGCTCAATACAATTGGCATGCACTGGCAGATGTTCACTTTCATTTTATGGATGTGATGTCCGATACAACGTTTCACAATTTCAGAAAACACGAAGGGTTATGAAAATTTTCCTTATGGATGCTCGCTGGTCATGTTTTGGTCTTTTTGTCAGATTTTCGGAATCCTCGGGTTTTATCCATTTCTTAAACATGAAAGTTTTTGCCCATGAACCCCCACTTTTTCTTTTATTGTCAATCATATATACCTTAAAATGGTATTTGACAAAATTTTATGAAATCCTTTTTATTTTTTCATACATTTTTGAGAGACTCAAGTTGTCAATGCAAAGACAATGAAAAATCCAGAGAAAACCCATTTCCTGGAAATTTTCAAGGCCTTATAGCGCTAAAATGAACACATGAAACTATAATTTTTTTCTTGCTTATTTGTTTACTATTCATATGTTCTCTCAAACTAAAACACCTATTTCAAATCCTATTTAATTTCCTATTAGACCAGCTTAAGTTAAGTAAAATGTACCTGTTCAAGTTAAAACTCTCCACCAAGAATAAACAATTAATGGGTATTTGTCATGTATTATACTAATCTCTTGGAACTTTGTATGAAAATGACTCCGTTGTATACAGTTTTAAATTAACACTATGTGTTCAGTTGTCATGATCTGTCTTGTCATAGCAGGTTCATTTGTACGGTGCCACATTTTTTTTATTTACGGACTTGTCGTATGACCTTCAGATCAAAGTTCATTTCAGGTCTTGGTCCAGCTGTTTTTTTATTTTTAAGGGGATCCGGATTATATCTTTTTTAAGAATAAATTTGACATATTTTATGGCAAATAAATTATTCCGAATTCCTTTTCAGGTATGGTTATCCAGATCCAGAATATTTAGATCGAGTTCTTGGACAGTTGGAAAAGGCCGGAATAACTGATTCAGACGAAGATTGAACAGGGCATTAATTTATAGTTGTTACAAATAAATGACTGCTTATTCAATATCAATCGAATTTTCATGGGATCATGGATCCTGGAATATTTTAAATCATCCGTGACCCTGTTTTGTTGCGCTAAGGAGCTTTATAGTTGTTTTCAAGACATACTTGTAAAGGCTTGTATTTTATTTGATTCTAATTAATATTTGTTCCTTCAATTTTCCAAAACATTTTTATTTTTCAATGCTTGCCTTCCCAATAAAGATCTAATGGTTTTTTAGCTCACCTGGCCAAAGGCCATGTGAGCTTTTGCCATCACTTTTCGTCCGTCGTCCGTCCGTCCGTCCATTTGTCAGTGCGTCCGTCTGTCCGACATTGTAAACACTTTCACATGTACATTTCTCAATTATTTTTTATAAATTTATATTATAGTTGTGATTTAGTATAATATCTCGGTCAAATTCGAATTTCAGTGCCGTACCATTATTTTGTTGGATTTATTGCCCTTTGAAATCTGGAAAATTCCTCAATATTTTCTTGTAAGCGCTCTCACGCCTACAAACCTTAATGGATTTTTAGTATTATCTCGGTCAGGTTCGAATTTCAGTGCTGTACCATTATTTTTTTGTTGGGGTTATTCGTGGCGGGGTACACTGGAACGCTGTTCTTGTTATATTTGATTAATGCACAGTAAGACAAAAATATTTTACTACGATTGCACACATTCTACTGACGTGTGAAAAAGAAAAATAAATATGCTAAAACGAAAATCTCAGAGATGTGTGCAAACTTAAGATAAGGAGGGGCTGGGGGGGGGGGGGGGGGGGGGTCTGTGCAAGGAAGTGATCTCATATCCTGAATTTTTTTTCGCAATAGGTATTCATTTTCAACTATTAACGGTGCGTCTAAATAGTGTCTGCTAGAGTCTGGAACAGTCTGGTGACAAAATATAAGAATATATATGTTTGATAATATTTTCTTGATATATTTATGTTATTATAACATTATTTCGTCAATTTAATAAAAATTTGTCATAATTTATGGTTTGTTGGTCGTATTTATGAAGATCGGCAAACATCTTCGTTTACTTTACATGTCACCAGAGAGTCCGGTAAAAAAAAATATCAGATCAATAAATTTTTGCATTTTTTGTTTTATGCTATTATTATTTTACCATTTTAATAAAAATATATATCATATATTGGTTTTTTATTTGTATTTTGGAAGATTGACAAATATTGTCGCTCGCTGTCCGATGATTAGTGGACACGAAGTCTGGTAGGAAAATACTATATTTAACATGAAAATAAGGGGAATATAATAAACTTAATTAATTATCTTTACTGTTTAAAGATAAATCACAACCGTTTCAATAATTATTACATTGATTTCAGTCTTTATTGGACTATAATATAGTTTGAAGTCGATGTAAACAACATCGCCATTAATATGTAAGGACTATAAATTTCAGAACAAATACGGAATAGCATAGTCAACAACTCGCTGATCTATTCACAACTGAATATAATGTTTCCAGACCCAATGAATAAATAGGAAATAAAAGAATGTTTGATTATGATAACTACTAATGATTTTAAAGTAAGGCGAACAAACGTCCAGCTCATTTGACTAAAATTTCTATAGCAAATGGAAATGTGGCCTATTAGTAAATATTCCATTTGTCGGCTGATTTAAAGTTATCAGCCTACCATGAGTTAGACCAGACTTCACATACAGTGACAGTTAGACCACACTTTACATACAGTGACAGTTAGACCACACTTTGCATACAGTGACAGTTAGCCCAGACTTTGCACACAGTGACAGTTAGACCAGACTTTACATACAGTGACAAATAACTCCTCTAATAAAATATTACTGAAATGACTTAATTCAGACTAATTTTTATTTACTACTAATACAATAAGATGGATGGATGAATTATTGTTTATCGTCCAGTGGCAACCAGGTGCATATCAGGACGAAAATACAATAAGAAAATCAACACATAATCAAAAGTAAAAAGTCTTTAAGCACAGTATCTTTAAACTGTCACATCTGATTGCCATTCTCACTTGCGATGCGTATTTTACCATTGCTTTTTCGTGAAGATTGACCCCGTCTGAACAGAAAGTAGATTTCTAGGGTTGAACAAGTCCACGAAGTTGCCAGAAATTGACCTTTTCGCTACTCTGGTAGTAGTGTCGTATAAATCTATTAAGCTGGTCAGCTCTTAAATTGTACTCGTCTCTCCTCATCCCTCTTGGTTTTTCTGTAGGAAACACACTATCTATAATGACTGATTTGATATCTTCTTAGAGTGACGTAATTTATCTGGTTTTGGTAGTCACAAATTTTCTGTTCTTAGTATTTGCAATAAAATTGATTTTTTCATTAACACCCCTTAGTTCCAAATTTTCTCTTTTTAGTAGTAAGGTTTGCCTTACAATTTCTGGTTTATAATATTTTAAGTAGAATTCGTCCGCCGCATATTTTTTGTTTTTAGTAACATGATTTTCTGTTTGTAGTTATATAAATATGCCGTAATATTTCAGTTTGTAGTAACATTCGTCCGCCGCAAATTTTCTGTTTTCAGTAACAACACTTAGTCGCAAATTTTCCATTTTTTAGTAGCAAGGCTTGCCTTAAGACCTCTGCTTTTAATCATATCCACAGTCAAACATTTCTTATTTAGTAGCAAAGATTGCCTCAAAATGTCTGTTTTTAGTATCATTCCGAGTAACAAATTTTCTATTTTAAGTAATAATTAGGTTTGCCGAAAAATTTCCCTATTATTTTGGCTTTTTCTTCCTTCGCTTGACGGATGTGACAGACCAAGCTGGAGTATTCCAATTTTCCATGCATTTTCATAATGTTTTGGCCACTTTATTTTTGCCCTACATGACTGTTGTATATATTATTATATATAAGCTGAAGTATTCAAATTTGTTCTCATTATTTTGGCTTATTCTTCCTCCGCTTGACGGATGTGAGGGTTAGGCTAAGCTGGAGTATTGAAATTTTCCCCGTATTTTCAAAATGTTATTTTTCCAGCGCCTGACTGCTGTATATGTTATTTATTATGAACTGAATTATTCAAATATCTTCCTGTTATTTTTGGTTTTTCTTCCCCTGCTTGACGGATGTGACAGACTAAGGTGGAGTATTCCAATTTTTCCCTTATTTAAAAAAAGTAATTTTGGTCACTTCTTTTTCCTCCGCCTGACCGCTGTATATATTTTTATTTATTTTAGTTATCTGTTGTGTATATAGTTAAAGTTTCTTTTATCATTCTTTTTTGTTTATTTTATATGCATCTTTCATGTGTTTTTTTTTCTCCCACAAAACATTTATCAAAATGTTTAATTTGTACTGAAATATTTTATAGAGTCAGTTCAAAATTCAATAAACAAAAATGGACCCAAAAGTAGAATCACGTCCACGTCGTTGAGTCTGGTAACATATTACAATACAATGCATTACAATATGGCGGAGAGGTCTACATTGTCCCGGATTTGTTCTGAAATTAGTCCTTACATATTAATGGCGATGTTGTTTATATCGACTTCAAACTATATTTATATATAAAAAAGACCAATAAAGACTGAAATCAATTTAATAAATATTGAAACAGGTGCCATTTATCTTTAAATAGTGAAGATAATGAGTTAAAATGATTATGTTCCCCTTATTTTCATGTTAAATATAGTATTTCCTTACAAGACTTCGTGTCCAACATGACAGCGAGCGAAATGTTTGTCAATATTCCAAAATACAAATAAAAAACCAATATTTGATATATATTTTTTTATAAAAATGGTGAAATAATAATGGCATAAAAGAAAAAAAGCAAGAAAATATTGACACACTTGCATATAATCTGATATATTTCATCAAGACTCTCTTTCCGCCATGACCGTAAACGAAGATGTTTGCCGATATTCATAAATACGATAATTATGACAATTGTTTATTAAATTGATTAAATAATGTTATAATGATACTAATATGGCAAGAAAATATTATGTATATATTCTAATATTTTGCCACCAGACACTTCAAGACTATAGCAGACTCTAACAGACTCTATTTAGGCGTTCCCCCTGTTAATACCATATCACGTACGTGTATTTTTGCAAAAGGACTCATGTTCGAAAAAATAATTTCGATAATTTCTTCTTGATGTGTAATACTTTCCAACCCCACGAAATAAAGTTAATATATGAAAGAATATAATTATGAAGACCAATTCAGTTTTGGGTCACATTTTTCTTGCTCCAAAATAAGTTTGAAATGTGTTAATTTTTGGCTCGCATGCGACAAAAGTCGCAGAGTGCGACATAGGTATTACCATCTGGCGGCGGCGTAAACTATTTGTATAAAGCTTTGTATTTCAGAAGGTAGAAGACCTAGATGCTTCATACCTTGTATGCAGATACCTAATGTTATGAACTTTCCGTCTGTCATATCTCAATTGTCCTCGACCTCATTTTCATGGTTCAGCGACTGCTTGAAAAAAAATATAATTTTTTTTGTCCCCCGCCGCAACGCGATGCGGGGGATATGGTAATGCCGGGCGTCCGTCCGTCCGTCGTACACTTTTCATTAAAAAATCTTCTCCTCTGACACCGCTGGGCCGATTGGTTTGAAACTTAATAGGAATGATCTATGACATGTCCTCTACAAACGATCCTCAATTTATTTTGATCTGACATAAAACATGGCTGTCGTAGCTAAAAATAGAATATAGGGGTGCATGTGTTGTTTTTTGCTTATAACTTAAAAACCGTTACAGATATCAAAAATCTGACGGGGTAAAATTGATCAGCATGACGAGATCTACCTACCCTGAAATCTTGAAGGAAATCCCAAAACCCATTTAGGAGTTATTGCCCTTTTTTCGTCAAATTTTTAAAATTTTAACATTTTTCGTCATTTATCTCCAAAACTATTTGAGATAGAAGTAAAATGTAAATTTGAAAAATGTTTGCCATGTTGAGATCTACCTACCCTGAAATTTTGAAGGAAATCCTAAAACCAATTTAGGAGTTGTTGCCCTTTTTTGTCAAATTTTCAAAATTTTTTCATTCAAAAATCTTCTCCTCTGAAACCGCTGGGCCGATTGGTTTGAAACTTATAGGAATGATCTATGACATGTCCTCTACAAACGATCCTCAATTTATTTTGATCTGACATAAAACATGGCTGTCGTAGCTAAAAATAGAATATAGGGATGCATGTGTTGTTTTTGGCTTATAACTTAAAAACCGTTACAGATATCAAAAATCTGTCATGGGATAAAATTGATCAGCATGACAAGATCTACCTAACCTGAAATTTTGAAGGAAATCCCAAAACCCATTTAGGAGTTATTGCCCTTTTTTCGTCAAATTTTCAAAATTTAACATTTTTCGTCATTTATCTCCAAAACTATTTGAGATAGAAGTGAAATGTAAATTTGAAAAATGTTTGCCATGTTGAGATCTACATACCCTGAAATTTTAAGGGAAATCCCAAAACCCATTTAGGAGTTATTGCCCTTTTTTGTCAATTTTTCAAAATTTTAACATTTTTGCATTTATCTCCAAAACTATTTGAGATAGAAGTGAAATGTAAATTGAAAAATGTTAGCCATTTTGAGATCTACCTACCCTGAAATTTTGAAGGGAATTCCAAATTCTATTTAGGAGTTATTGGTTCGTGTAATTTGAGGTCTGGTTCTGTTACATTTATTTAAGGTTCACTCTTATTCCTGGTCAATTTTATCAACTTCCTGCCAGGACTACCACAATCAGGGAACATATTTTAACATTAAACCTTATGAAAAATAAATCTTCAACAAATTTTCCCTGAACAATTGAACCAATTGCAACAAACTTGGTCAAATAGTTGATTAATTGTCCAATGAAAACCAGACTTCAGGTGAGCGTTACAGGCTCTGGTGAGCCTCTTGTTCCCTTTTACATTTACTCATATGAAATAGGTGCGACCCGGAAAGCGAGGAAGGCGTAATGTTTTTATTGTGATGAGAAAATTACATCTGCATCTGCTTAATTTATAATGATATTTTATCATTTCTATGTATAAGCGTGTTATACACCAATTTAAGTCTTTTATAGAGAATAGTGTACTTAATATTAATAAAATTATTGTTTTGAAGTATTATAATGAAACGTAAATAAATTTATTTGTTTCGACGTCTCTGCATTTATCATTAACGTACGCAAGTAAAGTCAAGAAATACCAAAGGGACATTCGAAGGTGGGGAAAATCGAAACAACTGACAAACTCCGGAGAACAACGAAGACAAGACCAAAACAATACATGCATTACAATTATAAACTAAAAACATATGAACAACATGGACCCCACCAAAAAACCGAAGGTAGACTCAGGTGTTCCGGAAGAGTAAGCAGTCTCTGCTTCCTGCAGGACACCCCCATGCTGCATATGTCAAATCCGGTATGAGGAAGGGATAACATCAATGAAACAGGTCCATTTTCATTTGGGAAACGGTTTTTTCAAACCTTTCAACCAAGACATGATGGAGTGCATAAAACTTTAATAAGGATGACTCCAACTAAGGAGAAACATACCCGTGTCTGAGCAACTTTTCTGTCAGGGGCCGGGCTCTGTCCAGTAAGTCAATGTATATGTCACAAGTTCTGGAATAACGTATGAGATGTGAAATATACACTCCATAGGCCGGCGCTTCTGGAATATTGCCGCTCAAAAATGGGAAGTTGACGTAAAATAAAGTTAGAATCAACTTAAGAATTCTGAAATTATCTTATAAAAGACCATCAGGGTGTCATGTCCATCACAAAAGAGGACAACGTACATGTACGAATTTTGATTTTTCAAGAAACCCGTATAAAGATGTTCTTTAGAAAAAAGTGACTGTTTGAATGAAATATACAAACATCTAACTATTTTATTAAATAATATCAGTTTTGTAGTATTACTCAATTTTTTAACCTGATCGGCTGTGCTCATATCGTTTGAAGAATTACGAAACTTTCAATTTTATTAGGAGATTCAGGTGTTCAGATCGATTTTGTTGACGGTTTAATGTCCTGTTGTAATCAATGACCCATTCATACCAGGTTGTATGGATAGTGATCACGTTTATAACAATTATTGTTTTTTAAAAACACAATGTAAAGATATATTTTATAATGGAAATTATATCAGACTGAAATTGGATTTTTTACAAATCTCTTACAATACACCTTGACACCTTATTATATTCAAAGAACTATATGATAATATTGCCACTACAACTCACAGTTTAAAAATGTATAACGGGAATCGTCCTGAACATACACAAATGAAATTGACTGGCCTTATACAAATTAAAAAGTCAACTCCGCCCGATCAGTTCAATAATAAATCAGATTATTTAATGAAAGTGTATTAGATAATTGACCGTTTCCTCAAATATTCAAGTGTCACCGCCAATATGTTATTTGTTTGTTATGTATTGTTCGTATTTCATGTATTTATTAAATATTCGTAATCATCATTTCGTGTTCATTTAAATGAATGACGTATGACGCCTGACGTATATACATATAATTCGCACTCGAGCACACCTTAAAATATAACCTTGCACGAGCATATTTCCAGCGCTATTAATAGTTATTTTAGAATTAAAGTTACTTCATATTGATACTTGCCCTTGGTGGATTAACATTTTTGGCTTATGTCATAAAGCAATTTGCAGGTTGATTTAAATTTAAACACTTACATTTTTATATTACATTGGAATTCCTTTGATATTCTAATTTTAACGTAACATTTATTTCACACATATTATTACATGTATGTGTTGATATTTATTTTGAAGAATAACCATTTATTTTCTACGCCATTGAAGTTCTAAAATACTCGGCGACGCAAGCATACCGTTACGTTCATATATTTTCAAGAAAAGGAATACTATACTCGTAAATACCAATTCCAATGTTCCTTGTAATTCAAATATAGTATGACATTTTTGCGTAAAAATGTATTAAAAAAATAATTCATTATGCCATGCTCTATTTCATTTTAATAGGGATAGGCATTATATCTGAGCGATACACTATGCTACGGAAGCTTATTCGGGCCACTTTTAACAAAAAAATATTTTTTAAATGCGTCTTAACGCACAACATTGCCAATATACCTAAAAATGTTTGCGTTTAAACTTAAAACATTGCCAGAAAACGCAAACATTATTGCGTTTAAATGCAAAACATTGCGAATAAACGCAACAATTAATGCTAATAATCGCAATAATTTTGCGTAAATACGCAAAACATATTGCGAATAAACGCAAATATTAATGAGTTTAAACGCAAAAGTTTGCGAAAAAACGCAATAACAGGTAGAAAGAAAACAATACTAGAATTTTTAAATACATTGAGATATACACTTCTTGCTTTGAAACAATAATTTATTTCCTTAAGATATTATCTTGTTCCTTGAAGATATTCTTTCGTTTTTGACTCGCCTAGCACAGCTTTATCGGCGGCGTTAACAATTTGGGAAATTGTAGAATCTTACATTGCAAGCAGTTATTTATCATATTACTAAAGTCGAGACTGTAGAAATACGATAATCAAATGCTCGCGATGTAAGATTCTGTTATCTAACTCTTTCAACAATTTTAAATTAGCCGTCATAATCATAATTCGCCATGAACCCCGTATTTGCCCTCTCGCATCTTTCGTATGACACAGCATATCATACGTCACATTTGCAAACCGAAATGTTGGTGTATCCCGCGATTATTCTCCGTTGATGAATCTGGACGCCTAAATTGCTGTCCTTGTTATAAGTTTTCGTTAAGAGATACCTTTATTATGTATGATATCACTGACGCTGACGTTACGTTGTTTACATGTTGATATGGAATCTTCCAAAAGCATTGAGAAAATCAATGGAAACAAGGTGGAACTGTTTTTGTAAACTAAAACATGTCTCCCCATCACTTTATTCTAGTTAAATCCTGTCTACATCTAAGGTAAAAGACAACAAAGTTATGACCTGGAGAAGCTTTCACTGACCTTGGTCAAAGATCAAGATCATGGAGTTCACAATGGTACTTGATACATCGCCTCATGGAGACACACCTACATACCAAAGGGTATAAGCTCAAGTCAAAAGACAATAAGGTTACAATCCGGACAAGAATATACTATAATTTTAGTCATTATTTGACCTTGAGGTAAAAGGTCAAGGTCACATGGAGGTCATGATGGTATGAGACACACGAACTCATGGTGATACACTTACATACCAAAGAATATACATATAAGCCTAGGTCGAAACACAAAGTTATGGCCCGGATAAGCTTCGCTGAGAAGAATATATTTTTATCTTTGACCTAGGCATATGATATTTTGCATTTTGGTGTAACACCATAAGATGATTTGTCGCGTAGTATCATGATCCACATATGACCTTGACCTTTGACCTCATTGTTTTTTGGGTTTTTTTTTTTTTTGGCAATTAAGCTTGTTTGTTTGTTGGAGTTTAATGACACTTTCTATTCATTTGTACAACATCATTGTGGTTTAGTTTTATTGGTGAAGGAAATTGGAGTTTTGGTGGGCTCAGTTGGGTGGGAACATATATGGTGTCTATAAAAAAAAAACGAAAAAATATTATGCTTACCGGAACACTGAACTAAATGAAGGAAAAAAATAGGTTTTAGTCCTCTAAAACAATTATGTCTCCTCTTCAAGGAAGGGAGATATATTGTTTTAGTAGTATTTCTTCATATTATTATTATTATTATTCTCACTTATTGCTTTTATTCGCAATGTTTTGCATTTAAAGGCAATAACGTTTGTGTTTAGTCGCAATGTTTTGCGTTTAAAAAAATTCTTGGGGGTTAAAAGTGGCCTGGATAAGCTTCCGTACTATGCAGCCAGCCTTTCATGTTAAAGTGTATACAACACCCCTTTCTTTAGTTTTTGTTAGATTTTTTATTTTTGTTGAATTGTCTACATTTATCCAACAAATCCATTCATAATTGTATAATCCTTAAATTTTTCTGAAGAATCGATTATTCTGTCATTCGAATAGTTGTTAATTTATATTTTCTTTATATGTCACTATAGACGAATATCCAATTGGTACATTTCCTTTCAAAATCATGAAAACGCTGTCAAAATATTCATTGAAATCATTTCCAGATTAACCCGAAGTTAGATGGGGAATTCGTTAAAAATTCACCTCCATAACAGGAAACTTAATGACTGAAATGCATAGGGTTCATACACAGATCATATAATATACAAGTACATATTTATTATATAAGAATGTAGCTGGTCGGATGTACCAGATTCTTGTACAATATTTTGTGCAACTTGAAAAGCTTTAAAAGGGCCTGAATATAAAAACAGAAAAACAATACATAACACTTAAATATTTCACGAAATTGGGTGTATTGGTTTGGCAAATAATTTAAAGAATGTACATAGATTCGTGATAGGTAAAAAAAAATGTATTTGTTGTGTTTTTACATGCAGGAGAAATACATGAATGTTTTCCATTGACAAAACGAAACTGAATAAGAGGATCGAAAAAATTCTCCGTCATAAATGACCTTAGACAGTTCCTAAAAAGGCCGTTTGACGTCATAAAAATCTCGGTCACGGTTTATCCGTGTACCAGGGCTTTAAAAGTTAGTTTCATGTCATAATCAACTTTCTCAGTGAATTTATAGTATAATTTTAATCAATTTTCACACTGAATCTTGGATATGAAGATCAATGTTGCACTTCATGTCAATCTTTCACTTAAAACCTCACAAGTATTATTGGCTGACCCACATATTAGACCTTATAATCTTGTTATGTTAGCCAACTGTTAATACACAAGATAACTGTATTGGACTATCCTTCGCGATAACCTTTTGACATTGTCGTTTAGAAGCAAAGATAATACATTTTTGCACTTAAAATCTTCTGGTTATGGCCTTTGCCACTATTATGCTCACAAACATGGCCAGGTTAGACAATATAATCTTATGTGTGAGTATATCTTTCACTAAGCAATGAATCGTAACGTTCTTTGATTACCGGCTGAGCATGACAACATGCTTTTTTTCATATAAAAAAGGCTCTATTCAAGGTTTTGACTTTTTCACAGTCAGGAATTTCTCTGGTGTTAAACGGAAATGCAGGGCTAAGGACTACGTTTTGCATAGGTGAACATAAAAGACGCAAAATATCTTGTGCAAGTACTAAATGCCATTTGACACCTTGTTGGCTTCAAACTCCAAACAGGGAGTAAACCTTTTTTAAATCAATGCCACATTCATTTCTAGTTTATTTTTAGTTTGATTGCAAGTGAGATTTATCGAGAAATACAAATGAGAAAGGCGTTTCGAGTGCTTGTAAAGCAATTGTTTATAACGCCAAAGATTCATTCATAACATCTGCATTTTGGAAACGCTCATTAGATGAGTTCTACTTTGCTTACATTGTTTTAACAATATCAAGAGGACTTTATAGTGAAAAAATTGCAAACTTTTTTTTTAAAAATCGATTCTTTTAAATACATAATTTTGAAAAAACTTCAAACATTTTAAAAAATTTCAAGAATTTTGAAATAACTCTCCGCGACAAGAGAAGACCTCATTTCCTTACTGCCACCAGCCCTCTTCCATTGATGTAAAATTACATCAAGATTCTTGAAAAAAGTTTTAAGCAATTGTGTTCGAAAGGTCGTTATTATCATAAAACTTGATAATTTTGTTTTTTTCCAATGGATATTTGAGGAAGGCTTTTGGCAGATGGGAAATGCAAGATTTTACAAGATTTTATTGAATAAATCTCAGACACATGATGTGCAACATAAGGAAATAATACATTTTAAATTATAAATGACAAAACGAACAAGAAGACAATATATGTATACATTCGTATCTTTTCAAAACATTTCATTGATTTTACGAATAAAAATTGCTAAATGCTTTAAAAAATGTGATTTACAATGGTAAGTATTGCGGGTGAGGCGTAAAATAAAAATATACCTGTAAATTATATATCTATATATTAAAATGATTTAATGTAGTCCAATTTTCCTCATTGTAACTTTATTTCGAGTATGGCACGTCAAACGTTTCAATATTCCAAAAAATGTATAGTTTATGTTCAAAATTTACAAATTTACAATCATGGTGACTTAGTTTAAACTTTTTTATAATTGCCATCACTTGGCGTCCGTCGTCCGTCGTCCGTCCGTCGTAACCTTTTTCAAAAATCTTCTCTGAAACCATGAATGATCCTTAGGGTATCTAGAATAAACTTTGTGACTTTTAATTTCTTGTCCGTCGAGAAACATGTCCACCATGGCTATATGTGGGGGTGGGGGGGGGGGGGGGGGGGTAAACTACAGATTGTTGCTAACATCTCAAAAACTAAAGCATTTTGAACAAAACTGACAGGGTAAAAATATTCATCAAGTCAAAATCTACCTGCTACGAAATTTTCAGACGAATCAGTCAACCCTTTGGGTTATTGCTCCCGAATTGTTAACTCTAAGGGAATTTTGCAGTTTTGGGTTGTTACCTTGAATATTATTATAGATAAAGACAAATTGTAAACAGCATAAATGTTCAACAAAGTAAGTTCTACAAATAATTCAACATTACCAAAATCGTTAATTGACCCACTATAGGAGTTTTTGGCCTTTGAAGACAGTTTTTCACATTTTATTTTCGTCATCTTTGTAAACTTTCAAAAATCATATCTGAAACTACAGGATCAGTTTCAGCCACACTTAGACGTTCAATGTTCAGCAAAGTAAGATGTACAAATAAGTCACCATGACAAAAATCGTCAATTGACCCCTTATAGGATTTTTTGCCATTGAAAGATTATTTACATGTAAACAGTAATTATCAGTAAAAATAATGGTCTAACATACATGTATTGTCAAAGATGTTTAGAGCATAACTTAAAATAAATCAAATGGAAGCTGTACAAGTAAAATGGAGGGTCAATGGTCAAGGTCATTGAAGAAGTTCAAAGCAACCATACAACATATATGAGTTCAGGAGACTAAAATTTACCTGTTCAAGTCCAAATGGAAGGTCAAGAGTCAATGCCATTGAAAAAGTCCATAGCAACCGATGAAAAAGTCCCTAGCAACCATATATATTTGGGTTCAGGATGATATATTTTAGCTTTAAAAGTCAATATGAAGGCGAAAAATGCTACGGTATACATTAAATAGCAAAAATAATCATTGATGCAAGATCTACACAAAAATAACAGGTGAGCGATTCAGGCTGTTGGGAGCCTCTTGTTTATAGTGGATTGGGAAACAAGTTATACTAACCTATACTAATCCCTCTCCACTTGGCTGGTGTTAGAGCGGCAGCTTTAGCGGCTTTTTAGCCTTCTCTTTTTCGAAATCTACCGGAGAATCTTTAAGGTGTTAAGGGTGTTGCTCTCCCTTAACATGGGACATCCATTTTTCGTCCCCATCCGACGGAATAGCATTTTTTACCGAGACCATGTTAGCAAAGGGTATCGATATGACGTCGCAAATTTTATTCCAGGGACGTATGGGTTAACAAAATATTTTGCGCTTCTAGGACACTTGTACGCGCCTTTGCGATAATAGTTTAATATGGCCTGTGAAGGCTGTATCTTCAGCAGGAGAAGCGGCTAATACCCATATCTCAATGGCTTTCTCCATACCGGATGTTCTGCCTTTCTCAATAAATTATCTGGTGTCCTTGAAAGGGTACAATTATCTCGTCTATAGTCAGGCCACATTTGAGATAACGAATATAATGAATACATCTATTTAGCTTCTTACACAATGTACTAAATTACTATATCCTTGTTTGAGCAACTTGGTTTCCCATTCCTTATTTGCATAATGAAGTAAGTAACAACATCCAATAATAAACTTAAGTAATCACGTTTTTCTTAATTTCTATTTAATATTTGAAAAATGAATGCGATACAGTTACATATTTCCTTGTTTAGTTTTCAAAATTTCTTTAATAAGTATTAACTAAAAGCATTTAATAAGAAACAAGTACATTTGTAATTACTTATTCTCTATTGGATTTTGTGAGGTTTAATTATTACTTCTAATAAATAAAGTCAAGAAATACCAAAGGCATATTCGAAGGAGGGGAAAATCGAAAATAATTGACAAACTCCGGAGAACAACAAAGACAAGACCAAAACAATACAAACACTACAATTAAAAACTAAAAACAACATGGACCCCACCAAAAAACCGAAGGTAGACTCAGGTGCTCCGAAAGAGTTTTCAGTCTCAGTTTCCTGCAGTACATCCACCATTCTGCCCATGTCAAATACGGTATGAGGAAGCGATAACATCGATGGAACGGGTCCATTTTTATATGGGAAACGGTTTTTTCATACCTGTCAACGAAGTCATGATGAAGTGCATAAAACTTTAATAAGGATGACTCCAACTAAGGAGCAACTTTTCTGTCAGGAGCCGGGCTCTGTCCAGAAAGTCAATGTATATGTCACAAGCTCAGGAATAACTATGAGTTGTGAAATATACACTCCATACGCCGTCGCTTCTAGAATGTTGCTGCTCTAAAAATAGGAAGATGAGATTGGAAAGTCAAATTCACCCCGTTTGTTGTAAAATGTTGTATTCATCCTTCCTCTGATGTCAATGTCGAGGTGAAGATCAAGATAAGATGCAGACTTGGCAGTGTCTTTGGTATCCTTAATTTCGAGCTCATTGGGATAGATTTTATTATTATAGTATTGACATCATTCTATGTCAGTGCCAACGCCAGCAGGGTTTGTCCAGATTTTATGAGAGTCTTAAGGATGCTCGCTGGTCATGTTTTGGTCTTTTTGTCAGATTTTCGGAATCCTCGAGTTTTATCCATTCCTTAAACATGAATTTTTTTGCCCATGAACCCCCACTTTTTCTCTTTTAATTCATATATACCTTAAAATGGTATTTGACAAAATTTTATGAAATCCTTTTTATTTTTTCATACATTTTTGAGAGACTGAAGTTCTAATGCAAAGACAATGAAAAATCCAGAGAAAACCCATTTTCTGCAAATTTTCAAGGCCTTAAAGCTCTAAAATGAGCACATGAACCTATATTTTTTTCTTGAAACTATATTTTTTTCTTGCTTATTTGTTTACTATTCATATGTTCTCTCAAACTAAAACACCAATAATTTCAAATCCTATTTATTTCCTATTAGACCAGCGATCATCCTTAACTGTTAAAAACACTGAAGAACAATTTCTTTGAAGTTAAAACTTCAGGCTAAAGAATAACACATTATACATTTACAAATGCCTAAGTAGGAACCCCTTGTTTTCTATAGTCACCTCTCACTTTCCTATTGTTAAAAAATGTGGGATTTTTAAATACATATTGTGTATACTATATTTATGAGTTTTCGAGAATAGCCTTTTTATCGGAAGTCTACAGTGTCCACATAGAAGATTCACTTTTCTTTCTTTTTTGCATAGGTCTTAATCAGTCTTTTGCATGTACAACTGTCAGTACAACAACATAGTAAGTATATTAAAACCTATCGGGATTTGGACATTCCAAAATTCAAAAAAATAAATAAATAAAAATAAAAAAAAATAAAAATTGCCGTGCATGAGAACCTGCATCTATGTTTTCTAACATTTCAATATGTTCCCTCTCTCCAAAAATCCTATCTTGATCAATTTTAGGGCATTTGCATTCTATCAGCCCTTATTTCAGTAACACCACAGAGTTGTAAAAATTGAACGTTTCCATCTTGTTACGGGTAAAGAGTTTTCATTTCTGCAGAAAATAAAATTATTGTCTTTAGTACATAACATCCGGTATCATGGAATATATCTTTCTCTCATTACATGCGGTTAAAGACAACGTTTGCCATTGTAAGACACCCATGTGAAATATCTATTCTTGGTTTTTTTTTTTTTTTTGGCATTTTCTATGACGGACAAGTTTTTAAAATTCAAGTCTCTCCGGGGTGGAGCGCAGCGGAATGGGGCAGGGGAAAGACGCTGAATTTTTAAAAAGAGTTGAAGATTTTCCACTTCCTCACTTTTGAACGAGTATAAGTACCTATTTCTTCCGTAAATACTCGATTTTTAGGTTTCCTGTACCTAGGTAAACTCATTGAGCACCGTCGACGAAGTTAAATAACGTTACTCCTGGTTGGTCAAAAGGCATGAAAAAAGAATTCTGATTGGACGTCGCAACAGTGGGAGATGGATACATGTGCACCGATCTTCCATTTTCCAACTGAAAACAGCCATTTACGGAAGAATTTCCAGTCTTCACGTTGAACTCGTGTAAGACCCTATTATTCTGACATCACGTGACATAAAACGTCACATCACAGTACATTTTGTTGACTTAACGCCTGAACGCCTATTGAATATATTGCCGTTGAACCGGAAGTACATTACAGAATGGAATTATTCTTGGAATGAGGAAAACCCTATTGAAATCTTACGTCATTGTTTATATTACATGACAACAAATATGACGTTTTTCTATTTTGTACCTCCCGCCTATGCTATTTTTGTACAATAGAAAGACCTCATATTTGTTATCATGGAAGATTTGAACATATACACAAACTCAAACCACAACGACTATTTGATTGGCTCTCTCTTTCAGAGAGCAACTGACGCGCGTGAGAAAGTTAATGGAGTGATCGAAGTGAGCGAATATAACGACAGGATTATTCGGGTTAGAGAACGTATCGCCTTCAAGCCGTTTACCGAAGGAGAGAATCGAATAAGGAAACGGCTAGAATTATTCGAGTTAAGAAAACATCAACTTTCCGGTATTTGGACCAACAATTTAAAAAAAAATGCTTACAAATAGAAAACTACTACTGACATAACTCTCATTTAGAATTTAATTTCAAGTTTTATACTTTAATATAAAAATAATATTTCCGATTATCATATTTGTTTTTCTCTGGAATGCTTCGTTTTGTAGGAAGATGTTTTTGTCATGGCGGCCATTATCACTTCCAATCTGCACGTAATCTTTCAATTTTTGGTCTGTTATGAGAGATAAATTATCATTCATACATAAAAATGTAGGGTAAGAGAATACCACCCTAGGGGTAACATTTCTTGTTGTAGGACACTCGAAAAGCCTCATATTTGACAGGGAAATATGACCCCTATCTTACATCTCTAGGTATGTTATAGTCTTAAATGTACATCACGTCACATCACAGTATAGTCTGTCGACGTCATAATGTCAAAACGTCCAGAAAACATCAATTTTCTCTAGAATCTTTCGTTTTGAAGAACGATTTTTTTCTTTCATGGCGGCCATTCTCACTATCGATCTAGAAAATTTATCATTCATATATAAAGATGTAGGATAAGGTAATTCCACCCTCGGGATCACATTTGTTTTTGTCAGACACTTGGCTAGCTTCGTGTCTGGCAGGAAACAGTGACCTCTCGGGTGGAATTCCACTATCCTGCATCTCTCTATATGAAAGATAGTTATAGTATTTTTTAAAACCCTGTAATACACTAAACCATACACTGACCCTAATATTTAACGTGCTAGCTCACGAAGTAAAGATGATCCCCAACACGGACATATTATTATTACTTCAATCTATTACTCCTAAATCCGTTTGCTTGGCGGAGAAGTAGCAAATACTAGTCTTAAAGTTTTTTGTTTGATCTGGTCGAGGATTGAACCCGCAACCTTCAGAAATCGACGCTACCATGATACCACCATGTTGGTTAAGTACTTTATTATCAGAAAATCCTCCAAAACAACATTTTGTAGGTCGAATTTCAAAAATTGCTAATTTCAGATTGTGAACTAACTCCTCTTTCATTTTTTAAAGTTATTCATTTTATTTCTTTTCGGTATTATCATTGTGTATATAAATGAGCAATAAGGTTTTAGAATTTTTATTTTTAAAAACTTGGGGCACACAGTGGTAGAATTTTAAAAATTGTAAGTCTAGGCGTGTTGCCTAAGTTTATTTTCAATTATAATTCATAAATTTCATTTCTGTTTAGTACTGTCATACACTCTTTATTATTGGGCAGTAAAGTTTTATAATTTTGGTTCCAGAACTTGGCTCCAAAGGGATCAAATTTCGAAGATTGTTTATTTTGGATTGTGACATAATTCCTCTTTTACTTAGCAATGTTTACGTTTCATTTCGTTACAGTATGGTCATATGCTTTATGAAGATGTGCAATACGTGTTATAATTTTAATCTTTTTTTTAAAAATGGGGACTACAATGGTCGAACTTCTAAAAATGTGAATTATACTTGCAACCAGTTTCATTTGGTTTAGCGATTTAATTTCATAGGACTGATTGCATACTTTTTGTATATAAGCGATTAGGTTTTATATATTTGAATTTTGGTAAGTGTCCCCGCCATTTGTGTGAGATGCAGGGATCACAGTAGATTCCGATAGTAGCTTTCTAGTTCATTTATTTGTTTCTTTCTATTTTACTATTTTGGGGTATATCTGTATTCTAATGCGAAATTTATTGGTTTATGCACTTTTTGCTTTTGTTCCTTTCTGTTTCTATTTTTAAGATATATATGTTTTACATCTAATATGATATTTTGACCTAAGCTTCCTTTCTTTACTAGCAATTGTCCAGCTTAAAGGAGGAAAGAATAGACTTCAAGGAAGAATTGAATTATTTCATAGCGGTCAATGGGGAACTGTGTGCGATGACAAGTTTGATCAAAACGATGCAAGAGTTGTATGTCGTATGCTAGGAGTAGACGTTTTGTATGTATTTTAAAATTCTGTTGTATTTCAATTCTAAAGTTAAGAACTTAATTTATACTAGTACATAATATTTTATAATTTGACATATATTGAACAGAGCCAGGGCGCATATAGACAGCTTTCATGTAGAAAATCAGTATCCTCGCCGAAACAAATTTATCACCATCTAGGGTAGCATAATTCATTCATTTGAAGGTTATAACACATTTAAATTACCTGATCTAACATATATGTATGACTGCAGGCATCCTATTATCCAAGGCAACAGTTTCGGACAAGGGACCGGACAGATATGGATAGATGATCTCGAATGTACTGGAGAAGAAAATGATTTGTCAGCTTGTGTATTTCCTGGCTGGTCTAACAATGACTGCAGTCATTCAGAAGACGTCGGGATAAATTGTGGTATATTTAATGCCATGAATTAAACAGTAACGTCCAAAAGAAGATCATAAAATCAACAAAATTGATTATTTTTTTCATTTCACTTTTATGTCTCGATATTAAAGACTGGAACGATAACTAGAGCCTGTATCGCTTAATATAAAATGTAAGCTCTCTTGTATCGAATAGGCTGTTAAAGAAATGCAAAATGTCAAGTTGACCTTAGCATTGACCTTTGACCTTAAATGTTATTAGGATTTTTGAACTCCTTGAAATGCGTCGTATACAGCATAGTATAAATTTACTATATCTGTTGTTAGTATCTTTGGATTGTTATTTTGAAACTCCTGGGATGATGCATGCTGGTGGACCCTAGGTCCCCGAGGGTATTCTCCAACCCAGTCGGTAGACTTGTCTGACATGATTATTCATTGATTTGTTACAGAAATTACCAGTATTTAGCAAAATTCAAAAATAATAGAAATACTAAGGGTTCATTCCTTGTATTGCACATGGTAGATCTCCTTAGCTGAAATTTGACCCTCTTTTCGGTATTTTGGTTGAGTACTTCTTGTTTAGTATAAGTTTGGTTTTTGGTCTTCCAAATGTTTCGGTTTTAATGCTGCTGATGAGAGGTAACTCCTTGAAATGCGTCGTATACAGCATAGTATAAATTTACTATATCTGTTGTTAGTATCTTTGGATTGTTATTTTGTACTCTCTGGGGTTAATGTTTACACAAAGTTTTATGTTTTATCTATCTATCATTCCTCTTAGCGGCGTTACCTCAACCAAAAGTAACTTGTTTGTACAGGGTATTACTGTCACCAATCGTGCAAAGTTTTAAAACATTTCATAGTTTAGTTTTAGAGGAGGAGACTTTTGAAAATTGCCCAATCAAAATTAAAGATGGCCTCTGATGGCCATGTTGTTCATCTAACTAAAACCAACGGTAGATCAATTGCATATGTCATTCCATACATTATTACTGCCAATTTTGGTTCCATTGGCCCTTTGGTTCCACACAAGAAGATGTATAAAAGTATGTTGATGTAAGATGTCCCGGCTATACTGTTCATGACCAAATGACAAAAAATTCTGTTCCCATAAGGTTTCCATGAAAACTTTGAACAGCCCCAGCCATTGGCTAGGGGGCTGGCTCTCAACAAAAAAAAGAATAATTGTAGAGAGTGTAACTTTCATCAATTCTGAAAATTTGCAAATCATTTCATGGTGTAGTTTCAGGAGAAGATTTTTGAACATTGGCCAATCAAAATCAAAGATGGCCTCTTGCGGCCATGTTGTTCGTCCAACAAGGACCAAATTAAGGTGGATCACTTGCCCATATTTCACTTCTACCAACTTTGGTTACAATCCCTCCATTAGCTTCAGAATAAATGACAAAAATGGTCAAGCTGTCATAAAATAGAAGGGAGCAACACCCTGCAAAATTCAAGTGCACCAAACTGCTCTGTCTGTGCTCATCCTTTTATCACCATATAAAATGCAGTAAAATCACCTTTTAACAAAATAAAATAAGACAAACTGAATTGAATATGTATTAAAGGGTGAAATTAAACAAAATAGTTCTTGAAAGGGCATTAAATAATTAAACAACAGGTCTTTCTGAAAAATACTTTAAAAAAAAACCCAAATTTTTCATTTTTCGAGACAGACACAAAAGACTATCTAATTTTTAACGAAAAAAAAAAGACAACTTCGCCGGATTTTTTGTAATATATTCCCAAAAACATTGAAATTGTATTCTGATAAATAATTGATGAATAAGACTGATAAAATAATAAGAAAATTATGCAATTTTAAGCCAAATAAGGAATTTTGATAATGATTTTGTAACATTAGATGTATGTAGAAAAACGTCCTCTACTGATTTGTTCTTTAAACTTTAGTATAATTATCGTGAAAAAAGGAAATTTTAGGATCGCACAGGGTTTTGTGTCTCTAATGGCGACGTCATTATACTCCTGCTTCTGTATCGGAAGCGATCTGCATTTGCGATTTGTTTTTGTATGATCTTTGCAGACGATATTCAACACGATGAAATGTTTTAAAGAATTTCTTTACACATTGTAATATTATTTTACTCTCGACTGGGTACGTTAAAAAATTTAAGACCATAGGGAAAAATTAACTACATGTATTTCTCTCATCAGTGTTAAATAATGGTTGGTGCAAGTCTTGATTTATCTGAACTATTGACGTGGAGAGTGTTTACTTTTTTAGACGTCACACCAGTTAGACTTTCAAATGGCACATACAGAGGTGAAGGTCGTGTGGAAGTGTATCACGAGGGTCAGTGGGGATCAATTTGTGACGATAGTTTTAGCGTCAATGGTGCGAAAGTAATATGTCGAATGTTAGGATTTGAATACACGTAAGAATTTATCAACATGTTTTATGCATATACACCTTTGTTTTGTATTTACTATTATTTACATTTGTTATTAGTTGATGCTTCTGATTTCGCAGTTCTGGAAACCTCAGTTTGTGGAATGAAGTTTTTGAAATTTTGAAAGTCTAAATGTCTAAATGATAGAATATAAACATATTTTTTTTTGTTTTTTTATTAACTTGTTGATTCGAAGAATTGAAGAAAACAAGCGGAAATTACCATTTTTGTAGTTAAATTTTTATAGCACTTTTAGAAAATTCACACCGCAATTTTCACCCGACTCTACAATTATTATTTCACGCAGAGTTGTTTCCCTTGTATACTTTTTGGCACATACATGTATACACTCGATGGCTCCTAGTTGTAAGAATTTATTTCATCCTTTTTTTTTACTTTTACTTATTAAAGTAATATACTAACGTTTAAATCTTGAAACATCTTGAGAATGCAATTTTCTATACAGCATATTTACCTATAAAATATTCTTATATAAGACGTTGTATGTCGACTCGCTTAAAGTATAGATTCTTGCCGTCGAGAGAAACAACTCGAGCGGAATATTTAGAAAGTTAATTTTTTGGGTCGGATTGCGATTCTGGTATGAGTTTTCAGATGAGACTTTACATGATATTCGTACCCTTAATATGATTATTAGAGCGAAATTTCCAATATAAAAATTATTGCACTCAAAATTAAAAATAATTATGTAAAAATTTGAAATGTGTTACTCAAACCTATCTTAAAACTGTTATTTTAGGTGTGCTCCATTCAAATTTTACACAAAGTGAGTGCAATCTAGGCATGTAATAGCTAATTTAAGAAATTTCCATTTAGTCGTAATGTTTTTGTTTTACTGGAAGACTGGATTCATAAATATGTTTTTGCTACTGAGTTACAGTCCGGGTATGGCGAAAGTTAAACAATAGCTTCCAAAAAGGCGTAAAATTGAAAGCCCGTTTTTACCCATAGCTTACCATCGTTGAAGGGCAGGTTGTCAAAAGGCTTTCAGCGGTTGAAAGCTTTTCAGCAACTTAACATAACATGAACACTAGCTAGCTATGGTTTAACGCAGAGAGTAACTCATACAGTCCCGGCCTGGCGAACAATAGCTAGAAAAAAGCGTCAAACTGAAAGCCTGTTTTGACAGATAGCTAGCCAACGATGAAAGTCTGACTGCCAAAATGCTTTCAACGGTTGAAAGCTTTAGGCCAGCCTAAAATATCCCGAAGAAAAAATAAGATGAACAATTAAATGCTTATGATAAAGGCTAAAAATAAATTCCATACACTGCCTTTTTAGCTCACCTGGCCCAAAGGGACATGTGAGTTTACGCCATCACTTGGCGTCCGTCGTCCGTCGTCGGTGTCGTCGTCGTCGTAAACTATTTCAAGAATCTTCTCCCTTGAAACTACTGGGCAAAATACCTTCAAACTTTAACTGAATGTTCCTAGGGTATCTAGTTTATAAATTATATCTGAAGTTTTGATCTATCAACAAACGTGGCCGCTGTTGCTAAAATTAGAAAATAGGGGTCAAATGCAGTTTTTGGCTTATATCTCAAAAAACCAAAGAATTTAGACCAAAACTGACGGGATAAAAAATGTTCAAGAGCTCAAAATCTACCAGCCATGAAATTTTCAGATGAATCGGACAACACTTTGTTTGTTTATTGCCCCTGAATTGTTAATTTTAAGGAAATTTTGCAGTTTTGGGTTGTTATCTTGAACATAATAATAGATAAAGACAAACTGTAAACAACAAAAATGTTCAGCAAAGTAAGATCTACAAATAAATCAATATGACCAAATCATCAATTGCCCTTGAAAGATTATTTACATGTAAACAGAAAATAATGGTCTGACATTGTCACAGATGTCTAAGGCGTTACTTGAAATAAATTAAATGGTAGTAGTACAATTAAAATGGAGCGTCAATGGTCAAGGTCATTGAAAAATTCCATAGCAACCGATGCAACAGATGCAATAGTCCCTAGCAACCATATATATTTGGATTTAGGACCTTATAATTTACCTGTACAAGTCAAAAAAAGGTCAAGAGTCAATGCCATTGAAAAAGTCCATAGCAACCAATGAAAAAGTCCCTAGCAGCCATATATATTTCGGTTCAGTACCCTACAATTTACCTGTTCAAATCAAAATTGAAGGTGAAGAAGCAATGCTATTCCCTAGCAACAGACAAAAAAGTCCATAGCAACCATATATATTTGGATTAAGGACCTTATAATTTACCTGTACAAGTCAAAAAGAAAGGTCAAGGGTCAAGGTCATAGAAAAAGTCCATAACAAATGCCACTGAAAAAGTCCATAGCAACCAATGAAAAAGTCCCTAGCAACCATATATATTTCGGTTTAGGACCCTACAATTTACCTGTTCAAGTCAAAATGGAAGGTCAAGAGTCAATGCCACTGAAAAAGTCCATAGCAACCGATGAAAAAGTCCCTAGCAACTATATATATTTAGGTTAAGGACCTTATAATTTACCTGTTCAAGTCAAAATGGAAGGTCAAGAGTCAATGCCATTGAAAAAGTCCATAGCAACCGATGAAAAAGTCCCTAGCAACCATTTCTATTTGGGTTCAGGATTCTATATTTTAGCTGTACAGGTCAATATTAAGGAGAAAATTGTGACGGTATACATTAAATAGCAAAAATAATCATTGATGCAAGCTCTACTGGTTCACGCTGCGAAATATTCCTCTCCGCCGCATTTTCGACGACTTTCAAAAGGAGTGGCAGGATTTTTCTTTTTCGTTGCTGCACTTACAGAGCTTATTTTTTATGTTGGACATTAAAACTGTATTTCAAATTTCTTCATATGAACAGCCCAGCACACATCCGGTGTCGATTTTTCGGTACGTTTACTCGGGTTACCTGTCTCATCGATAATCCAATCTCTCCAGTCAATTCTATAATGACATCTAGCATTAACGGTCAATAACGGTACCTCTAAAAAAAACAAAATTCAAACAAAATCCAAAACAAATTGCCTGCAACACTTAAATTATTAAATTATTTTTTTCACTATTAACATAACTTAGCATTTGTCGAGTTTTTAAATTTAGATGTAAATTACTCAATGAAAACATCACAAGTCTGTAATATGTTTCACGTTTATGTTTTTTACTCTACTTATATGGCTTCGGCGCCTGAAAAAATGAAGTGTTTTTCTGCATATTATACCGTTATTCTATTTTATTTTTTCATCAGATCACCAACAGTTTTTTCAAATGCACATTTTGGGAAAGGACCTGGTGCAATTTTTATGGACGACGTTAATTGTGTTGGCAACGAAGAAGATATAAACCAGTGCAAATTTTCCGGATGGCGCCAGACAAACTGCAAACATTCTGAAGATGTTGGAATTTCTTGTTGTAAGTTATAATTGACGTTGCAAATCATGTTTGTGTATTTTAAAGCGAATATGTCATGGACGCGGACCCCCCCCCCCCCCCCCCTTCCCTTTATTATGGCATTTGCCTTTTCAACCCCCTCCCCCTCCTTTTAAGAATTACCGACCTGGTCAATTGGATAGGGGTTACGCCAATCATACGGCTGAAATAAAAAGCTTTTTTGAAATTTATGTTACTGCTTTCGGTTTTATTCACTTTTGATTTATTCACTTCAAACAGACCCCCAGTCGTCACCGATACATTGTGTCAGATTTAGATACATATATCTATTTACAGTTGCATACTTGCATGCAATATTATACAGTTGTCTAACGGTATTTGGAGGATATAGCCATTTTATTTGTCCCGGGACACTATTTTCCCGACGCGTAGCGGAGGGGAAAATGATCAATGTGTCGAAGGGACAAATAAAAAGGCTATATCCAGAAATGACTGTTAAATTTGTTTTTTTAATATGCCTTAAATTTTATATAAAAAAATATTTAAAAATTTGTTTTCTTTAAGGTCGTGCGCAACAGGACTTCATCAACGCGATTACAGATGTCATTCATTCTAACTTGACACGCCCATTACCGCGACGTTGTCTAATTAAAGTTGCCGCTGAAAAGTCCAAGAAATATTATCACAGTGATATTCACTGGTCGATGAATAGCATTTGTGCTATTCACGGTGAATGGTACTTTTCAGACAGTTTGAATAAAATAGTGTTCACAATGAATTTTAGATAGCAAAAAAAGAAGAAAGGTATAATGATATTTTTTGACACATTTAGCAGTATGTACTTACGTAATGGGTATGAGGGGAATGGCAAGTTTATTTTCCCCGACATACTGTTAGACTCGAGGGGACAATACACCTACTATTCTCGAATATGCGATCAGTATGTACCGAAGAAAATTTACTTTTGCCAAATACATTTTTGGTCTTTTTTGCATTGCTGTCATCTAATATATCTTCTTAATCCTTCTCGGAAAATCGCTTTAAAGTTGATACTGACATTTTCGTCTAACAAATCATTATTCCCGATGTTCTTGGACTTTTACTTAATGATAAGATAAAACTAAACGTATCCGAAAGACATTTCGCGGGAAAATGCGTAATGTTTAAAAATTCCGCGAAAGAATATCATAAAGGCGGTCCAATAGTTTTTTAAGAAAATACTATTGTCGGGTCAATAGTACTTAGAAAATTTGAAAATTGTGTAAAAATAGTATTTTTATTTATCTGTAATTTTCTAATGAAACTTATACACTGAGCTATAATAATGATTTATATTATATTATAGCTAATACGATTTGCCCTTTTTAGTGAAACTACCTACACCACTCAACCATTGTAGCACTTATATTGTAAATGACACACATGTTTATACTAGAAAGCTACTATCGGAATCTACAGTTATCCCCGTACCCCCTGCTACTAATTGGAACACTTGCCCAATTAGTCAAAAATACCAAAGTTATTGCTGATCTACGTACAAATAGTATGCAATCAACCTTTTAACAGAGTAAAAAATGGAAAAAATAGTTCATAAGCACACATTCACAATATTCTAAATTCGACGACTTTTGCCCAAAGTTGTGAAAATCAAAACTATAAAACCTTAATGTGCATGTACATATAATGTATTTAAGGCGTCACATTCGATGTGTTTTAATTGTTGGGTCAATTCTGGGTTCCGTAAAAAATATATATACATATATGTATTATATGTTACTTTCGTTCTCCTGCATTAAAAGGGTGCCAAGGAACAATGCTGCTGAGTCTAATTCCATTGGCCAAGTGGTTTCAGACAAGAATTTTCCCATACGGCGCTGTGTTAAAATTGGTTCGGATGTGGCGGCCATCTACGTTGACAGTCTGGGTCATCGGACAAAATTCGGAGAAAGTACCACCAAAGGACCGTTAGTGCCAAGTTTGGTTCCATTTTGGGCTTGTAGTTTCATGGAAAAGATTTTAAAAATTCAATCCCCTTTTTCTATTTTTTGTAACAGAAGCCATGTTGGGTGTTGGTTAGAAATCGTGGATGCTGGACACAATTTTGGAAGGGGGCAGCGGTGGTTTCAGAGGAGAGCTCAATGTGATGGCAAAAGCCCATATGAGCCAGGAGAGCTAAAAATGAAAGAAGAGTTTATGTCACAACTATAAGGTCTCAATTTTCGAAGTTAGAACCCTACATTTATATCCAAATTCTAAAACTTATTCAGCATAAACAGGTAGAAATGCAGCCATTGTATATAGAAGTTTAATTCCTAAATCAAAAGGTGAAGGAGGAGTTGATGTCACAAAAATATGTGACTGATGGACGGAGACAATCGCAATGTCCCCAAACCTTCTCGAAAGTGCACATCCTCAGTGACACATCAAGCACTGAACAACATATGACTGTTAAAATTAAAAAAAATACATAAATGTATATATAATACAATTTGTTTTTTGTAAATGGTATCATGGAATAATTTTGCGCCGAATATTTGAAAATAATGTATAATCCATCTTTACTACTACTGACGTCTTTCATTGTATAATAAATTTTATTATATTAGCAACACCCATAAGACTTTTTGGAGGGCCTGTACCATCAAAAGGGAGAGTCCATGTGTACTATGGTGGGAACTGGGGATCAGTTTGTGATGACGAATTTGATCAAAATGAAGCCACAGTTGTCTGCAGAACTCTTGGATTTTTGACAAGGTATAAAACATGAAATATTAAACGCAATGTAATTGACTCAAAAATCAATAACATTTTAATGAAAAATTCATATAAATTATGTGTAAATACACGTGTACATTGGATGTAAGGCCTTGTGTGTATTTTTCTTTGCTTTGCGTCAACTGAGTCTGTGAAAACCTACCAGCCAGCCACACACAGCAAAAAAACACAAAAAATGAATGAGTATTTCCAGAGACAAGGCAAAATTAGCAATTTCACCATTTTCGGTCCCAAAATTTGAACCCTTAATAGATTTTCAAAATCAACCTTTTCGCACATCTACAGAAAATAAAGAACAATATTATATACAAATAAATTTGCTAAATCTAAATGAATAATGAGAGGAGTTTAAGGCACAAGCTAAAATTCACTATTTCCGAAATACAACCCCTGTGGGTATAGAAATTAAAAGCATAAAATGAAAAATTTATGAGGAGTTTAGTTTAAATTTCCAGTTTTCTAATTCGACCCCTGTCGGCCCCAATTTTTAAAAGTCAAAATTCTAAAACCTTATTGCGCATCTACATATAGGATGTGACAATATTGTATAGAAATTAAATGCATGATGTGAAAAATAAATGAGGAGTTTAGGTCACAAGCTTAAATTCCAAAATTTCACATCTACATACAGTATGTGACAATACTTTATGGAAATTTAAGCATAAAATGAAAAATGTATGAGGAGTTTAGGTCACATGTACAAGCTTAAACTTCCAATTTTTGAAATTCGACCCATGTGGACCCCAATTTCAAAAAATCAAAATTCGAATACCTTATTGCGCATCTACATACAGTATGTGATAATACAGTATAGAAATTAAAAGCATAAAATGAGACATGAATGAGGAGTTTAGGTCACAAGTTTAAATTTCCAATTTTCTAAATTCGACCGCTGTGGACCCCAATTTTTGAAATCAAAATTATAAAACCTTATTGCGCATCTACATACAGTTTGTGACAATACTGTATAGAAATTAAATGCATGAAGTTAAAAATGCACGAGGAGTTCTGGAGACAAGATTATCTAAGGGACGGACGGACAGACGGACGGTCAGACGGACCGATTACAAATATCCCCGGACTTCATTCGAAGTGCGGGGATAAAAATAACTATGACCCACTGCTTAAAATAAAATTATTAAATTTTTTTGAAGACTTAGCTTTACCCTTTTGGCTAATTCAGATATTCAATCGGCTCTTCGACACTTTGGGTTATCGCTTCGGCTTTCAAAGGAGAAAGGTCACTTTTCCTTTTGATCATTTTATTCATAACTGTTAAAAGTTAACATTTTTAAGATTCGCCAATTTCCTCTGTAAAAAATGGTAAATTGTAATTGGATATTTACAAACTGATAATTACTGGTTAATTATTAATAAGTTCGTCTTTGTCTAATTGTTTTTAAAATATCGTTATGTAGGGAACTCAGAACAATAACATGAAACGAGGAAAATATATTGGTATGAGTTTCCCTTCTGTTGAAAAATGGTCTTAAAGACCACAAAGTGACAAAAATTGTGTTTCCGAAAATGGTCTTTAAAAATTCTTAGATATGAAGTGTATTTTTAAGTAACGAATTTAATACCAATTATGTAATCTTACATTGTCGTACGAGCACATATATTCAATTAGTAAGATTTTGAGGTATATCTTAATTTTTGTCAAAGATTATAATAAAAACAACAAAAAAACAGTATTACGTTTTTCATTATTCATAAAATGAATCTGCCTTTTTTGCTACTTAATAAATTTGTATTCTAAGTTTCATTATTCTTATCAATGAAAGAGAAAATATGTTGCGATCTAGTTAAATTAAGATCGAAGAGGTAGGTTATCAGAAACCAATATAACGAGTTGATAAAGGAATTAATGCACAATTGTAAATATTCAATGAAATTCCAATTTTGAAATACAAGATATACATATCTTACCGTCTTACGCCTCAGCAGATGTGCTCAAGTCCAAAATAACAATCCAAAGATACTAAATGTTAGATATAGTAAATTTATACTATGCTGTATACGACCGGGTATACGACGCATTTCAAGGAGTTACCTCTTATCAGCAGCATTAAAACAGAAACATTTGGAAGACCAAAAACCAAACTTATATTAAACAAGAAATAATCAACCAAAAATACCGAAATAGGAAGCCTAAGGAGATCTTCCATGTGCGATACAAGGAATGAACACTTAGTATTTCTATTATTTTAGAATTTTGCTAAATACTGGTAATTTCTTTAACAAATCAATGAATAATCATGTCAGACAAGTCTGACGAAAAATGTTGAACCAAGAACGCTGCAAAATAAGATTTAAATGCCAACATGACCAAAAGGGTAAAGCCAAAAAATGGCTAAAATCCATAACAATGAGAATAAGATAAAACTGATGTGAGTAGTATATGAGGACAGGCAAATTAGCATTTGTGGTGGTGGGTGTGGTGGAGGTGCTGTGGAGGTGCCGGAAGTGACGTCACCGGAACCGGAAATGACGTCACAGGAAGTGACATAACCGGAACCGGAAGTCACGTGACCAGAACCGGATGTACCGGAAGTGATTTGCGCGCATGCGCAACCGGAAGTAGTGGTTTTTTCCGCCATTTGTTTACGGAAGTGACGTAAGTCACGTGCTAGGACCCGGATGTGTGGTCTGCGCATGTTCAGGCGGAACCGGAAGCACCAGGAAGTGGTTTGCGCGCATGCGCAACCCGAAGTGATGGGTTTTCTCCATTAACAGAAGTCCAAAGAGAGCTCCTCCAAGGGGAGATAACCCTGTAAATGGGGAGATAACTTTCCAGTACCATATTTTCCTCCTCCAACAAGGGGGAGGTAACTTTCCAGGACTTTTCCCATATTCTCCTCCATTAATACAAGGGGAGATAATTTTCTAGGATTTTTCCCATATTCCCCCTTCATTAATTCAAGGGGGAGATAATTTTTCCTTTAATCTATATATTTACTTTTAAACTTTTTCTTCTTCTGTTTTATTATTTTATAATTTTTCTTAGTTTTCTTAATTCATTTTTTAAATTTTATTATTATTTTTTTTTTTTGTTAATTTTTTTAATATATTTACATAATTTTATTTTCTTTTTTTATTTTCTTTTTTTTTTATCATTATTATTATTTAATTTTTTATTATGTTTTTAAATTTTTTAATTTTTCTTAATTTTTCTTAATTTTTTTATTATTTAATTTTTTATTTTTTTATAATTTTTTTGAATATATTTACATAATTTAATAATTTTTCTTAATTTTTTTTAACAAGTAATATATTTACATAATTTTTCTAATTTTAATTCCTTTTTTTGTTTTGGTTTTGGAACAATTTAGTAAACAAATTATAATTATTTTAACTATTTTCTGGGTTTTCGCCAACATTCGGGTGTTTTCGCCAACATTCGGAACAATTTTTTACCCTTCGTGAATGTTCGGTCGTTTCCGGAGGGCTGCTGACTTACAGGTCCGCGTTCGTGGAGGCATCCATGTTGGATCCCGTTAATGTGACGTCATGGAAATTTTCAGTGGAAATTTCCATTAGAAAACGGATTGAAACATGTCGGGGAACGCGGCCGTTAGCGAAGACACCTTGGGTGCTCTCTTTTACGTCCGCGTTCTGGCTATATATACAGTGCAGAACCTCTCATTTCGTCTTGAACCTTTGATAAGGTAACAACCATGTTCTCTTGTGAGAAATGCGGTAAGACTTTTACCGAGAAGAGAAGCCTGCTTCGCCACCAGAAGACCCATGCTGCTTCGTCTCAGACGTATTCCTGCCAGGTATGTGGAAAGGAGTTTGCCAGGGCCGACAACCGGAAACGCCACCAGGAGTCCCACCAGCAGATTGAGCCTGGAAAGCCGGATCCAGTCCAGTCCCTTGCCTGCCAGGTATGTGGAAAGGAATTTGCCAGGCCGGATGCCAGGAAGCGCCACGAAGCTACCCACCACCAGCAGAGTGAGCCTGGAAAGCCAGATCCAGTCCAGTCCTTTGCGTGCCAGGTCTGTGGAAAGGAGTTTGCCAGGGCCGACACCAGGAATCGCCACCAGGAGTCCCACAGGTACAGGGTGACGTGTCCAGACTGTGGGCAGTACTTCAACAGATTGGACAGTTTAGCTCGCCACAGATTGTTGCATACCAAGCCAGATGCCAAGCCCAGGATGAAGAAACCAGTCAAGAGACCAGCCTCGCCACTACCTGGCCCCAGTGCAAAAAGACGCAGGACAGTGTCGCCACCTGAGAGTCCAGCCAGTCCATCTCAAGCTGACGTTTTGCCAGAAGATCCCGATACCAGGGTTTTGTACCTGAGACACTGGCAGTCCATCCGGACAGAAGAAAATACCGGCAACCGTGTCCAGGATCGGTTCAACTTTACGTTGAACGAGATTACAACCGCCACCTTTCCTGACATGGTTCGCCACATTTTCGAACTCCAGACCACGACCTTCAAGATCAACGTGTCGTTTGGATTTGTACTGAGGAACGTAGAGACCGGAGAACTGAGATACTTCCATTCCACCCAGAACAACGCCCGATTTTTCGACGTACCACACCTGATTAGGAATGAAGAAGACCTAGAGAAGTTTTTGGAAGAATTGAGCCGTCACGACATTTTGGAGTTTATCCGGCAGCAGAGACCCGATACCAAATGGGTGGTGCATTTACTGACAAATGCCACGTTTTATGTCAACAAGTTGGTGGAACACCCGATAGGAGCCAGAGTCGTGTAACCAGACTTCTTCCTAAGGAACAAAGGCTTGGTGTGCTTGGTTGCTGGATCCCATGGGCCATATGATGACAACCTGTGTTTTTTCCGGTGTTTGGCCGTCCACCGTAGTTTTGTAGTAACAGACGTAGAAGTACCTGCCAAGACTTACTATCGTCAATATTTGGAGAAGACAGAAATGTCCGGCGGTGATTTCAAAGGTATTTGTTTAGACGATTTGGCGTACATCGAACCACTGTTCCAAGTCAACATCTGTGTGTACGATTTGCAAGAGACGGAAGACGGCGACATAGCGGCGAGATTGGTACGACGTTCCCCTTACAGTTTTCAGGACACCATGAACCTGAATTTGTATGAAAACCATTTCAGTTATGTCAGCGACATGGAGAAATACAGTCACAGCTACCTATGTTCCAAATGTGACCAGATGTGGAAGCATGTAGGGCACTTACACAGACACGAGAGAACCTGCACCGGTGAAGTCCTGTACAAATATCCCGGCGGGGTGTACCACAGACCGTGTTTGAACGTTTGGAGGACGAAGGTATCCAAGTCCCGGAAGAAGGCAGATATTACCCTTACAGAGCCACTTACGATATAGAGGCGATGCTTCAACCTACAGAAAAACCAAGATCTGAAAAATTGGAATGGACCAGCCAGCACGTTTTGCTCAGCGTCTCCGTGTGTTCCAACGTACCGGAGTTTACAGAGCCAATTTGTTTCGTGTCCGAAGGCGATAGCAGTGAAACCGTGGATTCCTGTTTGATCCATTTGACAGAAATTAGTGACAAAGCCTTTCGCTTACTGATGCCCAGGTATGCTGGTGTCTTTGAAGAGATCCAAGAGAGACTGGACCGGGACCTGGAAGAATACCAAGACGACGAAGAGCGAGAACGCCAGGAAAAGAAACATCACCTGTACAAGTTGAAGCAGCAACTGGAACGACATCTCCAAGAATTACCCGTGATTGGCTTCAACACCGGGAAATACGACGTGAACGCCATGAAGATAGATTTCTTCACTCGTCTGGTGGAAAGTCACAAGATAAAGTATACCGTGAAACACAACAACAATTTCATGTGCATCAAGACGGAGAAGTTGAAATTTTTGGACATCACCAACTACCTGGCTCCCGGATTTAGTTACTCCCAGTTTTTGAAAGCCTACGGCTGTACGGAAGAGAAAGGATTTTTTCCATACGAGTGGATGACCGGTTTAGACAAGTTGGCAGTGACGGAGTTACTACCACACCAGGCATTTTTCAGTACACTGAAAAACGAGAACATTGCACCCGAAGAGTACCAGCTGTATCGCCAAGTCTGGCAGGAAAAGAACATGAAGAACATGAAAGAGTTCCTGATATGGTACAACAACAAAGACGTGGAGCCCATGCTGGAAGCCATCGAGAAGATGTTTGTATATTACAAGGGATTGAAGGTGGACATGTTTAAACACGGCATCAGCGTACCGGGACTCACACTGAAAACCATGTTCGATGGTCTGTCTGATTATTTCACCGTACCGGACGAGAAGAATAAAGATCTGTACGAGTTGTACAAAGAAAACATAGTGGGTGGACCCAGCATCGTCTTCCACAGATACCACGAGAAAGACCAGACCTTCATCCGTCCTGCCGAATACCAAGTATTATGCAGGATATGCCAACGGGTCACTTCATCCGTCGCAAGAGCCAGGAAGATTTTAAAAGACAGACACCTCGAAGGTACGAACGGATGGCTATCGAGTGGTTGGAATGGAAGGCCCAGGAGACAGGACACCACATACGTCACCAAGGGAACGATACGGAAAAACTGATAGGACGTCCGCGCCTTCCCGTGGATAGTTACTGTAAGGATACTAATACAGTTTACGAGTTCCAGGGCTGCCTGTGGCACGGACATTGTTGTCGCCTGACTCGGGGAAAGACAGAAAACCCGTTGAACGGAAAGAGCCTGGATGAATTATACAAGACTACACAGGAAAAAATACAGTACATAACAGAAAACGACTACCAAGTGAAACAGATGTGGGAGTGCGAATGGGACCGGTTAAAGAAAGAAGACCAAGGAATCAAGACCTTCGTGTCTCAGAGGCAGAGACCCTGCGATCGTTTCGCCGCGATGACCGAAGACGACATCATGAGAGCCGTGATGGAGGACAAGTTGTTTGCTGCCTTGGAAGTGGACCTGCACGTACCTGAGGACCTAAAGGCAAAATTTGCAGAAATGCCTCCAGTGTTTAAGAACGTAGACGTGTCCAGAGACGACATTGGGGACCACATGAAGAGTTATGCAGAAGAAAAAGGAATCATGCCGCAGCCTAGAAAGTCGTTAATCGGCAGCATGTTTGGAGAGAAGATCATGGTAATATCCCCGTTGCTGAAATGGTACGTCAACCACGGACTGAAAGTCACCAGGATTTACCAGGTGGTGGAGTACACGCCGTCGGCGTGTTTCAGTCCCTTCGGAGATCAAGTCAGTAATGCCAGGCGAGCCGGAGATGCCGACCCAAATAAAAAGATAATTGCAGAAAACGAGAAACTGAGGGGAAATTCTAGCTACGGCAAGACGGTGACCAACAAGGAAAGGCACACGGATGTGATTTACTGCCAGGAACACCAGATCAGTCGCTACCTCGTAGATCCCTCTTTCCGGCGGTGCAACCAGCTGAGTGACAAAACGTTCGAAGTGGAAATGAGTAAAAAGACCATACACCTGGACCTGCCCATGCACATTGGCTGTTTCGTTTACCAGTACGCCAAGCTTCGGATGTTGGAATTTTATTACGATTTTATGGACGTCTTTGTCGATCGCCGTGATTTTCAGTATTGTGCAATGGACACCGACAGTGCCTACATGGCTCTCTCTGGCGACAGTTTGGAGGAAGTGATCAAACCGCAGTTGCGTCGGCGCTTTGAAGCAGAGAAGAAGAATTGGTTTCCCCGTACTGACACACCACAACTGACTGCTTGGGACAAGAGGACTCCAGGACTGTTCAAGACAGAATTCAGTGGTGACGGGATGATTGCCTTGTGTAGCAAGACGTACTTTTGCTTTGGAGACGAAACCAAGTACAGCTGTAAAGGGGTCAACAAGAGAACCAACGACATCAACAAAGAAAAATACATGGACGTTCTCCTGTCAAAGAACTCTGGCTCCGGAACCAACAGAGGGTTTCGTTCTGTAGACAACCAAGTCTACACCTACTTGCAAGAGCGAGCTGGCTTTTCCTACTTTTATCCAAAACGTAAAGTTTTGGCGGACGGGGTGTCCACGACACCCTTAGATATTTAATCGGATGAACGGCTTACCGACTCGACTGATTACAGTGGGAAAGCTTTTCATTTGATGTATGAACAGACCACTCTTTTTAGAGTCGTCTGTTAACCGATAACAAAAAAAAAAGAAAAAAAAAGAAAAAAAAGAAAAAAAAAAAAAAGAAAAAAAGAAAAAAAAATATAAAAAAAAGAAAAAAAAAGAAAAAGAAAAAAAGAACTAGGTACCTGGTAACAGGGGCTCAACCCACAGAGCTGCCTAGCGCGTCCCCCAGGTGGCGGATAGGGGATGCCCTCTCGTTGAGGGTTGTCAGGTCGTTAAAAGCCTGACCGCGGACCATAGTGGGTAAAGTGTTTGGAGAACCATGTTTTATCAAAAATAATTATAAAATTTGTTAAATTTATTTGTTGCTCTTTGCTGCTCGCCGCTGTTTTTCTCCTGCTCTTTGTTGCTCATCGCTGTTTTTCTCTTGCTCTTTGTTGCTCATCGCTGTTTTTCTCTTGCTCTTCTCTTGTTCATCGCTAATTTTCTCTTGCTCTTTGCTGCTCGTCGCTGTTTTTCTCTTGCTCTTTGTTGCTCATCGCTAATTTTCTCTTGTTCTTTGCTGCTCATCGCTGTTTTTCTCTTGCTCTTTGCTGAGAAGTCGCTGTTTTTCTCTTGCTCTTTGTTGCTTATCGCTGTTTTTGTCTTGCTCTTTGTTGCTCATCGTTGTGTTTCTCTTGCTCTTCTCTTGCTCATCGCTGTTTTTCTCTTCCTCTTTGCTGCTCGTCGCTGTTTTTCTCTTGCTCTTTGTTGCTCATCGCTGTTTTTCTCTTGATCTTTGTTGCTCATCGCTGTGTTTCTCTTGCTATTCTCTTGCTCATCGCTGTTTTTCTTTTGCTCTTTGCTGCTCGTCGCTGTTTTTCTCTTGCTCTTTGTTGCTCATCGCTGTTTTTCTCTTGCTCTTTGCTGCTCATCGCTGTTTTTCTCTTGCTCTTTGTTGCTCATCGCTGTTTTTCTCTTGCTCTTTGCTGCTCATCGCTGTTTATCTCTTGCTCTTTGTTGCTCGTCGCTGTTTTTCTCTTGTTCTTTACTGCTCATCGCTGTGTTTCTCTTGTTCTTTACTGCTCACCACTGTTTTTCTCTTGCTCTTCTCTTGCTCATCGCTGTTTTTCTCTTGGTTTTTTGTTGCTCATCGCTCTTTTTCTCTTGCTCTTTGTTGCTCATCGCTGTTTTTCTCTTGCTCTTTGTTGCTCATCGCTAATCATGACCTTACTCACGTGCTCATTTCAGTTTTTTGGGGGGCTACTTGTCACTGTTTTCGCAGCTGTTTCTGCTCCTGCTGCTTGTTGCTGTTCGTCATTGCTTATCTTCTCTTGCTCTTTGCTGTTCATCTCTACTCAGGACCTTACTCGCGTGCTCATTTCGGTTTTCTTGTGCTACTTATCGCTGTTTTCGCTGCTGTTCTCTTGCTCATCGCTGTTTTTCTCTTGCTCTTTATTGCTCATCGCTACTCATGATTATACTCACGTGCTCATTTCGGTTTTTTGGGGGCTACTTGTCAATGTTTTCACTGCTGCTGCTGCTCCTGGCTGTGGTCGCTGTTCGTTGCTGCTGCTGCTGAGGAGGTGAAGGTGGGATTCTCACCGTTTTGTTATGAACCACCTCTTGGTCTCGTTGATGTTACGATGGACATCAAGATGGCTGCGCCCATGTAACGCGGACCTGAAAGAAAGCACCCTAATGAAACGGAAATTTTAGAGTCTTTCCGGCCGTTAACGAACGTTTACGGATTTCAGTCCTAACCCTAACTCCAGTCCTAACCCCAACCCTAATCCTAACCCTACCCTAATCCCTAACTAACCCTAAACCTAACTTAACCATAACCCTAACCCTAACTCTAACTCTAACACTAACTCTAACCCTGACCCTAACCTAACTTAACACTAAACCTAACCCTAGTTCTAACCCTAACACTAACTCTAACCCTATCCTAATCCTAACCCTAACCCTAGTTCTAACCCTAACCTTAACTCTAACCCTAACCGTAGTCCTGTCTCTAACCCTTATCGTGGGTCTGTCTCGCACTCCTGCTCTAACCGCTCATACCCCACCGTCGGTGGTTCACTGGTGCAAGCGTGACAAACATGAGGCAAACAGTCACGCTTGCACCAGTGAACCACCGACGGTGGGGTATGAGCGGTTAGAGCAGGAGTGCGAGACAGACCCACGATAAGGGTTAGAGACAGGACTACGGTTAGGGTTAGAGTTAAGGTTAGGGTTAGAACTAGGGTTAGGGTTAGGATTAGGGTAGGGTTAGAGTTAGTATTAGGGTTAGAACTAGGGTTAGGTTCAGTGTTAAGTTAGGTTAGGGTCAGGGTTAGAGTTAGTGTTAGAGTTAGAGTTAGGGTTAGGGTTATGGTTAAGTTAGGTTTAGGGTTAGTTAGGGATTAGGGTAGGGTTAGGATTAGAGTTGGGGTTAGGACTGGAGTTAGGGTTAAGACTAAAATCCGTAAACGTTCGTTAACGGCCGGAAAGACTCTAAAATTTCCGTTTCATTAGGGTGCTTTCTTTCAGGTCCGCGTTACATGGGCGCAGCCATCTTGATGTCCATCGTAACATCAACGAGACCAAGAAGTGGTTCATAACAAAACGGTGAGAATCCCACCTTCACCTCCTCAGCAGCAGCAGCAGCAGCAGCAGCAACGAACAGCGACCATAGCCAGGAGCAGCAGCAGCAGTAAAAACATTGACAAGTAGCCCCCAAAAAACCGAAATGAGCACGTGAGTATAATCATGAGTAGCGATGAGCAATAAAGAGCAAGAGAAAAACAGCGATGAGCAAGAGAACAGCAGCGAAGACAGCGATAAGTAGCACAAGAAAACCGAAATGAGCACGCGAGTAAGGTCCTGAGTAGAGATGAACAGCAAAGAGCAAGAGAAGATAAGCAATGACGAACAGCAACAAGCAGCAGGAGCAGAAACAGCTGCGAAAACAGTGACAAGTAGCCCCCCAAAAAACTGAAATGAGCACGTGAGTAAGGTCATGATTAGCGATGAGCAACAAAGAGCAAGAGAAAAACAGCGATGAGCAACAAAGAGCAAGAGAAAAAGAGCGATGAGCAACAAAAAACCAAGAGAAAAACAGCGATGAGCAAGAGAAGAGCAAGAGAAAAACAGTGGTGAGCAGTAAAGAACAAGAGAAACACAGCGATGAGCAGTAAAGAACAAGAGAAAAACAGCGACGAGCAACAAAGAGCAAGAGAAAAACAGCGATGAGCAGCAAAGAGCAAGAGAAAAACAGCGATGAGCAACAAAGAGCAAGAGAAAAACAGCGATGAGCAACAAAGAGCAAGAGAAAAACAGCGATGAGCAACAAAGAGCAAGAGAAAAACAGTGACGAGCAGCAAAGAGCAAGAGAAAAACAGCGATGAGCAAGAGAATAGCAAGAGAAACACAGCGATGAACAACAAAGATCAAGAGAAAAACAGCGACGAGCAACAAAGAGCAAGAGAAAAACAGCGATGAGCAGCAAAGAGCAAGAGAAAAACAGCGATGAGCAACAAAGAGCAAGAGAAAAACAGCGATGAGCAGCAAAGAGCAAGAGAAAAACAGCGATGAGCAACAAAGAGCAAGAGAAAAACAGTGACGAGCAGCAAAGAGCAAGAGAAAAACAGCGATGAGCAAGAGAATAGCAAGAGAAACACAGCGATGAACAACAAAGATCAAGAGAAAAACAGCGATGAGCAACAAAGAGCAAGAGAAAAACAGCGACGAGCAGCAACGAGGAAGAGAAAAACAGCGATGAGCAAGAGAAGAGCAAGAGAAACACAACGATGAGCAACAAAGAGCAAGACAAAAACAGCGATAAGCAACAAAGAGCAAGAGAAAAACAGCGACTTCTCAGCAAAGAGCAAGAGAAAAACAGCGATGAGCAGCAAAGAACAAGAGAAAATTAGCGATGAGCAACAAAGAGCAAGAGAAAAACAGCGACGAGCAGCAAAGAGCAAGAGAAAAACAGCGATGAGCAGCAAAGAGCAAGAGAAAATTAGCGATGAACAAGAGAAGAGCAAGAGAAAAACAGCGATGAGCAACAAAGAGCAAGAGAAAAACAGCGATGAGCAACAAAGAGCAAGAGAAAAACAGCGGAGAGCAGCAAAGAGCAAATAACTTTAACAAATTTTATAATTATTTTTGATAAAACATGGTTCTCCAAACACTTTACCCACTATGGTCCGCGGTCAGGCTTTTAACGACCTGACAACCCTCAACGAGAGGGCATCCCCTATCCGCCAGCTGGGGGACGCGCTAGGCAGCTCTGTGGGTTGAGCCCCTGTTACCAGGTACCTAGTTCTTTTTTTTCTTTTTCTTTTTTTTCTTTTTTTTTATATTTTTTTTTCTTTTTTTTTTCTTTTTTTTATATTTTTTTTTCTTTTTTTTTTCTTTTTTTTTTTTTTTTTTTGTTATCGGTTAACAGACGACTCTAAAAAGAGTGGTCTGTTCATACATCAAATGAAAAGCTTTCCCACTGTAATCAGTCGAGTCGGTAAGCCGTTCATCCGATTAAATATCTAAGGGTGTCGTGGACACCCTGTCCGCCAAAACTTTACGTTTTGGATAAAAGTAGGAAAAGCCAGCTCGCTCTTGCAAGTAGGTGTAGACTTGGTTGTCTACAGAACGAAACCCTCTGTTGGTTCCGGAGCCAGAGTTCTTTGACAGGAGAACGTCCATGTATTTTTCTTTGTTGATGTCGTTGATTCTCTTGTTGACCCCTTTACAGCTGTACTTGGTTTCGTCTCCAAAGCAAAAGTACGTCTTGCTACACAAGGCAATCATCCCGTCACCACTGAATTCTGTCTTGAACAGTCCTGGAGTCCTTTTGTCCCAAGCAGCCAGTTGTGGTGTGTCAGTACGGGGAAACCAATTCTTCTTCTCTGCTTCAAAGCGCCGACGCAACTGCGGTTTGATCACTTCCTCCAAACTGTCGCCAGAGAGAGCCATGTAGGCACTGTCGGTGTCCATTGCACAATACTGAAAATCACGGCGATCGACAAAGACGTCCATAAAATCGTAATATAATTCCAACATCCGAAGCTTGGCGTACTGGTAAACGAAACAGCCAATGTGCATGGGCAGGTCCAGGTGTATGGTCTTTTTACTCATTTCCACTTCGAACGTTTTGTCACTCAGCTGGTTGCACCGCCGGAAAGAGGGATCTACGGGGTAGCGACTGATCTGGTGTTCCTGGCAGTAAATCACATCCGTGTGCCTTTCCTTGTTGGTCACCGTCTTGTCGTAGCTAGAATTTCCCCTCAGTTTCTCGTTTTCTGCAATTATCTTTTTATTTGGGTCGGCATCTCCGGCTCGCCTGGCATTACTGACTTGATCTCCGAAGGGACTGAAACACGCCGACGGCGTGTACTCCACCACCTGGTAAATCCTGGTGACTTTCAGTCCGTGGTTGACGTACCATTTCAGCAACGGGGATATTACCATGATCTTCTCTCCAAACATGCTGCCGATTAACGACTTTCTAGGCTGCGGCATGATTCCTTTTTCTTCTGCATAACTCTTCATTTGGTCCCCAATGTCGTCTCTGGACACGTCTACGTTCTTAAACACTGGAGGCATTTCTGCAAATTTTGCCTTTAGGTCCTCTTCCAAGGCAGCAAACAACTTGTCCTCCATCACGGCTCTCATGATGTCGTCTTCGGTCATCGTGGCGAAACGATCGCAGGGTCTCTGCCTCTGAGACACGAAGGTCTTGATTCCTTGGTCTTCTTTCTTTAACCGGTCCCATTCGCACTCCCACATCTGTTTCACTTGGTAGTCGTTTTCTGTTATGTACTGTATTTTTTCCTGTGTAGTCTTGTATAATTCATCCAGGCTCTTTCCGTTCAACGGGTTTTCTGTCTTTCCCCGAGTCAGGCGACAACAATGTCCGTGCCACAGGCAGTCCTGGAACTCGTAAACTGTATTAGTATCCTTACAGTAACCATCCAAGGGAAGGCGCCGACGTCCTATCAGTTTTTCCGTATCGTTCCCTTGGTGACGTATGTGGTGTCCTGTCTCCTGGGCCTCCCATTCCAACCACTCGATAGTCATCCGTTCTTACCTTCGAGGTGTCTGTCTTTTAAAATCTTCCTGGCTCTTGCGACGGACGAAGTGACCCGTTGGCATATCCTGCATAATACTCCACAAATACAAGGCATTGGCGTCCACACCGTAGATCTTCTTGCACGGTTTTGGGTCTTGGTATTCGGCAGGACGGATGAAGGTCTGGTCTTTCTCGTGGTATCTGTGGAAGACGATGCTGGGTCCACCCACTATGTTTTCTTTGTACAACTCGTACAGATCTTTATTCTTCTCGTCCGGTACGGTGAAATAATCAGACAGACCATCGAACATGGTTTTCAGTGTGAGTCCCGGTACGCTGATGCCGTGTTTAGACATGTCCACCTTCAATCCCTTGTAATATACAAACATCTTCTCGATGGCTTCCAGCATGGGCTCCACGTCTTTGTTGTTGTACCATATCAGGAACTCTTTCATGTTCTTCATGTTCTTTTCCTGCCAGACTTGGCGACACAGCTGGTACTCTTCGGGTGCAATGTTCTCGTTTTTCAGTGTACTGAAAAATGCCTGGTGTGGTGGTAACTCCGTCACTGCCAACTTGTCTAAACCGGTCATCCACTCGTATGGAAAAAATCCTTTCTCTTCCGTACAGTCGTAGGCTTTCAAAAACTGGGAGTAACTAAATCCGGGAGCCAGGTAGTTGGTGATGTCCAAAAATTTCAACTTCTCCGTCTTGATGCACATGAAATTGTTGTTGCGTTTCACGGTATACTTTATCTTGTGACTTTCCACCAGACGAGTGAAGAAATCTATCTTCATGGCGTTCACGTCGTACTTCCCGGTGTTGAAGCCAATCACGGGTAATTCTTGGAGATGTAGTTCCAGTTGCTGCTTCAACTTGTACAGGTGATGTTTCTTTTCCTGGCGTTCTCGCTCTTCGTCGTCTTGGTATTCTTCCAGGTCCCGGTCCAGTCTCTCTTGGATCTCTTCAAAGACACCAGCATACCTGGGCATCAGTAAGCGAAAGGCTTTGTCACTAATTTCTGTCAAATGGATCAAACAGGAATCCACGGTTTCACTGCTATCGCCTTCGGACACGAAACAAATTGGCTCTGTAAACTCCGGTACGTTGGAACACACGGAGACGCTGAGCAAAACGTGCTGGCTGGTCCATTCCAATTTTTCAGATCTTGGTTTTTCTGTAGGTTGAAGCATCGCCTCTATATCGTAAGTGGCTCTGTAAGGGTAATATCTGCCTTCTTCCGGGACATGGATACCTTCGTCCTCCAAACGTTCAAACACGGTCTGTGGTGTATGGTACACCCCGCCGGGATATTTGTACAGGACTTCACCGGTGCAGGTTCTCTCGTGTCTGTGTAAGTGCCCTACATGCTTCCACATCTGGTCACATTTGGAACATAGGTAGCTGTGACTGTATTTCTCCATGTCGCTGACATAACTGAAATGGTTTTCATACAAATTCAGGTCCATAGTGTCCTGAAAACTGTAAGGGGAACGTCGTACCAATCTCGCCGCTATGTCGCCGTCTTCCGTCTCTTGCAAATCGTACACACAGATGTTGACTTGGAACAGTGGTTCGATGTACGCCAAATCGTCTAAACAAATACCTTTGAAATCACCGCCGGACATTTCTGTCTTCTCCAAATATTGACGATAGTAAGTCTTGGCAGGTACTTCTACGTCTGTTACTACAAAACCACGGTGGACGGCCAAACACCGGAAAAAACACAGGTTGTCATCATATGGCCCATGGGATCCAGCAACCAAGCACACCAAGCCTTTGTTCCTTAGGAAGAAGTCTGGTAACACGACTCTGGCTCCTATCGGGTGTTCCACCAACTTGTTGACATAAAACGTGGCATTTGTCAGTAAATGCACCACCCATTTGGTATCGGGTCTCTGCTGCCGGATAAACTCCAAAATGTCGTGACGGCTCAATTCTTCCAAAAACTTCTCTAGGTCTTCTTCATTCCTAATCAGGTGTGGTACGTCGAAAAATCGGGCGTTGTTCTGGGTGGAATGGAAGTATCTCAGTTCTCCGGTCTCTACGTTCCTCAGTACAAATCCAAACGACACGTTGATCTTGAAGGTCGTGGTCTGGAGTTCGAAAATGTGGCGAACCATGTCAGGAAAGGTGGCGGTTGTAATCTCGTTCAACGTAAAGTTGAACCGATCCTGGACACGGTTGCCGGTATTTTCTTCTGTCCGGATGGACTGCCAGTGTCTCAGGTACAAAACCCTGGTATCGGGATCTTCTGGCAAAACGTCAGCTTGAGATGGACTGGCTGGACTCTCAGGTGGCGACACTGTCCTGCGTCTTTTTGCACTGGGGCCAGGTAGTGGCGAGGCTGGTCTCTTGACTGGTTTCTTCATCCTGGGCTTGGCATCTGGCTTGGTATGCAACAATCTGTGGCGAGCTAAACTGTCCAATCTGTTGAAGTACTGCCCACAGTCTGGACACGTCACCCTGTACCTGTGGGACTCCTGGTGGCGATTCCTGGTGTCGGCCCTGGCAAACTCCTTTCCACAGACCTGGCACGCAAAGGACTGGACTGGATCTGGCTTTCCAGGCTCACTCTGCTGGTGGTGGGTAGCTTCGTGGCGCTTCCTGGCATCCGGCCTGGCAAATTCCTTTCCACATACCTGGCAGGCAAGGGACTGGACTGGATCCGGCTTTCCAGGCTCAATCTGCTGGTGGGACTCCTGGTGGCGTTTCCGGTTGTCGACCCTGGCAAACTCCTTTCCACATACCTGGCAGGAATACGTCTGAGACGAAGCAGCATGGGTCTTCTGGTGGCTAAGCAGGCTTCTCTTCTCGGTAAGTCTTACCGCATTTCTCACAAGAGAACATGGTTGTTACCTTATCAAAGGTTCAAGACGAAATGAGAGGTTCTGCACTGTATATATAGCCAGAACGCGGACGTAAAAGAGAGCACCCAAGGTGTCTTCGCTCACGGCCGCGTTCCCCGACATGTTTCAATCCGTTTTCTAATGGAAATTTCCACTGAAAATTTCCATGACGTCACATTAACGGGATCCAACATGGATGCCTCCACGATCGCGGACCTGTAAGTCAGCACCCCTCCGGAAACGACCGAACATTCACGAAGGGTAAAAAATTGTTCCGAATGTTGGCGAAAACACCCGAATGTTGGCGAAAACCCAGAAAATAGTTAAAATAATTATAATTTGTTTACTAAATTGTTCCAAAACCAAAAAAAAAAGGAATTAAAATTAGAAAAATTATGTAAATATATTACTTGTTAAAAAAAATTAAGAAAAATTATTAAATTATGTAAATATATTCAAAAAAATTATAAAAAATAAAAAATTAAATAATAAAAAAATTAAAAAAAATTAAGAAAAATTTAAAAATTTAAAAACATAATAAAAAATTAAATAATAATAATGATAATAAAAAAAAGATAATAAAAAAAGAAAATAAAATTATGTAAATATATTAAAAAAATTAACAAAAAAAAATAATAATAAAATTTAAAAAATGAATTAAGAAAATTAAGAAAAATTATAAAATAATAAAACAGAAGAAGAAAAAGTTTAAAAGTAAATATATAGATTAAAGGAAAAATTATCTCCCCCTTGAATTAATGAAGGGGGAATATGGGAAAAATCCTAGAAAATTATCTCCCCTTGTATTAATGGAGGAGAATATGGGAAAAGTCCTGGAAAGTTACCTCCCCCTTGTTGGAGGAGGAAAATATGGTACTGGAAAGTTATCTCCCCATTTACAGGGTTATCTCCCCTTGGAGGAGCTCTCTTTGGACTTCTGTTAATGGAGAAAACCCATCACTTCAGGTTGCGCATGCGCGCAAACCATTTCCTGGTGCTTCCGGTTCCGCCTGAACATACGCAGACCATATGTCCTGGTCCTGGCACGTGACTTACGTCACTTCCGTAAATAAATGGCGGGAAAATCCATCACTTCCGGTTGCGCATGCGCGCAAAAATCACTTCCGGTTCCTGAACATGCGCAGACCACACATCCGGGTCCTAGCACGTGACTTACGTCACTTCCGTAAACAAATGGCGAAAAAAAACCACTACTTCCGGTTGCGCTTGCGCACAAATCACTTCCGGTACATCCTGTTCCGGTCACGTGTCTTCCGGTTCCGGTTACGTCACTTCCTGTGACGTCATTTCCGGTTCCGGTGACGTCACTTCCGGCACCTCCACAGCACATCCACCACACCCACCACCACAAATGCTAATTTGCCTGTCCTCATATACTACTGATGTGGGATTAATTCAAACGTGTAAATCTGAACTAATCCATTGCATACTGAATTATAATACGAAACAACACTTTTATTGACGTATGCGATACCTTTCATGGCTTATCAAGGTATAATTATAAGGAACCTTCCCGCTAAACAAGCGGTTCGGTGAGGGAATAAATTTGCAGCAAGATAAGGATTAAGGGGTCTCCTTTGGGTGAGATATTAACGTAGGTCATTTAATTCTACAACAAAGCTATTCTAATTCGGTAAAAACTAGCATCAATCGCGACTAGGAGTTAAAATTTATAATTCTACACGGTTTATATTAGCGAGAACAATCTTGGCTATTGATGTATTATGTTTTTCTAAATGTAGTGATTCTATTAGGATAATTGACGTAAATTTTTTTAAAGCCATCCTGTAGTTCGTCCTGGAGGTTACTTTGGAAACAGTAGTTTATCTGTCAAAATGGAAGGTCTTAATTGCAACGGAACAGAGACCGACATTTCAGCCTGTTCATTCAGGGGATGGGGACAAAATAATTGTGGTCATGGAGAGGATGTTGGAGTAGAATGCCGTAAGTTTTTATTTTCATTGACATAGAGTTGGTATAAATGATATTCATATTAGGCCAATTTTCACTCCCCATTAAACGTCTAAGGTAATATAGACGGTAAGACATCCTGTTACTTTGTTTATATCTTAGTCACTTGTGTAGATGTACATAAAACCTCTTTATTATGGCCCCTCATCGGATGATGCGGGACCCTATAGTTTTCACTGCGTCCGTCTGTCCGTCAACATTTGATGTTATCGCCCTCAATTCTACATTTCTCAACGGGGTTCAACTAAAATTATAATAGGTGTTTATTGGCAATAACTTGATAAGTTCGAAAATAATAATTTTTGTGGGAGTTACTACCTCGACTTAGTTTTTCCTTATCAACTTCTTGTTAGGGCTCTCAATTAGAATTCATTAAAGTCAACTATTTCATTTGACTATATGAATACTTTTTTACAAAGCAGAACTTAATGTAAAATTAAATAAAAACTTAGCTACAATATTTTATATTATATCGTTGTCGGACGCAATAGCATTTGCTCATATTAATAAATAACAACAAATGATAAAGTTTTTATCAATCCCATGGCCGACATATGTACCAAAAATCAGAGATAGTCGTTTCGTCGTTCTTAGACGGCATATGCGCAATTAGCAGAGACGATTGTTTAAATCTCTTTTTTTGTCAAGACAACAGCACAAGCAAAGCTAAATAAGACCGGATATTTGAAAAATAGATAAAGCAGAGATTATGACTGGTCGGCCCATAGATTTGAACCTGTCCTAATCTCTGGTTTCAAATATAAGGTTGACCAGTCGCAGGACTATTACCTGGTTTTCCGTCTCAGAACAGAGATTTGAACCAAAGTTAAAGTGTAGATTTTAGTTTACCACGTGGAAGGGATGTATACAGCGTTGAAAAGTCAAGCAGTTTATAGTATTGCAATAAGATTCCTAGAATAGAGAGATTTCAGTAAGTCTTCAGAAGTTTTAAGAATCCACACAAATCTAATTCACACAACTCGTTGTTTCGAAATTCTACCCCTAAAGGCCCCAATTTTAGAAAATAGAAATTCTAAAAACCTTTTTGCGCATCTGCACATGGTGCTTAACAATACTGTATAGAAAGAAAATACACAGATTGAAACATGAAAGACGAGTTTAGGGCATAAGCTTGAATTCAAATTTTCGAAGTTCGACCCATGTTGGCCCCTTGTTTAGAAACTCAAAATTCTAAACCCTTATAGCGCATCTACAGGTTGTATGCAACCATCCTATATAGAAACTAAATTCCTAAGCCCAAAAGTGAAGAGGGATTTGATGTCACAAGAAAATGTGACGGACGGACAGAGACAATAGTATATCCCCGAGTAATTATAACGTGTAAATACACACTGTCATGCAAATTATAAATATGCAATGTATAGCTAAATTGCGGGGTTAGCCTACCATTCTTCACCATATCAGTAATAATGAATGCTTGAATGAAACCTTGTAAAAACGGTTTTTCTTTGACTGGTTTAAATTCTGTTAAAGTTCTTGGATATTGCGATCGTTCGTCCGTCTGTAAGTCCGTCACACTTTCTCGTGACATCAACTTCTCCTTCACTTTTGGGTTTAGGAATTTAATTTCTTTATAGGATGGTTGCAAATCATCTGCGCAATAAGGTTTTAGAATTTGATTTTCTAAACTTTGGGACCCACAGGGGTTCAACTTCGAAAATTGTGGATTTAAGCTTGTGCCTAACATCCTGTTCCCCTTTTCAGCTCATCTGTCTGAAAAGGACATGTGAGCTTTTGACATCACTTGGCGTCCGTCGTCTGTCGTAAACTTTTTCAAAGATCCTCTACTCTGAAACTACTGAACCAATTACAGCCATACTTAGTCCGAATGATCCTTATGGTATCTGAATAAAGTTGATGTTTTGTTTTCTTAATTGTCCGCCAAGCAACGTGATCGCCATGGCCAAAATTAGAACATAAAGGGGTAAACTGGAGTTTTTTGCTTATATCTCAAAAACTAAAGAATTTAGAGCATAACTGGTAGAAATAAAAATGTTTATGAGGTCAAGATCTACCTGATGTTAAATTTTCAGACGAACTGGTCAACCCATTTTCGGGTTATTGCCTCTGAATTGTTAATTTTGAGAAAATTTTGCAGTTTTAGGTTAATTTGAATATTATCATAGATAAAGACAAACTGTAACAGCAATCATGTTCAGCAAAGTAAGATCTACAAATAAGTAAGCATAACCAAAATCTTCAATTGACCCCTTACAGGAGTTTTTGCCATTGAAAGATTATTTACATGTAAACAGTAATTATCAGTAAAAATAATGGTCTGACATATGTCACAGATGTTTAGAACATAACTTGAAATAAATTTAATAGTAGCTGTACAAGAAAACCGGAGGATCAAGGGTCAAGACCATTGAAAAAGTCCTTAGCAACCGATGAAAAAATCCCTAGCAACCATATTTATTTGGGCTGAGGACCCTATAATTTACCTGTACAAGTAAAAAAGAATGGTCAAGAGTCAATGTCATTGAAAAGGTCCATAACAACCGATGAAAAAGTCCCCTGCAACCATATATATTTAAATTCAGGACCCTATAACATAACTGTTCAAGTCAGTATGGAAGGCTCAAGGCCATTGAAACAATCCATAGCAACCGATGGAAAAGTGCCTAGTTACTAGACATATTTGGGTTCAGGACCCTACAATTTACCCGTTTAAGTCAAAATGGAAGGTCAAGAGTCAATGCCATTGAAAAAATTCATAGCAACAGATGAAAAATTCACAAGCAACCATATATACTTGGGTTCAGGATTCTATGTTTTAGCTGTACAAGTCAATATTGAGGCGAAAAATGCGACAGTATACATTAAATAGCTAAAATAATCTGACATGGGTGCAACATCTACACAAAAAATAACAGGTGACTGATTAAGACTCTTGGGAGCCTCTTGTTCAATTTATGCATTTTATTTCTATACAGTTTTGTAATGCATCATATGTAGATGCACAATAAGGTTTTAGAACATGTAAAATTTCGATTTTCAAAACTTGTCGCATTTCGAAAATTTTCGTAAGCTTGTGATGTAAGCTCCGCTTTCATTTTTCAAATCATGCATTTCATTTCTTTACAGTACTGTCATATACCATATGTAAATGGGCTATGTTAGGTATTTGAATTTTGATTTTCAATTTAAGCTTATGACCCAAAGTCATTTTATTTTTCAATTTATGCATTTTATTTCTTTATAGCACCATTATTTATGTAGATGCACAATAAAGTTTCAAAATTACGGTTTTCAAAAATTCTGGCCCACATGGGCTGAATTTCAAAAATTATGAATTAAAGCTTGTGACCTAGACTTTTTCATTTTTCATTGGATTTTGAGATTGATATTCTTCATAGAATTGTATAACATCTGTATATGGGCAGCAAAATTGTATATTTTTTACTTCGGGTAAGCGGGGTGTGCGATTCACTGTCGATTCCTACAACAAATATTCAATGTTCACGGCTCTGACTTTGTTGATGAAATTATAAATAGATACATTTCATATAATTCAGAGACTAGAGTAAGACTGGTCTATGGATCTACACCATCCAGAGGTAGGGTTGAGATAATGTACCGAGGAGAATGGGGAACGATATGTGATGACAACTTTGGACCAGAAGAAGCTATGGTTGTTTGTCGAATGCTAGGATATATCAATTCGTAAGACGAAAAAAAAAAGATCACAAATGTTTCGAAATTTATTAGTGGTATTAATATTCCCTTTTTCATTTAATTAGTAATGTTAGTAGTAGTTATAATAGTAGATTTAAAATTTGTGAAATTGTAATTTTCTATACATATATATATATCTGTATTGTGTAAATGGGAATCATGATATAGAATGTCGAACCAAATACAATGGAATAAAATATATAGATGTATTACTTATTCATTTATTTATTTATTTATTAATTTATTTATTATAATTCCTGTAGGAAGGCAATTGTTTTCATCAAAGTACCATATGAGCAATAAGGGCTCCTTTAAACTTCTAAATATTTTCTATTCTTCTTTAAAAGGAATTACCGCATCCATAGCTCTGCCTTTTACCATCGCGGAACTGGAAAAATATGGATGGATGATCTATCCTGCGACGGATCTGAAAATGATTTAATCGACTGCAAATTTTCAGGTTGGGGAAATACCAACTGCGGTCACAATGAAGACGTCGGTGTAGACTGTGGTAAATATCATATATATCAACCGATCATTATGGAGTTCTTGCTCATAGGAAAATATCTCGGATAATTTTATTTTAATCGTCAACCCTGTGTATTTCTGAAAAGGACTAATAAATCGTTTACATTATTTTATTTCAACTTATCAATAGTTACACATGTAGTTTGTTTTATTAAAACTGTTTTCAAAATTTATATATTTATAATTACAATGTATGTGTATGTGTTTGCGATGGTGCGTGCGTCCATGTGTGGAGATGTTTAAAACTAGTAAATATGAGGACGCCTGTTTAAACAGCAACTTTCGAGTGAATACCTTTTTTTTTCAATATTCTATCTTCATTGATCTATTTCCAGTACAGTAGATATCAACTATGGTGATTCAAATAATTAAAAAAACAATCAAAAATTATGATTTAGTGCAAGCGCATGTACATTAAGAGACATTAGTAGGTAGGCAGTCAAAATTGTATTAAAAAAACAATTTACTTATTTATCAGGCAAGAAAGTAGAAGTTATTTGTCCTAAAAGCATAATAATGTCAAGCTCTATTATTTCATATGTACATGTTCAGGAATTTGAATACCTTGTATATATATTTAGACGTTAGAGTAATATTAAGTGGAGGCAGTAATGGGGGAGAGGGAACAATTCAAGTATATCATGAGGACCAATGGGGAACGATTTGTGATGATGGCTTCGGTTCAAATGATGCAAAAGTAATCTGTGCCATGGCTGATTATCATTCTTTGTAAGTATTATCAGATTAACAAAACTACAAACGTATATATCTTAAAAGATGGAAAAATTCTACAATCTTCTAAAGCATGACATAAAAATAAAGCAACGAGTAATAGTGCTCTGTATCTGATTTTTAATAGGAATAGGCAAAAGGATGCAATATTATACAATTATCACCCTTGTTGGTGTGTGACCCGACAGTTTGTCTCCCAGAGGAAAGTAAGGTCACCCGAGGGCTTCCCTTGTTGGTGTGTGACCCGACAGTTTGTCTCCCAGAGGAAAGTAAGGTCACCCGAGGGCTTCCCCGAGGGTGACCTTACTTTCCGAGGGGAGACAAACTGTCGGGTCACACACCAACAAGGGTGATAACTGTTATATTATATCGAATATTCAACTTAACAGCACTCGAAATTTTCCGTTTAGTATTCTTGGAGTCCTTATCAGACAGCAGGCGTTCCATTTCTGCCTCATCCACCGCAAGCAACCTGTTGTCGGACGCCATTTTTTTTTGTTTACTGAATCAAGGGAAGTAACTATAAATGGAAACACGTGAGGCTCATGAGGCGATTTCCATGGGGTTTTCTCGCGAGCGGTTGACCTTACTATGCGACCCAACGATTTTCGGTTGACCCAACGAATGGGCAATTATCACGTGACACTGTTTTAACAAATCAGATTTAAGATTTCTATATGAGTATATAATATTACCAATGTTCATTTGAATATTAAGGTCTTATACTGTGTTCCAAGCCGAAATAGAACATACCTTTCAGATTCTAAAGAAAAAAATCAAATACATTGGTGAATGTAATTGACAAGTTCATATCACAAAAATGGTAACCAAATAGTCAAGTGCATAGATAGGAAAGAACCCAGATTAGGTCAAACGTTCAGTTCAGATGCTTTTTGATTTTATATTTTAGTAGTTTGTTAAAATAAAACATATCTTTCATTGAATGTTCCTTTCAACGTAAAAACAGTAAACATCAAACACCCAGAACAGTAGTATAGCCTAATACTGTAGGGCCTAATCTAGGATTTTGAAGAGGGAGAAGTGACTTCTCCTTCCAGGATAGATTAGGGAGAAGTGGTCCTTTTTTCTGGAGAAGTTGACTTTAATTCACCGTATCGGTTGCGCTTTTTGTGTGTGTCTGTTTTCAATGGCATATATATAAATAAAAGTAGATTCAATATTTTATATTATATATTTTATTACTTTATATATATATATATATATATATATATATATATATATATATATATATATATATATATATATATATATATATATATATATATATATATATCAATCAAGCACTACATATAGCATAGGCATTGCCTTTTTTAGCGGCACGACAAATTTCACAGTACCAAAGACCTTTTGGGTCTTCCTTATACCAATCAAAGCAATCTTGGCTCATAACTTTACAAAACTTCTTTGACTTAACATTTTGACCAGTCTCATCTGTATTTTTTCTTTTTAAGTTTGATTTTGGTGATTGAGACTGATTTGGTTTTGGGGATTGAACTCCTAACCAGTTAGCACAGGCACTTGTTTCTATCAATGGGAAGGTCGACTATCCATATATAATTCTATAAATAGATAAAATATTTTGTAAATTATGTAATAATGACATTGTTGAGGATGAAATTCATTTTCTCCTTCAATGTCCAGACTTAAAACTGAAAGGTCCAGTCTTATTTTAGATTTATCCTCTAAATTTACTAATTTTAAAACTTTAAATGACCAATCCAAATTTGTATAGTTGATGTCAAATGAAGATCCATTTGTTAATAACATAATGATTAAATTAATAGATAGTTTAATAAAGACAAGAAGAACAAAATTAAGTATTAATACGTGAGCAGCCCACAGCTCTTCTTCTAATTATAAAACGGTACTGATTGTGTTCACTCACTCATTATTTTTGAGAATATATACTGTATTTGTTGTCTCCCTTCGCTTATATAGTTTTATTTTTTATTGTCATGTATTGTAATTTCAATGAAAAAAATCACCACAATTATTTGTACACTTTAATTTAAACTGTAATTGTACTGCTCCTCGGGGCGTCTTGATTGACAAATAAAAATTGTTGTTGTTGTTGTTATAAAGCGGACATCAATACTACCCCTGCCCCCTGGTTTTCCTTGTGAGGTGGGTGGTCACGGGTGTAGCAGCAACATATGGCATTAGATTCAAGCTACACCCGCGAGCCTTCACCTGCACTTACATCTATAATACTAAATTTACGAATTAGCCGAATAGGCGGCAAAACGCATGGTTCAAAATAAACGATGTATGGTTCAGATTATAAAGGTTATTATCGGATTTGACAATCTGCATTTATAAATTTAAACTGCAGTTTTGTTTATGTGCAAATGGAATTTGCATGGACTTTTCCGGTATGAATTCTCCAACATATCCCTTAGAAGGTTCTCGAATGCATCATTTTAACACATTGGTTTAAATAAACAATTATGCACATATTTTAAATGTATTTTTGTTTGAAATTATGGAAGAAGAGTAAAACAAATTAAAAACATTCTCCTTCGAGTGGAATGTTTCCGCTTCATGTATTCAGGATTGTTTTTTTTTTCTACAGTAATGCAATTTCTCCTAACTATAAACATTATGAACTTTGAAGATTATGAAGAAGTAAGGCAAAGTTCAGAGGAATTCCTAACTTAGTTGTTTTTTGGATTGCTCGGATGTTTACTTTGCACAAAGTGATAAAACCAACCATTATCCATTTTTACATTATTTGTCATATGACCTGTCTAAATATATCTCTACCATACAATTCCCTGTAAGCCCTAGATAAAAATATTTTTAACAAATGGTCATCTTTATCATTAATAACGAAATTTATCTCGGACATCTTTATAAACGTGGACAGCATACACAGCCACACACTAAAAATGCTTTTATCGTCTGTTGGATTTATTTGTGAAATTAAGCCTCGCTTGCCCTGACCATGATGACAATGAACAATTGGAATAATTATTTTCCAAAAATATGCTCTATTTAACTCACGGCATCTTTTGAAAAATTCATCCGTCACTAAGGAAATGTTTATTCATATTCTTTTTCATATTTATTCTGAATGAAAAAGGTAATGCATTATGAAATGTGTATTTAATGAACGCTTTTCATCAAGTTCCAGTTCAGAATTAATTGTAACATAAACATATTGACAATTTATGTGGTTGTATTTTCGTCATAGAATTTGACTATGATGGAACCTTAAGGTCCATTTTGGTAATTCTACGTGGCATATAGTCTACTTCATCAGTGGATACATCTTCGGTAGTAACGAACAACCATAAGACAATTAGGTCACGTTGACCTACATTTCACGCTTCATTGACTTTGGTTAAAGTTTGCATTAACATCCATTTCTGGAATACTACAGCATATATAGACATGAAACTATCAGTTGATACCACCTACTTGACAGGAAAGTTTATGGGAAGCCTGCCACAACATCCACATTGAGTTCCTGTTCCACGAATGCCATGGCCGCAAAAACTTTTTAAAGTCAATATGGCCACCACAAAAAAAAAAAAAAAAAAAAAAAATGCTTATTTTCCCGCGCTCGCGCGGGTTCAATGTCTAGTATATGACATAACCATTAGAAAACTTGAAATATAAGATAGTGGGATGCAGAAAAATTAAAAATAGGCGTGTATACATATTGCATAGAAAAAGAGAGAAAGGTTTAGGATTTAGCATAAATAATGTAACAAAATAAATAAAGATAAAAAGATAAAGCTGAACTAATTAAAATAGATAACAAAAAGATACGTTTTTAACAAAATGATAGTTTAACTAAATGATTATAAGCTAATTAATTTACCTGTCCGAGAAAACCCGCCTGGTTTGCTAAGACCTCAGGTCTCACCGCGACGGGAGTCATCATCGTGCTCTAATTAATTTAATTTTATTTATTAAAATTTCAAACAAAGATGATACAAATCTTTAAGTAAATGAAATAACACTACTAAGGATGATACAATACGGGCGTACATATAAATATATACAGATGACATTGCTGTGTAGCAGCAGCAACATTGGTACCAGGGTATGTGCTACTGCTACACCGCAAAGGATCTAGTACAAGACTTATTAATTATTATTTTTATATACATGTTGTGCTGAGAAAAATCTGTAAACTAAATTTTGTTTAATGTTAGTTTGATCTATGCTTCTACTAATCCAGATTGAATAAGCATAAGCATAGATATACGGATAGAATTTTCTGTCGACATGAAATAAAACTGTGTTTGCATTTAGTGTAACCGTGTCTCCATTTAATTCTTCTTTTATTATATTAGAAACGAAATTGCGATACTCGAATAAACTTTTACAATTTATGAACAAGTGTTCAAAAGTTTCAATTTCTACTTTACAAAATGGACAAAAATAACTTGGAAGTTGTACGTTTCTTTTTTGTAGTTTTTGGTTTGTTGATAGACAGCGATGTACAACTTTATAAATAAAATCACGAACATATAAGGGTTTAATCTCGGACAAATTTGTCCATATGTTATGAAAAGCTACGTGTGGAATTCTATTTCAATTTTGTGTTTATGATTTTCAAGATCAATAAGTTGTGTGTATATATCTTTAAAATCTTTTCCCACCAGGGTTAACTTGTTTTTATACTTAAGATACAAAAATTTGATTTTGGTATGAATACCTATGGTCTGTATACTATGTTGTCGGTTATTGAAGGCTAACTCTGGTAATATCTCTCTCACTGTATATCCCACGAAATAGCAGAAAACTGCTGTCCAAGGTGATCTATTTCCTTTGGTTATTTCAGAAATTCTATGAAGAAGCATAGCTTCTATCTTTTTCTCAATATCAGATATCTTTTGGCCGCCATTACAAATTGGTCTTGTGAGAGATTTTCGCTGCAAATATTCAAATTTACCACCCCAAAAGAAGGCAAAAATATACCTATTGATTAATTTACTAAAAAATTCTGTTGGTGGAACAACTCTGGCCACAAATTTAATTATGTTATCAATGTTAACAGAATTTTGAATTTGATAAACTATAAAAAATTAGGACAGTTATATACAGTTTGATTTTCATTTGGTCTATTAATTTTGAGTACTTGAGTAATTTAACTTTCATAGCTTACCAATAAATTTTATTATCAAAGGATAAGTTGTCAAAACATTGTGTCATTGTAACTCGAGATTCTCATACTCAATGTCACTCAAGCCAACTTTCAATCACATAACTAACCTATTAACGGCTAATTATCTTTCACCATAGGTGTTTCATTGTAATCCTAACTGGAGAACAAAACAACAATCAGCTGATCTAGGCAACATCGTCCTGACGTCATGCATCTTCAATTCATAACAAACGAATGAAACGATATTTCGATTTCCCTTAAATAGTTTTGAATATAAAATTCAAATAGGTTTAAAGTCGCCGTTGTATTTATTTCAATCAAACATTGACAATATAAGTCGAGGGCTACTTCAAAATTTCGATTCTTGATGGTCGCCATTTTGTTTTAAAAATTTACCTGTGCTAAAAAGTTCACGAGTTATCTCCCATTTACTGATTTTTTGATAGCGACTTCACTTCGCCAAGAAATGGATAGGCCGGCAAGATTTAGCGATTTTGAAAATTCTTTGGCGACTTAAATCGTCATTTCGCCGGCAAAATTATGGCCCAGGGCATAGTTCAGTTTTGATTTGAGGATGTGGTGGATCATCCGGATATGACGTCACCGGAAGCGGGTCATATGACCGTAACCAGAGGTGCCCTGAAGTGACGTCAGTGTCGTCTGCGCATATGTAGGCGGAACAGGAAGTGGCTTGCAAGCAGGCGCAACCGGAAGAAGTGGATTTTCCTGCCATTTTTCCATTATTTGTTTATTGAAGTGACGTCAGGCACATGCTGTGACCCGGATATGCCATGCTTAACCGAAATTCGGATTGGGATATCTCCCCTTTTACCCCGCGCTTTTCATCCTCGGTCATATCTGGGTCTTTAATCGGTCTGTATAGGGTAAGGGTCTCGCATCGAGTCTCTAGGGACCGATACGCTCCATGTTAAGTCGAAGTCCGAGAGTATTCGAAGTACAGAGGGATGATTGGGTTATCTTCCCTTTTCCCGCGCTTTTCATTCGGGGTTTGTTTTCCGTTTGTTCAAGGGAAGTCCAACGGTAGGATTGGATTATGTCCCCTTACCCCCGTTTCGGTTAATGCTGTTGCTGCTTTTCGCTTGCTCCATACTGCTAATTACTGTTCATCGCTGCTCTTCTCTTGCTCATCCCTGCTCTTCTCTTGCTCATCACTGCTCTTCTCTTACTCTTCGCTGCTCATCGTTGCTCTTCTCTTGTTCTTTGTTACTCTTCACTGCTCATTTCTTGCTCCGTACTACTCTTCTCTTGCTCCTTGTTACTCATCACTGCTCTTCTCTTGCTTCTCCCTTTCTCCATGCTGCTTCTTGCTGCTCATCGCTACTCATGACTATACTCACGAGCTTTCGTTTTCTTGGTGATACTGGTCGCTGTTTTCGCTGCTGCTGCTGCAGCTCCTGCTGCTTGTTGTTCGTCATCGCTGCTCGTCTCTTGCTCATCGCTGTTCATCTCTTGCTCCTTCCTTTCTCTATGCTGCTCATTGCTGCTTATCGCTACTCATGACTATACTCACGTGCTAATTTCGGATTTTTTTGTCTGCTTGTCGCTGTTTTCGCTGCTGCTGCTGGTCATGCTGCTTGTTGCTGTTCGTCATCACTGCTCTTCTCTTGCTCATCACTGATCTTCTCTTGCTCTGTGCTGCTCAGATAGATGTACTGTTACATGTAGGTGCAGACATAACCTCTCGACAAGTTAACTAAGCGCAGTTCTACTGTTGACTGCTTTAGAAATGCTCTAGAATAGTTTCATGGCTGCTCTAGAACAGAATCCGGACCGATTCTGACAGCTCTAACCTGCCATGGTCACGAACGGTTCTAACCTGTCATGGTCTAGAACATCTCTAACCTGTCATGGTCTGGAACAGTTCTATAACATTGTTATAGAATTGATCATGCCACCCACCCATTCAGGGTATGGATCCTATCACTGACCTGTTAATTTATTTTTTTTTATTTTCTTTTATATTACATGGTGTGAGGGTGCATGTCGGGAATAACACGGCATCCGACCAAAATTAGGTCACTTTGACGGATTTATCGCGCTTCATTGACTAAGGTTGCGTTTTACGTCTGAATTCAGTTCTCTGATACCAAGGGACCTGCAATCATACTACTTGGTTAGGGTGCATTTTGGGGATTAACACAGCGTCCCACCAAAATTAGGTCACTCTGGATTATTTATTACGCTTAATAGAGTTAAGTTAAGTAATACGTCCGAGTTCATTTCTTCGATATCAACCAACCTACAGTCATATTACAGGGTGTGATGATGCATCTCGTGGAGTAACACAGCCTTCCATCACAATAAGGTCATTCTGACCTACTTATCGCGCCTCATTGACGTAGGTTTAGTTTTACGTCCGAGTTCAGTTCTCCGATAGCAAGCTGCCTACAGTCATATTACTTGGTGTCAGGGTGCATCTCGGGGAGTAACACAGCCTCCCACCAAAATAAGGTCACTCTAACCTTCTTTTTGCGCTTCAGTGACTTAGGTTAAGTTTTACGTCCGAGTTCAGTTCTCTGAGAAATATTTGTAGAAGATATTGAATCATGCTGTATTTACTGTATACATCGCTAATATATTGTAAGTGTCGATGCAACAGATACTCATCTGGGGAATAACATTCTAATATCACCTTTGCGCTTCATTATTGGCAATTTGCAGTACTGTATTAGATTTGTTATGCCCTGCCCATGAATGTGCAGTCATACAATAATTGGATCATTATGACCTACATTTTACACTTGAGGGACTCTGGTTACGTTTTGGGATTAGTTTCATTTCTTTAGAATTAACCATAGTGTATCAACGAAATTTAAGTTTTGTGTTTATACGGATTTTAGGTCGTGGCATCCGTGTATTACCAACACAATTTCTACTTTCACATTTCAAATCAAATGGTTTTTCACTGAAGTAAAGATTTTTAAAAACTTAACTGATTCACTAATATTTATTGAAGCTAATAATTTCCAGAACCCAGAAACCGTACTCAAATGCACAATTTGGTAGACGTTCAGGTCCAATCTGGATGAGCCGTTTAAGCTGCAATGGGAAAGAAAGCGATATTGGATCATGTTCATTTTCTGGTTGGGGTGTACATGGCTGTTCCCACAGCGAAGATGCTGGTGTTAATTGTGGTAGGAATATTTGAAAATAAATTAAAATGTTTAAAAAGTGTCTATTGAAACTATATTGAAATTGACATTTTAGATAGTTCAATAAATGTAATTTTCAGGCATAGTTGTAAGCAAAAGGTCGACAATAACATTTCATTCAATTTACGCTATCCATCTGACACGCTTTATATATGATATCAACTTAAATACTTACAAACCTCAAACATAAAATATAGAAAGAAAGGCTATTCTAGACTTTTCATACCCAACCCTTCCTCTTGTGTTTCCTTATCCTCCAGTCTACAAAATACTATATAAAATCCAATAAATAGAGAATAATGCATAGCAAAATCTTTATCATATATTTTAACAATGGTGAAGAATTTTTAGTCTCAAAGGAATACTTTGTTGCAATTTATATGAATGTAACTATGAATGAATAAATGCTTGTTAGCTGTGTAATAATAACAGCATATAACTAGAACTGAAGTTATGGCACAGTAACCATGTTTTTTCCAACGTCAACAACAAAGACAACGACATTTCGTCTGCTGTAGTAAATTTAAGTACCTTTCCAAGAGGTTCCGTATGAAAAAATCCAAGAAGTCCGAATTGGAGTGCGATACAAGTTGAGTCATGCGATACAGGTTTAGCCCTGCGATAAATGGTATGTGATAAAGGTTGACCGGCAATGTATGTAATACGGAAGAAGCATCTGGTGCTTTATCATATATAAAAAATGACTGTATTTAGTACTAAATATATGATAAAGTATTATTATAAACAAGATGAAATTTATAGTTTAGTTTAAACATATTTTATTGATGAAAAGACAAAAGAATTAGGCACAAGTTTTGCAACTTAGTAACGCCTTATCCACACCAAGCATGTATTTACATGATATGAACTTTAAAAAAATATATGAAATACACTGTTAAACATTATACGTATAAAGACATGAAAAAAAACATACAAGATTGAAAAACATTTCCACGGATCCATTCATATTATTAGAGATGTATAATCAAACACATATTCAAAAGGTTTCAGTTTGTCATGAAAACATCACATCCTTAATGACCTACTAATTTATTTGTTACGGACGACTAAATGCATATAATATGATGTTGGCGTGGACAATGATGCGAGCACAGCAATAGCCCTTTCCAGAAACACATTTCCGATATCACGATTCTGACTCTAAAATCATAATTTCCATTACTTTACTTAACTACCGTTTCTGACTAACGAAACTTTTTCTAGCCTTAGTATGTAACACAATATGGCTGCCCACATTAACAAAAGACTTTTCTAAATGATCCATATGTAGAAAATGAATGTGCTCCTATAGCGCTCGCTATAAGGGATCAAGAAGACGACAGGTGGTAAGTACATGTACATGTACTTAATTAAATCAATCAAAAGATCCATCGAAACATTTTTCCAAGATTTTGTACAGTTAATTTTCATTCGGGTATCCGTCAATTTCACATATAAATTGAATAATATCACTTGGTGTCATATTTCTAAATAGCAAAACGTTTTGTATTCCTAAAATATTTATATACTGCTTCAAAAATAAGGATATTTTCTGCAAAACTCACTCTTTCGTCACCAAAAAGTAATACTAATAAATGAAATTTATTGGCTTCATTTTATGATTTCAGTAGCGACCAAACAATTTCATTCACCTGTTGCCTTTATGCTAAAACATTTCTTTATTAGTTATTAGTATGGAAAGTCGAAAAATAAGTTAAAATGTTGAAGGGTATATATTATACAAATCCTACGATTCTTGTAAGACCTGTGCTAAATGCTGTCTTAATTCTATAGTAGGCCTGATAGTGATTTGTGTAAGATTAAAAACAACAAAGAAAGCTCTGTTAATTTTTTCCAAACCATATAGTGGAGTGTGTTAATGATGGGTCCAATTTTTCCTACATACTAAGTGCTGAAATGGCCAAAGTGGCTTGAGAAAAGATATTTGTATTAGCAGGACACTAATTTTTAATTTCCAAAAATTTATAATTTTAAAACAATAAACAAAAATACGATGGAATGTAGAACCCTGTAGATCCTGCTTTTGAATAATATACAATTGGTTATTTATGTATTCTGCGTTTGTGCTTTCGTGTCGACTGTTCATAAGTTGTATACATTGTATCGCCTGTCCAACTTTATCGCCGTATTACCACAACATCAACATGGTGCCATGCACAAACTAAATATAAACTAAGAGAGAAGTGTAACACTTGGGGAGAACTTCTTTTCAATTTCTCAAGAACAAGGACATAAACTGCAGAGTCTGACTTGTAATTTTTGTGTGATTTTCTGCTGTTTTCATTTTTTTTCTCAGGTTATCATGCGAGAATTGATGCCAAATTGTATGTTTAAGAAATTTGGATTAAAAATTTATCTCGAATTACTGATAAGTGGTCGACGTTCGACCATACAAAATGCCATCACTAGATTTAAATAATTTTAGAGATATTTATTTCTAATACAGCGATATAATGGGAACATATTTGTGAGCACATGAAATTGCCACACTTTTTTATGAGCATTTTATGGTTGTTAAATAAAGTACATGTGAAAAATAAGTTTCATTTAATGAACTTCACGAAAACTAGATATCAACATTCCACTGGCCTATTTTTTCAGCGTGTGAAAAGAATTAACTACAGTGATACAATGAGACCCTCAACACCCGAGTCTACACCCGGTTTTTTCATCCATGTTGTTCATATGCTTTAATTTTTAAGTGTAGTGTTTGTATTGTTTTGGTCTTGTCTTCATTGTTCTCCAGAGTTTGTCAGTTGTTTTTTATTTTCCTCTCTTTCGAATATTCCTGTGGTGTTTCTTGACTTTACTTAGGCAACATTTCTTTTATAACTATGGTTGAAAACATATTTCCATAACACAATTTTGAATCAGTTTTACTTTTAAAAACAAATTCGGCCACATCCCACTCATGAAATGGTTGCTGTCTAGTGAATCTCCAATTACTGGAAAATAATAAAAAAAACAAAACAAATAAATAAACAGAATTTTTTTTAAAATATTGCCGTTGATAAAAATTATATATATTGTTATATAACAGAACTAGTTGAAAGACTATTATTAAATATATTATTTTCAGGAACTGCCTTTAGACTTAGAAATGGGAATACTGACCTTGAGGGAAGAGTGGAAGTATTTCATAATGGTAGATGGGGAACAATTTGCGATAACAATTTTGGACGGAACGAAGCACGGGTTGTCTGTAGAATTATGGGATATGAACGTCTGTAAGAATGAAATTTGTTTGGTTTATATTTATATATTAATTTTTCTTTTGTAATGATGGCACATTTGTATAGCTTTTTGTTCGTCTTCAATATCACGAGTAATGGTTTTTTTTTAAAAATAAATTTTGGGTTATCATGTGCATTTGCACGATATGTTAATTATTAGTACACATATATCACTATTAACATAACATTAGTCTGGAAGGACCAATATTAGGTAGTGTTTTTTTTCTTTGTATTTCAATATCATGAATGAATTTATGACCATTTATTACCAATACATGTACCTTTAACTTTCATTGGCTAGACAAATTTACAAATGAAAGTCAAAGTTGCCTTACCTCAACAAAAGTATCCTTAAAGACTTATTGGCTTTGTGTTTAGTTTATGTTTCAAATCGGTCACGACAGTTAAAGTATTTGTTAATATTTTCTGACATATTTTACAATTAATTTTAAAAAATCTAACTTACTTACCAAGCAACAGTGTCTATATATATATATATATATATATATATTAAACGAGCAACTAGTATTTGATATAATGTAAAATTCATATCTAAAGCATTTTTACAAAAAGAAATGGCAAATATGCATAAATAGCAAAATTACAAAATTTTATTCTAAAAAGAACCCTTTTCAGGGGAGATAATTGGAGGAACACGTTTCTAATGAAAAGTAAAGGTAATTTGAGGTTGTTTTGGAAATAGCAAGAAAAAAAGAACGGTTACCCCAATCTTTCTTTTGAGAATATGAAAGCATGTCAGATAAGTGTTATTTTCACAATTTTATAAAAAATCTATCTGCCAGTTTTTTTATTGTACGAGAAATTTGGTTTTTTATACAATTTACCAACATTAAGACTCAATTATCTCAAATCCAAGAACGGTGGCCTATGTTTTTTTTTCAAATTTCAAAGTATATCCATCCAACATCCTGCCTGGAAAATATTAGGTAGGCTTTTTACTTGACGTTTGTCATTTAGTGAAGGGTAAACTTCATTAAATTAAAACACAAAATAGGAGTTGAAGCTATATGTTTAGCATTGATTAGCAGTTGACCATTAAAAGATACTTATCTTAACAAAGTATGTTTCAAATTTTAACAAGAAATATTGAGCACATCGAAGTCTACACGATTTTTAATTTACCCAAAAATTGTTAATTTTGTGATTTTTCGTGCACATTTGATTTTTTACGGACAAGGCGACATAACTCCAGAACAAAATCTGACTTTAATACGGTAACAGTATAGACATGATAGAGGAGCCTAAGGAAATTTCAGTCTAGTGAGTCTTTTTAGCAACTTCAAACTTTGATCACAGATACAAAGAACTTGGCAATATTTTGTAACCAATTTTCACCATTTTAGTAAGGATGATTTAAGTTTTTTAGAATAATTATGAATATTTACCCTGGAAACAATAAGAAAAATGTGTTCATGTACTTTTTAATAAAGTTTCATTTTTTTAAGTAGAAAGGCTATATTAGGAAAATCTATCTGCAAAAATATTAGTATTGATCTACCTTAAGGTTAAGGCGAAGTAATTGAAAGTATCCTGCAGTTTTCTAATTTTTTTGTCAGTATGTAAAGCTAATCGAAATACATTGGAATATGAAATAAAAAAGAGGGTATCCATGCTTGTTATTTTTTTTTTTTTGCTATAACCCTTGGAAATGCGTTCTGAAATTAACTTTTAACATAGGATATATAGGGAAAATGTCACTTTTTCGACAATTTTGCTCGAAAATTCTATTAAAACCATTGATGTTAATCCTACAGTTTCTTGAAAATCTAATATTATATTGCCTCATACACGAGCTTTCTGATGATATAAAAATATTTGGGGGTCCTCGTGCTTGATTTCGTGGGTATCTACTGCTGAGGATAACATCAAGGTACTAATTTTGGTGATTTTTTCCAGGCAACGTCATGACGTCCAGCGTTCGATAACGTTTATGTATTACAGATAATAACAAGAAACCTTTTTCTTTCATCCGATTTATATTTTTTAATTTTAATTTTTTTGATTAATGTTATTAATCTTTATTTATTTATTTATTTATCTATTTTTTTGCTTTCTATAAGGAGTTGCAGATTTTATTTATTATTTGTTGAATGTCAGTGTTTGATTTTCATGTTGTCGATGGATGATTTGTATTGCAACTGTATCCTCATAGTCCCGTAAAATATGAAAATAAATCACAGTGCGTCAAGTGGACCAATTGCAACTCCACGTATTTGAAAACAACATTTTTTATTTCATAGTGCGTTAAATTTTGAGGGTATTGTCGTTATCACAAAATAAAAACTTCTAACAAAAAAATTCTTGCATGCGAGAGATAAGCAGGAGTGTAAAGATCCGTAAGGATAATTGACGACGGAAACATTTTTTATTTCTTCATCAAAGTAAAAATGATGTTATATGCACAACTTGACTCATATATGCATTCGCGATAATTACTTAGTACACAGAAATGAGAAGTTTAGTAAATTTATAACAGTGTACCCGCGATCTAAGTGTCAAAAAAGGTGATTTACGGCGTGGTAATACCATGGAGTACACTGTACATAAATACCTAAAATTTAAATTAAGCAAATTACTTGCATAATATGTACTGTACAAATAACAACACATACATATGATTCTGAAACGAATTAGTGTAAATGTGCGTTTACACAACAAAATAATGCTTTCGAATGCGTTATGATAAAGAGGGGATGTGTGAATGCACAATGAGTTTTGAAACGTTTCGAAAAAAAATTGCGTTGCGTAATAACTGTACGTCTAAACACACCATTATTGCTACCTTAGGGCGACTCCACTGCTCCCCCGGAGTCAACGTCATAAAAGCTACGATGTCAGATAATCAGTCGGGGACGTAATACAATGACAAGGGGCTGTTACCCTTGAAAAGGTAAACAAATGAGGACTAGATGGCGTTCAATTACTTCGCCTCGACCTTATGGATATTTGCTATTAATAGGTAACCTGGCATGCTTTTTATATCTTTGTATCAAATGTATCATCATTTCTGTAGTCACTATACCGACAAATGTTTTGCTTGAGTTGATTAGTTTGAATTCTGTTGAAAAAATAATGTATATTGCATATAGCAAAGTTGGGTCTTGCTTAGGTGTTGGCTTCATTGTTTCAATTCTTGTTCCGATATCTGTAATCGTTACCAATGAAGATAAATATTTTACTTAATATTTGATTTGTGTTACTATCTTTGTTAAACAGTTTTTACATAGGTGACGTGTCTGGGACACCGATTATGAAAATGAGGGTAAGTTTCAATGAGACAACATCTCAAAGGATTATACACTGAAACATACTTACATTCAGAAGTTGTAGTACGGAACAACTGTCCTTGCGATAAGTAAAGAACTAAATAGCCTCGATAACAAAAATATCAATTTTTTTAAGAATCCAGAAATTCAAAATAATACCGGTATTCAATATTATTACGATATCTACGATATAGAATAAAGAGTAAATATTTACATTATTGTAATAATTTCAGTCACCCCATAGTTTATGGAAGTGCTCATTTCGGTCCAGGCAGTGGACCCATATGGATAGACAGGGTAAACTGCTCTCATGGCGGTGAAACTGACATTAATAGATGCGTTCGAACATATACGACATCATATCAAATCCAATATACTACAAGTGGTTGGTGGGGCAGGAGATCCACCCATTACAAACTAGGGTACACAACACACTCTGAATGGGGACAGCACAATTGTACACACAGTGAAGACGTGTCGGTCACTTGCAGTAAGGTTTTATCCTTCATAAATTGATCTTTATCCCAATGACTGGAACGGTTTTTACTTAGTCTAGCCTCACATAAATACTGCGGATTTTACATACATTTCAGGACGATACACAATCAAAAAGGAGTGGTATACCTGAATATTCCATTTAATACTGTGATGGTTTCCAACCGGAAGCTATTACATAAGAGTTTAAGGATGCACTATGAACTGGAAATGTCAAAGATCTCGAACATGTCCCACATTGAACGTGAAGTTCATTATCAGCTATGCATTTTCTAGATATCTTCAGTTAGATTTCACGCACTTCTGAAATTGACACCTCACCGGACTTGACACTTCACTTCTAACGGAGCAGGACATGCTTACCCTTCCGGATTACCTGATGTCAATCCCGGTTTGTAGTGGGAGTACACTTTACTAGTGCTTTAGTTTCGGTACTGTCTTGTACCTTTTTTTGTTTACTGTATTGTATATTTTCCCCCTTAAATTAAACATATATCATTGTTGAATTTGATTGTTTTGTTCCATTCTCCTGACTGTCTTTTTCTTGGATTTTGAATTTGAGGATTTTTCCTACTGTTACGTCGCTTTAGCATACTTTTGTCGATATTCAGCTGAGTGGAGGACAATTATGTTCAGTCGTTTCTCAGTACTGTAAGTGTTTAATAAAAATAGAAAAATAATACATTGCCAAAAATCCAAAGAACCTCTTTTCTATCTTCTTCGGATACGCGTGCTGTCACAGATATTTTCCCAGCTTGACACAGGTACAGAATTATTTTCATCATTCTTATAAAAAAAGGCCGTGGTAAAAGAAGAATATTTTCTTCAAGATTGGGGTATTTAAGTTAAGGTGTGCAGTGGGATGCTTTTAATGAAATTCTTAGACAATTCGTTGTCGAAAGGATCGTTAATTAGGAGTTGTGGTCCTGAACTTCATCATCTTGATTTCAAGGACCAATGATCCGATATCAATGCACTATTTTACTCGACATTATATGTTGTTTCAATTTTTTTTTTACTCGTATGTCAATATTGAAATGGAAAGCTACTGTCGGAATCGACAGTGATCCCTGTACCCCCGCAATTAGTTTGGACACAAAGTTTTGAAAATCAATATTCTAAAACCTTGTATAGAAATTAAATGGATAAATTGAAAAATGAAATAGTAGTTTATGTCGCAATCTTATTGACAATTTTCGAAATCAGCCAATGTAGGCCCCAATTTTAGAAAATAAAAACCATAAAACACTATTGCGCATCTACAAACAGAGCATGAAAATACTGTATAGAAATAAAATGAATAAATTGAAAAATGAAAGACGGGTTTACGTCCTAAGCTTAAATTGACAATTTTCGAAATTCGACCCCTGTGGACCCCAATTTTAGAAAATTGAAATTCTCAAACCTTATTGCGCATCTACATATGGTGCATGACAATATTGTATAAGAATAAAATGCATAATTGAAAAATGAAAGAGTTTACATCACAAGCTTGAATCTAAAATGTTCGATGTTCGACCACTGTGGGTCCCAAGTTTGGAAAAACAAAATTCCAAAAACCTTATGAAATCTACAGGTAGTATGCAACCATTATTATATTTAGAAATTAAATTCCTAAACCCATGTGTTGCTTTTAAATTTTGATGTGATGACACAATTAACGCACTTTTGATCTATGAACTGGTCTTAACCAGACTTGCTTTACTGCAAGGTAATATATCTTGTTTTGATGTTGTCACCTTTCTTGCTCTTGTCTGAAATATCAGAATTCTAAAAATCAAGACAATTAGGCTAAAACAAGACCGCAGTGTCCGGTTGATCAACAGTGTGTTACTAGTGTCTGGAAGTGCGATTTTTGGATTGGGCTTTTTCTTTTTGTTTTCCTTTTCTTTTACGTACGATAGGGTTATTTCTAATCTAAGGTTCTGCCTTATAGTCAAATTGAGAATGACATGTTATCTTGAAATGTAAAATTCATCCGTTGTCTTGTACAGAAACACAGATACGACTTGTTAATGGGAAAACCACGACAGAAGGAAGAGTGGAAGTTTATCACAACAACGAATGGGGAACTGTATGTGATGACTCGTTTGATGCAATTGATGCCACAGTTGTTTGTAGAATGCTTGGATATGATACTACGTAAGTCTGGTTTTGGAGTTTGTGTTATTTAACTATAGTATGTACGATTATTATTCGTATGATTAATGTATTCAATTGTATGCAGCATCATTTTTTAAAATGTTTCAACTGGCCTTGAGCAATACTCATCCTACAAATTATCGTTATGTCCATTACTGAGAGATGTAACGCATCACAATATGTATCACTTAGCTCAAATTCTGCCCAGTCTATGTAGTTTTAAGATAATTGGCTTGATAGGACTTTGATTCTTGTTAGAGAAATGTTAGTATTACAAAACTCTGTCTTTTAAATTCCAACACATTTTCTTTTTTCTACCAGCAACATGCCATTCAATTTCTCTACTCTTTATATCAACGTTTATCATTAAAAGCTAACTTTTAGACTTTAGAATTAATTCATCAATGTTTCACGTCAATAAATGGAGAACAAAGATATGATGATCCTGTTGTTCGTAGAGATAACCACTTTGTTCAACAACACACAGAATCTAACAGTAAGTACACAGAAAATGAGATGATTCAAAAGTTAGTTTTCGTGTATCCATAACGTATTGTTACAGTATAGTGGAAGGGTGTTTCAACAGTCGATCGACACTTCAGTGGTAATAATTGTGCTCTTCGCCTTGCCAACATCTGTCGCCACGTGTGAGCCTTCTTAAACATCTTCACACAAATAAAGATGAAATAATAGCCACAATTTTAAATTTTAGCTTCTGCTATACAGATGAGTTCGTAAAAAGTCATGATTTGCTGAATATTAAAATATCATCTATCACATGTGCATACGATAAAGCCTAATTATGACACACGAAAGTCTTTAACTATACTTTGAAACTGGCGAATAAGAGAAATTGCTAACAAACTACGAAAAACTTCATTACTTCACTTTTCCAATGGTCGACTTCATCAGTAGAAACATTTTATTGATGTTGTATGATGTTTACATTTCCTAACTAATTCGCTATTCCAACGTTTTTTGTTGTTTTGTTTTTTCCCAGACTTGGAAATTTATTGTACTCCTCCTGAGCACCATGGCAGGTGTCTTATAAGAGGCAAGAACTGCTTGCTCATCGGGATCACCTGGGTTCACGTATCAAATTGTTTCATTATTATGTTCATCGAAATGTACGTACGTTTGCCTTGTTGCACCTTGATACAATCCACTATATGAATCATATTTCTATTTAATGAAGAATGACCAACAGAAGAAAAGAGAACAAATACATGTCTTTATTTCATAAAACATTTCAATTTATCTATTTTATGATATATGTTACCCTTATTTGTTCTGTTGTTTTGGTTTTGTCTCTGGATTTATATTTGATGGATGGTCCTTCGGATTTATGTATAAATATCGGCTGAAATGTATAAAACAATAAGATAGAAGAGAAAGTGAATAAGTTTAAAAACAAGGCGGAGGTAAAAAAAAACACATAGAAAACAAAAGAGAACCAGAAGAAGACAATAAAACACTAAAGCACCATTAAAGCAACCAAAAAATCTAGGAGTAAAATGTGAAAGACAACCTTAACATTGAAGGTGAGATTTCGATTCCAATAAAACGTGAATTCTATCTGAAAATTCTGGTCTCATTTGTGAGAAGACGAAGTATCGGCCAAACAGTTCATGATGATAACTACTAAACCTTTGGACTAATGATAGAAACCAAGGCTGGACATAATCCTACCCGAAAAGTTTATATCATAGTTATTTCGCTTTTCAGAAAGTGCTAATATATATCACATGTATGGCAGTAACATCATCAATGAAATGTTCACATAATTGGTTATAGGCATTGTTATATTACTGTTGAGAAACAGTCACTATTGGAAATCTGAAAACATAACCTGCATTATGCATGTTTGCTATATATCGTCTTTTATCAATAGTATAATGCAGATTTTAATATGACCTGCTTCAAACGCTTTCAGTCTACATCCGTTACAAAATATGGATATTTTGATTACAACGGCGCTGGCGTCAGATGGTTTGTTTGGCAAGGTCATAGTTTCCCACAAGCTTTAACGACATCATAGTATGATTTGCGTTGTGTAATAAAACCAATTTTGCGGCGTTTCAAAGTGTCGTAGAAACTGTCCTATTAGAATAGAAATTATTCACGATGGCATAAAAATATCATGATTTTACCACGGGCAAGCCATTGATGCCGATATTTTACCACTCGCGGTCGCTCGTGGCAAAATATTTGGCATAAAGGGTTTACCTGTGGTAAAACCATGACATTTTGAAGCCACCGTGAATTATTTCTCAAACTGAATGTTCGAATACCTCATTTCTTTTCATATGGTGGATAAGACGCAAAGTATTATTTATTCACTTAGACTAATATTTTAAAGTTAGGATAACTAGAGATCTTTTATATGTATAAGGGAAAATGGAAGCTCTCCTAAACAATAGAAATAAATCGGCCACACAGGTTTGTCCCAAAGGAATTTGTATTTTTATTATGAAAAAGTTGTCTTTAAATATCAAAAGTTTTCTCTTGTATATTTTTTTTATGATTTATTATTATTTGTTCATTTTTGTTAACTGGATGTATTATAAAAAGTCCTTTTCTTATGTGACTTAACCTTTCTATTCATTACATACTTTCAGCACTGTTGACTAAATTAAACAGTAATGATTCAAATATGGCTTATCATCATACTTATTTTGATTTTAATTCCAAATGTAAAAATCAAACTTCTTTCCATTTGCCTTTAAATACATGAATATCTTTAATAAGGTTAACATGTATATTGGGGTTATTTTTTACGCACTGATACGTTCCGGTTTCAGATTTGCGGAAGCCTTTGGAGGCTCTGTATATGGACCAGGAAGTGGAACAGTTATGATGGATAATGTCGAGTGCAGTGGAAGAGAAATAGATATCGGTGATTGCACCTTTACAGGTTGGAGAAAAAGTAATTGTGGACATGCTGAAGATGTTGGTGTCTCGTGTGGTACGTGCGTTGGGTTTACCAGATATGAATATTTTCGTGATGATGGCGATATAGTTACGACCATTGCCGAAAAAAAAACAATAATCAAATATGTTAAATACTTCGATCTAAATGCCTAGATAACCGAAATAGAAATTATTGTTTAAAGTTAAAACCATATAAGGGCACAGCTGTGCAAAAGGGAGATACTTCTGACTTTTCAAAAAATTAAACTATTTTTCAGTTTTAGTAAACTTTGATATATCATTTTTATCCCCGCACTTTCGAAGAAAGTTCGGTGATACAGCGATTGTCTCCGTCCGTCCGTCCGTCCATCCGTCCGTTCGTCACACTTTCTTGTGACGTCAACTCCTCCTTCACTTTTGGGTTTAGGAATTTAATTTCTATATAGAATGGTTGTAGATGCGCAATAAGGTTTTAGAATTTTGATTTTCTAAACAAGGGGCCCACATGGGTTGGACTTCGAAAATTTGAAATTCAAGCTTGTGACCTGAAAACTCGTCTTTCATTCTTCAATTTATGCATTTTATTTCTATACAGTATTGTCATGCACCATATGCAGATGCGCAATAAGGTTGTAGAATTTTGATTTTCTAAAATTGGGGCCCACAGGGGTCGAATTTCAAAAAACGGTCAATTTAAGCTTGTGATCTAATCTCCTCTTCAATTTTACAATTTTTTCTAAACAAGGGGCCCACAAGGGTCGAATTTTGAAAAATTATCAATTTAAGCTTGTGACATTAACTCGTCTTTTGTTTTGCAATTTATGCATTTTATTTCTTCACAGTATTGTCAAGCAATAATATGCAGGCCAAATTTCAAAAATTGTCGGTTTAAGCTTGTGAACTAAAGGTTTTTTCATTTTTCGTTAGGTTTATGGATTTAATTTCTTTATAGAATGACTGCATACTATTTTTGGATGGCAATAAGGTATTATATTTTTCACTATAGGTAGTGGCCCAACTACTATAGGAGGTGCGGGGATCACTGTCGATTCCGACAGTCCAGTTTTCTAGTTTATTTATCTTTCTGAAATCAACCTATTTATTCGTTTAACCATGTATAAATATATTTCTTTATTTACTTTGCAGTATAAAATTCAATATTACATGTTCAGGATTTAAATTGAATTTCTTCCATACAAATCAAAACTGAGACGATCGTTTAAGCAAACATTATCAAACCAAGCACAACTGCTGTTCACTAGACAAAGCCGGTTTTATGCCGAGGGCAAAATAGAGATATATAGACACTCTCGTGCCACGAGTATTGACTCCTATAATATTGTGGTTTATACATTTAATCTTACTCATGGCAGTCTGCATATACAACAAAATGGATATAAGGAACGGTTAACAATGACACACAAATCAATCAACACAACCCAACAGACAGAACTTTGGAAAACAATTACATAAAAGAGCACAAAACACAAACATAAACATGACAGAGAGTCATGATAGTCTTACTTGGTACCGAGATTGAACTGTGTTGGGTTTAAACCGGTTTTATGGATACCCAAACCTCCTATTATTTTTTCTGACACTGTTGTATAAAAGACACTATAAACATCGATACAGTATAATTACCTAGATGACTGCTTGCTACAACTGGACAAATTGGTTGAAGGGTACATAATTTAGACAGAGGGTTCGAATATGTTTGCTTGAACTGTAAAACTAGCTAATGATCTCATAGCTGCTGGTCGGAATTTATTTATTTTTATTACCTTCTTCATAACCACGATATTTTCTTTGTGTATGGAAAGAACACACAATACTCGATCTTGTGTCAAAAATTTCTGATAAAACATATCCGTAGAGGAATCGTTGACAATTCTACGTATTTTCTTCACTTTAAAGTACATATGATTGTGGAAAAATGTTATTACAGGTCCCAAAATAAGATTGACTGGGGGCGTTAATGAAGCTCAAGGAAGAATAGAAATACACAAAAGTGGTCACTGGGGAACTATATGTAATAATTCTTTCGATTTAACAGAAGGACGTGTGATTTGTCGTATGCTTGGATTTGATGATTCGTAAGATTGACATTTTAAGCTATTGTATTTATCATTATAATAAAAGAACAATTACATTTGAAACAAAATAGAGATTTCACCGTTTTAATAAGTTATTCCGAAATTATTTTAAAAATATATACACAGATAATGAGAACATACAAAAAGAATTCTTGATTGTTGATCAAATTATTAATTAAAGACAATAATTTTTAACAATAGCAGTTCAGATATTTATGTAACACGTTTTTATGATATTAATTTGTTTTACTGTGCAGAAACAATTAATTTGAGAATCGAGAAAAGATTCGATGGATAATTCTAGACCAGAAATCTACACATCCAGACGAAAAATATTTTAGCAAAGGAACAGTACTTTTAAACGCCGTTTTCCAATATCTCTGTATATTATATTTTTAGGTTCCTTCAGATATTTCCAGGTTCACATTTTGGTCAAGGTCCAGCTCCAGTTCTAATGGATGGTCTTTTTTGCACTGGAAGTGAGACTGACATCTCTCAGTGCAAATACGGACATTTGGGGAAAACTAATTGTGTAAACAATACGAATATAGGATTGACATGCAGTAAGTATGCCACAATGACTAAACATGATATGTTATGATAAATTAAAGACAAATACAAGTGCTTTTGTTCTTCACCACAGTGTGGATCGCGGAATATATACATGTCAGTCACCCGCTCGTTCGTCTACTGTTTGTCCACATTTATACATCTTCAAAAATGTAGAAGAACCGCACATGTACCTTTTCGTATTCTACAACATCATCGATGAAAGTTTAAAGTCGAGATATGAACCATTTTCTAAACAAAAAAGGAGAAAACTTTCATTAAAAGGATCAACGCAGGCATTAAACACTATAATATCCCAGACACAACAATAAATAGATAATAAAACGGATGAAACTGAAAAGGTAAAAAAAAAGGTGTACGAATCAACTACAGCCATCCGATCATAAGACAAAAAGCAACATAAAAGATCCAAAAAACACTAACATAATTATCAGAGAGTTATGATCGTGTACTCGTGTAATCACGGACACACATTAAAACTGGGGCTTTTAATTATAATGCTTTCAAAGGGTGTGCATGATCTCTTCTAATTTTATAAAGAGGACAAATATACCCAAGGAGCAAACCAAAAAAAATAGACAACCAGTGAAGACAAATGAACAACCACAAGCACAACAGACAAACACTGAAAACTAAAAGAACAATGAACAACACAAACTCCTATAAACCCAGGAATGAACTCAGGTGCTTCGGCCGGGTAAGCAGTTCCTGTCCCGTATACGGCACCCGTCGTGAAGTTCAACAAAGTCTGTGGATATACATGAAATTTTACGACAGTGGGAACAGGTCCAACATCATCTTAGATATAGGAGCACTGTAACGGTCAATTCGTGATGACGACCGTAAAATTTCCTAAGTGATGATATCACTTTATCCTTGATGAAACCCTGGTTAATAAGCTTTTGTGACATCAGTAATCCTCTTTGTCAAAAGTCGTGGTAACTCGCGCAAGCCCTTGAACATCGGATAAGCCGAGTAACGTAGACGCCATGTGCAGGCGATGCTGGTATATGGCTACTCAAGAAGGGAAAGTTAACAATTTGAAAATTGAAGTCATCACGTTTGTCATTAAGTTTTCTCTTCAAATATTCCCCATTGTCTATTTCAAGATACAAATCCAAATATAAAGAGGACTTCAATGTATCTGTAGTATCCTTAATTTCAAGCTCACTGCGGTAGATGACATGTCTTTGAATTTGTCGTTCACGACAAAAGGTCATCTATATAACGAAAAGTGAAAATAAAGGATTGGGCTACTTTCTTTTTGTGTTCACGTTGTAGCCCTAGAATGAAGTCCTCTTCATATGAGTACAGAAACAGATTTCATCATCAGAATACTTTTTGTCAGAATCAGAGTAGTTCCTCACGAAATAAACATTTTCTCTTCCTAAAACTAGAAATTTATACCTGCATGTGCCATATGTAGCTCACCTGGCCAAAGGCCATGTGAGCTTTTGTCATCACTTGCTGTCCGTCGTCCGTCCGTCCGTCCGTCTGTAAACTTTTACATTTTGATCTTCTGCTCTTCACCCCTGGACCTATTGAACTAAAACTTGGTCTGTAGCTTCTATGGAAGGTCCTTTACAAAGTTTCCATAAATCATCTGGGCCCGTGAAACAAAATGGCCTCCATGATGATTTACATGTTCTGATTGGTCCAAATTTAAATATTCTTCTGCTCTGAAACTGTAAAGCCAAATGAAGTGAGTTTTAGTATGGAGCATCTATGGAATGTCCTTTACAAAATTTGCATCAATCATCCCGGTCCGTGAAACAAAATAGCTTCCATGAGCATTTACATGTTCTGTTGGTCGAAATTTAAAACTTCTTCTCCTCTGAAACAGTAAAGCCAAATAAACTGATTTTTGGACCATCTATGTAAGGTCCTTTACAAACTTTGCTTAAATGTTTCTAGTCCGTGAAACAAAATGGCCCCCAGAAACATTTATGTGTTCTGAGTGTTCAAAATTTAAAACTTCTCCTCTAAAACCGTTTGGTCAATGAACTTATACTTGGTGTGAAGCATTTCTAAAGTTTTCTGAAATCAATCTAGGCTGTCAAATCAAATCAAGTTTGTGACTGCCGGGTGAGCGATACAGGCTCAGCCCTTTGGGCATCTTGTTTAATGAAAAACATTGATATACTAGTTGTTTATTCGATATTTTAATTTCTAATATGACCTGCTTCAAACGCTTTCGGTCTACATTCGTGGTAAAACATGGATATATTGCTTACAACGTCACAGACGCCAGACCGCTTGGTTGGCAACGTCATTGTAAAGTTCCAACAAGCTTTAGCGACGTCATAGTATAACTAATACTGTGTAATGGCCTCTTCGTGTCTAAATACCTACGTTGCGGCGTTTCAAAATGTCATAGAAACTGTCCTATTAGAATGGAAATAATTCAAGGTGGCTTGAAAATATCCTGATTTTATCACAGGCATGCCATTTATACCGATATTTAGCATAAATGGCCTACCCGTGGTAAAATAAGGATATTTTGAAGCCACCGTGAATTATTTCTCAAACAATGTAGTTTAGAGTGTAGAGAAGTCGAATGTTTTTATGCTGTTGCATGTAGCCAAAACTTTTGATTTTAGATATTGTAGTAAATTGTTTTGAGTTATTAAGAATCTGCATCTGATTGACGACACTGGCGGAATATGATGTTTCACGGTAATTCTGAAGGCCCTCTTTAATATGAATGTTAACATTTTTGAGGTTTTGTAGAGCAATTAGATGACCCACCAATGTTTAAACGGATACTTATATAGTTTAGGAATCCAATAAAGAGCAGGAAGGTCCATCCTTTGTTGAAATGTCAAAGGAATGAGGGACGGTCTTGTGGTTATTAAGGACTTCCTGCATAGTGAGTGTGGTCGATGTGTAAGTTCGGTTACCCGCAGTATTATCTATAACTCATTTTTGACACAATGTTACCTTAATTCTCTTTATCAATTCCAAAAGATGTGACTAGATGAGTGGGAAATAACAAAAATACAAAAGATTGGAAAAGATCATTAACACACCAAGGTCTCCAGCCTATTTGATGTACATTTCACAGTTGATTTGTTACTGCCGCGCATGTAATTTATACGGCGATTTTCTCGACAGGACGAGTTGCTGTGACAACAATTTCTAAGACAGGTTTTTTTCGGTCTCTCTGACAGGTTTTGTTCCTTCTCTGTTAATTTCATCACTCCAAAGTTTTATGGTCGTCATCACGAATTGATCGGCCGATACTAAATTTCTATCTCGCGTATTACACATGTATGAGACTAGATATCTTCAGTTAAGATTTCAAGTCCTTCTGGAAATGACTTGACACCTCACCAGCTCACTAGACTTGATACTTCCGGATCACCTGATATCACTTCAGGTTTTTAATGGGATTCACATTGATAGTGCTTTAGTTTCTGTGCTGTCTTGTTCTAGTTTTGTTTGGTTTATTATACGATTTTTTATTTAGATATATTCTTGTGGCGTTTGGTTTTTATTTTCCATTCTACTGACTTTGTCTCATTCTTGAAATTTTCCCTTTTTTTTTTGTCGCTTCGGTATCCTTTTGCCGATATTTTCAATTCGGGAAAGTCATATTCCAGAATAATCTATCAATTGTCTTTCGTCCTTCAGATATATAAATCATGATAAATTATTGATTAAAAAAAACTTTTAAATATGACTGCAACACAGATATGAGGATTTATGTCCGTGTTTAGATAATATATTTGTTAATGGAAAATATTGTTTTTTATGTTAGAAAAAATATTCATACATCATAAATTAGTAGAACAGCAATTTTACTTATCATACAGAGATTCCAGTCCGATTAGTTGGCGGCAGTAAAGCCAGTGAAGGAAGACTTGAAGTGCATTTTGGTGAACAATGGGGAACTGTTTGTGAAAACAATTTTGATATAAATGATGCACGTGTTGTCTGTAGGTCCCTTGGATATGAAGTCACGTGAGTACATTGTACCATTTGTCTTATTATCTCCCCGCAAACTAAATGATGTCATTACGTGGTACATTTTCTCTAGTCATGCGTTTATATTTATTTTATACCCTCTCCCGGACCAAATCGGATTAGATTGTTACGTCCGCTTTCACACTGTGTCTACTGACACTACGTCCAACAAGCACCTGTGCTATATCCTTAAACAGAATGACAAATTCGTGTCTGCAATTTCTAACTTTTATTCAACATTGATCTTTTCAAAGTATGAGCTGCAAACTTAAAGTTATAAGTAATTCTGTTAAACCAAATTTACAGTGGCCTGTCACGAATAATGCTAATTTCCCAGATTCGCAGTAGATTCGTTACTGCCACGAATGTGATTTATACGGCCACTTTCTCGGCAGGGCGAGATTGCTGTCACATAAACTTCTAAGACAGGGTTATGTTCAGTCTCTGTTAATTTCAGCACTCTAAACGTTTTACGGTCGACATCACGAATTTATTGGCCGATAGTTTCTATCTCGGTCATGAAATTAGATACTTTCAGTTAGATTCCACGTCCTTCTAGAATTGACCCCTACCCGGATCTGACATTTCGCTGGCGGGTGTCGTTAACTGAGCAGGACCTGCTTACCCTTTCGGATTAGCTAACAATGTATGTCTCTACCAGTTTTTAATGGGAGTTCACATTGCTTGTGCTTTAGTTCCTGTGTTGTCTTTTTCTAGTTTGTTTAGTTTATTATACGTTTTTCATTCTTTTAGTTATTTTTGTGGCGTTTGTTTGCTGTGTTCAATTCTCACGACTTTGTCGTTTCATTGGACTTTGTCGACTTTTCTCACTGTTTTTTTTTTCGCTTCGGTATTCTTTTGTCGATATATAATATCATTGGACCGGTATCTCTGCTGGTGGGTGTTGTCCTCGAGGACATCCTTCTAATAAAATTCAACCTTGTTTTGTGAAATTACATGACATTCTAAACTTTTAGGATGATCAGTTCCAAGGGTCTATTTCAAAATGTAGAATTTTAATTACTGACCATCATTTACTAGTAAACTTACTAACAGATCTTACACTACCAGAAGTAACGATGATCCGAACTGCACTTAGAGAAATCTTATATATGCATTAGAGTGCACTCTTTACGGGCTTATTAATGTTGGTGAAACTAAGGATCGGTTGAATAAAAGAATGTTGGGACATACATTTGATATCAACGGCAACAAAAGTCGCCATATCTATGCACATTTTAACCAGACTGACCATTCGATTGTTGATATGAAAGTCAGGTTCCTTGAGAAAATAAAATATATCATCACACGAATAATCCTTCACTGAGTACAACATGTCGATTACAAAAAGAAGCTTACTGGATCAGAGAGCTAGGAACCGCAGTACCCTATGGCTACAATGATAACATAGAAAATATAGGTAATTTGTCCAGCCCGGATGTAGTTCTGCGGATGTGATAAATTTTTATAACGGAGTCCACGTAGTCATGGTCAGAGACACTGCAACCCTCCCCCTACACACACATTCATGGCATTTCAATAGATGGTCGTCTTCCACACATGAACAAACCTCTCGATATTCATCACATTCGCACCAAAGTTTACTCCTTACCTCATTCAAAATTACATTCCATTTATAAACCTTGGTTGGATACACCTGCCATTGACCATATATATCTGTTAAATATTAAATAATTGCCATTGTGCTGGATGTTGGCCAACATAGATTATTTAGGCCTGTTAGCATTTCTGGCAATGAACCAGAACGTCGTTCATTCCTGCAAATTAATTTTGGTAATATCTTGCACAACAAAAACGTAACATCTGAAGTTTCAATGATATTTTATACCTATACCAAACCAATTGCAACCACTATTTTCAGCCACAAAAGGGTACTGCGTGACCTCAAAATTGATGAATCTAGATTCAAACCACCTGATTGTTCCCGCTCCTCCTCTCCATATACTTATAGTCCTGCTGTTCTCGTTATTAATGGCGACCTGAGCATCGTTAACAATACTAAATTGAAAGATATCGTTGCAAAGGGTCCCAAATATTGTGAGCCCCAGCCTATCAAAATACTAATGGATGCAATTGAGAACAATGCCAGATATTTTTCCAAGCATTTGTTCCAAAATTTTTCAGAGAGATATTATAAGAAATCGTCTTGATAAATTAAATGAAATTGTATTGCGGTGATTTATGACATGTTTTCAGTAATAGCGCCATAATATTTATTAAACAACTTGTAAGCTTGAATTTTATACGTATTATTTATACAAGGAAAAAATTATCCGTTTGTTGTTTATGGAAACAATAACACAACAAGGATAATTTAGAAATAAAAAAATCACCGTAAAACACTATGATTTTTATCTTTGAAAATACAGGGCTAGTATTTGTTTGAAGCATTTGTACTGAAAATTTCTGACAGATCTTTAAAATAGAACATACTGATAAATGTAAAGAATTTTATTGCGGTGATTTGTCAGTGCAAGTGCCAAAGTACCGCGACCGTTTGATTTGTTTTTATTAAACCATTTGTAGGCTCGAAATTTTTTACGGACAACTACAAGAAGAGAAAAGTGGAATTAGTAGAGAATTATAGCATTAATGTCCTTTTCCCAGTAAATCTATTTAATGCAATTATTTTTATGGCACCTGATTAGGTAGTTTATTTCATTTCTTAGGCAACCAGAAAAAACTACAAAATTTGGCCAAGGAATCGGTAAAATTATGATGAGTAATTTAGGATGCACTGGTACAGAAAAATCATTGAGCGATTGTGCGTTTTCAGGAATAGTCAGCCAGACCTGTGGACACGGACAAGACATTGGGGTCGTATGTAGTAAGTCTTTGATTTTCAAATTTAGTTACAGAACTTACATTGTCCTGTCATATAACAATTTACAAAATTAAAGCGTCGTTCTGTGGCATTATTTAGTTCAATGCATGCTGTGCAACGTTTTTTTAAAAACGATTTTACAATGCGGTGTAGTAAAAAGTGTACATTTTTCTAATGAAAGTTCCAACGGCATGTTTGAACCCCCCTCAAAATAGTCCTTGAGATTTATTTTTATTTTGTTTACCAAAGTTGGTTTACCACTGCTGCCCTTAGAATTGTACTCTTTTCTTACCAAAGACCCAAGGGCATGTTTTAAATCCACCCCAAACTAGCCACATGGCTATTTCGCCCCCCTTTTTCTTGTGATTTTTTTTGCCGAAGTTGGTTTATCGTCGCTGCCCTTAGAAAAAAAGAAAGGGCAAAGGGCCCTTAGAATAAAAAAAGGGCAAAAGGGGCCCTTTATTGGGAGGACTATTCCAGCCGTCTCGCCGAGCTCGGTCTTCTTTCCCTTCTTATCTATCTTAGGCGCCTGTCCTCTCAACTGCTCTATCAAGCCGCTGCCTTTCTATTAGGTTCAAACTACTTCCAAATTTCCAATCCTCCCTTTTTGTATAATTCATAAACTTTTAACATTCGAATGTTACAATGATCATTTTGAGGTGTGGAAAGATGGTCTCTTAACATCCCAGTCCAACCACCGACTGTTAAGAGATTCGAACTCTTTATGTTATATAACGATCGATCGTTATGTTTTAAGTTAGCGACTTAGCGATAGAAACTGTCTGGCTAGACAATTCTTTTATGTTTTTTTAAGGATATTTAAGTTGTATTTTGCGCATGCGTAGTTAGACCCTAAGGCTACTTTCTTTTTTTCTTTCTCGTTACCTTTTTACTATATTTAACAAGTTAACTTTAGCAATCAGGTGTATTTACATCATCTAATCCCTGTGTAATATAGAAATGAATTGTGGGAGTAGTGTGCAACTATTATCTGTGTTGATATTATAAATAAGTTCTAAAGATAGATAGATAAGAAAATTCCCACTGTAAAGCTATCTGGAAATAAATATTTAAATACTACAATACACTAAAATCAGTTGACTAAGATTATCTTAATTCATTTCAATTTTTTACTGTATCAGAAAATTTAAGTTCTTCTAAATCTTGACATAAAGGAACTGAAACATCATCTAGGTTTTGAAGTTCGTCGTAAAAAGTACACATAAAATTGATAATCCTTCCAAATTCCTCATCTGTAATTTGTCCGTCTTCCAATGCCTTACTTATTCCATTTTCAATCTTAAATTTATACTTTCTTGCTAAAGCGAGCTTTTTTTTTCTTTTTCCTTCGTTTGTAAACCACATTTGAAACCAAAACTACAACAGAATTTACCACGGCCAGCGAACTTAAAGGACGACGCATCTGCATGGTGGACCCTAGGTTCATGAGGGTATTCGCCAACCCAGTCGTCAGACTTGTTTGACATGTTTGACATGATTATTCATTGATTTGTTACAGAAATTACACTTGGTTGAGTGTGTAGATCACCAAAAATATCGTGTAACGTTCGAAACGTGCGCGTATAACGTGCGAATTGTGTGTGTGTAACGAGTGAATCGTGTGTCTGACATGATTATTCATTGATTTGTTACAGAAATTACCAGTATTTAGCAAAATTTAAAAATAATAGAAATACTTAGGGTTAATTCCTTGGATTGCACATGGTAGATCTCCTTGGCTGAAATTTAGCTTCATATTTCGGTATGTTTGGTTATGAGTACTCATTGTTTAAAATAAGGTTGGTTTTTGGTATTCCAAATGTTTCGGTATTAATGCTGCTGATGAGAGGTAACTCCTTGAAATGCGTCGTATACAACATAGTATAAATTTACCATATCTAATATTAGTATCTCTGGATTGTTATTTTAAAGGAATACAAGCAATTATTCCTATACATGTAGCTGCTGTCCCGAAGACAGAACTTGTGGCTAAAACATTTAATGTGGTACAAACAGTTAGCGCACTCTATACAATTTTACTCCAACGTTTATATTTTTCAAGTTCATTCTCATACTTCTTGGTTTCTAATAACAAGTCATCTTCCAGTTCCTCAAGTTCCCGTTGACTATACTTTGTTTTTTGATCATCCATTTTTTAAAGTACTTTTTAAAAGCATTTCATTATAAAATTTGTCGGTTGGACTAAGCCAATTATATAAGATGCTATAAATATCTTTCTCCTGTGCTTAACGAAGAAAAAATAGACAGAAGAAGCCGCACAAAAAACTTTATTTTTGTTGGTAATGAATTGTGTTGTAGCGACATTTAGTCTTTACGTAATCAAGAAATTCTTGTATCGGTAGAAGACCGTAACTATCGAAGTAAATGCCTCCGGCACTAGTAAGCTTATCACGAATGTCCCAACACACCCTTCACCAACTGATTCAATATTCCACACTCATTTTTATTCCTTGATTGTCCCGACTATTCACCCCTCTGAAATTAGTAATACCCAATTTGTCAACCCACTTTAAGATATCGAAGTTATTTAACGGTTTAAGCGTCTTTTTGTTTGCATTACATATGGTTTTCTAACACTGTCCACTTGTAATCCTCTACCACACGGGGGCTTTATCTGTAGACTAGTTCCCAAATAAACTGGCTAACACTGGTACTGCTAGACTGGCTAACATTACAAGGAATCCACCAGTCTGTTATCTGTTGTCCAGCGGACTGCGGAGTGCTGCTTGAAGTTGGTCTTTTTGTGGTTTTGACAATAGGTCAACATAAGGCTTAATTAATAAAATAGGAATTTTATTGTATGGCACTTTTGCTGTTTGTACTGGTGCGCTTCCAGCTCCACAACCAAGAACTTTCTTCACACCCGATTCGGTTAACGAGGTTATAGCTCTCACTCCAAGAGCGGGTAATAATTTAGATGCTATAGTCTTCACGAGTGGAAGTGCAAGTTTAGCAAGAGCGCCAAAGAATCCTCGATTTTGTGAATGGACTCTCATTAGTGATTATGTGATAGTTGGTTGAACGCATTTCCCATATGCTTTTGCTTTTTGCATATATTTACTTGCGTTTGCGCTAACGCCATTGGAAAGTTACCTGTTAATTGACTATTCATTAATCTTTATGTAAGGCACGATTTATTCTCATATACCTTTGCTCAATTTCTTCGTTGAACTTCGGATAAACCGACTATAGTTGACGTATTTATTCATTTTTATTTCCTTATATAATTACAATATCATTTCCAATTGTGTCCAGAATTACATTCTCCTCGCATAGACTCGATATGCATCAGCAGGGACGCCATTTAATTTGTAATGAAGTATAGGAGATGTATTCTCCATATACGCTTTTTTATCTGCATAAGTCAAATCAAAGTAAATAAGCCCATACAAGGACTAAAAATTGGTAGGGGTTAGAATATCCCTGTATCATACTCGTTACTATCATTAGGTTTGAAATTGCATGCATCATCGAAAATTCTAGCGATTTGATCCGAGCTATATCCAGTTTCCGGGTAAAATATTCCAAACCCCAATTCTAATTTGGCTATCAGGAGCTACGTTCCGCATTTGCTTCATTTACCCTAAAAGTATCGAGGAATAAGGGGTTTTCTTTCTGATTAACGTCTTTGCTATCTCTTTGCAAGAATGCGATTACGTGTTTCGGGTGCTTTATTCCTGGTGGCATACGATATACAAGTCCGGGTGCTCGACTTGAAACACTAGCGGAAATGGATTCTCCCAGGTATGCCCATTGTTTTTGTTTCATGTAATTTTGAAGAACGAGTGGCATAACACCAGAATTGAATTGCAGTCTTGGAATCCAGAGCTCAAGAGTGTATAATTATGACTCTACTTTCATCAGCCTTGAATATTAAGTAATCATCGTTGTTAATCACTATTTCAATTCCCATCTTAACTAGGGGTAATAGATTTTGTTCTAGCGACTGAAAGATACTGAACCGATTTAGAGGTATGTCTGTTGTTACTTCCACAAGGGCAATTTTTATTGTAGCTCTTGCCGCAAACCCCGTATTACTGCACTAATATCAGGGTAAATAAATCTGTTTTTACCAACAGAATTTACATACCCATCGGACAAAGTAAGTAATGTTTTAACGTGATTTGCTAATGCCAGATCTTTCCAGTCGTATACCATTTTTCTGTTTTGTCTAATTGACAAATGACTAAGAAAATTAGTGGCATCAGAAATAACAGATACCTCATCATTAGTTGACGCGGTTCCATCTGCTAGCTTTTATACTCTGAATTTTATTAGGAAATATCCCTTGTACCAATCATAGAACGCCGCCTTATCGTCTACCGTAAAGTTTGTATGTATGTATAGTTTGTTTTTACCTGTTGTTGTGTGTTGTGAGAAAATTTTATTGGAGTATCTAGTTGGATGTTACAATGCTCCTACCTTTCGACAAACTTTGTTCCCCTAAACATCTTTTTCTTACAATAATATTTTTTCTTTTTATATATATATATATAAATGAGTTGCTACTGTGTGAAAGAGCAAAAGATCACAGAGTCTCTCTTTTCAAGGGTCGTAAGAACAAGCAGTGGAAGATACATGGAATATAGTACGTGTGCTAGCTGCAGAATCACTAAAACCAAAGTTTGTCTCAGGAAAAAGGGAGGAAAACTGGAGTACCAAAAGGTGGGATTACTCTACCAGGAACAAATTATTGTGGACCTTATAATAGAATGGATATACGCACGAAAGACAAATAAGACGGGGTATGCAGAAGTCACGATCTTTGTTACTCCGATGCTGCGCAGCATTTTTCAGGAGGAAAACAACACTGTGACAAAAAGATGTTATGCGAATTAAAACAAGTGAAACCCTCATCTGTCGGGGAGACTGTGAACAAAACGATAGTCCAGGGTGTAATAGGAGCAAAGAATAAATGGGGACTCGGAGTAAAAAAAGCCACGGACAGCAAAGCAAAAGCCGGAGGCACGAAGCAAAAAGAGGAAATTAAGTTGACAGACAAATTAGCGGAGGAGTTGCATAAACATGTAAAGAAAAAAGTATTCCATCAGACGAGTGGAAGTGTCCCATGCCGATGACACTTGGAGTATCGATCTTGTAGAAATGCAATCTTATTCAAGACATAACAACGGGTACAAGTATTTACTCAATATAATTGACGTATTTTCCAAATACGCGTAGAGTGTGCCACTGAAATCAAAGACAGGACAAGAAGTGAGCGAAGGGTTCAGAAAAATGCTAAAGGAGGGTAGGACCCCAGAATTATTTTGAGTCGATCAGGGATCTGAGTTTTACAATCAAAGTTTAAGAAACTTCTGGAGGAGCACGGTATAGAGATGTACCACACGTTCAATCAAGGAAAGGCCGTAATTATACAGCGATTAAATCGCACCCTGAAGGGTAAGATGTTCTGCTACTTTAGCGCTAATAATATCAATAATTATATAGCGGTACTACCAAAACTCATGGCGCAATACAATAATACGAAGCACACTTCGATAAAAATAAAGCCAGTCGAGGCAAATAAACTCTGTAATGAAACACGGTGTACTGTAATTTGTATCCGGATGCCGTGCAGCATGCGCAGAAATTCTCAAAGATCTCAAAATTTCAAATGGACGATAAGGTCAGAATAAGAATAATGAGCCTATAGAAGGTAGCTTTTACGAACCCGAACTCCATAAAACAGATCAAGAGATTTAATTTTGGAAAAGTATCTTGTACCTACACCCTTAATTTTCTACCGGTAATAGCTCCGTCTACTGCCGTTCTCCTCAATATCGAGTATTGTATACATTCCACATGGTAATTTTTCTAAAGAAATCGGATTGCCACACGCTTCCTTTAATATTTTTAAAAACTTTCTTTTCTCATCGGGGTATACTGACATCAGATCTTTACCTGACTCTTCGTAGTCATACTCGTCAACAGTTGGTGGTTTGTCACTCATTTTTTTCTTTTTGTCTAATTTTTAATCATACAAATGGTGCCAAAAAAGAGAAGGATTACGCTTAAAGAGCGTTATTTCATATTTCTTGATTAAAACACCTAAATATTTTTTCTCATGTAAATTTACAACAAAAAGGAATATGGATCTTTAGTAGCCAGCGAAAGTCTTTCTTTTTGAACCTGAAGCTTAGATGAGACAAGATCCCGTTCTTTTTTGCTTGGAAAATCATATACTATGTAGAAATTACAGTTTAGTCTACAATCTTTGGGTATCCGAAAATAAGATTGACTAAGATAAATCACACTTAATTTGTTTATGCCTATCGCCTATGAAGTATTTGGATATTGAAGATTGATCTTGCTGCGAGCAAATATAGTCATCAAAGATTTCAATATTCTGTCCGGTGTTATCGAAGGTATCAATATCTTCGACGTCTTGATTTGAGACTTGCAGTAAATTCTCCAAGTCGTCTTTAAATTTTTTTTGCGATTTCCTCAAATCGTTTGATCATTTTCTGGTAGTAATGTTGTTCCAAATTCTTGACCTAAAGAATGACCTTGTCAAAATACACTAGTGGTTTGAACAAAAGACATAAAAGAAGTCTTACTAGATCTGGACGGTCCTACAATGAGCATATGGAAAAAATCTCCTGGCATATTATCGATTATTATTATTACCCATTCCAGGGAAGTATTGTGGTACCGACGTCATTTTTATAACCGATAGGAAAAGATTTATTTTTATCGACGAAAATTCTTCCCTTGTATTCCTTCTTTATTGCGAGTCTCTGGAAGTTCCTGATATGAAGAATACTGAAATGTTCTATCCCTTGCTCCTTGGATGATCTCTTCAGATGTACCTTCTTCATGGAGAAATCTCTTATGTTCTTCACTTGCTCACCCATCTTTTGAAAATCTTCTTGTGTTAACTTGGAGTTGTGCAACCCTTTTCTCTTTGTCTTAATTCCGATTGCATTATCGCCATCAATTGTAATAGTCATGTACAGCTTGGGCGCGATTTATCTTTGCGTCCTTTTTTGTTATCATTCGCCAAGTCGTCCAATTAGTTATTCCCGTTGTAATTCTCTATAAATCTCGCCTGATCTCTCGGCACGTGTGAACTATTAGTGTCCGTGTAATAGAAGTCCTCTTCGACCCTTTTATGGGGCTTCAAGTTCATCATGTGGTAGTACATGATCTCGTGACTGTAGGCAAGGACGAAAGAACCCAAGTGCGACGGTTTACTAATTTTATTTACCGTATCGATCTCGGATCTGAGACATCCGGAAATGTACCAGGTCTTAGAGACCAGCACGAGATCGGTGACCATATGCTTGTGGTGAAACTTCCAATAATCGTTGTTATCCTGATGATCTGAGTATGAGTACATATCTGTCTTTTGATCATCTTCCCGTATAATCCGTCCAGCAGCAGTTTTGCTAATGTGTACTGAACGCTTCCCTTCTGGCTATTTTTCTTGAGTTCGAAGAACTTCTGTATATAATTATAGAAGACCTTACTCGTCTCTTCCCAATAGTACCCCTCGATAATTTCGACTTCGTATCTGTATTTCGTCATCTGCTCGACATCGATTGAAGTATACCAGCCCTCCGAATCTTCTAGGTTCCACTTGGTGAAACCCTTCGTATTTTTATTTGCCACGACGGGGTGCAACAGGGTCTTATTTGCTTAATAGCTGACTTTATACACCCCATTTTATCCTTCGTAGTGTTACCCTCGTGTAATTTCTCCACCCGACCGGGAACTCGTTCAACATGGAAGTAGGATAAAGGGACACGACGTCGACATTTAATAAGTAGTCGTGAACATCCTCGTACCTCACTTCCCCCTTCGTTGTCCCATCGTATTGAGTGGACACGAAATTGGTCTTGCTTTTGTAGCACCGACCGCCGTATATACTCTTCCTGATCTTTTTTCTATTTCTGTAGACTCCGATAGATCCACTTGAAGTCCCGAGGGGATATAATCGCGCCATATGTCGAACCCCAGCGAACTAGTGAAAATAAAATTACTAATGTCCCTACCGAAGTCCTTGAAACACTGATCGTTCAGCTTATTGTATAACTCTTGCAAACAGAGAAAATCAGACCTGAGGTATCGGAGGCACTCGTCCATCCTATAGGGTGTCATATTTTCCCATCTACAGGCCTTGTTATTGTGATCGAAAGTTCCCTTTTGCACGTCGCATTTGAAATCGGAGAGTGCATGGGACAAAGAACACGAAAGGTGCTTTATCAGATCAAAGCACTGGAATCCTTCAGATTCCGCGCCGGAAGGCTCTTTGACTTCTTTTTGTAATCCTGTTTGTAATTCCTTTTGTAATTCGTTTTGTAAATTTATTATACTCCCGTTATTCATAATAATTTTCTCGGGAGCCAACCCTAGTCTATTCATACTCTTGAGTAAATGGTAGTGATCAAAGTTACTTCCATTGTAGGCGTTAACGATGAGATCCTTTCCATAGTCGGTGAAGACGATGGCCCCTTCATCTTCGTTGATTATATTTGCTTTGTGTATTAAATAGAGGACGAAGTCATCGACACAATTGTCACGAGAAAATATTTGAAACCCCCTCTTCTCCCAAAAAATCACAGAACGTACGGCGTGTGGACTTCGTGACTGTCTACAATTCTACGGTAAGTGTCTATGTCGTAGTGAATCACGTTGTTATTAATATAATTGCAAGTATGTTTTAAATTCTGGACATAAATCCCATCCTAGGACTCGCACTTCATTTTCTCTTGAGCAACAATGAGGGTGAAATGTTCCTCGGCCAGCTCTATATTTGTGAGGCATCCCCTGTTTTGTGTTCTTTTGTTTCAGCGCAATATAGACCGACGGGAAAACGGGATCGGTGTTCTAGGCGCTAGATTGTAATCCCGCCTTATCAAATTGCACAATGTAATTGAGGGATTAAAACCCGGCAATACTTTCTTCAGACAACGGAAGAAACAATTGTTATTGGTCGATTTCAGATATTTTCTCTTTACCCCATTTGCTATTTTTCTGACTTTTCTCTGACCAACATCCGCCGTCTGGAGGCCTCATTACATTAATTCTGATCTCTATTATCTCGTACAGGTAATCCTCGTTCGGTGCGAGATGGATATCCGTGTAACTCTGGTACAGGTCAACGAAATAGGCAAAGTCCCTGATGAGAAACGAGTTCATACTCTTCGTCAAGTGAGCGTCAGCGACATCGGTAAAACCGTTCGCAACCGAATGATCTAATCTGTCTCTTATCAAGAGAGATATTGTCTCCACATCGTCGCTCGTTAGAGAACCTTGATCACCTTGGGGATATCTGACACAATACGATCTAATCCCGTTTTGATCTTGGTAGTTCACCTTCTGTGCCTTTTATCTCATTTTCTATTTTAAAATTGGAGTCAGGCATAATTGGCGCTGCACGCTTAGAATGCTCATTAGAACTATAGTGATACTCTTTTGCTGTTACACAAAGATGTTTATTACAGATCTCACAGTAGAATTTATGACAGTGGTTGTACTTCTTTGATGCTTCTTTGATGCTTCTCTGTTGTTAGCACGTTTTTTCTCAACATCTGTTTGGTCCTCCTTATTTTTTGTATTACTTGTTATTATTTATAATAATCTATTTATCCTTCTCTGATTGTCACGGTTTTATGGGACGCCTTGCCACGTATTGTCCCACCTTTTTGCCTAGTTTTTACTCCCCATGTCTAATGCCGCGGTGGCTGTTTTTTTTTATTGTCTCTTTTGCTTTTTGTTTTACGGTCTGCTTGGCTGCAGCACTAAATAAACTATCGACCGGCACCCTGCTGCGTATTCTGTTCTTCCCTCGTTATAGGGTCAACATAGATATATATTTCCAACTCCTTATTGTACACTCTTTTCATTTGTTTTACTCTTTATATTTCTCTGAAAATAAAAGTAAACTAAATACGTAGATCACGTCACCGAACTTCCCATCTACGACGGAATCTGTAATCAGATTACGGTGTATGTAAACAGAGTCAATACCATTAGTTATATTAGGTAATTTACTACCGTACTCTGTCTCCGTCACTATTTTTTGTCAAACCCAATTAAATCAGCAAAGTTCTCCTCTCTCATATCCAGTTAAGTATTGGCGTTTAGTGTGATTATTACTTTGAAGCTCGTTAAATCAAAGTTTAACTCAATCGGATTATCTTCGATTTTATCATTTACCGATAGATACTCAGCTATATACGTGATATATGTGGACATGTCCTTGTAACTATAACTTCTGTTGGCGAAGATTTATTCATTAAATGTATTCCCAGAATCAACACTGTATTTCACTTTCTTATTATTATAGGATTCGGATATATCATACCAACTGTGCGTCATATTATTTATCTGAGATATTGGACATCGACTTTGAAACCGACTGATAAGGATGAAACCTTTTATTTACTGGGTATACACCTGGTTTTTCGTGAAAACGGAGGAAAACCTTGTCTAGCCGAATTATGATTAAATTAGAATCAGCCAGGCGCCTCAAATTTAATATTTTTTAAAAACACCAAGAAAGGGTGCTAGAGATGAGATGACACTGTTTCATGTGGAAATAATAAAGAATAACGCGGAAAATAATTCAGACTGGGGTTCAGGGAGGACCTGTTACCCCTATGAATAAAACTGGAAAGAGCAAGGTAGCAGTGGTAGAATTAGAAAAAACCGACCCACTCCTTGAACCGCTTTTTACAAGGTATTGGAAAAGAATTCCAGTACCATATCCAGAATTACGGTTCCGAACTATTCTTTCCACACAGAAATGTTGGTTTTTTTAACTAGCTCCGACACACATTATAAAGCTAGATTACTTGAGGACCGAGATATCATCGGACCCTTTCAAAAATAATTGTCTGCTAGTATTGACATTTATTTGAAAGGTTCAACGTGTTTCCTGGAGTGTTATACTTGGGGGGATTTTGGAAGCGAGGTGATAGAGTACTGGGACCCGTATACTGTGGCAGAATGGACACGAGTGTTTTCAAATACTCTTTCTAACGGAACTCAAGATATCGAATTCCGAATGGGTTACATCTCTAAATATGTGGTAGTTATTATAAGGGGAGATAGTGGTTATGAAGTAAAGAAAATTACGTTAACTCATAATGAGCAATGTCATCGTGTATATCTAAGTCCTGCAGTTAGTACAATACCTCATTTAGACAAATGCACTTATAGTTACTCTTTAGGTGGTTTATTCGGTATGTCTACATACCTATTGCTCCTCGCGTTACTCCAATACCGTTTGGACTTCCGGCAAATGATTTCACTAGATATAATAAAAAAAGACCTTTTGAAATCAACGGTAAGATTTTACACTCTTCCGGTAATAATTTCCAGATTTTAAATTTCAAGGATTAATGTAAACAAACAATTTCTATTCACCTATTCGCCAATGGAGAGGATTTTTTTTAACTGCATACATTTCGTGTTATAAAAGGGAATCATTAACTACTTTTACAGAATATTTGGAAATCAGAAATTTCACAATTCATGTTTATGAAAACGAGATTGAATTCACACGGGAATTTGAAAAAGATGATGAAATATTTCTTGGAGGGGTATGTCCTTGTGGAATTACTTGGTTGATCTCTCCTTTAACTTCATTAAATGTTATTGAGGTGGATATCAAGTTTGAAGAGGTACCTTGATATTTTTATCACTCTGTCCCAACCGACCAGTAAACACAGGGATGATAAACCAACTTCGGTAAAAAAAAATAAAATCACAAGGAAAGGAGGGGCGAAATATCCATGTGGTTAGTCTGGGGTGGATTTCAAACTTGCCGTTGGGGCTTTGTTCAGAAAAAAGTACAATTTTAAGGACAGCAGTGGTAAACCAACTTTGGTAAACAAAAATAAAAAGAAATTATAAGGAAAGGGGGCAAAATAGTCATATGACCATTTTGAGGGGGGTTTCAAACATGCCGTTGGAACTTTGATAAGAAAAAAAGATATGATATTCATTGTTTTCTTGGTTTTGTTGATTTCAAACATTACAATCCTGAATGCCGTTTTTAGCTCACCTGGACCAAAGGTCCATGTGAGCTTTTACCATCACTTGGCGTCCGTCGTCGTCGTCGTCGTCGTCGTCGTCTGTCGTCGTCGTCTGTTAACAATTTTTCAAACGTTAACTTGTCCGACACCATAAGTCCAATTGCAACCAAACTTAGTACATTTGTTTAGTGGCATTATGTGTACAAAAAGATCGTTCGGATTTTTGATTCGTAAAAAAACATGGCCGCCATGGCTAAAAATAGAACATAGGGGTAAATTGCAGTTTTTTGCATATAACTCAAAAACCATAACAGATATCAAAATTCTGGCATAGGGTAAAAGTGTTCAGCACCTCAAGATCTACCTGCCCTGAAATTTTGAAGAAGATCCAACGACCCATGTAGGAGTTATTGCCCTTTTTCTGCATTTTTTCCAAATTTTGCACTTATTAAGCTCAATATCTTGGATACTATAAAGGAAATTTGAAAAATTTATATTTCATATTGTTAGGCACACAAAGATCTACAAAATTTGTAACAGGATCGAAGTTGTAGGTTCATTCCTTTTAGGAGTTATTCCCCTTAGATCATCAAAATTGACCATTTTTGCAGTCTTTATTCATTGTAATAAAATCGTTAACTCCTCTTACACCATAAGTTTAATTGCAACCAAACTTAGTGTAGTTGTTCCTTGGCATGAGTGCTACTAAACTATCGTTTGTATTTTTGATTTGTAAAAAAACATGGCTGCCATGGCTAAAAATAGAACATAGGGGTAAATTGCAGTTTTTTGCAAATAACTCAAAAATTGTGACAGATATCAAAATTCTGATGGGAAGCTAAAGTGTTCAACACCTCAAGATCTACCTGCTTTGAAATTTTGAAGAAGATGTAACCACCCATGTAGGAGTTATTGCCCTTTTTCTTGATTTTTTTTTGAAATTTGTACTTATTAAGTTGTTGTCAATAGAGAAAAGGTGTTGTTTGCTTAAACAATCAGCTCATTGAGCTCTACAAAAGTCTGAATTGGGTCGAAGTTGTCAGATGATCCATTATAGGGGTAATAGCTCATGAAAGACTCCCTTAAAGCTTAAGGACCAGGTGAGCGATTCAGGCTCCTGGGAGCCTCTTGTTGTCCCATTCTACAAATTGTACAAAAATTACTGTCTTGTATTATATATTGTTTGAATATGTTTATCTTGCAAAACTAAGTTTTTTATTTTTGTAGCAACTGATATTCGGTTATCTAACGGAAATTCCCACGACGGACGACTCGAAATTAAACACAACAATACATACAGTGGTGTTTGTTCTTCTGGATTTGACATCACAGATGCTAGGGTAGTTTGCTCGATGCTGGGATTTAATAATCCGTGAGTTTATAAGGAAATTGATGTATATTTAAATATATTGGTGAGTTTATAAGGAAATTGATGTATATTTAAATATATTGGTGAGTTTATAAGGAAATTGATTTATATTTAAATATATTGTTCTGAAAAAATGAATTTCATAGCGTAAATTACATGTTTATTTCTGTCTAATAACATATACATTCATGACCTGGTCACCTGTTGAAATATTTTCTGCATCTGTTACATCAGAATTTGAGAACTTTGTTGCCATATAATTGCTGTCATTTAGGGTCAAGAATATGTCAATTTATAGCGATTTCTTTACATTTCCCCTCTTTTTATGGATAATCTTCGAACAAAAGTAGCTCTTAAATATGATGCTCATTATATGGCGCTTTTTGCTGATGCTGCAACGAAGGACCAGACTTGATTCAGAGCGGCATGTATGTTAAAACTTCTATTGCCAGTGATTGGAATAGAAAGGAGCCATCTTCTACAAAGCTTGAAAGTGATAGCCAATAAAATTACAAAATGCTGTGTCATATTTTTTTATTTTCAAATAGAAGATACCACAATGACCCTTAAAAGTATTTTTAAACAGGCACCAATAGTCCGTTGTAAATTTGCGTTTCCCATCCAGTATTTTATTCATGTCCAAAAATGTGGAAATTGACAGATTAGTACAGCATAACAGATGAAGACAAATACTGAAAAACAAATAATTCACAGTTTGTGAATTATTTGGCTTTTATGCATTAATCTTTTTTTACATGTAATATACGTTAGTCTTAAAACTTTTATTGTATTTCCGATATTTACAACATTTCAAAATTTATAACAAAAAAAGAGGAGTACATGTTAGACCATTCAAAGTTCAATTCCCAGGCCATTTTTGAAGAACATCGATGAGGGATGGAAGCATTGTATTACTTTTTTATCACCCCCTAAAAGTAATGAGGGTGATATTTACATTGTTTAGCCAGAAAAAATTATGTGGGAGGTGCTTTTATGTTTTTATTTTATTGATACGGCAATACAAATGGGTAATAAGGCACCCTTAAAAGAGATGAGGGAGGGCCTGAGAACTAAGAAATTATTTTTAATTGGTTTAACCGTTATATTGCAAATGGGAAAATTGTATATTTAAAAATTGTTTATATCATACCCCGATTAATTGATATAGTTTTTTCCCAATTTACTTTTATCTCCTTTTGTTTCATTGTGATTTTGTAGATTACCTGTGCAATGATTCCCTATCCGGTAGATGTATAATTTTTCAACAGCCATATTTTTCTATAGGGCACAAGATGGATTGCGTACTAAACAAATGGAAGGAAACAACTTTTTTCTTGAAAGCCGTCGTTAAATCTTCAACAAATTAGCTTACAGCTGATATCGATCAGCGAGATCAAAGCGACTTACTTGTCAGTCGTCAAAAGAGGACAAATATACCTAAGGAGTAAATCCAAAAACGAAATCTATTAGACAGAAAACCCCGGGAACGCAAAATAAGTATTTTATATGCGGCAGTTACATCATTTATATGTTCAAATTACAGAAAATGCATATATTCAATGCATTCTTTGATTTTTTGCATTTAGATTCCCTGAAATCTGTGATTCCTGTTTTGGAAGTGAATCTGGAAATCATCTAGTAAATGTCAATTGTACAGGTGATGAACTGGACATAATAAAATGTCCATTGTCAGGTTGGCAAAATGGTGTGTGTCAAACAGGAGGAGACGTTGGAATTTTTTGTCGTGAGTTTAAGTTTAACGCTATTATACTATTCAATTTTACGGAACAAAATTCATTCAGTCTTTATAAATCTACAAATACTTACAGAATCACGACCGTTTATGGCTTAAACTTGTTTGACACAAGTAAATTATATTTCTAATTTAAAAAAGATTCATAAAGGCATATTTTTGGTACAAAAGTAGATGTTGCTCATTTATTTATCAGCCCAACATTTTTTATTTCCCTTGTTCCAAATTACGGCTATCACCTGTTGTTGCATTATGGGAAATATAATAAATAATCACGTTATCTGTATGCAGGTCTATGGCATATTCTACTAATGACTTGATGTTATAACACTACCTGGAAAATAGAAATCTAATGCAAGTAATAAACAATATAGTTTGGACATATTTAGAAATGAGGGAACAATATACATTTAATTATCGTACGGCTTTTAACTCAAAGCAAAAGGAAGTTTTGCCATACCAATTATGACTACATTTGTATCAAGAAACAACGCTGGCAGGGAGTTTCATAAAAAAAGGAATGGCTAGGCTTACTAAGCTCCAAATAAAAGTTTTTTGTCTGTAGCAATTATGTCTCTCCTTCAAAGAAGGAAAACATATTGTTTTAGTAGTATTTCTCATTATTATTCTTATTCTTGTTATTATGTCACCTCGAACGTAGTCACGGGGTGACATATTGTTATTCTATGTTTCTTTTCATCATTATTATTATTTTATGTTCTTCTTCCAATGATTGTTGTCCGGCTCAATTCTCGGAGATGATTGGACCTTCACATAAACAATAATAACCCACCATGTGTAATCCTCTGATTTTTGAAATTTTCAAAATGGCCGCCGTTGCCATGGTAACGGTAAAGTGCGTTTCTTGTTATGTCACGCCGAACGTAGTCACGCGCTGACATATTGTTATTCTGTGTTTCTTTTTATTGTTATTATTTTGTTTTTTGTCCGGCTGAGTTTCGGAGATAGTTGGACTCTTTGTAATGAAACTCCATTAAACAATAATCACCATCCATGTGTAGATATGCTTTTGAAGTTTGAAATTTTCAAACCTTGACCTTTTATTGATTTTTAGCTCACCTGGCCAAAGGCCATCTGTGCATGTCATCACTTGGCGTCCGTCGTCCGTCCGTTAACTTTTCACTTTTTAATCTTCTCTGAAATCACTGGGCCAAACAGAATTAAATTTGGCAGGAAGCATTAATATAAGGTCCCTTACAAAATTTGCTCATTTCGTCTCGATCGGACAACAAACAGGGCTACCGTGGGTACTTGTTGTTTCTAATTGCCTGATTTTTAAAAAAATCTTCTACTCTGAAACTGCTAAGCCAAATGGAATAAAAGTTGACAGGAAATATATATGGGAGGTCCTTTATAAAATTTCCTCATTTCGTCTCGATCGAACTACAAATATGGCCGCCATTGGTAGTTATTGTTTCTGATTGGCTGATATAAAAAATGTTATCCTATGAAATCGCTTGGTCAAATGGAACGAAACTTAACATGAAGCATCTATGAGAAGTTCTTTAAAAAGTTTCCTCATTTCTTTCCGTTCGGGCAACAAACATGGCCGTCATTGGTTGATTAAAAATCACATTTTACTCTGGAGCTGCTTGGTAAAATGGAACGAAAGTTGACAGGAAGCAGATATGGGAGGTCCTTTATAACTTATCTCATTTCGTCCTTATGTGACTACAAATATGGCTGACATGGGCAGTTCTATTTTCTGATTGGCTGATGTAAAGCAATCTCCTAATGGCCAAATGGAACCAAATTTGACAAGAAGCACCTATGGGAGGTTAATTTCAAAGCATCCTCATTTTGTCCCGATCGGGAAACAAACACGGTCGTCATGGGCAATTCGTGTTTCTCACATTGGTTGATTAAAAATAAAATTGTTTTCTCTGGAACTGCTTGGCCAAAACTGTCAACCAAACTTAATAGGAATCATCTATGGAAGTCTTTTATGAAATTATTTTTTTTATCCTGATTAGACGACAAGCATGGCCGGCGTGGGCAATTCTTGTTTCTGATTGGCTGATATGAAGAATTGTTTTTCTCTGAAACCGCTTGGCCAAATGTAACGAAACTTGACACGATTAAGCATCTGTGGGAGGTTTTTCACAAAGTTTCCTAATTTTTTCCAGATCAGGCGACAACCATGGCCGTCATAGGCAATTCTTGTTCCTGATTGGTTGATTTCAAAAAAAATCTCTGAAACTGTTGGCCTGAATGTTCCTCATAAGGTGCTCACCAAGTGTTGTTACTTTGATGCCAATCCCTTATACAAAATGGCCAGCAGCAGAGGACTTAGGTTTACATAATACCAAATGGGAAATACATGCAAAAACCTTCTGGAGAACCACTGCATTTCAAAATATGCTGACCTGTAAGTAGAAGGATCTTGATGCGGAGAAATTTTGTCCCTACAAAGCTTACAACACTTCATAATGATAGCAGAAGTGACTTCTGTCTTTGAGGTACATCAATAAAAACGGCTTTCATGTCAGGTGAGCGATGCAGGCTCAGCCCTCTGAGTCTCTAGTTTTCTCATACAACCAATTCCGGCCAGAACTTTTTTGTCTTTTCACCTTGGCCTTTGACATTTGCCATGTGGGTGTATTACCATAAGAGGATGTATCGCGTAGTATCATGACCCACATATTACTTTGACCTTTGACCTCAAGGTCTAATTATTGATGTTTTCTCATACAAACAATTCCGGAACGATCTTGATGCGGAAAAAGTTGGTCCCTACAAAGCTTACCACACTTCATAATGATCACAGAAGTGACTTCTGTCTTTGGGGTACACCAATAAATACGGCTTTTATGTCAAGTGAGCGATGCAGGCTCAGCCCTCTATTATCTCATATAACCAATTCCGGCCAGAACTTTTTTATCTTATGACATTTGGCATTTGGGAGTATAACCATAAAATGATGTGTCGCGTAGTATTATGACCCACATTTGACCTTGAACTTTCACCTAAAGGTCAAATTATGATTAAAATTATAGTATTTGTTGTCATGGTTGTAACTTTTTTTGTCATTTGACTTAAGCTTATACCGTTTGGTATGTAGGTGTATCCCCATGAGTCGGTGTGTCACGTACCATCGCGATCTCCATGACCGTGACCATTTACTTCAAGGTCAGTGAAGCTTCTCCAGGACATAATTTTGTTGTCTTTTTACCTTAGAAGTAGACATGATTAAATTAGAATAAAATGAAGGGGAGACATATGTTTTAGTTCACAAAAAAGACTGTATATGGCTGCGTACCAGTAAAATAATTATACAGAGAAATGGACAACTACTGCATTGTACAATTCATGATGTCGTATTCACATGTACAACCCGTAACGCCAAAGAAATACGGCGCAATTTTATACTTCTCAGAGAAAGATACTTTTATAACGAATAAACTATCGTATATTCCGAACAAGAGTAACTACACTTCACGGGAAATCTCTTTCTTAAACTACTTTGACAATTTAGACCAAACTATATTGGAATGGTCCTTCGGTAATCCCATTTTAAGGAGATGTCCATGGCTGTAGGTCACTGCTCCAGACATTGGACCAATTTGAATTAATAGTCAATTTGAACCACCATCCTTTGTTCGTCTCCTTTCATTTTTTTCCTGGGAATCCAAATCTTTGACAAATATTGCAGTATTTCTAGAAAGGAAATTAGCCAAAAAATATATAATTTAAACATCTTCTTTTCTATATCTGAATATAAGGACATTGGAGAAAACGTTTCCCTTTCAAAATGGACCAATATGGCTTCCGTTATTAAATCTTCACTGAAAAAGTAAAGTAAAAATTGAAACCATACTTTTGAAGAATGGTCCTTGGGTGGTCTCGGGCTGTCTGGGCCAAGAGAAATATGGCTTACATTAGCAAAAATGGAAAAAGCAGCAAACATATTAAGATATATGCTCCTTTTGAAACCACATAGTCAATCTATACCAAACTTTGATGAAATGGTCCTTACATTGTTTTCCTTTCAAAACTGTGGCTGTGCTTAGTTTCAGAGAAATGCACCCCAAGAATTTTATTAATTATTACAGTTGGTAAAGTTTGACTACATGATAAATAAATAATGAATGTATTAACCTCAAAATTGTAATATTGACTGAAAGAGGATAGATTTTAGTTCAAAAAAATACGAAAACAATAACTGACTTTGCTTCTGACAAGTGATGTGAGGTCATAAACTGGGACTTGTGAATTGACATATGGTGTGTAAAACTTTGACAGTGATAATCGGCACCTGCAATGGTAAGTTAAATTGCGAAAAAAAGAGCCGGAAAAGTAAAACTTTTTTTTCCACATATGCAATGGAATTTTATGCAGAATCTGAAAAATTAAGTCTCAATTGAATTGAAACGCTGCATCAGACCTCAATTTTAGGCCGAAGTGGAGTGAAATTTAACATTTTTAAAGCTTTTTTATGAAAATATTTGAAATGTTGCTATGCCAACTAGGTTTTATGGATATTTTTTATTTATTTTATCATGATTGAAACAATGCTAACATAATGGCCTTTCAGAATATATATATATATGTATATGGGTATTATTTACTCCGAAGATGGCACCAGACCATGACATTTGTTAACTCATTTCACATAGAAAATGGTACTATTAATTTGTGGAGTGCATCCTGTACCATGGACAAGTCTGATATCTGATATTGACAAGAAAATCAACAAATAGCGCTGATGACTCGTTCCTTTTTTTATCCTTTTTTTCCCTCTGGTCAAATGACTGGTTTGGGAAATGGGTTGGGTCACGAATGTTTTAATCAGTGTATGATTATTCCATCTATCCATCTATATGATCTAGTTCGGGTTAAAACAGACTAAACGTTTGCATAATAATAAAAATATGTATAAACTTAAAAGTTAAGTTGAAAGGAATATGGTAAATACAAATAAAGTGATAAGCTTAGAAGAATATTGTGATTTATTTGATTAACGTTTGAATTAGTTAATTGGTCCATTATTAATGTAATTAAACCTAAATTTTTATTTCTATTTTTCCTATAACTGAAAGTACTTTCATTCAGATTTGATACAATTTATTACAGAAACATCTATTAGGCTAATTGGTGGTAATAATCCTTCTGAAGGGAGATTAGAAGTAAAGCATAACCAGTTATGGGGAACAGTTTGCAGTGATGGTTTTGGTGTACCAGAAGCTCAAGTGGTTTGCTCTATGCTAGGATATAACACAACGTAACATGATTAATATGCTCCTTAATGTGATTAAACTAAGAAATGGAAGGATAAATGTAGATGATACAACAACCCATTAATGAAATGTATAAAAAGGTGTTGTCAGAAGTCCATAAGCCCACTCTGAAAAGAAGCTCTTAAGGACCGCATAAAAACATTGTGAAGATATTCAACTTAAACCAAAAAAATGTGAAATAATGCCATGCTCAAAAATATATAATAACAAAACAAAACATAAAAATATTAACATGCAGTGCATTTAGTCGGCCTGACACATGCACTTGGCATGACCATTGCTATTTAATCAGTCATTCAACAAAACGTCAAGTCCAATGTTTTGTGTCTTCCTGTACGTTGACGTGCGAAACTACTAAACTGTCTGTCCATTTTACTTACATGCGGATAAAAAAGTGAATGTCTATTCACTCTTAAATAAGCATTAAAACTGACGCACGTTCACTAGGCATATGTGATGGATCACGGGAGCTCAACCAACAGAGCTATCCACACATGTGGATAGGGGAGACCCTCTCGCTTTTTTGTCAGGTCATAATTCGGAAGTCCTGAGCGCGGATCGTAGTATGTATCGTGTTTTATGAATGCAACAGACCCCGTCTTTAGTTTTCACAAAGAGTAGGCTAATGGCCGCTACAGAAGGCTATATCCTACCCTACCTAGCAATCCACCCTTTTACCTTGGCTGTCAAAACTGATTCACCTTTTTGTCTATAGTCCCCACACCATTTGAATTGTTGAACTGGTTTTCGTCCTTATGAAGCAGGAAATGTTTGCCACTGGACGTTAAACAAACAACAATCAATCAATCAAATTAGTTTTTTAACATATCACAATAAAATAAACATCTTAATATTTCAGATTTTGATTTTAGAAGAAACAAAAACAATATGAGTAAAAGTAAACAACCTTCATTTAATCCAAGAGCGATTAAAATACAATATATACACGTAAAATAGTATATAGATAAAAAAGTATAATTTAATATAACATTTCTATTAACATGTTCCTCATCGGTGATAAAAGAAATTTTACATTACTGTAATACAAACTTTTCATTTGTTAAGTTCAATACACGTTTTTATTCTTTTAGTTATACATGTATCCTTATGGCGTTTGTTTGTTGTGTTTCATTCTCATGACTTTGTCTTTTCTTTGGATTTCGATTTTACAGATATTTTTCCCGCTATTCTGTCTCTTCAGTATTATTTTGCTGATATTCAAATAAAGATACATACAGAAGATGGTTTGGTTCATAGCAAAAGTGTATAATATTTATTTATTTATTTATATGTAAACAAAAGCAAAAAAATAATGAAATTTCTTTGTTATCAATTCATACGATTTTAAATGGTAAGAAAATATATAATAAACTAATTTGTCGACATTTTTTTCAATTAATTTATATTTCTGAATGAAGTCTAGAAAGAATTTTTATTTTAGCATAACATCTAATTACGAGAAAATGGTTGAATTATTTTATTATCTTGGAAAACATCAAATATTATTTAAATAGATATTATATAAAAAATTATAAAACGTAACAAACATCAATCTAGATTTACCCCAGAAGGAAAGTTACCTGACAAGTATCCATTTTGTTGTTAATTAAAATGAACGTCTATCCACTTTCAAGCGAAAATAAAAGTAGCCTCCTGTCAGATAATTTCGTCGTAGGAGCTAACGTACGTTCACAATAAAGTTCATTCTAACGTTCACTCGCTGCAGCTGTATCATCTTATTTGATAAGTAAAATATGTTAAGGAGAAAAAGCTCGAAGTAATTTAAAACCTTATGAAAAAAAGACAAAATTAGTACTAATATTTTTTAAGGTTAAACAGATTACTGATGTTTTAAAGTTATTAGAATTATCAATATGTTGTACCGAAAAAAAACGAACGTACAAATATTTTATGCTGAATTTGTTTTACGGTTGTAAATATAATGGTTTTATCCTTGTATGTAAGTGTAAAGTTTTGATATGCATATTTTTGGATAGTCAACTGTTGAACATTAGGACGAAATCTTTCTATAAAGTGTGACCAAGATGTTTGATTTTAAAATTGAAAATTTAGTAGCTGTAAAACCCTGCTGAAGTTTTCTGGTAAGTTGTTTCTTGACAAATTATCCCTATAGATATATTCGCATGAAAAAAGTTTGATAAAATGAACACCGCTCTTTTTCGACATTTTTGTGATCTGTAACGTCTCCTGTTTCAAACATCTTAGGTCAAGTAACATGTTACAAAATCTAGACGTATATGTCTGAAAAGGAAATAAATAAAGATAGATTGTTACAGAATAGTATAATAGTAATAATATTTTTTTTAAAAAAATGATTGAATGGATTGGGCCAGCGCTTATTGAAATTGTCTCAGTGAAAAAATAAGGCATAATTAAAATGCAGAGGTACCCATTACACCTAAAGAGCAAACCCAAAAAAGCAATCCATTTGACAGACAAACCCGAGAAGACAAACGAACAACCACACGCACAACGAGGAAACAGGGTAAGCCGTTCCTGCTCCGTATACGACACCCGTCGTGAAGTTCAGTAAAGTCAATCAGGAGGTAGTCACAAATCGGTGGAGGTACATGAAATTTTACGACAGTGGGAACAGGTCCAACATCATCTTAGATATTGGAACACTGTAATGGTCAATCAATTCGTGATGACGACCTTAATACTTCCAAAGTGATGACATCAACTTATCCTTGATAAAACCATGGCTAAGAAGCTTTTGTGACAGCAGTAATCCTCTTTGTAGAAGGCATTGTACATGTAACTCACTCATGCCCTTAAATATTAGATAAGCTGAGAAACTTAGACGCCATATGCAGGCGATCTGGTATATTGCTACTCAAGAAGGGAAGTTAACAAGAAAAATTATTACGTGTTGTAAATATCTTGTAATGTGCAAAATATAAAACAAACTATGAAATTTATTTCGTAAAAGAAAAAAATGTACATTACATGAGCAATGATTTCTTTCTATTATCTTAGTCATCCTCATATTTGGACTGGAAATTTTACATCTGGTGTAGGAAATGTTTGGTTAAGCCAACTGAATTGCGTTGGAAACGAAGATGACATAGCAGCTTGTCAGTTTCCTGGGTGGGCATCAGGTGGATGTCAGTCGATGAAATATATTAATCTTGGTTGTGGTACGTTATCAGAATTTTAGTAAATTTTGACGAGAAATGTATTTGTTAATGATAAACGTGCGTGTGGATAACATTAAAGGCAACTGGAATTGTGGAAAATGTCTTAAAACACGAGTATCCCTGATGGAATATAATATGACTTGACTTAATGGAATAGAAAGGAATTTATCCCGAATAAGTTTGATTTTTAGCTTTTATTAACCAGGATTTAAAGAAGAAGTGCTGAGGTACCTTTAAGGTAATGCTATCACTTTGAATCTGTTGTCGTCATATTTTACGGTAACGTTCCCTTGCAATTATATTTACATGAAAATACTGGACCAGATAGAACCGATTTTTGTGCTTTGGCACTTGATCAATTCAGAATGGTCACAGTTGCTACACATTTAAAATAAAATCAACAAAAAATGTTGAAAATCCACTCTTAGATTACTAGGCAATTTGAAACAAATCTTTCTCAGGATTACGTGATTTCCTTTCTAGCGATAAATCTTTCATGATATTTTATAGAAACCGGTGCTCGATTGGTGGGTGGAGTTTTCCCTTATGAAGGAAGAATTGAGATCTATCACGATGGTCAGTGGGGAACAATTTGCGATGATGGTTTTACTATAAATGATGCACGAGTCGTATGCAGAATGCTTGGGTTTGAAACTAGGTATATGTCTCTTCTTTATAAACAGAAAACTGCTCGGAAAATTTGCTTTTTTCTTGAAAAATAACTTAAATTTTGTGTTGCTCAGACTTGTTTTCCTATATAAGAAACCAACGAGACACATGGGAATTACTCTTTACTATTGTCGTCCTGTTGTCTGGTTAATTAAAAAATCCTTTTACGTTTTGCAATCTAATATGTATTTAAATATTTTTGTAATCAGCTAGAGTATGTGTGGTGGTTACAATAAACAGCATTATGAAGGCAAAAACCTAAGATAAGCATTTCGTTATACCTCTGTAGGGACGTCACAGTGTTGACAGGTGCGCATTTTGGAATCGGAAACTCTGTTATCATGATGGACGACCTTCAGTGTACTGGAAATGAATCTCACATTTCTGCTTGTCAGTTTTCTGGATGGGGACAACACAATTGTCACCACTCAGATGATGTTGGAATTTCCTGTGGTAAGTAGCAATGCCAATTATACCATTACATTTTGGAAGATATTTGATCTTTAGATACCCAAATTCTATTTATTTACAAATATTTTAAATAAGCACAATTTATTATTTTTTATATTTCATTGATGCTAGTAAGTGCGCGTTCTGTGAAACAAAAAAAGGGATTTAAGGATTGAGCCGATTTCTTAATTCATTTTTATACATTTAGGTGTGATCTGGTTTCGATAAAACGCCCTCTAGTTCTGCCACCCAATTTTATAGCAGTCAATAATCATGATGAAAAAAATTTGGACACACGAATTTTTTCACAAGCGATATATGTGGATGTATTATATAGTATATTGCAAATTTGTATGGTAATCTAAAATATAGTATACATGTATCCCTGAAGATCAAATTCATACCGGACAATATAAAATAAACTGAAAAAAATGTTATATCATTAACATTGCTGTAAAAAAAGCGAAAAAAATCACACATCAGATTTCCATAGTAAATGTTTTGTCAACAAGAAAGCATAAGGTAATACAAACACAACTACATTTTAGTAAATACGTTTTGAAAATAGGCTACCTTCTTTTGCAATTCAACGAAACATGTTCTTTAAATTTTACAATTTATTTATCACATCATTGCCTTGGTATTTTACAGGTTTATGAAGTATCACATGAATTTATGTTTTATCACATGCTTAGAATCATTAAGTCATATCATTTCCTGATCTCTTTGTGTATTATTTAGTCAAACACAGTAATAATCGTTTTTCATCTTTTAGTCCGATATGATTTTTATTCTCACGACATGTATTTAATATTTATAATGTTTATGAGGTCTTTGTTGGCGTATTTTCATTTTACGTTTCTTTTATTTCTTATTTATCGTTATTATTATGAAGTATGATAGTCTTTCATAATGTTTTTAACATAAATATTTTTATGAAATTATACTGACCTATAGTCAGGGAAAAGGTGTTTTTTTATCTGGATATTGAGGGAAATATTTCCGGCGGGGTAAAGGGGTCAACACGTAGTTTTTGTATTTAACTGCGGCCCTTGCTTTGCAACCAAGAAGCCATGTAAGTTCTTCACCTTAGTACTCTTGGAAAGGAGCAAAATGTTGTTTGTTGAGGCTCCACAATTAGTGTTTAAAAGCACTCATGAAAGCCTTACGGAATTTTATAGAGAATTGGTAAGGAAAAAGTTATTGGTGCATTTCTATAGTAACTTTGCTATCAGCGTCAATATCAGGATAACCAAGTGTCACTACCTCCAGATCCAGCACAGCTTTTTTCTGATTTCAATCACATATCATTGATATATCACATATCTTATTCAATCTATTACATTTTTATCAAATAATTTCAGATCTTGTTTTGCCTATCATGTTTCAGATACTGTTTAAGTCAATGTTTCTCATAACTCAGCATCTCTTTTCCTACCCAAATGCCATAGTGTTACCCACATAGTGTATTCCATGCGTTAGTCAGCAGATAATTTTACTCTTTTACTCTTTCCCCATTTTTGCTCAAACATTATATTTATCTTGATGAACAGTTATAAACATAAAAACAATGTTTTGGAATAAAACAAAATATAACTGTTCGATTAAATTGTAATTATTTTCTTTATGGTCCTTCCCTTAATTGTGTTGAAATTTATGAAGATAAGACTGTCATAAGATCATCGGTGTTCCTTTATGAATATGGCTACCCATTATTCTATACTTCCTCGACATTACTATGATTGAATCTCTCCTTCTTTGCTAGATAAACATTTTTTTTTGGTTTACCCTTATCACATTCTCATAGAAGCACCTTGCAAAAACAAATGACCAGAACATGCGCAGTACGATTTTTTAACATGGAATCAAAACTAATCTTGTGTTACTCAACATTAAAACATATTTTATTCTAAACGGGGTTCGAAAAACGGCATTATCGCAAACTCTTTTCAGTGTATGCCTTGAGTCTGTCTAAATGATAGTTGCGATAAGTTTATAGCTCACCTAGCCAAAGGCCATTTGAGCTTTTGTCATCACTTGGCTTCCGACGTCCGTACCTTAACTTTTCACATTATAATCTTCTCCTGTGAAACTACTGGGACAAATGGAATTAAAATTTGCAGGAAGCATCTATGTAATTTCCTTCATAACTTTTGCTCTTTTCCCCTCGATGGGACGATAAACATGGCTGTCATGGGCAATTCTTGTTTGGGATTGGCTGAGTTTTAAAAAAATCTTCTCCTCTAGAACTGGTTGGCCAAATGGAACCAAACTTGACAGGAAGCATATATTGAAGGTCCTTTGTGAAATTTGCTAATGTTGTCCCGATCGGACTACAAACATGGCCGCATGGGCAGTTTTTGTTTCTGGTTGGCTGAAATATAAAAAATCTTCTCTGAAATCACTGAGCCAGATCGAACGAAACTTGACAGGAAGCATCTATGGTAAGTTCTTTACGACATTTTCTCATTTCGTTCCGATCGGGCAACAGACATGGCCGTCATGGACAATTATTGTTTCTCGTTGGTTGATTTAAAGATATTTCTCTAGAACTGCTTGGTCAAATGAAATGAACCTTGACAGGAAACATCTATGGGGTGTTCTTAACAAAGTATCCCAATTTCTTCCCGACCAGACTACAAATATGGCTGCCATGGGCTGTTATTTTTCTGATTGGCTGGTATAAAACAAACTTCTCCTCTGAAGTTGCTTGGCCAAATGGATTGAAACTTGACAGGAAGCATCTATGGTAGGATCTTTTCAATTTACCTTATTTTGTCCCTATCGGATAACAAACATGGCCGTTATGGGCAATTCTTGTTTCTCATTGGTTGATTAAAAAAATTATCTGGAACGTTTTGACCAAAACTGTCGGCCAAAGATTATTATTTTTCATCCTGATTGGACGACAAGCATGGAAGCCATTTACAATTCTATTTTCTGATTGGCTGACATATAAAAACCGCTAGGCCAAATGGAACGAAACTTGACAGGAAGCATCTGGCTCAAGACCTGCAATGAACTTTGAACAGAGGGATACGAAAGAAGTCCATAAAAATATTATTGCACCATGTTGTTTTAAAGCAGTCTTTACCTGAGGCATTTGTCATAGAAAGTTTGAAAGGATTAAATAAATAAAACCAAGATTTTTTTATTCTACAGATGATCGTTTTAATACATATCCCATGTCTCAACGAAACTTACAGACTTAATGGCAGCCTATTATTTCATGACTTCTGTAACAGGAAAACCACTGCGCGTCTTGCCCCATCTGTTGGAGGTTTTTTTTACAAATTTTCATCATTTCGTCCAACAATGGGTTATAACAAAAATATACAGAACCGCTGATTTGCTTGAAACCAACCATGGCCTGAATGTTCCTCATAAGGTGCTGATCAAGTGTTGTTACTTTGATGTCAATCCCTGATTAAATATGACCTCCAGCAGAGGACTTAGGTTAATATAAGGTCCTATAGGAAATACACGCAAAAATCATCAGGAGAACTGCAGAATTGTAGAATATGCTGACCCGTAAGTAGAAGGACCTTGATGCAGAAAAATGTGGTCCCTACAAGGCTTACCACACTTCATAATGATAGGGAGAAGTGACCTCTCTTTGAGGTATATCAATAAAAATGGCTTTCATGCCAGGTGCGCGATACAGGCTCAACCCTCTGAGCCTCTAGTTTATTAATAACAACTGATAGGTGTAGATAAAAATTGGTAAAAACAGCAGTCTTAACATGCTTAAGTTGATGACTATGATTTTTTTTTAGATAAATATTCAAATGTGCAAAGTAAAGATATTTCCTTTACAGCAAATTAATCTGAAATACGAAAAAAAAACATTGATAAGTGTTGTTTACAATATTACGCTGTATTATGTTTGGAATGCGCTCTGACGTCCCACGGACCCAATTAATTCTTACAAAAAGGCCGTCAGATGAATCGCCGACAAGGAAAAAGCCTACTAATCATATGACAACGTTAAATATACAATGAGAGAAAATCCTTTTAATGATTTGGGTTATAGAATGAAAGTAAATTAGACAGGATTGAAAAGTAATTTTCTAAGATATTTGCTGCTAATTTAAATTTTCCGCAAATCCCTGAATCCACTTCATCAACTACAATATTTCACATAAGACATAGCGACTTTTTATTATAATTGTAAAATAGTATAAAAAATAAATTCTTTAATACCAATTTCATAAAATATTGATTTATTATTTTCGAACTAAGCATCGAGGTGCATTTTTTATTTCGGAATGCGATAATCTAACAGGGTAACCAACCTTATATTTCACACGTTCATCTGACTTTTTAGGAATTTCTAAACAGTTGAATTTAATGTTGGACCTTTCTTCTCCAGGACGCACGCCTGTTAGACTAGTTAATGGTACCCGTTCATCGTTCGGAAGATTAGAGGTCTATCATAATAACATGTGGGGAACTGTTTGTTCAGACAGATTTGAAGTCGATGATGCTGTCGTTATTTGCCGAAGCTTAGGATATACTACAAAGTATGCATATCTAAGTAATTATACATTTGTCTGATAATCTCGTTACCATAAGACGAGTACTAAATGGTCCTGAAAACTATGTTATCAAAAACATGACAAATGCAATATCGCAAATCATAAACATATATATACAATAAAAATCTAGCAATAGACAAGACAAATTGGGACAGCCACACGTGGAATGTCGAGTTTAAACATGTTTGCGATTTCTCAACACTTACATCAAAAAGACAGACATGATAAACAGAAAGGCCTTACATAGAATGTATATGATATGTAATTCGCAATTGACATATTATTTAAGTTGATTTATTTAACTATTTTGCAACAGATAAAATTCTAAAGAATTTCAATAAGATCAACAAAGCCGATATAAAACATTCATTGTTTGAATGTAAAGGGGTCACCAAACTATTCTTGGAAATACCATGATTCAAGAAAATGAAATAAAATAATCTTTCAAAAACAACTGAAAAACGAAAACTGGAACTGTATGTGGAAATGGAAATCTAAATTCATTCATCATTTAATGTATTAACGGTAGTTATTATACCTCCGTATGTTTTTCAATATAGAAATATGCATAATAATTTTACTCTTTGTGTATTCCTCACCCTGGAACTATTGACCGGTCAAAATTTTCCGCTACTATTGACCAATCAATACTTTCCTCCACTACCGACCGATCAATAGTAGTAGAAATTATTATACCTACGTGGGTTTTTTTCTATATAAAAATCAAGACAATATTTTTACTATTCTGTGTATTTCCTTACCTTAAAATGTTTACTGGTGAATAGGAAACGCTTTATAGATAAAGGAATCTCTCAGCCCATCGCTTACAGGGGTGTTCATAAATCATCTTAAACATGTGGCAGGTAGGGTTCATTTTCAAAATTTGTCAATAGAAAAGGTTCGAAAATTTACATTTCATAATGGAAATGAATATTTGTAGATTTTGAAAGAAATACATAGTAAGCAAACAAAAATAAACAACAAAATGGATAACAGAAAAGGTGAAAAATCTATCAACGCCAAAAAACAGGCATAACCACAGACAAAAATAACATGAAATAGCACAATACAAAAATAAAAACAACGTAAAGTCAATATAGTTGCGTTGTTAAACCGGTTTAATGTGTCCGGTGTCTACGACCTCCAACCAAGATGGCCGCCAAGCTAAAAAAAAAAGACAAAAGGGGGAATGAATTCAAAAATCTTCTCCTATGTAACTACATGGCCAATTGGAACCAGAATTGACAGGAATGGTCTTCAGATGGTCCTCTTTCAGAAGTGTGTACAATGACCCGGACGTCAACCAAGCTGGCGGCCACAGCCGAACTTAGTTTAACATGGGACGCTTTGGGAAGAGCCAGTTGGAACAAGATAGAAATGGTCCTACAATTATATCAAAATTGTGTCTGATTACCCAGAAAGTCAGCCAAGATGGCTGCCACAGCCGAACTTAGTTTAACATAGGACTCTATGGGAAAATGTAATAAACAAAATATCGTCTAAATCCAGTAAGCCTATCCGTATAAAGTTAGCAGAAGTACTCTTTAGGTGGTCCTCTTTCAGAATTATGTCCGATGACCCGGAATGTCAATAAAGATGGCCATTACAGCCGAACATTGGACACTATGGGCAAAATTGATTTAAAAATCTTCTTACCTGAAACCGCCAACACAATTGGAACCAGAAATGGAAGAAATGGTCTTTGGACATGTAAGTGGTCCTCTTTCAAAACCATGTCATATGACCCTGAATGTCAACAAAGGGGGCTGCAACAGCCGAACTTAGTTTAACATAGGACCCCATGGGAAAATTAATAAATATTGCCAGAAACCATTGAGCCAATTGGAACAAAACTTGTCAAAACTGGTCCTTTGGTGGTCCTCTTTCAGAAATTTATCAGATGACCCGGACTGTTAACAAAGAAGGCCGCAGCTGCCGAGCTTAGTTTAACATAGTATCCTATGGGAAAATTCATTTAAAAAATCTTCTTGTCTGAAATCACTCAGCTAATAGGAACCAGACTTGGCAGCCATGGTATTAGATTGTCCTCTTTCAGAATTATGTCCAATAACACAAACGTTTATTTCTTTGGTGCTTTTATGGCTGTTGATTGGAAAATTGAATCCAGGTGAGCGAGATAGGCTCCTGGTAGATTATTGCCCCTGCATTGTTAATTTTAAGGAAATTTTGCAGTTTTTTAGGTTATTATCTTGAATATTATTAAAGGCAAAGACAAACTGTACGCAGCAAAAATGTTCAGCAGTGTAAGATCTACAAATAAGTCAATATGACCAATCGTTAATTGACCCCTTATAGAAGGTTTTGCCCTTTAAAGACAAATTTTCAAATTTTTTTTCGTAAACTTTTAAAAGTCTTCTTCTCTGAAACTACATGATCAATTTCAGCCAATCTTAGGCTAACAGTTCCTTGGGATATGTAGCATAAATTGTGTGTTTTATTTTCTTGTTCATCGAGAAGCATAGCGATATGCTAAAGATAGAACATAGGTGGAAAATGTAAGTGGAAAATGTACTGTTTTGTCCATATCTCAAAAAGCAGTTAGAGCAGACCTGACAAGAAGCAAAAATGTTAATGAGGTTAAGTCACATGAGGGTCAAGGTAATAAAAATAAAAAAAGTCCCTAGCAACCATATATATTTGGGTTAATGACCCTATAATTTACCTGTACAAGTCAAAAAGAAAGGGCAAGAGTCAAAGTCATTGAAAAAGTACATAGCAACCGATCAAAAATTCCCTAGCAACCATATATATTTGGGTACATTTTAGCTGTACAAGACGAAAAATGCGACCATTTACATTAAATAGCAAAAATAATCATTGATGTAAGATCTACACAGAAATAACGATTCAAGCTATTGGGAGCCTCTTGTTTTATCAAAAATTAAATGAAGCTCATCAGCAGCTATATTTATGCAAAATATTTCGCAAATCTAAATATGGTCGATTTGGTATCATTCAATCTGAATAATAATATTTCACAAAAGAAATATAATTAAGAAATAGATTATGACACTAAAGGCCATATGGCGAAGCTGACGTCAAGTAATGTTTATATATTATACTTATAAATCATAAGTAGATTTTCATACTGCATTAGCCCTTGAAAGGGGATTAATACCGGTAAAACATCTGTACGTAGGCTTATTATCGAAAATATGTTTTCCCAATAATAGTTTTTTTAGATACAACCTGAAATACCAGTCTACATAAGTTTCTTAAAGGACTGGTAAAAATTCAGAACCCCCAAATATCTACCTTTGTACATGTTCACGCCCCCATCAACCCCCTTTCCATAACTAAGGAAATTCTTGGTAATATCTTAGATTGTAGAATTTATGAATATAGGCCATGGGGAAAATCCTCTATTACCTTTTACAATGTGCAATTTCAAATAACCTTACTAAAAATAACTGGGTTATTCTTACACCGTATTTTAGTTATGCATATGCTCTATCTGGTGCTTATTTTGGACGAGGCCATGGTTTGATTTTATTGGACGAAGTAGATTGTGAAGGAACAGAAGAAGATATTTCTTCCTGTGCCTCAAGTGGATGGGGCCATTCTGACTGTACACATGACCAGGATGTGTCCGTAATATGCGGTATATTATTCAAAGGGCTATAGAATAAATAAAGTTGAAATTACAAACAAATTATTATTTAAAAAAGATACAATTTACAAGTTTCTATAATGTGCTGCGGAGAATTCTCAAAATCTTTCCACCTAAACGCAAATGTATATGCCGTTTTGTGTAAATCATAAGCTGTTGCTATCTCACATAAAGAAAATAAAAATGCATAAATACATACATGGGCTTTTCTTCATTACAGTAATTAAAATGTCTCGCAACTCACATAAAATTCAAGACGGGACATAGCACCTATATGAGGTAAATTCGTTTCTAAATTTCAATCAAATTATATCTCTGCAAGGGATTTATATTTAATATAATTTTAAAATTTTAGAGCCAATGGCAAGATTAGTCAATGGACCAGATGCATCTGTTGGACGTGTAGAAATATTTTATAAAGGAAACTTTGGAACAGTGTGTGATGATGGGTTTAATGTCCCTGATGCAGCTGTAATTTGCACTATGCTTGGATATAACAATTCGTATGTTTATCAACTTTATGTGCCGTTTACGTATTTGATTTTGTTATAAAACGTAAAGTTCATATTACAATTTATTTATTAATCGAAAAATCCGATCTAAATTTCAAGATACCACTGTTATGGCAATCTGATCACTAAATATACAGTGATGTCCATGTAACCAAATAAAGAAGTGATCACTCCAAAAAAAAAAATCGAAACATAGCCAAAAAATATTGTAGAACAGATTCAAGACAAAATGGCCCAAAAACGCATTATCAACAACATCAAGAAAAAATGTATATGTAACGAAGAAAGGAAAGTTTGTCTGTCAACATAACAGTGAATATTTGTTATTAGAAATCCTCGGGTGATATTTGGCCCACAGTTTGGATATGGTACTGGTCAGATCTTCCTGAGTAATGTAGAATGCAGAGGAACAGAAACGGACATTGGAAATTGCTCCCATTCTGGGTGGGGAGTAAATAATTGCAAGCAAGCTGAAGATGTTGGGATAGATTGTTGTGAGTTATTAAGTTATTAAGCATATAGTAATCATATCATTCAGCTTGAAGATAGGGTTTGAAGTTATATGAATTAGCGACGTCTGTTTAATTCAAATTTAGGTACCTTTATACATGTATGTGTTTTATGAAGTTGAAACAAATGCATTTCTGAAGGATGTTAAAGACATTAAATCTTGCTTACATTATAAAGATAGACCGACAGTATCCGGACAGCAAATGGGAGAGCCTTAGCTAGTATTACGATTAAAATGAACACATTTCAACTCTGCTATGATAAGTATGTACCCTAGCTACAATCAATGTTTTCAGTTCTAGCTAGTTTACCTTGAATGTAATCTTAATGTATTGGTTATGGTCGTTTTATACACCAGAGGATCAGGGTAGATAAAGAGGAGGTGTCCATAAAACCGGTTTCATCCCATAACCCTCTGTACTAAGTCAGGAGTGTCCTACTCCCGATTGTTTCTATGTTGTATGTGTCTTGCACTCTTACGTTATGTTATGTCTGATGTTCTGTCGATTGGATGGCGTAAAGTGATTGGTGTGCTATTGTTAATATCTTCTGTTATCCATTTTGTTGTTTATTCCTATAAAGACATGCGGAAACAATGTTAACCATGGCATGACTTCCTTTACAAGTTCTGCAGCCGCTGCAGTGAACGGTTAAGCCTTTGATTGTCCTTAAAGATTACAGAAATACGAATTGGATGCAAGAAATGTGATATCTAAGATTATTTTGCCAAGTTTATTATACCTCCTCTGATTGTAATTCCGATTTTGTTTTGATCCTTATTCTTATACTTTTCAGCATGACGCTATTATTTTTCCTCTGATGCTGATAATCTTTTAGGTTTTAATTTGTTTTGAAATTTACTTGCAATTTGAACTGATTCTGTTGAATACATATTTATAGCTACGAATCTCAGATTAGTCGGTGGAAACGGTCCATTTGAAGGTCGTGTAGAAGTTTTCCATAATGGTGAATGGGGAAGTATATGTAACGAAAGATTTGATGTAAATGATGCCAAAGTGATATGTAGACAATTGGGGTACAAACAAAGGTGCGTTTAGTATTGTTTAAGTCGTCTTCTATTTAACCATTGCATTATAATGATAGTTTACTTAACTCACCTGGCCCAAAAGCCTTTGCAATAATTTGGCGATCGTTGTCATAGAAAATTTTCATTTAAACATCTCATCGGAAACAACCTGACAATTGAACTGAAATTCCAGAAGGGCCAACTTGAAATTCACTTTTTTCAAATAAAATAACATATCAGCAATACCAGTATTTATCGTATGGTAAAATTGGGTAAAAAGCTTCCCTTATGAAATAGCTGCCAACAGAACTCAAATTCCACATGAAGCACTCATTCTATCAACATGCACATGACGATTTACATAAAGCAATAATCAATGCTTGTTCGGAGTAACTGTTCAAAATTATACCTTTGAATGGCTTGAAATGTTTCGCAAAATGAACTTTGAAAAATCTCAAAAGCTAAATTCCTTGCTTATAATGTGTATTTGAGAGTTTACCTTCATCATGTAAGCTCGTTTATAATTATCACCACTGGAAAGCGTTTCATGAATATTGTTCATTTTGTTCCAGTCGGACAAGTGTCATATTGGCAATACCTTCTAATTTTTTAAAGATTTACAGAATCTTCTCTGAAATGACTTAGCTAGATTAAAACGATGGTCTTCAGATCGTAAGATCTAGTTGATCTGGCCTTTTAGGTTATTCTGATTTCAATCAAGTCTACAACATTTTGGATAAGAATATGGCAATTACATTAGTGCAATTACTTTAGTGGGCTTTTATTTCTACTATTTGGGATCATAAAATATAAATAAAAGGTCGATAAGTACGAAAAATACTTTTGTCGGATAAGCAAGACATTAGATGGTACCTTGTATGGTTTGTCTACTCTGATAAAACTTTTTGAAAAGTCTTTTAGAGTGCATCAAAATTGATATAAAAATTTGTTTTCCCTGTTGAAATGTGTTTTTTAATATAAAGCCACAGCATTTATCTTATTATTATCTCACCCAGTTTCGAAAAAAGTTCTGGAATATTTTTAACGATCCCGTCTGTGCGTCCGTCCGTCCATCACCCTTTTCGTATGACATGGACTTCTCTTTCATTTTCCACTACATGCATTTTAGTCTTTCATTACTTTCATACACCAGATATAGATGTGCATTAAGGTTTCATAATTTTATTTTCCAAATTCGAAGCCAACAGGGGTCGGATTTGAATTGTGAATATAAGCTTTTGCTCTAAACTATTCGTTCATTTTTTACTTTCACTTTCACTTACAACATAAGGATATTGTAACTTCAAACTTGTGACCTGAGCTAGTCTTTCCTCTTTCCCTTTATGCAATATTGCCCTACACTCTAGCTATGTAGATATGCAATCAAAATTAAGAATTTGGATTTTCTGGGAGTAACAGTCAAACATATGATTGTGGACTTGATGCACAGAGAGACAATATGTGGGTAATGCGGGGATAGTTGTCGTTGCCGACTGCCTTTATTTAATTCTATTTCAGTTCACCAGCTGTTATTCCAATCTCAGAGTTCATACCTGGATTTGGAGCTATTTGGATGCAGAATTTAGTGTGTAGTGGAAATGAAATTGATATTGCTCTTTGTAAATTTAATGGATGGGGTAAAATTAATAACTGCACACATACAAACGATGCTGCACTGACATGTGGTAAGTATTTATTTCGGAGGAAAAGTGTGAATAAGGTTTTTAGAAAGATGATTAATTTTGTCAATACATGTATCAAATATTTAAATTTAATCGATCTCCGCTTGGTTATATTATTGATATCTGCCTCAGAGTTGATTATTCCATGAGTCATTAATTTGGGTAATCCATTGTTGCAACTCAGTGACAGTTGACACATCTATTGTATGATTTTATCCAAGGGTGAATATGCGATACGATTCCTCATGTTGTAGGCTATCGTAATCAAGATGAATGAAAACTATACAAGATTTTAGATGCCTTGCAAAGTAATATAATAATTTTGGTAAATTGTAAATTTTGTATTGTGTATAAGGATCAAGATGTAATAATGACAAACATATAAATTTAGATATTTGATCAAATAAGTCTCCTACATGATAGTTTAAATAAGGTTTAGGCTTTTGCTGTAGTAAAGTTTATTGATCAAAATTTAAGGATAACCTAAAGGGTGACACTAGCATATTGCATCCCAAGTTTCTATTTGAACAATAATAGTATATGCATTGTAAATGATTTTACCATTTGTAATTTTGCACGAATGTATGATTATTTGTATGAGAAGGTTGTGAGGGTGAATATCTTACCTTACGTATCACGAGGAATGAGGAAAGAGATGACAATGGATGTGGCAAAAATTAAAGATAATTATCTGAATCCTTGTATTATGAGGTGTACCTGTTCATGAGGAATAAGACTGTATTATATTTAGGGATATCTTACCAGTTTATTATACCCCCCGAAAACGAAGTTTACGGGGGTATATAGGTTTCAGTCTGTCTGTCTGTCTGTCCGTCCGTCCGTCTGTATGTCTGTCCGTCCGTCTGTCCGAACTACGTGTACATGCTTTGTGTTATCAATTCCCGTTACAGCGTATTCGGACCTGTTTACCGCTACGATTTTAGCGTTATCACTACGATTTTCAGACCCCAAAATTACGCTTTCCGCCCTCTTAAACGTTTTCTACGTCAACTAAGTAAAACGGTAAAAAAAGAAAAACGCAAAATTCGCTCGGAACCTTTCTCGACATGTCGATATGCTTAGGCATAAAGTTAAAGGACGCTCGAATGAACGTTGACTTATCCTCACGGCGCTTTGACTGATGGTAGAACTTTTGTCTTTGCAAACGCCCATAAGATTTTGACTCGGCATCATTTAATGGCCGCATGATGAAGCCAGTAAAAAACATGTCAGTCAAACGTGAATACACTGATCTTTGGAAATTCCTTCAATCTTCATCAAAAGGCGAAACGTTTATATTAAGTACTACGCATATGTGTCAGTCGGTGAAGTCTCACAAATATTTCCATGTGCTCACGGAGGTAAATTTTAAGGGTGAAGTCTCACAAGTATTTGGAAAAGTGCCGAAAATCGGAAGAGGACAAAACTAGGGCGGCTGATGATGTGCACAATCATAGCTCAAAATGAATTACCATCTAGTACAGCTCCGCTCCTTACAATTTCCATTAAGAAAATGTTTCCAGATTAATGACTTGCTGCAGGTTTGTTGATCATTTTATTAACTATCAACATAAAAACACTTTCTCACAAAGACAAGTAAGATTTCATTAGGATAAATGAAATTTGTCCCAGCCAGTCTTTCACTCTCTCTCTTAATTCCCTCTATTATGGTCTGGGTGATGGGAAGTGGGGTAAAAAAGCGTATTTTCTAAGGGCCACTATGCCGAATTTTTTTTCAAGTTTGGACTTAGTTTTTTTTCCAGCAAATGTCTCCCCCCCCCCCCTCTTTAAGAACATTGTATCCTCACGGCACTTCGTCTGATGGTAGAACTTTCGACTTTGCAAACGCCTATATATTTTAACTCGGCGTGTTTTACAATCTAATCAAATCCCCTTACAGCTTTAAATCAATGGTCTGAAACTTTGCAGGGTGTTTCATCTACTCCTCTTACAGCTTTTACTTTCTAAAGTGCAGAGGGCCCAACAGATGCATGATCGGCGGGTATCAATAGTCCGTTAAGGACAGATTATGTGGAAAGGTTTACAAAGCAGTTGGCGCGGGGGGTATTTGTGGGCCACTAGACCACAGTAACTCTAGTTTTTTTAAATTTTTTTTTCTCAGATAAACAGTATCAATTGTAAGGGACAGAGGTCGTTCAGTCAATTACAGTGAATAAGACAATTGATAATTTAACAAGTTTTGAGATGACTGACGATCATTGATCTGAGTTAAGTCAGGGTAAAATTTACAGATAATGACTAAATTTAGTGAAAGCAACAATTATTGTGTATATTAAACAGTTGAAATAAAGGCCAAAATAGTGTTTGAAACTTTCAGGTGAAAATATAGAAGTGCGTTTAAATGGAGGTCGAGGCAAATTTGAAGGAAGACTAGAAATTTCCCGTGGTATAAATTGGGTACCAGTTTGCAGGGAAGGTTTCACAATGAACTCGGCAAAGGTTGCATGTAAACACTTTGGATATCCTGTCAGGTAAGCCCAAGCAATTGATTTTAAATATTTCCTGTGTTATTTATTATTATTTTACAAAATTGTTTGACTTCCTAACGCGTCATTTCATGATTTTAGAGCTGTTTAAAGCTTCTTTGTGTGTGTGGTTTATTTGCTTGTTTTTAGGGCGTATTGTATCACTACATTCCGTTACAAGAACATTATGTAGCTGTTATTCTGTAAGTTTAAGCCTGGTTATGGTATCGACGTTTTTATGTGGACTTGTCAGGATTAAATGAAAGTCAAGGTTTAAATTTAAAATATATATATATGGATCATTATTGATTATTGATAATCAAATACGTGTATGTGAATAACACATAAACGCCAATTAGTGGAATTCAGAAATTGGGAGGGGTGAAAATAATAACATGAATATTACACAAATAATTTTTTAAAACTGCATTGTAATGATGTTTTATCAAAATAAAAAATATGAAAGAAACCACTTTGAATCAAATGAGAAATAAAATATGAAGACCGTGCTCAAACGGGCATGTGAGCTATTATTATCACTTGGTGTCCGTCGTGCGTAGTCGTCCGTCGACCTCTGTCGTGGTCCGTCGTCCTGTGTAAACCTTTCTTTAAAAATCTTCTCCTCTGAAACCAATTGGGACCAAAATTTTGTGGAATGGTCCTTATGTGGCTCCCTTCTAAAAATTTGTCCGGCATTCCCGACTTCCAACGAACATGGCTGCTGTGACTAAAATAGAAAAAATGAGGATGAATTTGAAAAATCTACTTTTATGAAACTACATGGGACCAGACTTGGCAGCAATAGTCCTTAGATGGTTCTTTTTCAGAATTGTGTACGATGCCCCGGACTGTCAACCAAGATGGCCGCCACAGCCAAACTTATTTTAACATAGGACCCTATGCGAAAATTTATTTAAAAATCTTCTTATCTGAAACTACTGAGCCAAATGGAACGTAGACAGAAATGGTTCTTAGATTATCCTCTTTCAGAAATGTGTTGATGACTAGGACCTGTCAATCAAGATGACGCCACAGAGCTTAACATAGAACGCTAAGGGAAAATTCATTTAAAAATCGTCTTGTCTGAAACCACAATGCCAATTGATACCAGATGGTCCTCTTTCAAAATAAGTTTAACATAGGGCCGTATGTGAAAACTCATTGAAAATCTTTTTGTCTGAAACCACTGGAGCAATAGGAACCAGATTTGGCAACAATGCCCCTTATATGGTCTTCATTCAGAAATATGTCCGAATGCCTACACTGTCAACCAAGATGGCTGCCATTGCCGAACTTAGTTTAACATAGAACCATTTTGGAGAATTCATCGAAAAGTATTTTCGTCTGAAACCACATGACCAATTTGAACCTGACTTGGCAGCAATAATCCTTAGATTGTTATCTTTCAGAAGTATTTCTGATGACCCCGACTGTCAATCAAAATGGCCACCATAGCTAAACTTAGTTTAACATATGACCTAAGGGCAGACCAGCCAAATTGACTGATACACTTAAATTTTAGTCCTGCCCAATGTGGACAAGACTTAGTGAAGTCCAGGTGAGCTATACAGGCTCTTAAGAGACTCTAGTTATCAAGGTTTCAATAAATGCCGAAAAGCAATAATAAACTTTTCTCGCTTTCCAGATTGCATCTAACATGAGCTTTCCCATACATGTATCATTATGAAGATTTGTCATACTTTGCAGTCAAACCTATCAATTGGAGGAGTGTGGGGTCCTTTGCTGAAGGACAAATCTGGATGTGTTCTTTCACCATGATGTTGATTTTATATATGTACAAGATATAGGTTTCTATTTTTTTTCAGTAAGATCGACCCTTCCGTACTTGATTCCACATCCTTTGTACAGACAGTAGCCATGATAAACCCATACAGTATACAATGCTCTGGTGGTGAAATTGACATTGCATTGTGCAATATATCTACTCTTAGAAATGACAGTTGTCTGCCTGGGGACTACGTTGGAATAAGATGTCGTAGGTTATAATGTTGAATTGCTAGAAGTTGTTTATCCCCTCTTCATTTGGGTGGTGGGGGCGGGAGGTAATGAGGCCACAAAATTGTTGTAGCAAACATATTATTAAAACAAATTACACGTTTTTGATGTTACTGCTTCTTTCTATCTGCTGTGAATTTTATTATTTTCATTGATTGGGAAAATGGAAATCTTTAAAAGTTTCCAATCTCATAGATTTTTAATTTTCGAACAAACGCAAAAATGTTGAAAGGAAAAACAGCTGTAATTGTTTCTGGGAATTTTTTAAATGAGAAGACAAATGAACTGTTTTCGATTAATAAATGTTCTTTGAAGAGCAGTTAATGATAAAATTCGTTAATGTCAATATATAATTACTACGTTGGATCGAATCAAAATATAATATGATAAGAACAACAACATTCATATTTTGTTGGCTTCTTAAATTCTTGGATTTATCTTTCCACAAAAACATACTTCCGCAGTTTTGATTTCCTAAACTTGGGGTCCAATGGGTCGAAATTTGAAAATAGTAAATTTAAGCTTGTGACCTAAACTCCTATTTCTTTTTTTATTTTATATGTCTTTCATTTCTATACAAAATTATCAAATACATGTTTAGGTCCTGAATAAGGTATTAAAAGTTTGATCTTCACAAAGGTTAAATTTTGAAGAGGTGAATTTTAGCTCGCAAACTTCACATGTAAACTATTTGTTTATTTTTCAATTTATATATTTTATTTCTTTACAGTATTGTCATACACTACATGTAGAGGCGCAATAAAAAAAAATTAGCAAATTGGGGCCTATAGGGGTCGAATTTTGAAGTTGTCAATTCTAGCTTTTGACGTAAACTCCTTTCTCAGTTTTCTTTTTAGGCATTGTCTGTAGCTACACAAAAAGTTTTATAATTTTGATTTTTCCAAAATTGGGTCCCACATGGGGAAAATTTTGAAATTATGACCAAAACTTATATTTCAATCTTATGCATTTTATTTATATACTGTATTGTCATACACTGTAACCATTTAGATACGCAATAATGTTTCAGAATATATATTTTCGAAAATTTGGACCCATATATACATGATTGTGAATGTGGTGCACACGGATACAACATGTGGTAAGAAGGGGGATAGCTTTGGTTTCCGATCACCTCCACTTAGCTTCAGATAGGTCCATGAATGTTACATTTCATTATCCCAGAATATGTTCTTTCGCGGAATTACAAATCGGCAAACCCAATTGATATCTCGATTTTTTGTGGAGAACATTGGTGTACGTAAACAAATAATACCTTTACAATTAACAATTTACTCATTGTTGTATACAGATCAGTTTTCAGTGTCTGTATCTTGTAATTGCTCCACAAATACTACATTAGTGTGCGCTTGCTTTTGATCTATAAGCGTTCACTTTTATTAGTTTGGATATTTTTCTTCATACAAATTCAACTTTCTAAACAAAATATCAATTTAGACAATGTTAGATATGCTTTCCTGTTTGAGCCATGGTTTAAATTCATTGTATCATATCAACCTTTTTTCTGTTTCCAGCAAGAACTGATATTCGCCTAATTAGTACATCTGTGCCATATGCTGGTCGCGTAGAGATTTACCATGGTGGCAGATGGGGGTCGGTTTGTGGACATTCCTTTGAGGAAAGAGATGCTAAAGTCATTTGTCGCATGCTGGGATTTGAACCAGAGTAAATTAATACACGACATTTACTTTAATTTAGATATTTTTAACGGATATTAAATGCCAAATATTGAAATATTTCAAAATTTCCTAATCCAAAATCGTATGGTGTCTATATATCTCAACTTGTTCGATTCGCTCGTGTCTGTAATAACGTATTTGATTTTAACGAAAAAAATTATTATATGATTTCTATATCACAAACTTCTCAAAATTTTTACTAAATTTTACCACCACAAACTTGTCAAAACTTTTACTAAATTTTACCATCGGTATAAGGACGTCATTCGTAAATATAAATCAACGTGCAGACATCTTATTTGTTCAGGTATTTCACACCCAATCTTTTAGGGTAATATTCTATACAAAACACAAAACTGCATCATTCACCTGAAAAGCTAACCAAACCTTTAAACAGACTTATCGACAAAGAATATAATTACGATACTGTTATCAAATCATTAAAGATTGCATTTTTTGGAATCAATATTGATTCACGTATAGGGTCTTTGCATCGGAAATAAACACATTCATTCTAAAACCAGTTATTGTCATGATACGGGTCATGTTCTTCTTGTATAATTTATGATACCATGATACTTAACCCCTAACGGGAGGGATTGTGGCTGATTTTCTATAAAATAAAGACATAATCTTTCGATCAGTTTAATTGAGGTCTGGAGCTGGCTTGTCAGTAACTGCTAGTAGTCCTTTGTTAATTTATATTGATCATTGTCATTTTGCTTAGTTTCTTCTGTTACCTTTTCTAACATCGGACTTGGAATTCTTTTGAACTGAGTTTTACTGCGCGTATCACTGTGTGTTGGTTTATTCCACATTGGCTAGAGGTATAGGGGAGGGTTGAGATCTCACAAAATATGTTTAAAACCGGCGCATTTTTGCGCCTGTCCCAATTCAGGAACCTCTAGCCTTTGTTAGTCTTGTTTATTTTTTTTAAATTTTGGTCCATTTGTATGTTTCGGAGTTTAGTGTGGAGTCCATTCCACTGAACTAGTATGCATTATTATTTAGTGGCTAGCTGAAGTCCGCTTCTGGGTGCGGAATTTTCTGGCTGCGTTGAACACCCGTTGGTGGCCTTGGGCTGTTTTCTGCTGCTATTCGGGTTGTTGTCTCTTTGACAAATTCCCCGTTTCAATTCTCTATTCTATGTATATCCAAATTTAAAATACTTTTTTTTTCTTCTCTTACCATTTATACTGGATATCAAAGAACAATGATTTAAAATTTAATTCTGCTGATGAGAGGTAACTCCTTGAAATGCGTCGTATACGGCATAGTATAAATTTACTATATCTAATATTAGTATCTTGGCCAAATAGAGCCAAATTTGACAGAAAGTGTCTATGACATATAACCAAAATCTACAGAACTGCATAATTACTTGAAACCAAACATGGTCTGAATGATCCTCTTAGGGTGCTCACCAAGTGTTGTTACTCTGGTGCCGATCCCTAATTCAAAATGGCCTTCAGCAGAGGACGTATGTTAACATAAGACCTTATGGGAAATACATGCAAAAATCTTTTTGAGAACCTCCAAATTTAGAATATGCTGACTGTAAGTAGAAGGACCTTGATGGAGAAAAAATTGGTTAATACAAGGCTTACCACACCTCATAATGATAGGGGGAAGTGACGTCTCTCTTTGAGGCACATCAATAAAAATGGCTTTCCTGCCAGGTGAGCGATACATGCTCAGCATTCTGAGCCTCTAGTTTGTTATATTTTGGAGCCTGCACTTTTTCTTTTAATTTATTCATTGCTTCCACATAAATTTTAAATGATCGTTTAAAACAAAGGATGTGTATATAAACATAGCTAGATTGCTGTATACATGTATTACTCAATTTATATTTATATTACTATTTTTTTCAGTGGAAATGGGCTGAGCTTATATCGACTGAATTTCTACGGAATTGACATTTGGGGTGTCTGTATTCAAATCGATTTTATTGACAGTTGTTGATATCGATTTATTATCATACCGATTGTATGGATATTGATCATGTTTATATACATAATGTAAAAAATGGAAACCATATCATTTTTCAAATCTCTTACACTATTGTACAATCCACCCTGATCTTTTCTATAGTACTAAATGATAACGTTGCCACTCCTTAATACAGTTCAATAATATTTAACGGGATTCGTCCTGAACACAAACAAAATGAAATTGACTTGCCTTATGCAAATTAGAAGGTCAGCTCCGCCCAATCAGTTCAATAAGTGGATTAACATAATATTTTTAGGGGAGCGCAGTTTTTCCTGCGTAATAAATTTGGAAAATCAGACGAGTCTCCATGGATAGACAACTTGGTATGCAGTGGATTCGAAAACGATCTGACAGCTTGCCGTTTTACGTTGACATCACGATCGTGTAACAACAACAGCAATGTCGGTGTATCTTGTGGTATGAAATGTTCATATGTATATAACGACTTATTTAACAGATAACTTTTATTAATAACTTTTCTGTTTTTGTTGATCCGTGATTTATTTATGTTTTTCAGTTGAGTAGTTAGAAATTTGATTTGACCAATTGTATTCCCTTGAGCTATGATTGTTTACGTCAAACATTTTGCACAAGTATAAATTAAATAAATTATACATACATACTCGTGTTCAAGACCATATTGGTCGAAACGTTGAGTATTTTTAACTTTTTAGTTTGTTGTTGTTTTTTACGATTTTCTATTTGGTTTTGTTCGACTTGTGTATTTCGTACATTTTAGTCGTTTTACGCCCCTTTTGACAGCTCACATTTCCATTTATTTTTCTTGTTTTAAATTAAATAAATCACATTGTATGGCAGTTTTAATTGATATATTAAATATTAAACTTTCTTTTGTAGTTCCAACTCCAGTACGACTTGTCAACGGAGCTGGTCCATGGGAGGGTCGCATTGAAATCATGAAAAATAGTCAGTGGAGTACAATATGTGATACAGGATTTTCTGTCGAGGAAGCATCGGTCATTTGCAAAATGCTCGGATTCAAAGAAGTGTAGGTTTCATCCAGCAATTATTTTGGTTTTTCCTGTTTTCTGGTGATATTGATCATTCTTTATCATTGAATAGTCAAACGTATTTTTATAAACATTTGCTGATATTTGCACCTTACATACCATTGCATCTATATTATTCACCAAGCTATATATCTTGAGTGCTTGAAAAAAATATATTCTGAGCTACAATGTATTCATCTAAGGGGTTGGGAGAATTGGAAACCACTAAGAATAAACCAAAATTGTGTATCCGCTAACAATTAACAAAATATTTATTACAGAATTCGTCTAATTACTGAGAGATGTTTTATTCATTTAAGAAGTACTAAAATAAAATTGCATGTAAGGTAGTTTGATACATGTTCAGTTTCAATGCCAAATATTGTCAGTTTTAATTGGTATATGTATCTCGTCTTTGTTTTTTATTTGGTAGGTATACTTCTCCTAGAGCAAAGTTATCCTCATTCTTTGGAAGCAGTAATTTGCAAAATCGCCTCAGTAGTATGTCGTGTTCTGGAACAGAACTTGATGTGTATGCGTGCATACAAGGATTATGGGGACAGAATTCTTGTAGTAGTACAAAGGAAGCTGGAGTTGATTGTAGTACGTAGTTAGTAATGTTGGAATGATATTCCTAAAATAAATGCTTCGATATTTTTTAGATGACCTTTTATCATTATAAACATATGGAAGTCACGTCAATTTTGTTATCGTTTAAACCATAAGGGAAGGAGTTCCACTGTAGAACATATAATATATTGTGATATAACAATCATTGTATTTCTTCTGTAGAATTGACACCTTTAAAAAGATTTATTACAAAAAGGAGTACAATTTTCCTCCACAATGCAATCACACGGCTATGAAAAATAAATGCGTCAAAATTCTATGACTAAAGTACCCTTTCTCTGTAATAACGTACGTCTGTCTTCACGGGTGAATTTGTCTTTTGAATCATTTGAAAGAAAAACAACTGTACTTAAGTATAGCACATGTTTAATTGACACCTGATTTTCTCAAATATGTAACAAAATTATTAAATTAAAACACAGAAAGGATATTGTAACATTATACCAGAAAATATACTAGTTTGTTGAACTTAACGCTCCAAAATATAACATTACTGGCTACAATGAGGAATGGGCAAAAGGACGATACATCAGTAATTAGTCTAATTAAACAAAGCAAATGGCATTTCTAATATTTCACTCTGAACTCTTCAGATTAATACAAAATAAGACTATTTGTATTCACAAAACTGCAAAACCATATTGTCACATCCAAAGTAACCAAAACTCCCAGATCAGTTTTCAAATTTTAATGGATATGGTGGATTAATTATTACACAAAGACACTAAATATACCTGATAAAAGCTTAATAAGCAAACGAATAGCACATTCTCATGACAAGTTTATGATATCAACGCTTTTAGCGTAGTTCTTTGCGAAGGGTCAATTAAGTCACAGCTGTGGGTTGAAGAACACAGCTGCAATGTCAATTAGCAAATTGCATACCTTATAACAGGTAATTGAAATCTAACACTAATATTGGCATAACTTGCCCAACATATAATAGTATATGGAAAGGCGATGGCCACAGGAAATTTCAGGTTTTGGCGTTGGCCAACCATATAAAGGGTAATGCAGGGTTAAATATGTTAATGAATACCTAGTCCTCTCCTAAATCCTTGGTCTGTGTTTAAACCAAGACAGGTAGAGAATTAAAATCAGTCCATAATATGGTATCTCGGTACTAGTAAAATGGACAAAAGGGGCATAAAACCTGTAAATAGATTGCTCGCATTTTTAAGTATAAGATTTTACGTGTTGTTGGAATTCTTGCTTCTGGTGATACACTCATGGCAATAAAGAATGATATAAATAAAAAAAAATAACATCATTCAATTTCTATTACAGGGGAGTCTAATATTCGTTTAACGGGTGGTAGTCATAATATGGAGGGAAGAGTTGAACTACTCGTAAACGGCATGTGGTCATCGATATGCGATACAGATTGGGATGATGTGGAAGCGACTCTTGTTTGTAAAACATTAACAGCTTTTCCCTTTGATAAGTAAGTTTTGGACAATACTTTCTTTCATTTAAAAATCTACAGAATTAAAATTTCGTACAAATAGCATTGTTGTTACTTAATGCTCGATAGTAATTGATTTTTTATCAACATAATTTCGGAGTATTCTTGGTTGGTGCAAAAATGGGAGGCCAACTTGAATGCATATATCGTGTTTATTCTGACAGTATCACTCTGAACCAGTGAATTTCATTTATAGAAAAGTTAGAGGAAAGGCCTTTAGACACAGCTTCTTTGGTCGTGGTAATGGTCAAATTGCTTATTCAAGTGTCAAATGCAATGGAACGGAAATTGACCTCATGCACTGTTCATTGACAGAGGTTCGTGCACCTACTTGTGACCACTCAAATGAAGCTTGTGTTTCCTGTATTTGTGAGTAATTAATCGTTAACTTCCAATTACCATAACGAACTAAAAAAAAAGTCCATTGCGAGAATACTTGCTCCCTTACTTTCTGAATGGGTATCATGAGTACAAGTGTTATGCATGTAAATATATTTTTGTTGCACAGGCCGAATTGTCTTTCATTTGTAAGAAGGCATATAAAAAAGTTGTAATGGAAAATATTTATACTTTTATAATAAAGGTTCTGAATAGATTTTTTTTAAAATAACATATCTTCAAACATGAACACATAAAATATGTTGTTAAACAATTGCAGTTGATGAGAAAATAAAGTTGTCACGACCCGAAAGCACTACAGCTGAAGGAACCGTTTTTATCAATGTTGATGGAAATTGGAATACTCTTTGTGATAACGATTTCGGTGTACAGGAGGCCTCGGTTATTTGTAAGGAACTAGGATTTTGGTATGTAATTATTCATCTCCATACATTATACTTAATTTAGTAATTTGTAAAGTCATAAAAAATAAAATTGATAACAGGAAAGGTCAACAATGATACCAAACATACAGAATCATGGACAAAACAATAACATAAAAAGGACAAATATACCTAAGGAGCAATCAAAAAAACGTAATCCATTGGACAGACAAACCCGGGAAGACAAATGAACAACCACAAGGACAACAAATAAACACAGAAAACAAAAAAACAATGAACAATACGAACTCCTATAAAAACCAAGAGTGAACCCAGGTGCATAAAATAGCGCAAAACACAAACATCAACACAACAGAGAGTCAGAATAGTCTGAACAGGCACTGAACAGTAAAGGTGTTAAACCAGTTATGGGTACCAAATCAGATCGAGTTACGATAAGTTGAAAAAATTAAGGCGAGATAATATAATATGATGTGTTAGACATTACTTTTTCTTTTATTTGCCTATTTACAAATGCCGCTCATTTTGTTACATTCATATTTAATCCCCACCTTTACAAAAAGCAAGTTATATTGTAATGCAATATAAATCGAGTCGTAGGTATGTACGTTCGTCCGCAGAATTCCAAAGTATCAAGGAAGATAAAAGATGATAAAAACATGACATTGTGCATCATACAAGAGTATATGATGTTGTTGGGAATAAGTTTTAAATTTAAATTAATGCCCTTTGACAAAAATTACGGGAAAAAACTGAATATTGCATTATCCAGTTAAGTTTTTCCGGTAGGATGATGAAAATTATATGGTTACTCACATTATACCTGTATGTGTCACGTCAAATATAGTTGTTGGAATTTTTGTACCATCCCTGGGGTTGCTTCCCTTGGAGAATTTGAAAAAAATATAAAACTATTTTTACACTGTTGACAATAGAAACATACAATTGGGTGTATTAATAACGTTTGTCTCTGCCAAAGGTTTTATAATTTGGATATATACTCAGAGGGCAGAACTATTTCGAAAATATATATTTCGAGATATCCAGCATGTGTGAAATCCTTATACAATTCAGTATTGAACATTGAAACTTATATGGTGACCCACATTATATGTGTCATGTCAAATAATGATATGAGTAAAATTTGTGGGGGATCTGCAGTGTTTTTCATTCAGTTTTGAAATTGCAACGGAGTAGCGCAGCATCTTCTGCGATTTAAATTAGTTATACCAAATTGTTGTCAGTTCAATGCTTTATTTTCAATTAGGTCCATAGAACTAAACGTTTGCCTTTTTAGGAGCTCGACTGTTTCGTCGTATGCTGATGCTTGGTTTGGAATTTGTAATGGAACAGCACAGGATCTCCGACCTCAGTGTACGGGAACAGAAACCAAGTTATCATTTTGTCCACTTGAGAAAACTTGGGGCGAGCTCACTTGTTCTCATTCAAACGATGCTGGAATCAAATGCAACCATGTCCCAATAGGTAATTTCCGTTTTTATTAAGATTCATAAATAATAAACCAAAAATAGGAAGGGTTAATCATGACAGCAATCAGTCAACACAATCCAATCGGAAGGGCTACAGAAGAAAATAAAATATATGTAAACGAGCACAAATCAGAAATAAAGATTCAACAGAGTTAAAACTTGGTACAGTCACTTGGCGCTGGTAAAATGAAACATAAACCTCCCGCTTATCTATCCTGGCCATTTGGTTAACCACACGCAAGACCTCTAGCTAGATATGACAAAATTGGATTTGGACGGTATATAATGTAGATAGGGTCAAAATGTGCTAGTTTTGACTGCACACTTAACTCAGGATTACGTAGATACTCTCGCAATATTATTTGAAATAATAAAAAAAAACACTCGCCTAAGGGTTTAACGTTATCTTGTGGTGAGTTTTGGTTGAAATGTTCATTATTCGTGGAAGTTCAGGACATAAACTTTCATTTTCCTATATATTTATTCACGATATCAGGATAAAAACTAGGATGGCAAATATGTTCACTATATGTACTCTTCTTGAGGCCAATTATGTCGATAGTTATCTTAAATTCTTTTAAAACATTAATTAGCTTTTTCCTTCTATAATGCTTTAAATTTTTAACCTAGACCGAATCCATTTAAAACTTACTAGAGTCAATATTTTCTCATTTTTTTATCAAGGGAATGTATGTGATTAACATGCCTACAAATAATACAAATTATTAATACATTTAAATAAAATGCAAGTTTAGTATCACCATATAATTTTGAAAAAAAAACTTGGAAATGAAATGGCAGAATATGTCTATACTACTTTATAAAAAAATAAATTTCATATATATTTTCATTCAAAAATTTTTATCTGGCAAGTGAATAATATTTTGTCAAATTTTTATTCGTAGATGTTCAGAATATTAGACTTGTTGACGGAGAAAACCCAGGCAAAGGTAGACTGGAAGTGCTATATAATAATCGTTGGGGTTCCTTTTGCTGGCGCCATTGGAACGAACAGAATACAAAAGTCGTTTGCAAAATGTTGAAATACAGGTACAATTTGTTTTCTCCTCTGACATACTCAGCTTATAACCGTCAACATATAATAAGATTTACCATACATACCACATACATATTATTCTTCATATAAATATAAATTCTCCTTCAGGTACGAGTGAGGTATGGAATTTCTCCACCCGAGATAGTTAAATTTTCGATTTTCAACACGCGAGCCTGTAACTATTGAGGGTGGAGAAATTCCATAACTCATGAGTAACTTGAAGGAGAATCTGTTTCTCCTTTGATTTTGGACAAAAACCTCAAGAAAATGTCGTTGCTATGTAGTTTGTTTACATAGACGTCATTTCTGGACTTCTCTAGTTTATCGTTCTAATAGCTGTAGAAAAAAGGGCGGTAATTCCCACGTAGAAATTTAATCACCGGGAAGAGGTTAAAGATATTATGTATTTTTATCCCACCGATTAAACTCGTCAGGAATAGGATAATCGATAGTAATACACAGTTTTAAAATACCATTCTGCTACCGATCGGTCGTTCTGTACTCAAAGTTGAAATATTATTCATTATCTATATTAATACATAAAGAGACTCGAATTTGTGTGTCGCTTTTTCTTCTTTCGAGAAACACCCATGAACATGATTTTATAATATAAATGATCAACGCACATTGTAGTCATGACCGAATTTGAAGATCTTTTTTAGTGTTTTTTGGGGGAAACGGAAAATAACCAGTTCCGATATACAGTTCTTCCAGTCGCTCGACTCTCAAATTTCTTTCCGGTCTTCATTTCCGACTGTCAATCATTTCAGCGGGTACATCTCAAAAACTATATTTTGTTGTATCATTGATATGCAATTCCGATTTGCATTTCGATAAACCATTCTATGGTTTATATTTTTTAAATTTGATCTATAATTTGGGTCAGATCTGTTCTATACGAGTCCTATACACATAAACCAATATTCTTCCGTAAATGGACCTTTTCGAGTTGAGACGACTTCGGGTGCGCTCGTCTACACTCGGTATGACGTCCAATGAGAATCCTTAATACATTCGTTTATTGTGACTCTTGACTAATCAAACGTAACGTCACTATACCTTTTCGGTTGTTCATACTGAAAATACATAGGTGTGCAGGGCCTAAAACCCCCTTTTTTACGGAAGAAATAGGTACTTACACTAATTCAAAAATGAAGAACTGGTAAATCGCTCCACTCGGGAAAGACGTGAATTTTAAAAACTCGTTAAACATTTCCCAGTCTTCATTTTGAACTCGTGTGAGAACCTATTATTCTTTTCGTTCATCGTCTTTCTTCTCAGCAGCTATAAAAACTTTTTATGCAAAAAAGTACAAAAAGCAATAATTTTATACGATGTAGAGACGTGTAAAAAATCAATGTATTTGGCATTCTATTGGATTAAAGGTCAGCCATGCAAAGCTGAAATCATACGTAACGTACGTAATATATATTGCATAAAAAACAACAATTATTGAACAGAAATGCACAAACTTAGTGATTGATAAAGTGAATGTATCAACAACACACATGTAACACACAGAGACCAAACATAAACATGGCCGATATAATTATAGAGTTACACCGTGTCAATCCAGGTGTCTTGTTAACTAAAATTCCTGTCAGGCAGAGAGAACTTTTGTCTGCCTTTTATTGGGATTATTTTGGTAACTAAAAGCGAGCTTTGCGAAGCAAAGTGAGCTCTACCGTAACGCAATTATTTGTTCTTACATGTAGCGGTATACATGATATGATAGCTTGAATTTCATATGTCAACAAGGCAAACCCCACCGTACGGTGATCTGTGGGGTTGCTTAAAAGATGTAAGTAAAAATAACCACCAAAATAGGTAAAACTAAACTATCATATATACACAGAAAACTAAAAAGTGTGAAGTAGTCATAACACTGCCCTACAATTTCCTAGCTTGGGAAAAGGCAGATGACGCATGTGGTTGGGTAAAACCAGTTTTGTCTTTGAAGAACCCTCCCCTTTAATTCAGGCCAATGTAGAAATAATTATACACACGAATACCACTTAAAATCATTCCATAGAGATCTAATTCACAACTCTTAAAAGACACATACACATAGGCAATATACCTCACCGCAAATCTTCGCAGTTAACTGAAAGCAAGCTCAATAAGGATTCAATAAGAATGGTCAAAACCATCAAGATTACAAAAAACGAAATATTAGCCATTGTATCCGCAGCATGCGCTAATTCACTGTTCATTAAATAAAGACCAAATACAACAGTTTTTTTAAAGTCGTTATTTAACTTTGTTGATATCATTGACAAAAAAATCGTCCACAATATTGTTCATATTTTAATTTTATTTTGTTTTCAATTTTTTACATATAGTCATACCACAGGAAAATCGTTTTCTTTGGAAAGAAATACTTCGGCAATTATGGTTGGTTTACTACAATGTGGCGGTCAGGAAACAAACATAGGATATTGTAAGGCATTTTTTGATAAAAATGATTGTGCTGATGAAGCTGTTGGTATTGACTGCTCAGGTAATTATACCAACATAATTTGTAGCATATTAAAATAATAATTAGATTTTATTACAGTTTGTTGCTTAACCTTGTCGTAACTTCATTCTTTGTTCAGTCATTGATTTGATAAGTATAACCACAGGGGTTCATCAATTATCCCAAATGATAATCAATGAGGTGATTATCATTTTCAACCAGGTCAAAGTGGCATAAATTGGCAGCTTATTATTACTGTAACATCATTGTCGGTGGAAATTTGAAAACGAAAGTGTTCCATGTCAACGTCACATTCAATATACACATTATATCAGGCTTGTGTCATACGTTGCGCAAAATATCCTCGAGGACAGTTCATTTTATTATACTTTATGCAAATTTCTGATGTAATCCAGTTAATTCATTGATTCTTCAGAATGTGGTATTTTGCATTGGTTTTTGTTTATTAAGGCATTCGGTATAATAAAAACATACCGCCTTTGGTTGATGGTATTATGGTAGATTACCATAACACCCTCAACTAAAGGCAGTATGTTTATAATATTTCTTACCGAAAGATGTCATGTTGTTGTGTAAAGACCACACAAACAAGGAGTATCGCTTTGTCCTCTGATGATGTTTGATTCCCTCCTTTTCATTTATTTTTTAACTTGAATCTATACAAAAATGGTTGGTTTGTTGTGATGGATTTTCACAATTAACTGCTGCATGATAAGACTTTTTTTCAGAATATTTATCATATAATGTTTAGTCTTATAGATTTACGTTATTCAGATGAAAAACAGAATGACCCGTTTGCTGAACAATTTATAAACCTGTTTTATTTACATTAATTTTTTTTTTACTTTTTCAAAGGCAAAATATTGATAAACTATTTCTATCTTACTGGCTAATTAGTGTGTATTATTTGCTTAAATTATTTTGGAAACCAATTATAGCGACTCGTACTAACTCCTCGTCACCAGCAAGAGAGTGGTTCCTAAATCAACATTTAATATATAGTGTTCTTTTTTGTGTTTAATACGTTAAAGCGAATTATTCTTTTTCATAGTCATTCGTGATGTCTGGGAGTTTCATTTAAGATTAGGTTAAATCCATGGCCCTCGGGCCGGTGCGCTGACGTCTAACCAAAGTGCCAGTTTTCCTAGCTAATCAGTCCAATTTATATAGTTTAATTCTGTAATCATGTACTTCTGATATTTGGAACAATATTACACATTATGAGATAAAGGAAAAATACAAAATATATCATAACAAGAAGAATTTTATTTATCTTTACAATCCCTATAATAACGAGTGAAAATCTTAAACTGCAACTGTTAATCAAATCATTGCAGGTAACATGAAAGTCAAACTGAGTGATGGTCAAAATACTTTTGAGGGACGAGTAGACATTTATGATGGCAATAACTGGGGGAGTCTTTGTGACTATGCTGTGACAACGGATGAAGCAAAGGTTATTTGTAGTACAGCGACTGGTTACAGGTAAAGTTTGAAAAGAGAGATGTTAGTTAACAATTTTAATTCTCATTTCCTCATTTCATACGATGTAAAATCATTTAGATCTCTTACACACACAGTTTCCCTCAATGTTTAGCTCGGTTCAGGGGAGGTAAAACACCTTTGTATAGGTGTAAAAAATTTTCGCAGTCGACTTCATATGTATATTGTTTGGTCCCATTGTTGAATTTTGTTTTCAACAGAATAGGATATTTTTTGAAACATTGTAAAAAAAAGTATGCTTATTGATGTAGATAATGGAGCAACTAAAGCTGTGTCTTTTGATAACCACGGGATCTAATAATAACCTGAGTTTATAATTTCAAACGATCACATTTGAAATCCATTTTAGAAAACAAACCTTTAAGTATAATATGCTTTTTATTTCACCTGGACCATCGTCCGTCGTTGTAGAATTTCCTTTAAAGGAACCGCTGAGATAATTGGGTTAAATGGTCCTTTAGTTCCCCACCTCCAAATATTTGTCCGGCATCCCCGACTCCCAACCAACATGGCTGAAAAATAGAAAAAAAGAGGGATGAATTTTTATCACCTTCTTCTTTGGAACTACATAGCCAGATGGAACCAAACTTGGAAGTAATGGTTCTTAGGTGGTCATCTTTCAGAATTATGGCCGGTGGCCCGGACTGTCCACAAAGATGGCTGCCACAACCGAAATTAGTTTGACATGGAACTCTGGGAAAATTCATTTGAAAATCGTCTTGTCTGAAACCGAACAAGACCCGGAAGCAATGGTCCTTAGACCGTTCTCGTTCAATCTTCATGCTAATTTCTTTTTTAAATGTCCCTATGTATGTGCTATGAGCAATCTTCTTGTTTGAAGATATGAGCTTTTGGCTATTCACTGTATGCCTTGAAGCGACCTTCAGTAATAACAACACAATGAAAAACAGTTTTCATTGAATGGATTTATTATTAAGCAAAACTGGGGTAAGAACAACTACCTTATCATATAGGTCATGAAAGTGATCTTAGGTCTTTGGGTAGTTTTGTTTGTAGCCTGGTATGCGTGTGTACAAGGCGGGATCAAATAAAAATATACCCATTGTTTGATTACGGGGATTATACAATATATTATCAATGGACTATTATTACTTTTTCACACAGAAATCTCACGATTTATTACGCATCTCTCCTGTCTCCCTTATACACGTTACATTTATTGCCATGAATATGCAACTGATTGCATTAGCCGTCCGACAGGTGTTTACAATGTTGGTACACTGCTAGATAGATATAATAGTCATGCGTAATAATACACCGATTGTAAACTAAACAATGCACTGATCGCGTTAGATTTCCGTCATTCGAAATATGAAACAATCTAACTATATATTCCTGAAAGAAAAGAAGTATCGCATGCGTTACGGGAAGAACACAAAGAAAGGAAGCATAAGCAGCTGTGGGTTTCTTATAATTCACTTTTGAAGCCTGCATTTATTTCACAGTCATTCTTCTTCTCAGACCCCTGCATTTGCTTCCATTAACAAAAGTTTGGTATTAATAATATATAAACTTGCCCATATTTAGTTAACCTTTTTCTTTTCCAGTAGTTGATTGTCTTGTGAAGTACGATCTGCGCAACACATCCCAAACAAACCAATTAGTTTACTATAAGTCATACAATATTATTCACTGCAGTGTTCATGCACTACATTGAAACATAATCGAAACTTGATCCAGAGTTCTCAAAATATTTAAGTACATTTAATATATTCAGTTAGCGGCTGTTGGAATTTAAAAAATCCATGCAACATAGATATTGCCACTACAGTGTATCACATAAATTTAAACCAGTAGTGTAAATAACCAAATGGAACAATATATGTTGTATAAATAAAAGATAGTAAGTAATTAATTTTTATCTTTGGAAACAAGAAAGTTTGGTTAGATATTGGATTTTTCCACAACTAAATTGTGCACCATTTTTTTGTCATATAATACATACAAGTTTTTTATTTATTTATATTTCATGTTCTGCAACTTTGTATTGGATTTACCTGTACACAGGGACACACAACCCGGTTTTGTTCATTTAACGAACCCAGAGTTTCCTCAGAATGGATTTGCAGTAGATAAATTAAAATGTGAAGGTCGGGAAGAACATATATCGCAATGTATGTTTTCAAAGGCAGGAAGTTGCAATGGACATTTTACACACGTGAAATGTTTTCACGGTATGTTGATACATTTAGGTTGGTGCCATGATCTTTGAAGTGATTACGATTTCTTTTATTTCTGCCTAAGTACTGAATGTTGGGACGAAAATTCGTACCATTGCAAGGAAAAAGTATTTCATACCATCATCAATTTCGTGCCCTGACATTTTCGTACCATAGCCATTTAGTACCTACCTTTCGTACCAAGGTCAAAATAAATTTAGCAGCATATCTTTCTATGTACCAATTTGTACCATTCACAACATTCGTTTCATACTAATTGTACAATTTTTTTTTGTTATGTTTATAAAGTTTGAGTTTTCGTGTAAATTCAAGAGAAATTGAAACAAAATAAAGAACTGATTTAACAATTGGATACATGCAATATTGCCAATTTTTTTTATTAGTCAGGACACGAAATTGTATTGAAAATATTTTAGGTATGAAATGGTCAATATATTGAACAGATATATAGTGGCTGGGAGGGCTATATGCAAAAATTATGAGTCGAAAGACGGCAAAATTCCCGAACCGTCGGGGTTTAATACCATAAAACAAACACAACACCTCGCAAGCCCGTGCAATTTGAAGTCTGCTAAAGACAATATTTACCAATATACATGTACATGCAATTGCAGTATATTATTACATTTCGTATTTTTACAAAATTTTAAAATTTATGAAAGTAAAGAGTATCTCCCTCGTGCACAGCTCTGTCCTTAGATGGTTTTGGCTTTTCAATTTTTGGTCATTTAGGTATTTTTGAATTTGCTCGTCAACATTTTGGATTGTTGTTTTGATTTTCAACGTTTTAGGCCTTGAGCAAACGACAAAATGTGCACTTCTTGTGCATCGAAATTAGTATCAAAGAATTGTTATATAGAAATATTGTGGATCAAACTAGTCCATATTTTGTGATTGCACGGTTATTTAATTTTAGAAACAGGTAATTTCCAATTAGGAGTGAAACGTAATAAAACAATGGTGGAATTTTACTGTCATGCAATATCGTGTTTTCAGACTTAGCCGATGTCCTTTGGCAATACTGCTGTTTAGTGGTCCATAAAATATGGTATTGCACTCAGTGAAGTGCCATACTTGTATATTATGTATAAATTCTAATGTAATAAATAATAATTAGAAATGAAAGAAATATAATGTCATTTTTATACGAAACAACAACAGAATTAAATATCGGAAATAAATTTTCTTAAAACCATCAAATCAGGCATGAGCCCTAGCTCTAAATGCCACAAAAGGATTTCATAATTTCAGACAATCGTTATTCCTTTCACAAATTAAAAATGGGTTTTCCATTATAATATATATGGTAATAGATATAAGGGACAAAGCCCATAAGATCGATATCGAACGACAAGACAGACTTACCAAAATGCAATATAATAGATATAATGTAAAAGTATAAAAACAGACCGATTGAAACAAGATAACAAAGAAACTAAAACACTACTAATGTCAACTCCTATTCACACAAAACTTGATATGACATCAGGTGCTCCCAGTGTTTAAGCACCATCAGTGACACCAATCAAACTGCAAGATATCGACTGACGAGGTATGTAATTTGCAGGAAAATGACAATTTGTGCATTTATGTTAATGGAAGACACCTTCTCCAAAGAGCAACTCCGTAAATAAGGAATTGTTGTATGCAAACTTTCTATCATCTTTTATGTTTATTCTTTTCAAAGATTGTAATAATACTGAAATATATACAAGCATTTCTGGTGACATAAAATCTGAAGGGTATCCACAAACATATAGACCCAACATGGACTGTTTATACGTTGTGAAGCCACCAAAAGGAATCTACAAAGTTCAAACTGTTGATCTGCAGATGGCTGACAATGGAGATTTTATTGAAGTGCGTATATTATAAACCAAACTATTTTGGTTAACTTTTCACTGGAATTTTTTTTCTCAAAAACTCTGTATTATTCCCCATGAATATTAAAGGTTTATTCAGTTATATTTTTGGTTCATATTTTATGAGAAACCATATGTTTCTAATTTATCTTCGTTGGCAACACAAGTTTTTTCCATTCAAATATTCCAAAAATGCATAGAAATTAGAACATAATCCACTATGTCTCGATACCTGTAATAAAAATTTCAGTTCTGCAAATTCATATTTTGTTCGACAGTTGTAAGACCATCAGAACAGATTTTGTGGTTATTTTAAACAATCATTACTGATAAGAAATCATATAAACAACAATTTTCACATTATTCTGTCAAAACAGCTAAATTGTAAAAGTAATCCGAGTTGAAAAATAATCAGTTACTTTGGTCTACGTCCAGTGTTACTCCGGTCCTTGGAACATGACTGTTTTTTCTCGACAGATAAAAGATGATGCAAATGGTCGTATCCTAGGACATTTCTCCACACAACGTGGAGTATCATTACTATTTGGCAACCAATTTTATATTAGGTATAAAACAAATGCACAGGACGAGTCAAAAGGATTTCATTTACATTGGTCAGGTATGAAATTTGATTGTTTTATCGAGTAAAGAAGAATGAAATATGGATATCTTAAAACAATCGTACCGTAATCTACTCAAATGAACATTGTTTGTGTCAGTGAACACATGGTGAAACACTATATATTTAGATTGACCAAGAAAACAAATTTAAAAATGTCTTCAAAAATGACTAATAGCTGGCACTCTGCTGTCATATATTCAAACACAAATTGCTGAAAAGGTTCAAGAATTTCATACAACTTCTGATTAAAAAGGAACCGATATTAAGCAGCTTGTATTTAGCAATATCCATTATCCAGAAACATCTTAAATGATCTTTTTAAGTGTGACTCTCTAATTTGTAATGGAATTAAAGGGACCACACAAAACTAATCTGTAAGAAATGATACAAAATACAAGAATGTTCTTTGTCACTCTGTAAATTTGGCATCAATCAAGCTGATTTGTCTGTATGATCCACGATTCGTTAGTTATGCATTAAATTTGAAGAACAATATATAGTTAATCCATATGTAGAAATCAAGTTAATCAATATACAAAAATCAAACCTTCTTTATTTGAGGTGTATGTGTGACTTAAAAATGTGATTTAGTGTCATATTTTAGTTTTATGAATAAAATGCATATTGTTCTGTAGTTGCAAATGTAAAGGACGTGTTGGCAGTGAACTGTGAAAACAGCCGATGGGGTGCTGGTGTTAATTTGACTTCGTTACGTGTCTTGTATCCCACTGCAAGTAAACCGAGCAAGATTTTTCTAAGTTCACAGCAATGTTATGGTTTTATATACGATGATCTTCTTCTATTTCGACAACTCTATGATGACTGTTCATCAACGAGAACGGTAAATGACAAGTTTAAGTTATATCCTAAAATACAATACTATAATATCAATTTTGATACGCAATATGTGCACATTTCGTCGATTTACGACTCGTCAATGGAACGGGTTTTCGAATAATATTGCTTCCAATATATTGGTAAGGCGCACTGACCATCTTACAACTGAGGGGAGGGGATGGTGGGGGCCTGGGATTTAAAAAATATATATAGTTTTTAAATTGACATATATATATATATGTTTTACAAGGTGTTGGCCGCTGGTCCGAAGACGTGTAGTCTCCACAATACCTTACTGCCATTTACGAATATTCTTTAACCTTTACATTTCTCAGATAATTATCAATCAACTCAGTTGTTCATTCTGAGATATTCCTAGTGGTTAATGTAGTATTTTCAAATTAGATTGGTGATCTGCATATGTCTTGGTTGTCTTTAATTCATGAATAAAAAAACTATTTTTTTCTACCAGTGGTTTGTCAACCCTCTCATCCATAACTTATAGTTTATTTTTTTGTTCATGTTGTTATAATTTCTGTCACTTAATTCTCAAAGATCTTTCGGATACAAAAATTTGATTATATTCTGCAGTTCTGATCTAATCTAAATACCTGTATTTTAGTTAAACAACGGGTACATTACATATCATAACAACATAGAGTATATGGAAAACGGGCAAAAAAGGTGGAGCGTTCCCATCCAATGCCGGAAACGACAAACCACAAGAATTGCCCACTACCACCTTTTTAATCACAAAAGGGCTGCTGAAACCGAAGGTCTGTACATTTTACGTTGTCTCTGTAAAAGTATTTCACATATCCAAGAACAGCGGCAACGACAAAACATCCTCTATTTTGTTTTAAAAACTTGATAGTTCCTTCCTAAATCAAATGCATTGTTATTTCATTGTCTGGGTGCATTTAACAACACATTGCGGTGATTTTATACTGCCGAAAGATGACTTCATATTAAAAACTAAATTCTCATATGAACGTGATTCAAACATGCTTGATGACATTTCAACTTTCCACCAATCTTGCTTCTATAGAATATTATTTCATGACCATGACAAGGATTTTTAGATTTCAAATGTAAATCTGTATTCACAAATTAAGATTAAGGGACGGTATGGTATCTCATTTCATCTTTTAAATTCATACAAAGTAATTTTCCGAACATTTTAACATAGCAATGTCGATACACTTTCTGTGATCTCATAAAACACTGCTGAGTGTATACAGTAAATACAGATGGGGAAAAACTCGATTTTATGTTTTACTTGACAGCTATTTAAAGGAATGAAGAAAAAAGTACACAAAATACAGCAGATACTAGAATTAAACGATACTTAAAACTAATGCTAGGAAAGAGTTAACTTACATAAAAAACGACAATAAGCATAATGTATTGTAATGGGTAGACATATCCTGCTCCAAATGCGACATCAATACATTCACTTTTTTGTCAGTATACTCGTATTTATTTGCAAATTATTATACTTTGGTGAGGTCTGACTTTAAATATTTTAAGCAATGGAAAAAACTGTGATACTAGAATAATACAGGAATTGAAAACGATCAAACATATGAAGTTTAAAATTCTACCATTTCTTATGAAACAAAAACAAAAGTACTAATATTGTCTGTTTTTGACTGAGGCGTTGCAATTATAGTTTGGCAAAACCATGCTTTGAAAGATATATAAATGTATTAAAATTTTTAAAAAAGAATGGGTGTTATTGAACATAAAACCAATCCAAATATATGAAATATAAAACAAAATGCAAATAAGGCTCACTTTATAAGGAGTTGCTGGAAGGGCTTCAGTAATTATTCAAAATGTAATATATAACAAGATGACAGTGCTGAAGGCTAAAAATGTAGAAATCCAAACATATCAACCACAATATTATTTTACTAAAACCATGTAGAAGCAAAATCCATTTAAGGATGGAGACATGCTATAGGGAAATTATCGGGTTTTTCTAATAATATTCAAAATATAACAAACTTTAAAGCGAATTGAGACCATTAACTTCATGTGAATTACAGATATGCTAGTTGGTGGTACATCTAGCACTTGAGTTCCTCAACAGAGGCATCTATTCCCATGGTTGATATTCTCCAGCCACGTTTGACGCACTCTGAATATTAATTAGCCTTTCTACTTAAAAAAATGAAACTTTATTAATAAGTACATGAACACATTTTTCTTATTGTTTCCAGGGTAAATATTCATAATTATTCTAAAAAACATAAATCATCCTTACTAAAATGGTGAAAAATGGTTACAAAATATTGCCAAGTTCTTTGTATCTGTGATCAAAGTTTGAAGTTGCTAAAAAGACTCACTAGACTGAAATTTCCTTAGGCTCCTCTATCATGTCTATACTGTTACCGTATTAAAGTCAGATGTTGTTCTGGAGTTATGTCGCCTTGTCCGTAAAAAAATCAAATGTGCACGAAAAATCACAAAATTAACAATTTTTGGGTAAATTAAAAATCGTGTAGACTTCGATCTGCTCAATATATCTTGTTAAAATTTTAAACATACTTTGTTAAGATAAGTATCTTTTAATGGTCAACTGCTAATCAATGCTAAACATATAGCTTCAACTCCTATTTTGTGTTTTAATTTAATGAAGTTTACCCTTCACTAAATGACAAACGTCAAGTAAAAAGCCTATATTAATCTTGATTGTTGATTACAGATAACGCAGATGACTTTATATTCAAAACTGAATTCTCATATGGACTTGATTCCGGCATGGTTGATGATAGTTCTGCGATTTTCAACCAATCTTACTTCTATCGAATATCATTACTTGATCATGACAAGGATTTGAGATTCAAATTGGAAAGCTGTTCTTTCAATCAAATGAAAAGCGAAACGAATCATTCTCAGATTGTGATTAAAGACGGGTATGGTTTTATATTTCATCTTTTCGATTCATACAAAATAATGTTCCAAACTACAAAATGGATAACAGGAAATGTCTATTATGATTCACCAATCAATCAACACCACCTAGCAGACAGAACCCCGGACAAAAAATAACATGAGAGAGCACAAAACGCAAACATAAATACGCTAATTAATCTACACAAAGCGAATTCTTTTCACAAATCAAGGTTAATTAACAATAAATCAATAGCACAAAAACGGAAATAAAACTTACAAATGACGACAAGTATTCGGCGAGGTGTTGTTTTGACATGTTAGCGGACTTCATTCAAGAGCTACTACATGAAAACAAAAAGAAACTAGCCCAATCCTTTAATTTCACCTTTCGTTATATAGATGACGTGTTATCATTAAATACATTTCATCTACCTCAGTGAGAAAGAAATTAAGGATACTACAGATGAATCGAAGTCCGCTTTATCATTGGATTTTTTTCTTGAAATAGACAATGAGTGACATTTGAAGACAAAACTTTATGACAAACGTGATGACTTCAACTTTCCATTTTTCCGTAATATACCAGCATTGCCTGCATATGGCATGTACGTTTCTCAAGGACATGCGTGAACAACGCCGAAAGGGACTATAGGTTGTACTTCATGCGCCCGTCAGTCCGTCTGTCAGTCATACTTTAGTTTTCCGGACTTTTTTCAGAAACCGAAACTGATCTTATTTTTGGTATATGAGTTACAGATCAAGTTTGAGTTTCACTATGATCAGATTATTATTGTAAGAGTACTTGCCCTTGGAAATAGAAATTATTGTCAAAACAGGTTTTCCAGACTTTTTTTGCAAACCCATTTACCAAGTGATCTTAATATTGATATATGAGCTTATTAATGATGGGCTACAGATCGAGTTTGAATATTACGCTGATCGGATAATTATTGTGACATTTAGAGCCCTTGGAAATATGATTTATTTTCAAAATATTAATTTTCTGTTCTTTTTTGCAAACCCTTTTACCAAGTGACCTTATTATTGGTATATGTGAGCTTATAATGATTAGCTACAGAGCAAGCTGATCGGGTAATTATTGCGTAGCCCTTGCAAACATGGTTTCAGGAATTCACTGAAAGAAGTCACTGTGTCCAAACGTCTTCAACGGATTCACATACTCAAGGAAATTTTGCGTGTTTTCTCACAGCTCAAGCCGGTAGGGGACATTGTATTGCCAAGCAATACTTTCAGAATGCTTGTTATAATATGGTACTCAAAATTAAGTTTGAGATAGAAGAAAATTCGACTAAACAGAACTAAACATTTGCAATGTAAAATATTCGAGACCTCATAAAAAATTTGACTTATCCAGAAATTTGACTCAAGCGAGTTTGAGATAACGAAAGTCAACTGTACAACAGAAAGTCAAGATATTATGAATTGGTATAGACACTGAAAAGTAGTGGGATTAAACTAAACATTCTCAAATACCAGTTTCGTCGCGCAAGATGTTGGTATCACTAAACTTGACGTCAATTTGTAACGTTCTGAGGTAAAAATATACTAAATTTATATGAGAGGTTTTACTATGCTATTTATTGTTTCAGAAATATTTTGTTGTTATTACTTTGAAGGGTGACCATTTAGAATTTTTCAAAATTTGTTATTGAGAAATTAAATTCTTTTATTTAATTTATTATTATAATTTGTTTGTTTAAATATTTACCATTTTTAGAAGTCCTTTTAAAAAAATTGTGGTTGTTAAATTTCTCTTTCTACCTATGACTTCTTCTCTAAAATATCGAAATTTATATTCTACATATATATGGTATTTGTGTTACAACGACATTCATTTAAGAAATAAAATCCTGATAGCCGGCTCCCCTTACTAACGTCAAATTGGAGCTCCGACGTCATTTTCTGACTGTGTGACATTTAACTGAGAAATCGCAAATTTCGTATAATTCTCGTAATTTTAAATGCATTGATAATCTTCGGAAAAGCTAGAAAACAACAATTTTATTTCTTCTGATTTTTACATAATGTTTTAAATTAAATATTTTTCTTGCGATATCATGTACTTATCAAAATATTCGAATGAAATTATATTGTAGTATCATGTAACTCTTAAAGTAAACAGAGGTGTCACAAAACGTAAGGAAATATTTTTATCCGCAGTAACGGATTCTAATTCAAATGTTTTTATTTTCTTTGATAATAATTTAGTTAAAATTAATATTGCATATTAATAAGTATGCATTCACAAACATACGCGTAAAACAATTAATCATTAGGTCTTGAATTTTAGACAAACCACTCTTTTTTACGAAAATGGTTCGCGTCACATTTCGAAAATGTATCCATTTTTCTGGAATTCAAAGTAATGAACACGATTTCCGATCATATCAATGTTCAACTTAGCAACACATACTAAAATTCTCATTTATATTGGAAATGTGCCATTTCTCCTTTTAATATAACTTGAACATGTGTTGAATTTTTTGTCTCTTCTGCAATTTTATGACTAAACATCCATTTCTGCGATTTCGCAACTAAATGTCAGACAGAGCCGGAAATGAACAATTAATATTTGACACACATCATATTCAAATTTTAACAGAATATGAACAGAAACTTTGTTCTTTACATCAGATTTGAAAAATATATTCGAAATGCGCATTTTCTTGGCATTTTTATCCATATCCGCCTGTATCATACCAACTTGGTCCATTTTACCGACGTTTTCTATTCTCCACATGGTTCTCTTGTTTCCTTCGTTGGTTATTTTCCGTAAAATACGTTAATGACGTCATAGTTTATATGAAATAATCATTTTCTAATACCGAGTGATGTAATTCAACAATAATTTTTTTATTAACCACTTTTTTCCTGGAGTTAAATATAAAGGAATATGTGAGTTTTTAGTTACGCCTCTACAGCTGGAAAAAAACATGTTTTTTTCTGAGCGTTCTCAAGCTTATGCGTAGAAGAATAATTTATTCAAAAAAAAAATATTTCTTTATGAGAAAAAATGAAAGTTTATGATTTATTAAGTCTCCCAAACGACGTTTGGAGACTTATTGTTTTTGTTGCGTTTCTTATTATTATTATTATTATGTCCCCGACCACGAAGTGTCGTCGGGGACATATTGTTTTTACTCCGTTTCTTATTTTTCTTATTATTATACTTTTTTCTTTTTCTTCCGTCAACCTGATGCACGAACTTGTCCGGCTATCTCCTCGGAAATGGATGGACCGATCAATATGAAACTTGGAGGGGTGATAGGTCCCAAGGTCCTACAGTGTTTTTTGCGGTTTATAATTTCAAAATGGCCGCCATTTCCAAGATGGCCGCCAAAAATGGCGAAAAATGTAAACATTGTCCAATTTCAACGAAACTTGGTATACAGGGTATAACGGTGATGGCGACTGATGGCGCATTGTCGGAATTTCTGTAATGGCCGCCATTTTCAAGATGGCCGCCGAAAATCGCGAAAAATGTAAACATTGTCCAATTTCAATGAAACTTGGTATACAGGGTATAAGGGTGATGGCAACTGACGGCGCATTGTCGGAAGTTTTGTAATGGCCGCCATTTTCAAGATGGCGGCCGAAAATGGCGAAAAATGTAAACATTGTCCGATTTCAACGAATCTTGGTATACAGGGTATATAGGTGATGGGGACTGACGGCGCATTGTCGGAATTTTTGTAATGGCCGCCATTTTCAAGATGGCCCCCGAAAATGGTGAAAAATGTAAACATTGTCCGATTTCAATGAAACTTGGTATACAGGGTATAAGGGTGATGGCGACTGACGGCGCATTGTCGGAATTTTTGTAATGGCCGCCATTTTCAAGATGGCCGCCAAATGGTGAAAAATGTAAACATTGTCTGATTTCAACGAAACTTGGTATACAGGGTATATGGGTGATGGCGACTCACGGCGCATTTTCGGAATTTCCGTAATGGCCTCCATTTTTAAGATGGCTGCTGAAAATGGCAAAAAATATAAAGTCTGATTTTAACGAAACTTGGTATACAGTGTATATCGGTGATGGCGACTCTTCAACTTGTTGAAGAGAACAGGCATAAAATGGGCACGGGAGGGGACATCTCACGTTTCGCGAAACGTAAATTTTAATTATTATTATTATTCATCTTCTTTCTCGCGCCGCCAACTTTGTCCGGGGCACTTTTGTACTTTATACTTGACCGATTTCAATCAAATTTTGCACAATGATAGTACCCCATGAGATGTTGGTCCTAACCATTTTTCAAGTGTGGGAGGGCCCAGGGGCAGTGCCACGCCCCTTCAAATACCTCAAAAATTGATATTTTTTTAATAGGTCAAAAATAGTTTACATTCCTACCCTATAAGCATATATATTATTACTGCTTATGATAAGACAAAGGATTTGGTACCTAAGGGGGGTCTGAGGGGGTCATGCCCCGCCCCAATCAAATGACAAAATACTTTATATCTTGAAAACCATTGAGATCCCCACCCTATAACCATATATATTATTACTCCTGATGATTAGACGAAGACTTCGGTACTATAGGGGGGTCTGAGGGGGGTCATGCCCCACCCCCTCAAATGACAAAAGACTTAATATCTTGAAAACCATTGAGATCCCCACCCAATAACCATATATATTATTACTGCTTATAATAAGACAAAGGATTTGGTACCTAAGGGGGGTCTGAGGGGGTCATGCCCCGCCCCCCTCAAATGACAAAATACTTATATCTTGAAAACCATTGAGATCCCCACCCTATAACCATATATATTATTACTTCTGATGATTCGACGAAGACTTTGGTACTACAGGGGGGTCTGAGGGGGGTCATGCCCCACCCCCTCAAATGACAAAAGACTTAATATCTTGAAAACCATTGAGATCCCCACCCTATAACCATATATATTATTACTGCTTATGATAAGACGAAGGATTTGGTACCTGAGGGGGGTCTGAGGGGGTCATGCCCCACCCTCCTCAAATGACAAAATACTTTATATCTTGAAAACCATTGAGATCCCCACCCTATAACCATACATATTATTACTCCTGATGATTAGACGAAGACTTCGGTACTATAGGGGGGTCTGAGGGGGGTCATGCCCCACACCATCAAATGACAAAAGACTTAATATCTTGAAAACCATTGAGATCCCCACCCTATAACCATATATATTATTACTCCTTATGACAAGACGAAGCATATGGTACCATTGGGGGGTCTGATGGGGAACTTCGTTTGGGAGACTTAGTAACAGTTCACTGTTACAATTATTACTTGTTCAATGTATAGTTTTATTTGATTGAGTGTACAAATAAATTTTGGTCAATCCTTTTACTACCGAATACGCCGACATATACAGATATCAAATGCGACGTCCCTGTATATTTCAATGTTTTAAGGCTTATCAACTATTTTGGGGCTATAAATAGTGAAATATTAAAATATTTATCACAGATTTAATTCATTTTAATTTTAAAATGTATTATACATATTATACGGTCGATTACTTTCCGACGAGTAATGTTTTGATGTGTTATTAAACATTTAAAATAGCTTTTATTAAATATTCGTCTATTTAATAATTTTTCTATTATCCAATGATTTTATCAACCAGATACATGTACATTAAAGCAAGCTTCAATTTTACAGGCAACCAACTGAAGGCGCGACACTGAATATGATTTCTGATGACACAGCCGTTGTCATTGTTCCTACAGAAGAAGATATTGCCACCCATTTTGTATGCGATATCAATGTATTTTTATGATTTAATAAACAGCAAATCTGTTAATAATTATATTTTTTGTGAGAAAGAAATTGCATACTTGCAGATAATTTCTTAATTGTGGGGTCAATCAGAGATTTAGTGATGAAGAAGTTATAAAGGTAGATGTTGGGAATCATTTTGCTGGATTGAGTTAATGCTTGATAAATTACCATTTATGTATATCGCATAATTTCATTTTAGAGTTTGCAATTCCAGTTTTAGTAAATATCATGGATGACTCTCATACCTTTAATTTTTTGGCAAAAGTAACTAGCAACATACTTGATAATAATCATCTATGAAATACCAATTGCTTGGAGTAACTAGAATTTCAAATATTGCATTTTTATCTGTTGTAAATATCCCAGAAGACTCTCAGAAATTTAATTTTTGGAAAAAGAACATAACAGCCACGTATCGCAAAGTAATCAAGTGCGAAATAGCAATCGCTTGATATTAATTGAAATTCAAACATTGCAATTGGAACTTTGGTAAAAATTCTGAATCTCAGACCTTTAAATTTCTTGAAAGTATCGAGCAACAATATAGTAAGGTCATCAACTGTCAAATAACAATTTCTTGGATCAATTAGATTTTATTTTTTCACGATATCTTTCATAGTTGCTCGTTGTCATTTCACTCTGTTCAAAAAGAGTTAAACCCAATTTTTTTGTCAAAAAAATAATTAAATGATGAATATACAAAAACTTTAAAATTATAATTGAATTCATTTCTCTCTGAGATGAAAAGGTAGCAGATACGAAGAATAGTGTTTGATCATGGGAACTCGTGTAGAAGTGGACAACATGTGGAATTCACAGAAAGTGGCTTTAAATTCGAACAGATTGTGATTAAATGCAGTAACCTATTACAGTGAACGTGACATAGTTTTAACAGATATACGGGTTGTCTTAAATTTAACAAATAATTTCATGGAGCGATCAAAACATTTTTGAATAAAAGCGTGTTATCGTTCGAATACCCCAAATAGGGTATACAATTATACCCCAATTAGGGTGCTATAAGCCATTTGAGGTACAGTACCCGAATTGAAGGTTGCTGCTTTATTTATGGGAAAAATACTTAGCAGCTATGGATAAATGTCTTAATAATACATTCAAAGTATGTTGCAACTTTTGCTTCTTTGATGTCCATTATAATTTTATCACTGTGGATTAAATATTTATCACAGATATGTTAAGTAAGCATCAAGAAGGGGAACTAGCAATTGTTTAAAGAAATTTGAAAAAATATCACAGCCTGCAAAATTATTTTTAAAAAAGGCAGCCTAAAACTGTTGAGTCAGAAAAAATCAGGAAAAGATTACCCAGAAGCTAAGCTTACTTCCTTGTCACTCAACCCATAAAAAATTGTTGCAATCTGAAAAAAAAGTATAACAGGCCAGTAAAAGTAACAATTGGAGTTCAAATCACATGCTCATTATATGATAGCGCTTTATCACAAAAATATGACCCAAAAGTCAAAACTCTATTAAAAATGACCTAAATATTGAAAAGATTACGTTAGACAATTTTGTTTTTCATAAGTAGTATTTAGAATATTGGTTTATTTGTTTAGATGAGGTTTTACGCCGTTCAGCACATTTGGCTGTTTCCCGGCGGCCAGGAGGAGGAAGCCGGAGTACCCAGAGAAAACCACCGACCTTCGGTAGAAAAATTGGCAATCCTTGTCAATTAAGATAGGAGTCGAACATACCCCGCCACATGCTCGCAACCTAAGTGTTGACAGGCTAGTGATCATTAGTAGTCATGACGAACTACCTAGACAACTCGACCACAAGGTTTTTTTGTTTCTTTAGTTGAGTTTTTTCGCCGTTTTCAGCACATTTGGCTATTTTGCGGCGGCCAATTTTTATTGTTGGATGAAGCCGGAATACCCGGAGAGAACCACGACCTTCGGTAGGAAAATTGGCTGACTACCGACGTCCCCGTTAGACTATTGGCATATTAAGTTTTGTGTTGATACGGGATTTACTTGTCTTCTGATTAACATTAATTACAAGAGGCTCACCTAGCTTTTATTTGGCCATATGAAAATGTAAGCTCTTTTGTATCGATCGACAAAGCTGTTAAAGAAACGCATAATGTCAAAGTGACCTTGATATTTGACCTTTGACATTTGCATCTGTCCTGACAACTTTGGTTACAGTCTGCCCAGTAGTTCCTGAGCAAATGACGAGTGAGGGAGCACCCATTAGATTTTTATTGGGGGTGCAGGACCTGTGTCAATCAGGAAATTTTTTGCTTGAAATGAAAATGAAAATTTAGGCTGAAAAAAACCCAGGACGAAAATTTCGACGAAAAAACAGCCAGGATTAAACTTTTGATCCTTGTTTCCCCCTCCCCAATAAGAATCAAATGGTTCCTCCTCAAGTTCTTTCCCATATGGTTTCAATAGAGATTTTGAACAATCGCAGCGGTCGGTTGTTCAGATGAATCTCAACCAAAAGTGGATCATTTGTAGAGCGTATTGTCGTCATCAATCCCGCAAGGTTTCAAAACATTTCATAACGTAGCAGTAGCAACTGTTTTAGAGAAGATTTTTGAAAATTGGCCAATCAAAGATGGCCTCTTGTGGCCATGTTGTTCATCCATTCAGAACCCAACATGGATCTTTAATAGAGGTCCTTCCATACATAATTCCTGCCAACTTTGGTTACAACCTGTTTCTGGGCATATGGAAAAAAAGTATTTGGGTTTCAATGCCTGTTAAGCGGATGAATCTCAACCAAAGTAGATCATTTGTAGAGGGAATTGTCATTAATCCTGCAGTTTCAAAAGGTTTCATGATGTAGTTTTAAAGATTTATTTTATAATTGGCCAATCATCATCAAAGATGGCCTGTGACAGTCAAGTTGCTCATCCATCCACCTTCAAAGGTGGAACTTTAATAGAGTTTCTTCTATACTTCATTTCTGCCAACTGTGGTTACAGTCTACCCATTAGTTCCTGAGCAAATAACATAAAAGTCCTTTCCCATATGGTTTCAATGGAAACTTTGAACAGCCGCAGCCGTAGGTTGAGCAGATGAAACAAACAAAAGTGGATCGTTTGTTGAGGGTTTTGTTGTCATCAATCCTCCAAAGTTTCAAAACATTTCATAATGTAGTTTCAGAGGAGATTTTTGAAAAACGGCCGATCAAAATCAACGATGGCCTGTGGCGGCCATGTTTTTTCATCTGTCCGGAAACAAAGCTGGAAATTTGGCAGAGGTTCTTCCATACATCATTCCTGAGAACTTTGTTGCAATCTATCCATTTGTATCCAACGTCTTTTTCCATATGGTTTCAACGGAAAACTTTGAACAGTCGCAGGTATAATTAATGTCAAGTGCCTCAAAAATAGAGATCTCTTGAGGGGAACGAGATGAAAATTTAATATCCCATCAGGCTTTAACAGTCACCACAAATGATAAACTGTTGATAAAAAGAAATAGTATCAGGCAGTAGATGTTAGTCTACCTTTTCATACAACATATAGTAAGGTTTCCGCACATTTATTTTTGAACTATTAAATGTATCCTTATTACATTTTACTACAATGGTCCCCCACAAGAAATACAGGTTGGGATTGATTTTGGGAAATCTGGTCCCTCCTGGTTTTTTTTCTGGGGTCACTGTTTTTTTTATAATTTTGGTATAACTTTTTAAATTTTTATCCAGTTTTTATTTTGGGTTTATAATGTTCCTTGATAAAAATCGAAAACCCTGTCATTGTATTCTGTCCGTTTTTTAGGTAGGGATGATGTATGGAGGGACCCCTACAAACGATCCATCTTTGGTTCCGGTCAGATGAACAACATGGCCGCCAGATGCCATCTTTGATTCTGATTGGTTAATTTATAAAAAAAAAACTTCTCCTCTGAAGCTACATCACGAAATATTTTGAAATTTTGCAGGATTAATAACTATAATAAACTCTACAAAAAGTCCACGTTTGGTTGAGATTCATCCATCCATCTATCCATTTTTGGACGTTTTTGTCGAGCCTGGGACTTGAGTCGCAGAAAGCTCGATAAAGGGATAGTGATCCGGCGGCGACGGCGTAAACTAACTTCTTAAAAGCTTTATATTTAAGAAGGTGGAAGACCTGGATGCTTTATACTTTGTATATTGATGCCTTATGTTACGAAGTTTCCTTCTGTCATATGTACACTTTCCTTGACCTCATTTTCATGGTTCAGTGACTACTTGAAAAAAAAGTTAAGATTTTTTGTAATGTTAATTTCTCTCTTATTATGAGTAATAGAATAACTATATTTGGTATGTGCGTACCTTACAAGGCCCTCATCCCCGACGGACAGTTTTCAATTGACCTCGACTCCATTTCAAGGATCAGTGAACAAGGTTAAGTTTTGGTGGTCAAGTCCATATCTCAGATACTATAAGCAATAGGTCTAGTATATTTGGTGTATGGAAGGATTGTAAGGTGTACATGTCCATCTGGCAGGTGTCATCTGACCTTTACCTTATTTTCATGGTTCATTGGTTATACTTAAGTTTTTGTGTTTTGGCCTGTTTTTCGAATACTGTATGCAATATGTCCGATAGCATTTACTTTCATTAGAAATACACGATACGCGGGGATTTTTGTGTGTCCACTCTTGTGTGTATATATACCAAGCTAGTAAATTTCCATACCATTAAATGTTCTCGGCTAGTATTTTAAACTAATTGGGCTGGTAAATTTTTAAATACTGGAAATTTCAGCTCCTCACTTACCCTTTAACCTGAAACAGATGGGGATATACCCAGTAATGAAGGCTCTACAATGGATTCATTTTCTGATTCAAGGCTGTTGCCTCATGCCAATCAAAATCATATGTGTGTTTCCAGTTATCCACTACAGTCTAAGTATACACCCTGGTTTTTAGTAAGGTACATGTTACTTATTTTTTTTCTGCTTCTTTCCCATCTCTTCCTTGTCTTGATTTATGATTGTTCAATGGCCATTTAGATTTATGTTGTCCACCTTTGAAGCCATTTTGTTAACCTGGCCTTTTTTCATCTTAATTTGCACAACTAGCTACCTTATTTTGAAATCTTATGTACTAAGAAACACTTCTTTTTAGACTCGTGCACATTTACCCAAAATATATTCTTCTATATAATGTAAAAGTGTTTTTTTCTTTCTGACCTGTGTATTATATTTTATTCTGGGAATAAAAATATCTGTAAGACTAAAATAAAGTGGTCATTTATTTTTGAATCACATAATTTACAAAACATTAAGACATAATCACAATATGAACATCAGAACTCTTCTACAGGCCAAAGATTATATAACAAAAATAAGTAAACAAATTTTAAACTTCTGAACTTTTATGGAAAAATGTCAAAAAAATCAGTACAGTTCCCCGATTGTAATTTTAACTCACAAAACAAGTAACATTCAAATTACTCAGAAACAACCTATACATATTTCACATTAAAAATATATTTATTTTGTCCTTCACCTTGCTTTTCTTTGTACAGAAACAGAAAGATAAATATTTATAATAATCTGTCATCATTTTAATGTTTCGATGCATTTCTTTTGTTACCAAATACCATTTTCCATAATTGCATATAAGATCTGAAAAAAAAAATATAATACAAAGGGTCAATTAGTAGAATCATAGGCTCCGAATTCAATACTTGGCATTTTGCTTATCTATCATACAATTGCAAGTCTTTTTTTAGTAGTTTAGCAAAAAAGTTTCAGAGCATAAATTTTTTTAAAATTTTACTATTGTTTACATGGTAGTTTTCTAACCAATACAAAATATACATATGTTATTCCAGTCCATAAATGCATATTACCATGTATATGGGTTCAGTTGATTTGAACAAACAGTTTCAGAGGAGGAAATTTTGAAATTCAACCAATTAGAAACTAGAATTATCCAGGATAAATATATCTTTTAGGCCAAAAAAAAAAATATGTTTGCTTCCTGCTTCTCGGCAGAAGAAAATAGGGTAGGTAGGTAGAAAAAAAAACATTTTATTTTATTTTTTTTCATTTCTCTCACATGTAATTACTCATGTCAGTTTATCTGAACAACATCTGATGTGTTATTTAAAGATGCCATAAATGTTGTTATACTTTGTACTTATAATTCATATGAGTATCTAATGGATTTTTACACTACGTAACTTGTAGCACCGCCATGATCGTTATTGAAAAATAAAATGAAAGTTGAAACATTGGTTCCTTGGAAGAATTCAGGATCTCATACTGGAAACAACCCATTTTAGTTTTGTTTTCGACAATTCTTGATAAAATCTTTTACGGGTGGGCCGTGAAAAAATAGGGTCAGTCGGGAAGAAGGAAAGAAGAATATTTTTTTGGCCTTATCTGAATGTAATGAAATACTGTATGCAAAAGTTTCAGTTTATGTCGCCTGGCTGTTTCAGGCTGTTGTTTGAATTTCAACAAATCATGAACAAGACTAAGACAGCTATGCTGGTTGACAAAATACGAATGTTCACACAGCCTATCAAATTGACACTTCATAAAAATTTTCATTTCATTTAGAGAATTTTGCCGAATCAGACATTTTAGAATTGCATGGTGCCAGCCATATCAATTGTCTAACCAAGATCAAATACATGTATGTTCATTTAGCCTGTGTTTTCATAAAAATATATATCCCCTTTCTTGAGCAAGACATGTGTACTTTACAATTCGCCTGTTTAAAAATAATAATATTCAGTGTTATACTTACTGTTTTATAATACCTAATACCAATGGTGGGAAATTCTTATGCTCCAATATCTTTCAAATTATCTGGCAGTGGATTTTTTGGATGTTTGCTCTCGAAATGCTGTTTATATGTCTTAGGGTCTGGCATTTGTGACTATAAAAGAATAAAAGATAAAAACAATTAAATGTAAATTATATGGTATATACACGTATGTATATTAATATATTATTTGTGCAAACACTTATAGAATATTTGTTCCTTTTTATTCAAAGCTGCCAATATCTAACCGCTAAAATTGTTCTAAGATAGGCCACATATCAATTGGCTTTTCCTCAACAAGTTACAAACATTATTTTAAATTCAAAATTAATACAATGCTTTTACAACTTGTGCAACAAAATTTGTATCAAAGTACAAAAAATGTATTTATTATAAGGAAAATGAAGGAGTATCTTCCTCATGCATAGACTGTCTTTGCATGGTCTTAGCTTCACCCTTTTGGTCATTTTGGCATTTTTAAATTTCATCTTCAACTTTTTGGATTATTGTTTTGGTTTTCAACATTTGAGGTCTTCAGCACCACTAATTACATTGTAGTCATAAGTCGATGAAATATACACATTTTGTGTGTCAAAATTGATATCAAAGAATCTGAAAAATAAAAATTCTAGAACATGATAGCACTGCAAAATTCTAGAACATGAAAGAACTCCAAAATTCTAGAACATGATAATATTGCACATTTACATAATTTGTACTGATGGTGGACATTAAAAAAGCAAATTTTTTCTACACCTTAAAAATGAAAGTAATTTTCCATAAAAAAAGTATAACATGTTAAGTGTGAAAGACAAAGACAGACAAACAGAGGTAAGAACAGACCCAATCTATCTTTTGAAAAATTTAATGTACATACATGTATTTTCAATTTAATTAAAATTGTTTTTTTTTTCTGTGAATTTTGTTAATTTGTGACATGCAATAAAAATACACAAAAAGGCATGTAGGATCATAATATAATGTTAATGACTAAAGGGATGCTATCTCATAAATGCATATCCCATACCCTTTCACTCATCTTGATCAAAAGTCAGAATCAGGCAAATTTTGCCAATAAGGAAAAAAGCCAAAAATATTGTATCAGAAGGTGTTCTCAAATACACAATGTAATATTTTAGAACTATTTGCAGTGTTACAGCTAGGATTTAAGGACAGAGGGGCATTTATTGAGGGCAAGGGGGCACTTTAACATGTTTCTGGATCTGAAAAGGGCAAAAACGATCAAGTCAACTTTTAAGAAATATCAATTATTCACTTATCTTATGCCTTTTTAAGAGTTCAAGCAGTTTCCCTGCTCTCGATAATTCAGTATTTCATATCATACTTATTGCAGAGGGCAGAGGGGAGCACTGAAATGACAGAGGCAGAGGGGTGCATTGTATTAAAACCGTTACACATCTTATTTCAGTTTTTACTTTATTAAATGTCATATTGTAGTTTGAAATAAATGACATAGGATCAGAATATCATAATTTGACTTCTTTCATGAGCAAGCTAAATAATGAAATAAAATGGGAACTGTATTGGAGGGGAGTCTCAAATTCTATTTTCTGTTTCCATTAAAGATCTGGTCCCATTTTTCTATTTCCCTGAAAAATTGTGTTTGTAAAATTTAATAAGGATAAATTTATGAAATATTTTTTAAAAAGGATTTAGTTTATAGGTACAAGTTGAAAGTGACATTACTGTTTATTTCTATTGAAAAATTTTCTGAAAGTTTTAGTGCAAGATCTTTAGTTCAAAATTTCTTTCTTTTTGTAGTGGTATTATTTTTTAAACATGTCATTCTTTCCAAATTTATTTGATCCATTTTAAAAATTATTCTTTGCATGCTAGGAAATTGGTTGTCTTTATTTATCATAGGGCCACTATTCTGGGTTTTTTTAAACCCCATTCAAACCTTCATAGAAAGCTAAGAAATTTTTGAACCTAGATGGTGTCAATCCCTTTATCCATTTTATTTTGTTTACTTTACAATTACCCCTTTCAAATCAACCTTTTTTTGATATAAGTTAATTGTCATTGTATGACACCAACCTGTTAAGTGATTAGGCAAAGTGAGGCAAAACAAATTTAAAATGAGATTATCTCCCTATGCAAAAAATGGTGCCCATAATGAAAAATTTCCGATTTTTCATGTTTTTGTTATTAGAAACAACAGATTGATGAGTTATTTTCACTTCTAACTTTGTTCAAATGTTGATGCTGTTACAAAATGAAGTTTTTGAACATTTCATCACAAGATTATTCTTTTCCAAATGACAATTTGACAACAATCTGGAACAAGAACTGAGACAAGTCGGAAATGATATGGTGCCTTCAACTTCACTTTTGTGGTATCCTCAGGGTGATTATTTCTTGTGCAAGACGACTATTTTGCCCAGTTTGGTCAGCCTTGATAATGGAAAGCAATCATCCCTGCCGAACACATACCATGCAAACAGTACACTTATAGGTCAATGCAGCGGCAGCAGCTTTCTTTTGATCATGTCCTTGTGCCTTTTTCAATTTAGCCGCCTTCTCAGCACTTTTCTGTTGTGACTGTATTTTCTGTTGACCACGAGCCATTCTAAATGGAAAATTACAATGCATATAATTAATTTGTAATTATAGAGAGGGAATCTCAATGTTTTCAAATGTATAAAGACAAATCTGTTTTGAAGTGCAGGGCATACCTCCTAGGTACCCCCCATACATCGATGAATGTGTCTTATGTGTGTCTTCTTATAAGGAGATCTCAACCATTTCATAGTTATTTGAAAATATACAAAACTTTAAGGGGTTTTAGAGGTACAAGACTCACTAGGCTGACATTTCCTTAGACTCCTCTGTTACCTTATGAAAGTCAGATGTTGTTCTGGAGTTAAGTCGCCTTGTCCATAAAAAAATCAAATAAGCACAAAATTAGCAATTTTTGGGTAAATTAAAAAACACATTGACTTCCATGGGCTCAATATTTCTTGTTAAAATTTGAACCATACTTTGTTAAGATAAGTATGTTTCAATGGTCAACTGCTAAACATATAGCTGCAACTTCTATTTTGTGTTTTAATTTAATGAAGATAATCCTTGACGTAATGAAAAAAGTCAAGTAAAAATCCTAGATAAAGCCCCTGTCTAATACATGTATGACAGCAGACTTCTTTTAAATTTGGAGATTTAATAATAAAAACGCAAGTATGAATTAAGACTTCTTTTTACAATACATACCCAAAGTCATTTTATTTTTTTGACACCAAAAACCACCAATGTTTGTAAAATCAATGAAAAAAATAGAACCTGTTCGTTCTGTCCTCATTTATGACCCCACAATTTTGGCATAAGATCGACCTATTGTATGCATGTTACAGGGATCACCACAGAATGAAAATCAAGGGTGGGGGAGAGATGTTGTGTCGTGTTCGTTCGCATCCCTCCTTCGGCATAAATGTGTCCTTAGAAAGAAAAAAAACTTTACATACATCTTTATTATATTACTATATATATATATATAAAGGATAAAACATAACAGCACAGTAAGCATGTTGAGCACTACCAAATGTTTCTAACTCATGTCTTGTTCAGTTGTCCCTGCTGTCTGTGTCTTCATTCAATTCACCAAGATCTATGCTTCTGTTTGTAATGCTGTTCCACAAAGTACATGTAGCTGCTCTTTGGTAGTTAAAAGTCTATTACAGTGGTACATTCGTGGTCTGTTTCTACCCTCCGTACTTTCGTACTGAAGAAAGTGGTAATGTCTTGCTTTGAAGATCTCTTCATGATTACTGAATTGTCTAGTAACTGTCCATTATTTATTCCAAATCATAATTTTGATTAAAATAATTAACAGTTTTTGATATTTCTGAAATTAATGTTCAGGAATGTCGGCTTGAACAATTCAACGTCAGCTTGGTAAGTTCATATTTGGTGTACAGTCGTTACAATTAATTTTTCAATCAGCTGATATGGAAATCATTAGGATAACAATGTGTAATCATCACTTAATCACACTGATTGTAGATTGATAACTTTTCTTTCCCTGGATGAAGGAAAAAAACAGTTCAACTTTTTCGTGGATTTTTCGCATTTTGTTTACTTCGTAGTTTCACCGCGATGTTCAACATACAATATTTTTATCAGAAATATATAAATCTGTTTAAAAATTACTTTTAATCATCTAAAATGACGATATTTATTCATTTCAATTACATTTAAAGCCTGTTTTATTTATTTTTCATCTAAATTGCCAACATTGTTTTTCCGTGTATGTTGTACAAGTCGTCTGTTCAACCAAGCGTAACAATGTAACTACATGTATTTACAATCAGCTGTTGTACACATCCCGGAGGCACTGCCACTGTTCACACTATTAAATGTTAATTAGATTGTCTAATTGCCACTGACATGATAATTGGTATAGAGGTTTCGGTATTTAACTACAATCTATTGATTTTTGAAGCGTGGCGGACAACAAATTAAGCGTGGCGCATGCAAATCAAAGGTGGCGGAGAAAAATCCAAGCGTGGCGCACCGCCACGCTAGAATAGGTCATGGTGATCCCTGATGTTAAGAATCGGAAAACGTAATATTACGACATACTTTCGGCATTGTTCTTTCATTTTGCTTTCAAAAAAATATCTGTCTTGTTCCTTCAAACAGCTGTTTTTAATGTTAAAGACGAAAACAGTAGCAAACTTTAATCGACTGTACTCGTTATGTTATTGACAAATATGCAACATGTGACATGAATCTTGCTCTAGTTTTGGAGAATATCACAAATCATTTTTACTACATGTGTTCAACATTTGTTGAAATTCATCTTGTTTGAATATATAGAATTAGAATTTCTTTATTTGTCAATTAAAGACGCCCTAGTAAGGCAGAGAAAATCAATTACAATATATACAAATGATTACAATATAAACATAACTTTAAATATCTAATAAGAGGATTTGTTTTCTAAAAAATTGTTTCCTTTCATTTTTAAATATTTCAAATTTATTCCTCTGAGAAACGCGAATACACAAGTCCATTCTGAATTTGTTTCATATTTCTTTTCGAAAGATAATTTCCACGTAGGGAAAAAAACCAATAACATTTACTTTAAAATCGTTCTCATTACAAGTATTTTAATACAACAGATTGTTGAAATGGTTTAGAATGAGGAAATTAACACTCAGATATATTTGAATATCGTTACCCGTGTCAGAAGATACTCAACCCTTTGCTGTACATTTTGGTTTCAACAAGTAAAGTAGGTATGCAAATTTGTCTTTTTCAAAATAGGATTTTGCCATTTGTGTATTAAATCTTGCTGTTTTTTTTTACCAATTAACACAATGACATTTAAAAATATCTTAGGTTACCCCACATCCAATGAACATTAATGTGTTGCTAATGCTGGGTTTAAAAAATTATTTGATACCTATTTGCTGGTTAGGTAACGTGAAATTTTTGTAAAGGTATACTTCTACTTAAAATATTCGTTTAGTCTACATACTTATTCCGCAAAACTACGTGACAAGATTATTTGCCTTCAGGCAGTATTTTTACCAATATGCCACTTGGTTGATTCGAAAGGAATTTTATGAAAATAAAGATATCAGTTGTCACTAAAATATGAATAAAAAGTATAAATATTACAAAAAGTCGTAATAAACATATCAACTATTTAACATCGAAGCTAAATTTGTTGAGTTTTACCTAAGAACTGGCGACAAGTGCACACACTTCTGTTATTTGCACAACCGGAAGTAAAAGAAAGGTCAGAGGTGATTTAAACAGCTACCCATAAATACAAATAGATAAGAAAAGCACAAAAACGTACCAAATGATATTCATCGTGAAAGTGGTTGTTCAGGTTTTGGACACATTGTTTTTTATATGGCGTGGAAAATTGTATAAAGTTATATAAACTATAAATTAAATATATCAATAATAAACTATTGTCCTTCTGAACTGCTTAATTTAATACCACGGTTACTTAAAATTAGTTTATCCCGGGAGTATATCATAGCTAGCGTGTTATATTAAATTCATGTTATGCCTCGTACTGAATCCAAAAGTAGAAATAGGCATGTCATATACCATTTTTAATTCACCTCAGATAATAGTCCACCCATTAAGCAGCCAACAAAAATTTAATATATGATGATCTGCATTAGGGAGCCACCATTTGTTTTTTGCTTTGTTTTGTTTTGTTTTGTTTTGTTTTTTTTTTGGGGGGGGGGGGGGGTCTATGATCAAATGAATACTATGGTGGTCGGATGTGGCCATTTCACCTTTTTGCGTTTTCGCGTTCTCTCCTTTCACTTTGCAAACGCGAAATCGAGAAATCGGGAAATCAAGAAATCGAGAAAGTTGAATCGAGAAATTGGGAAATCGGGAAATCGGGAAATCGAGAAAGCGAAAACGCGAAATCGAGAAATCAAGAAAGCATCTATGTAAGGTCCTTTATAAATTTTGCTCATTTCGTCTCGATCGGACAACAAAGATGGCCTTGGCCAATTGTTGTTTCTGATTCTGATAAAAAAAATCTTCTCCTCTGAAATCACTTGCCAAAAGGAACGAAACTTCACAGGAAGCATCTGTTGGAGGTTCTTTACAAAGTTTCCTCATTTCGTCCCTATCAGGCAACAAACATGGCAGTCATAAGGCGCTCACCAAGTATCGATACTTTGGTGCCAATCCCTCATTCAAGATTGCATAGGTTAACATAAGACCCTATGGGAAATACATGCAAAAATCTTCGGGAGAACCGCCAAATTTTAGAATATGCTGACCTCTATGTAGAAGGACCTTGATGAAGAAAAGGTTGGTTCCTACAAGGCTTACCACACTTCATAATGATAGGGAGAAGTGACTTCCCTCTGAGGTACATCAATAAAAACGGATTTCATGCCAGGTGATCGATACAGGATCAACCCTCTGAGCATCTAGTTTTGTATAAGAGGAATCATTTTAGCAATATTTTTTAAACAATTGGATCGTATCCGAAGTTCGACATTGAACATATGCAAAATATCGATGAACACGTACAACTAGATATGTACTGTCGGAATCGACAGTGATCCCCGCACCCCCCCCCCCCCCCTTGAAAGTAGTTGGGCCACTTACCTATAGTCACAAAATACCAGTAAAAACTTATTCCCATCCAAAAGTACTATGCAGTCATTCTATAAAGATATTAAATCAATAAACCTAATGAAAAATGAAAAAACCTTAGTTCACAAGCTTTAAACTGACAATTTTTGAAATTTGACCTAAGTGAGCCCCGGGTTTAAAAATCCATATTCTAAACCCTTATTGTGCAACTAAATATAGTGTAGGACAATACTATGTATAAGCAAAATGAATAAACTGTAAAATGAAAGCGAAGTCAAGGTTACAAGCTTAAATTGAAAATTTCAAATATCGACCTCTGTGGACCCCAAGTTTAGAATATTAAAATTCTAAAACCTTATGGCACATCTGCAAATGGTGATTGACAATACTGTATAGAAATAAAATGCATAAATTGAAAAACAAAAGACGAGTTTATGTCACAACATTAAATTGATGGTTTTTCAAAATTCGACCCCTGTGGGCCCCGATTTTAGCTTATCAAAATTCTAAAACCTTATTGCGCATCTGCATATGGTGTATGACAATACTGTATAGAAATAAAATGCATAAATTGAAAAATGAAAGATAAGTTTAGGTCACAAGCTTGAATTCCAAATTTTTCGACGTTCAACCCACGTGGGCCCCTTGTAAAATCAAAATTCTAAAACCTTATTGCGTATCTACAGGTGCTATGTAACCATTCTATACAGAAATTAAATGCCTAAACCAAAAAGTGAAGGAGGATTGATGCCACAAGAAAGTGTGACGGATGGACGAACAGACGGACGGACGGAGACAATCGCTATATATATATCCCGAACTTTCTTCGAAAGTGCGGGGATAATTAAGACTTAAAACATGTTTAAATTTGAAGTAATTCATGGCAAAATCAAAAGGATATATGCATTTTAGTATCCCGTCGGTTTTGCGTCATGACTTCGTTTCGTTGCGTTCTGTTTCGTTTTGTTCTATTTCGTTGCGTTGCTTTTCCTTTTGTTCTTTTTCGTTGCATTGCGTTTCGCCCCATTTGGTGCGTTGCGTTTCGTTTCGCTAAATTTCGTTGCGTTGCATTTCGTTTCGATATTTTTCGTTGCGATTTCGTTTCGCACTTTAGCAATGCCCAGTGTATGAATTTTATGGGGGAAAATGATCTGCAGTGTCAGTGAGTGTCGAGCCTATGAATAGCTAAATGCGAGTACACCCGTCTGTGGTTGGTTATTATTTAATTACAAAATTTGAGAAGCACATTATTTGGTTATTATAAGAGTGCCCTTTGGGATGTAATCAAATCCACTTACTTTGTGTATCAAATATAGATATATGAAATTTTGTAAAAATATATTTTAAAAATATGGTTATTATTAATTCATTCTGATATTTTGGAAAAAAATAACGTCTCTGACGTAATATCCCGGTGAAAACTCTATCATCCTATCATTTTGTTATCTTCAGCATGGGGAATGTCTGTTTAAGAATTATATCATTGATCATGTTGATATCAATTTCAGGGAAAAGAACGTCATTCCTCCTATTTTCTTCCAACAAAACCTTGATCATGTTAATTACATCTACCGTGAATTTTCAACTCATATACATGTACTACTTCACCTCAACCATGTCATCAATCAAATCAAAATCAAATACTTTTATTTAATCAACCATGAGCCCGCAAGGGCATAAATCAGCAACAGCTAGTTTCCAATATATTTAACGCAAAAGAAAGCGAACATTAAACAAAAGAGCATGCATACAGTTCGTGCTTTGCAAACAAACAAACAAATACTTTATTTACCAACCACGGCGCCCAAAACGAGCAGAATAATTACAATCATAATTTTCAAACATACATGTAATATAAAATAAAATAAAGATAGATTGAACAGAGTATAACATGATAAGTTTTGATTTAATTGATTAATACAGCATTATCTCAATGACCGAAAAAGATTCCTTTTAATTTTAACCATAATAAAAACATTGACTTGTCTTGTTGACCTGCACTGATTTTAATACATTAGTCTTTTGTCAATAATGTTTACCAAAAAAAAAACATTTTCAAATAATTCATGTAATTTGTGAAAATTTATAATTATAATTATAATTTGGAAAATGTTTTCAATATTTCGGCCCTGTATACAGAATTTCTTAGTGAATACATATAATACCAGATTCTGCAGTTAACGATTTTTGTCGAAAAACTACAATTAATTCATTAAAGAAAGTATGAATTTATATGATTTAGAATATGGCTTTAATACTTTTGTCCTCCTGTCGCAGATCCAACCTATAAAAAAACTCTACATGAATGTCATGCATACTTTTCGACCTAAGGACGTGTCAAAGGTTTGGCCCTGTTTTTTTCACAAACGTTTGTTTATAAATTAACAATCCAAAGATACTAATATTAGATATAGTAAATTTATACTATGCTGTATACGACGCATTTCAAGGAGTTACCGCTCATCAGCAGCATTAAGACCGAAACATTTGGAAGACCAAAAACCAAACTTGTATTAAACAAGAAGTACTCAACCATAAATACCGAAATAGGAAGCCAAATTTCAGCTAAGGAGATCTACCATGTGCAATACAAGGAATGAACCCTTAGTATTTCTATTATTTTTGAATTTTAAAAACCATGAAAAACTCATCATATAACCCCTCGCCTTGAGCCTCAATCTTAACACGGATATATCCGTCACCGTTGTCAATTCTATACTATGTCATGTATGTCAATTTCTGTTGGTAAACAAATTACAACAATGTCGGTGATTGAACTACAGATTAATGGTACTCAATCAAGCGTGAAAGTTACAGATACATGTCTTTGCATTGAACAAAATGAAGTAGCAAGTAAGTGTTTATGTGTACTAATGAGGGACGCAAAAGGGCGAGTTTTATTTGTATTTAAGTTTTAATCACAAAATAAATTTCCACTTCCACGGACTGCTTGTGCCCTTGTGCACGTTTCATAATCGTCCGGTCTTCAGTGACCCCAGGTCATTCCGACAATAATCATGACGTCACCAAATGTGCGAAAGAGATGAAAATAGCTGCGCATGAAATTTTTTTTACTTTCACTTTGTCAATGAAAATTTGTGACAAGTCACACGATATCGTGATGACATTTTGAACTGAAGAGTATCATAACTGAAGTATTTTAGACTTGAGAGTATAGACTAATTAAAAAAATAGATATACTACTGATTTAATTGTTGTTGACTTTGGGGGGAGGGGAGGGGAGGATACTTCAATAATGAATTGATAGAGCATGACCTTGGGATTTTCAGATTTTGTTAGCCATCCATCTTCATATATTTTTTAAAATGTGAAATTAAAATGTTTCTTTTTCACAATTGGAGTGGTTTTGTATGGTAAGTAAAAAAAGAAGGAATATCAAAATAAAAATCATCAAAGTGTCAAAAGACAACACGAAGCAAATTATAGGGGATGGCCTCAGGTCATAGGATATAAAACTACAGGAAAACAAGTTATATATAAAGGGTATGACCTCAGGTCATAGGGAATAACACAACAAGAAGTCAAGTTATATATATGAAGGCAATGACTTCAGGTCCGGGGGGTGGTGGAGGCACTTACTCATGTTACTATATACGAGGTGCTAGATATGTTCTGACAAAAGGGGCCGGGTTTTTTTCGCAAAACGACTGTAAAGTGTGACACAGTCGAGTGCAACATCCAGAACTATATAAGTTATAGATATATATATATATATGGGACATTTTAATGGAAGAAGAAACTGTGCATTTCAACTGAGATGAAAACTACAACTCCGATATTTAATTAGGACAAGAATTTACACAAAGTTTGAACATTTGAACTTGTTATATGGACAAACAATATTTAGTTATTATTGGAATAATTTATCTAATACTGAAGTGAATTAAGATGTTATCAGACCATATAGGAAATTGAATTTCGGACAATTTGTCATTAAATATTTTAGAAAGCGGACTGCAGAAACTATAATTGTAATAGTCAAATTATAAACAAATTATATTGTTCAATTACTTATTGAAAATATAGGAGAAGTCTACTACGGCAGATGTTTGGGAATATTTGTGACGCCGTAGTGGACATTTTCTATCATTATATATAATTATGGTCGGAAAATTGTTGAGCTACAAGTTGTAATAAAAGCTTCAACATTTTTCCCAACCGGGAGAGAGACACAAACACACGCATTTGGTCAAGAAGTCATTTTTGCTGTTCTCTAATAAATTGTTGAACCGGAGATTGGTTTTACTAGTGCCACCAGATCCATCCACTATACGACTGGCCCGTGGGGTGACACGTAGTAATTGGTGCCGTGACGACCAGGATCTGAATCGTTGTAAACTCGTCGGGAAAGGTAAGACGTTTTCTTGTTTTTCAAAGATTACAAATGGCCACTCCGGAACAAATTCAGCAACTTCTTATAGAACAGCAAAGGCATAATGATCACGTAACTGGTCAATTAACAGGTTTAACATCTGCAATATATACTCAAAGTGTGTCACAAATTGTACCTAATTTCGAAGGAGAGCCTCATAAATTTAAAGACTGGGTAAAAAATATAGAAAAATATGCTACGTTAACTAGAGTAGGAGATAGAGATATTCCGCGTATAGCTTATCAGTCGTGTTCTGGACCTGTAGGTGATTTCATTCGTCGATATTTAAACGATAAGGAAGCTACACGTGACGAACCAAGTTGGCTAGAATTAAAACCTAGTTTGACTTCCCGCTTCGCAGAGATTAATGATCAACATCAAGCTTTTGCGGTATTACGCAAGACAAAACAAAAGCCTAACGAAAACGTTCAGATATTCGCCGAACGTTTATTAAACATCGCGGAGGATGCATATCCTCAAGCAGGGGACCGCCCCATCGTCGACAACAAATTAAAATTATACATGTCACAATGATAATAATTAACAAAATAGCACTGACATATGACGTAACTGATCTTATTAACATAGGTTCCATCTGCGGATTAATCTCACTTAGTTCATCAATGAGGGTACCCAGGGGAATCTGTTTTATTTCCTTTAACTTAGACGGCAATTTTATATTGTCAAAATTTGGAAATGTTTTATAAAATGGTTCCCATAAATTTTTACTTATAAAATGATAATTCTTTAAGAAATCTCTTAGATAATTATTTAGCTCATATTTACTTTCTTGATGATAGAAAGATGTTAAATGCATGTGACCTCCAAAAGCGGAACAAGTCATTTTTAACGTTAATATATCTATAGGGGGAGGAATTAATACCGAACTATTGTCTCCTAATTTAATATTAGAATCTCCACAAACAATGTTAAATTGAATTGGGTTTAAAGCAGCAATTGCCCATCGACCGTCTGATAAATATTGCGCGTTCGGCAAAATAACATTCGTATTTATTACTATTTTACATACTCTGCGTAATTCAGTTACTTCGCCCATAAATAGTTTAATAACACATAATGGACTTGAATCAATAGGATAAATGGGACTTTTAATTTCACAATAATCACGCGATTCCGTAGCACATTTCTCAGCGTTTTCAGAAGTTAAAATAATATATTCTGTTTTTCTCTTATTTACCGCTAGGTTATTTGTCTCCAGATTATACTGAGCCAACAGACTCGCTCCTTGTGACTTATTTATATTCATAGGAGCTACTGCTAAATTAATAATAGTGTAAAGTTCAAACTGCCCGAATGAATCTAATAGTGGTATAGAGATAACTACAATAAGTTTATCGTTTTCTATTAGAGTCGCACAAGTCAGTGTCTTGTAAAGATTCCATAAATTCTTTATAGGATCAACCGGAAGTTGAAACTGACTTGTTAATTTTGATTTCACATCAAGTAATAAATTTCTTAGATCTGTTGGTCTAATTACTGAAGGAGACAAATGTCCTAGTGACAGCATGTTTAGTTGGAGCTTAAGATGCTGTAAATAATCCCTAGCTATCCCAATGAGTTCGTGTAAATCACTTAAAGATCTATCGAATTTTGCATAAAGTCTAACAAAGTTATCAAGATCTTGAACATCGTTCGCTAGTGTCATACTGAAATTTTTGATTTCACTGAAACTATCTATTAAGTGATTTACACTATTCCTATTTTCCGATATTTGACCTTGAGATAATTTCATAACCGAAATACTTTCCGAAAGTACATGAGTTATCTGTTTTTGATTTTTCGCCAACGTATTTATGTTCCTTTGGATTGATTCCACATCGGATTCGCTTAACGTACCAAAAAGAAAAGACAACGCCTTACCGACAATAGGAATGAGGGAACGCCTACTTCTATCATTCGGTCGCACCACGTGAAGAGATTTAATATCCCGTAATTCTGTTAGAAGGAAAGTCTGAGTTTGGTTTAAATTTTCTATTTCATGCTTTAATATGCTAATCGTATTTTCAAATCGTAAATATTTTCCTGGATCTTGTCTTTCCTGTTGCCAATATCTTAGTAATTCTTCTGAAACACCCCTAGCAGTTTCAGTCAAATGTTCGTTAAGTTTAACAATTAAAGATTGATAGGGCGACAAATCTATTTCAAATGCAACCAACCACCTCGAACGAGTTGTGGTTATATCTTTAATTTTCTCAAAAATTACATTTTCTCTAATAAAAGACGCCTGAACTGAGATTACCAAGAGTGCCAATAGAAGAATTTTAATTTCCATATTTTCTTGTTTTCTGAAAACCAAGACAGATATTTAAATAAAATCATAACTGGGTTTCCAACAACCACGAGCTACAAGTCTTTTAAAAACAACATAATTCTTAAGATAGCCCTCCTTAAACTGTATTCCTAACTGTCGAGCAAAGATACACTTCACCATTTCAATATATCTCGTCTTTGTTAAAACATAAAGAAATTGAACATAATTAATAGCGTTATTCGGTCTTATCTGATCACATGGCACGAACCTCTCGATAAAGTTCTCGAAAACTTCAAGGACATTACAAAGTTTTACAAAAGGTACGTGATAAGCAGAGTTAATGGGCTTAGACTGTGAGATGCTTTTTATAATCTCCTGGAAATCTTCCAATGTACAACAATTTTCAACTGGAACTATGTTCCATTTTACTGTTGTCCATTCTCGTTTAAGTCTAGCCGAATTTTCATAAAGTGTTTCAGGAGCTTTAATTGCCCATTCCTCCCACTGTAAATAAACAGCAGGGGGATCTGTATCATACGAAGGATCAGGGATGTCCAAGAGTTCAATAAATTCTTCATGTTCTTTTTCCATCTGCAAGAACATAAGAATATATTTTACTTAAGATGTCAATTGTCCGATTAGTTGGAACATGCGGCCAAGACTGCTCTAGCAAGCAACATGTTCAAGCTGTCGACCTTTTTTGATTTATGCTTTTTGTCCGTTTTATAAACCTGATCGACCATCATCTCGCGTTCACTGTCGTTATCAGTGGAGTTTTCGCTATTTGACATCTCCATGTCATCATTATCGCGAGACAGAGTTTGCTTTTCGAGACGTTTCTTACCTCTTAATCTCTTCTTGAGTTCCATGAGGGGAATGTCATCTTCCGATGACCAATCCTCTCTTTCGTTTCTCGCCCATTTAGCCATCTTGGCTCTAGGCATCTCTGCACCAGAGGACTCAATTTCGGATTCCGAATCTTCTTCGGATTCTTCCGGTGGTGCTACATAAACAGACTTTCTTAATGGTCTACCCACCTGATCTTTCGGTATTTCCCAATTATCTATATTAGCCGGTCTTAAGTGTCTAGCATGTGCCTTGGTAGACTTACCCGTTAGTTGGTTCTTGACTCTAAAACTTACAGGGGATGTTTTTTCTATGATTTTATAATACGGACTCCATCTATTATCTAACTTGGATGTTCTCCTGTGATTCTTGAGATATACTGGGGTACCTACATTAAGTTCTACTTCCTTACTGTTCTTATCAGCATACTTACTTTGCCTTTTCTTAGCTTGTTTTAGATTTCGATACACTGATGAACTAAGTGAGATTAATCCGCAGATGGAACCTATGTTAATAAGATCAGTTCAGGCGGGCGCCATTTTGTTTCAACCATTCACGCCCTAAAATCATGTTCCTATTGATACCTTCCACTATATAAAATTTATGAGTCAAAGTAAGATTTCCCATTTTAAAAATAATATTAGCACAACCCTCTATTTTAAGCGCGTCTCCACTGACAGATTTGATACATGGTCGATCGCGAATTAATTTTGGTTTATCTTTTATATTTTGCCAAATTCTTTTATGAATTAAAGAGATATCTGCTCCCGTGTCTACAAGAGCACGGAGTCTTTGATTCCCAATTTTTACAATACAAGAGTTTGGATTCCCAGCCAAAGAAATGGTATAAATTGGAAAAGGGGATTTCTTTGAATGGCTCTCTCCGGCATTGTTACGTCGGAGAGAGCTATTTAGTTTCCCTGACGGTCGTTTTGAGCTGTACGAGTACCATTTCGGCACTCTCTACTAATATGGCCAACCTGGCCACAGTTCCAACACACCAACTCTCCCCGGGAAAATTGTGATGCCCTATTTCTCCCTAATCCCTGTCCCTGTGGACTATTTCTATTTCTTGGACTCCCAAATCCTTGTGGACTAGTTATCTCGTTTATTAGTCTTACTCTACAGTCTTTAGCCCAATGACCCGGCTTTTTACACCTCACGCAACGCCTTGGTCGAAAATGATCAATTTCCATGGGTGTTTCTTTCTGTTCAGGGACATTAAAATTTACTCTGGTTTTTGAAGACACAAACCTTTTGGGTTCCTCTTGTCTTAATGCAAATCGTTTTCGGATATTTTGTTCCCTCATTGCTAATTTCACCGCGTCATTGAACGTACGCGGTTCTTCTCTTAAAACTTTCATTTTCAAATAGTCATAGTAGAGTCCGTCTAAGAACACGTTTATCATTTGTTGTTCGACGATGGGGCGGTCCCCTGCTTGAGGATATGCATCCTCCGCGATGTTTAATAAACGTTCGGCGAATATCTGAACGTTTTCGTTAGGCTTTTGTTTTGTCTTGCGTAATACCGCAAAAGCTTGATGTTGATCATTAATCTCTGCGAAGCGGGAAGTCAAACTAGGTTTTAATTCTAGCCAACTTGGTTCGTCACGTGTAGCTTCCTTATCGTTTAAATATCGACGAATGAAATCACCTACAGGACCAGAACACGACTGATAAGCTATACCGGGAATATCTCTATCTCCTCCTCTAGTTAACGTAGCATATTTTTCTATATTTTTTACCCAGTCTTTAAATTTATGAGGCTCTCCTTCGAAATTAGGTACAATTTGTGACACACTTTGAGTATATATTGCAGATGTTAAACCTGTTAATTGACCAGTTACGTGATCATTATGTCAGTGCTATTTTGTTAATTATTATCATTTTGACATGTATAATTTTAATTTGTTGTCGAAAACGAATCTTTAATTGTATCAAAATTATTAGAAATAATTCAAAAGGGGTGGCCAAGAGTGATAATAGAGAACAAGAAGCGACCCTGCCGGGATCGGCGAGTCGACATGGTGGAATGGTGGAAATGGTAGAGATGGTACCGGTTAAGCCGGATGACGATGTAACCGTCCCCAGAGATGAGCTCGATGTATATGGAGTAACTTAACAATATTTAGTGAACTGTACATTTAGTAATCTCGTAAAAGGAACTGTTGTAAATAGACATACCTATATGAGCTACGTTGATAGAACCTGAAGTTGTGCTTATAAATCGCCAATGTGAACTATACTGTAAACCAGAAAGAACAGTAAAAGCTATCGATGATATCTTTTAATTGTTAGGGGGCGAGTGTGACACAGTCGAGTGCAACATCCAGAACTATATAAGTTATAGATATATATATATATATATATATATATATATATATGGGACATTTTAATGGAAGAAGAAACTGTGCATTTCAACTGAGATGAAAACTACAACTCCGATATTTAATTAGGACAAGAATTTACACAAAGTTTGAACATTTGAACTTGTTATATGGACAAACAATATTTAGTTATTATTGGAATAATTTATCTAATACTGAAGTGAATTAAGATGTTATCAGACCATATAGGAAATTGAATTTCGGACAATTTGTCATTAAATATTTTAGAAAGCGGACTGCAGAAACTATAATTGTAATAGTCAAATTATAAACAAATTATATTGTTCAATTACTTATTGAAAATATAGGAGAAGTCTACTACGGCAGATGTTTGGGAATATTTGTGACGCCGTAGTGGACATTTTCTATCATTATATATAATTATGGTCGGAAAATTGTTGAGCTACAAGTTGTAATAAAAGCTTCAACATTTTTCCCAACCGGGAGAGAGACACAAACACACGCATTTGGTCAAGAAGTCATTTTTGCTGTTCTCTAATAAATTGTTGAACCGGAGATTGGTTTTACTAGTGCCACCAGATCCATCCACTATACGACTGGCCCGTGGGGTGACAAAAGGAGTATACTTTTTTTCTCTTTTCTACAAAGGGGCAGTATCTGACTATCTGGAATGGGGTTATATGTCAAGAACATCTGGAACGGGGTTATAATTTGAAGGAAACAGAATTTCAGTTACAATCACATTTAAAAAAGAAACTTACACGGGGAAAACAAACATAAGACAAGTAGTCGAAGCCAAATCTGGATGTCAATGTTCTACATTTGGATTGCTGGTTAAAAGGGGGTATTATGTTAGACACAGATTGTCTGTAATGGGATATGTAAAATGTCAAATTTTTTCTTGAAAGGGGTTGGGGTTCAAATTTGCTGGAAGAATCCACCTGTCAAATTTTTGACAAGGTGCTCCCCAATTCCCCCCCCCCCCCCCCGGCTTCAGGTCATATGGTATAACACAACAAGAAGTCAAGTTATATATGAAGGGAATGACCTCAGGTCATAGGGTATAAAATTAATATTACAAGACAAGTAATATATATAACATAGTCATTGTCGGAAAATATAAAATTTATTTGGGCGTGCTTTAGAAACATAGGAGAAGGCGAGCTTAGGTAGCAACCATTTAATTTTTAAGAGGACTGGGACAAGGAAGGAATTTGAAAAAGGCAGGCCCGATATAGTAATAGTGGAATGGAATCAATTGATGGTATATTCTTTGAAAAAAAAGAAGTTACGCGCTCTCGCGTGCGAAAAAAGGCAGGCTCATGTATGCCGAGAAAAAAATTCTAGGATACAAGATCATTTCCATGCCCATTTTCCCCATTTAAATCAAACGTTGATACGGTTACTCCCTTAATATGTAAGAGGGAAAGTTTAAATGCAATTAACTATAATTATGCATTTATTGAATACATAAATATATACACCATATGATTGTACACGTTGATGTGTAAATCCTTAATGCATTTATTTGAATTGTTTTATATTTTCAATACCGGGGACTGTTCCTACTTACAGTTATTCTGAAGTATTGTTAGTTTTGGTTTTTTCTCTAGTTTCACTATTAAAATTGTTCCTTACCGCGTTCTTTATGTCTAACTATCCCATATTTACGCAACATGTTTTGTGTGAATATCTGTATTGTGTACAACACGCTACCAGAAATATCTATATTCTTCTACTAAGGCCAAAAAAATTACTCTGTCTCCGCTAACCCTATCTACCATAATTGTTGTGCCTACGCTTTAGGTTTCCCTTTTTTACTAATTTTGAACAAGCAATTTTCTGCTCTTGGTCGGGTTGTTGTCTCTTTGACACATTCCCCTTTTCCATTCTCAAATCTACTATTAAAGTGATAATATGTCTCTTATATAAACCAGGCAAACCAATTTGAAAACAAAAACAATAGTTATAGAATGTTAGCGGAAACACAGGTATTTATTTCTTGGCCTGATCCCAGGTGTGCAACCCGGCAGACGTTCGTTCGCTAGAGTGAGTTTCGAACTTCAGACGCTGTTTGGAGCTTGGGCCTAAAGCTTATTGCATGTGTGACCTACTGAAGACAGAATAAATGGTACAGATATTGGTCATGTTGGTTATAATAGAAATAGTGTTTATAATAAGGCTTTTGTAGGAATGTCTGTTAGATGGAACAAATGTAAGCATTGGCATAACTGCCCAAGTTTGATCTGACAAATTCAGCTTTAACAGACCCCCTTCGTTGTTACTGCAAATAAACACATTTTGATATAAAAAAAAATATTACCAAAGTATGCGCTTGATTGTTGTGAGCAAGACCTGATAGATAATACGCTCAGGGTAAAATGTCGACTGAAATATGGAAAGCCGTGGTAAAATCTCCAACAAACCACGGGCGTCCATGAACTATTTCATAATTCTTATATTCAGTATTAATATTAATAATATTCTACTTTGAATGGAACGTTTAAATTAAATATGCATTTCGATATTCAGAGCCATCTTGTATTGGTAACTCTAATTTCCCTGTAAAACTGGTGTGATTATATGGGTCATTTTCAAAAGAAAAGTCGAATTTCCTGTCCACCTATGTTAATAAAATATTCAGACACAATGGCATTATTTTTTTTGCTTAACCAAAACATTTTTTTCGAATCGGCACATCTAGAATGAGAACGTTTTCTCCTTGCAATCCAAAATAAATTGATTTTGAAGCTCAATATCGAGCAATTTACGAGTGTCCGGGTTGGGCATGTTGAGAGAACCATGTTTGCACTTTATTTTTCGATAATTTTTTTGTATGTTTTCAAATGGGCAAAATTATGTTTTTGAATCTAATTTAATTGAATTTTAACAAGAAATTAAAGTCTTGAAGATATTTATATATCTGTTCATAAAAAGTAAAATTATTCTGGCGTCTATGAAATGCATGTCGGTCCTGTTACCGGTGCAAAATTTGCAGAGCAATAATTTTTGTCTGCAAATACGGTGAAATCAAAAGTACACAAGTTTTCCAAATTAGAACCAAAACAATAGAACGTTAGAAGAAACGAAAGCAAACTTATAACCAGAAAAGTAAGTCAAACTGATAGCGCACCCGTTTAAAATGTCTATCATGTTACCAACAAATGTATACATTACCACTCCCATACGTTCTTAAAAGGGTCACTAACTGTTTGGAAACAAACAACGCTAACTAAAAGAACCATACACCGCTGTAAGGGGAGCTGTTATTTCGCAATAGAATCAATAAACATATAATTTTTTCCGTCCTTTTACTGTCTATCCTGTTACCTTGAATACAGTTACAGTATAGACAGATTAAGTATCAGAATAAACAATTATGTATCTGTAGACCTTATGAAATACTTGAAAATGACATGAAACATTTGATATATAAGTAACACTATCGTGTTGGTAGACTCTGGAGGTTGCGGTGCATTTTAAATATTTGATTTTATCAGTATACAGGTACCCAGCTGATCAAAATAGTTTTCAATAACTGACTAAGAAATATATTGCATGTTATATTGTTAATGAGATATACAGCAAGCTAAGAAACGGAAAGTTAAATATAAGAGAAAGAGGTCTCGTTGCTTTTGTGATTTCATTTTTAGTCCAGCACTGGTAGTTTTGATAAAAACTAGCCGTGCTGGAGTATTGTTGACACGACGATCTATTGAGACAAAGTACCCCCAATCTGCAAATAGTTCCTATGAACTCAATACAATTTTAAATCAAGGTACAATGCATATGGTTGCATGCAGTTATTCACTGAATAATAACATATATAGAAAGATAACTCTATCGAATAACAAATGGGTGACTGTTTTGGGTCGATCAAAATTTAGCGTATGAATATGAAAAGATACAGAAGTGAGAAAGCGAGGGAAATTCAATTTAATTTACAACCAGGATTGTCCGTAATATTGTTACCGACTGGTGAAAGTCGGTAATTTTAATATTTTCAGTAAGTTAATTACGTTCAGTCCTCATCGAGTGTTAATTTCGTCCTTAATGAGAACGATTTTTTTTCTACCTGGAAGTTATCTTTCGAAAAGAAATACGAAACAAGTTCGGAATGGACTTGTATATTCACGTTTATCAGAGGAATAAATTTGAAATATTTAAATGAAATGATTTTTTTTAGAAAACAAATCCTCTTATTAGATATTAAAAGGTTATGGCTATATATATTCTAACAAGACGAATGTCAACAAGCGTTGAACACGAGTAGTAAAAATGATCTGTGAGATGCTCCAAAGCTGGAGCAAGATCCGGGTCACGTGTTGCGAATTTGTCAACAGGATGGCGGGTTGATTCAGGAACTGTATATGGTAGTATTATATGATCCCTGGTTGATTAGAGCTTGCTGCCGTTTTCGACTTTGACATTAAAACAGCTATTTGAAAGAACAAGAAAGATAATTTTTTTAAAGTAAAATAAAATAACGATGCCCAAAGTATGACGTATTTGTTATGTTTTCCCATTCTTAACATGCATACGCCAGGTCGATCTTTGGCCAAAATTGTTGGGTCAAAAATGAGGACGGAACGAACAGATTCTATTTTTTTGGACGATTTTCCAATTGTACCAAACATTGTTCTGTTTTGATGTAAAAATAAAATTAAGATGACTATGGGTACGTATTGTAAAAAGAAGTCATAATTAGTGCTTGCGCTTTTATTATTAAGTCTCCCAATTTAAAAGAAGTGCAAATTGACGATCAGCTGTCATATTTAGAAGGAGGGCTTTATCTACCCTCTCAAACCCCTTAACATTCAATTAACTATGCAATGGTTGAGATCTCAACACTAAACGTATTTTGTTTCTCCTTATTACAAGACGCACATTCAATGGTGTATGAGGGGTACCTAGGATTTGTCTTTATATATACTGAACCGCAAAAGAAACGTCGCTTTTTCAAAATGTTAGCAAAATTCAAAATAAATATTAATTAATGATTTTTATATAATCAGTATTACGATTACATTACCAGGTAAGATTAAATTACCTGTGAATTAAATTTTCGGTTGAATAATTTTCAGTTGATATCGTAGAGCGACCGTACCTAAAACCGCTCGTGGGACACACTTGGCGGTAATTTTTCTTAAATCTTAAATGTTCGTGAAATTCATGCTCCTTTATGGGTATAAAAGGCCGGAGAAAATTAAAGAGTGTTAGTATCAGTGTTGACACAGAAGCTATGCCACGTCTGACTCCACAACAGAGAGAACAGGCCATTGGTCGATTGGATGCTGGGCAATCTGGCAGAGTTATTGCCAACGACTTCAACTGTGCTGTTCGAACAATTGAACGTCTACGGACACGGTACAATGCAACAAACAGCACAAATGCCGGTCAACGGAGTGGTAGACCCCAAGTCACTACCCCTAGACAGAATAGAGGCATTGTTCGTCACCATTTGATGAATCGGTTCACCCCAGCTGCCGAAACTGCCAGAAACACTGTTGGAACCCATGGATGACCCATAAGGGATGATACGGTTCGCCGGCGATTAGCTGCTAGAAACATGAGATGTCGCCGTCCAGCAAGAGGACCTATTCTTACTCCTCGACATCGTCAAGCTCGTCTTCATTGGGCCACTCAGCGACAGAATTGGCGAAATCGACAATGGCGTAACATCATCTTCTCTGACGAAAGCCGTTACTGCATTTCAACAGCCGATGGCAGAACCAGAGTGTGGAGAAGACGCGGGGAACGTTACGAAGACAGCTGCATTCTGGAAACAGACGCGTGGGGAGGACCTAGCATCATGGTATGGGGTGGAATCGGCCTTAACGTTAAACTTGGTCCAGTCATCTTTCAGAACCTTGGCCCAGGCAGAGGAAATGGCGTAACAGCTGCCCGTTACATCGACCAAGTCTTGACACCCCATGTTCAGCCCCATTTCGCACGTCATCAAAACAAGACTTTCCAACAGGACAATGCACGTGCGCATACCGCAAGAGCCACAAGAGACTTCCTACAACAGAATAACATTAATGTTATGGATTGGCCGGCTTTGAGTCCAGATTTAAACCCTATTGAACATTTATGGGACGAAGTTCAAAGACGGTTGAATAATGAGCAGCCAAGTCCGACAACTGCAGCTGAACTTTCACAAGCGTTTCAGAGAGTATGGGCACGTATTCCGATGGCGTTTATTAATCGGCTCATCAACTCCATGTACCGAAGATGTGCCGCAGTAATTGGTGCCGGTGGAGGACATACACGTTATTAACGGACGTGGGAGCACAGCATTGAAAACATGTGACGTTGCGACAATTGTGACGTTTTTGTGAACATTGTAACCAAAAGACTGTAAATCATTCATTAAATTTTGTAAAAATTAATTTAAAATATATAAATGTCACTTTGAAATAAATGTATGTGAACATGTCATTTTGTGCGACGTTTCTTTTGCGGTTCAGTATATTTGAAAACATCGAGATTCCCACTCTATATTTATATCTGAATTTTGAGTATCCTTTAATTTTTAAATTTTAGTTTCAGTACTTTTAGTGTCTTCTTAAAGTTATGCAAAATGGTAGAGAATTTTTTTTATAAAGGACCCAGTGAACAATTATACATCTGTTTGTAGTAATTCAAAATCAATTGCTAATAAGTATGTCTGACATAATTCTTTACATCCATTTTTTTTTAATTCGCGAAAAAAAATGATTCCTCCTATTAAAGGACAAATAAACTAAATAATAATGCCTGTTACAGTGGGATGTTAGCATCAGTGCTGGACAAAAGCTCTTAGTGCTATGTTTTATTAAATAGTAATGGCAAGTTCTAGTCGCGGAAAGGGGGGAGGGGAACACTAGTGCTATATTACTTAACAGGTGTGCGGCCAGCATTTTCGAATCCCACAATATATTTTACCTAATCATATATAATCCACTCTTTCCCTGACCCTTTAATATATTTTTTAATAAAAATTGTCAATCAGAACTAAATATTTTTTCATGCAGAGGGAAAAATAAAGCATTTAATTTAATTAAACCGGAAATATGACATTATCATATGCATGAATATTTTTTTAAATGGTATACCTTTTCCTATATTTAAAATGAGGAAACATTGACCCTTATGGGCAGCTCATATGTACACTATAGGCAGTTACCCCCTCCGTTCTCCTCCCATTTTAAGGTTACCGTATCAGCTCATCTTGATACGATAAATTATAGTTAAAACTTATTGTATTGTCAAATTTGTTACAAGTTATGCAACTTACAATAAATTCTACAAATGTATAGAATTTACTCGTAGACTGTTTTTACTTAAACATACTTCATTTTTCTAGCAGAAATTCCTTTCGAAGATGTAATTGGTTTTGACAAAGCACCAACGGAACATGATGGAAGCATAAGTACCAAAATGTTTTACATTCAGTCCAAGGGAAAGGATGGTGAACTAGCAAAGATAGTTTCAGATATTTCAGGAGCTAATGTAGACGTAACATGTTTGTATTCAAGCGTTGTAGACAGACTTCAAAAAGGTACCATAAAGTATTAAGAATATTTTAGCATGTTAAGTATTTAAATTCTGATCGGTAATGTGAATATTATGTACCTTTTATTTAATCTGAAGGGAAAATTTACCACAACATTTTTAACGGCGATGATAAAAGAATTTTAAAAAGACAGGCTTCTAATTTAGGGGAAAAACTGATCACCGAAACTCAATTTTGAAAAATATAGGTGCGCTTGCCTACAGAAGAATAATTTAGATTCACGGATGTTGCGGGGAAAATGTAAAGTTGTTTATCAGTAAGTCAAAAGCTATATATGCATACTGGGATGCATTAATTTAGGTTCTAATTAAAATGCAACTACTTATTATATATATTAAACATTAATGTATTATTGGCTTCAATACGACTAAAACTGTCCTTTCAATACAGAATCACTAACTCGGCCAATATTGGAAAACCCGGCCAATACATATCTGATTTGTGTATTGGCCGACTTGCACCCGGCCAATATTCGGTGAGTCGATTTTATCTAGATTTTAGTTTGAATACAAGTAGTAGGGAGTGTGGTGTCTTATGCACCCTAAAAACCTAAGGTCTAAGTTTCCAACATGGCGACCGGATTAAGTTGTCAGAACGACTTGAGTTGTGGGAAAGAATTAAGTTGTCGGAGAAGGATTGGCCTCATGCCAATACAGCAAGCCTCGTACCAATAACAAGGCCAATATATAAAAACAACCATTTAATAATATCATAATATATATTAAACCAATAACGTCCCCAGGAGGGAGTTATAAATATAATATCAACATACGATCCATGATCTCAGAAACTGCTGAATAGGAGATCAATTACTATATATATAAAATTTTACTTAACAGTTGAAGGAAGACCAAAAAGAGTGGTAGTATTTATAAACCCAATCACAGGCTATGCGAACTCACAATCCATCTTCGAAAGTGATGTTGAACCTATTTTCAAACTGGCAGGCATCAAATACGATGTGATAAGTGAGTAACACCACAGACTTCTATAGGGAATGAATTTAGATGGTTGCACCCCCACTATGCCCCTTTTTCTCTCTGCTGTGTCAGTCGACTAAGTTTTTGCTATACTATTGTGATATTTGTTTTATTTCGTTCATAAAATGAAGGAAATGAAAATATTATATCGGGGTGTAGCAAAGAAAAATGGAGAGGCAGAGGTAAAAAGGGGGTAGCACAGACTAAATCTATCCTCGGGTGTCTTTGAGAAACGCTCTTTTCTGACATTTAGTTAAAAGAACGTCATGTTACATTAAATATAGACAATGATAGATGAGGAGTATATTATATTACCCCTTACAAGAAAAGTATACTAAAATCCGGTCATTTTCATTTCCAGTAATGGAAGAGTGCTGGCCTCAGATACAGAGTGGGAGATCGTAGGTTCGATCGTCGACTGGTTCAAACCAGCTCAGAGACATTAAAATTTGGTATTTAGCACGCTGCATTAACACATGATTAAGCAGTAATTTAAGAAAAAAAGGTTGATCGACGGAATTTAAATGTATCCAACTGGTGGGAAAACATATCTTCCTGCTGACTCTGAACTTGTGAGTTACCTAGTTAAAAAACCGGACCAGCGTGTCGGTCTTCTAAAAAGCAATGTTTATAGTCTATAAGAACAACATAGTCTCATTTGATTATGTTGCCATGTTATGTTAAACAATCAATCAATAATTATTTGGTTTATTTTATTTGGGTTTTACGATATACTAGTATTCAGGTTTTTATTGGCAGAGGACGCGGAGAGAGACCGAGTCCTTTGGCTGATAACGTTTCTTTTAAGTCGAACACACCTCGAGTTAAAAAAAAACTTAGATACGAATGCACCACCATGTTGTTGACAGTTTAGTGATTTTTAACAGTTACGAGCGCATGGCCATGAATGTCCCTATTATAAACATCGAAACTGGTGTAGATTCATCATCATTCTGCCTTCTCAGCTTACTTTATCGACACACCGGTCTGCATAATTTTCGTAAATCAATCAAAGAATAAGTGCAAAGCTTCATATTGATATAAATAATGCCCTGTTTCTAGTTTCGGAAAAACCAGACCACGCAAAGGAGCTTGCTGCTAGTTTCGACTTCAGTCCTTTTGATGCGTAAGTTGAAAATTTAGCATTTAACTTCCAAATCAAGGCAATTTGATAATGTCATCTATGTTATTTATACCGTTTACCCTTTTACTAACTTGATATTTTTCTTATTTTTTAAAATTGGATTTTATTGTTGTATTGCATTGTGGTGTTATTTGAAACACAAATTTTCTGATTAATAACACTATTTGCACTTAAATACTTTGAACTAATTGCACTTAAATACTTTGAACTAATTGCACTTAAATGCATTGAATAGCAGTAGACTTTCATGAATCTTCTCTTCTGATAAATGGACGAATTTCTATAGATATCCATACTTGTTGCGTTTAAAAAGACGATTTCCCCTTTGGCATCGAAAAAAAATATATGGTAAATAATAAGTCAGATAGGGATAATAAACAAATAAACAATATGAATTATATTTTGCGGCGTAAAATATTTATTTTATCTTCTCATCTTCAAAAGGAAAAATGCATCTACATTATTTTTTCCTGCAAACTTTCAACTCTCATTTTTCCAAATCATTTAAATAATGGACTTCGATGTTAACCTGTTGTTGTGTCCATACCAAATGTAATACAGTGTACCTTCTCTTTCACTTCGATCAAAAGGTTAGTGATTTTGGGTGGAGATGGCACAATTAATGAACTGGTCAATGGACTGATTAAGCGTAAACAAAAAGCTTTTGATTTGGATACGGATGATCCAGAAATTGTTCTTAAGCCTGTTGACATCCCTGTTGCAGTCATACCTACAGGTAAATATACATATAGTTTATTATTATGATAGTAATTCAAAGAATACAAAAGAAACAAAACAGGGTCTGATATCATTTGATTTGTTATAGTTTCGTGCCTCTTTCATATCTTTACGAGAAATTTTTATTTGTGCGGGAAGAAAAAATACCAGGAGTTAACTATCTTTGGCAGCAACACTGTCAGAAGACATAATCCCAATAGTAAACTATCTTTGGCAGCAATCCGTCAGAAGACATGATACCAGGAGTAAACTATCTTCGGCAGCAACACTGTCGGAAGACATAATCCCAATATTAAACTATCTTCGGCAGCAATTCTGTCAGAAGATATAATACCAAGAGTAAACTATCTTTTGTAGCAACTCAACTCTGTCAGAAGACATAATACCAGTAGTAAACTACCTTCGGCAGCAATTCTGTCAGAAGACACAATACCAAGAGTAAACTATCTTTGGTAGCAACACAGCTGGAAGACATAATACCAGGAGTAAACGGTCTTTGGCAGCAACTCTGTCAGACATAATCTATCTTTCGCAGCAATTCTTTCATAAGACATAATACCAAGAGTAAATAAAATAACAATCCAAAGATACTAATATTAGATACAGTTAATTTATACTATACTATCTATGGCAGCAATTCTGTCAAAAGACACAATTCCAGGAGTAAACTCTCGTCGGCAGCAACTCTGTCATAAGACATAATACCAGGAGTAAACTATCTTTGGCAGCAACTCTGCCGAAATACATAATACAAGTACCAGGAGTAAACTATTTAATTGCAAACTGACAATTATTGGCCATAAATATCAAATACAGAAGTAAATGGTATACCCACTAAATAAGAGCAATAACACAGCATTTAAATACTACAAATATATTAATAATAGTGACCCAGCTAGAATTAGACCAAGACAGTAAAACATCTTAAGCACTATCAATTACAATTTAAGGTAGATTATACCTAATACACTGAGCATCTTTTTCTGGCATCTTGCAAATTTCTATGTAAATAAATATTTCCAACGAGCAACTAATATTTGATATAATGTAAAATATATATCTTAAGATTATTTGAATAAAAAAATTTACAAAAGTGCAAAAATAGCAAAATTACAAAATTTTATTCTAAAAAAAGAACCCTTTTCAGGGGAGATAATTCTAATGAAATTTAAAGGAAATATTAGTTTTTTGGAAATAGCAAGAAACAATTAACGGCGACCCCAATTTTTATTTTAAGAATATGAAAGCATGTCAGATAAGTGCTCTTTTCACAATTTTAAAAAAAATGTGTTTGCCAATTTTTTTTTATTATACGAGAAATTTGGATTTTCCCTATATAATCTATATAAAATCTACCAACATTAAGACTCAATTATCTCAAAATCAAGAACGGTGACCTATGTTTTTTAAATTGAAATTTCAAAGTACAAAATGTATATCCATCAAACATCCTACCTGGAAAAAAATAGGAAAATCTATCTGCTAAAAATACTAGTATTGATCTACCTTAATGTGGGGGCTCAAATGAGTCTGAATAGATCACCTTGATAGTGAAACAGATAACTTATTGCATGTTTAATTTTGTTTGTATATAAAGGCTTAACCGATCAGAATAAAACAAGGAATTTCTTTAAAGGACCTTCTATACACATATTCCTGATAAGTTTGTAAATATTGGCCTTGTAGCGTCAGAGGAGATGACGAAACTGTGATTTCCCGTAGGCTTCAATGCAAACCGCAGTCACGATGTATCAGGATATAAGGAATATTTGTAGAGGGTATCTCAATCATCTTTCCTATAAGCTTCAAACGATTTGGGATTGTAGTTTTAGAGGAGACGCAATTTGAAAATTTGACCAATGATGATTAGATGCCAGTGGCATTCATGTTAATCATCTGATCCGAATAAATCAGATATGTTTATAATAAATTGTTCCTGTGAAGTTTTATTATAGTGACCTTCTAGTTTCAGTGCAGATGAAGCTATATTTAACTAAAAAAACAACACAAAGAAACATCAAACGGAAGTGACAGTGGGTGCTTCGTTAGCCTGCATTGCCCTGTTAACATACCCTTTAAATTTCAGGCGGGAACAAATCCTAACAAACAGAACATCTTCATTTATCTTAAACAAAAAGCCAGGAGTGACATCCTGCGCTCTGGAAGGGTTAGCATGTCTTTCGTTGGTAACGACACTCATTATTGATAAAATACTTTTAAATTTTCTCTATTAGGTACTAGTAATGGATTGGCTCTGATAGCATATGGTCGTGTAGACGTTGTTACCTCGACTTTACATATAATTAAAGGTACGTCAGGAAGTAAAGATTTGCTCTTTGTCAGAGTAACTGATTTTGATAAAGCGTCATCTATTACATCAGTAAAACAAATATTTAGCCATAGATCATCAAACATAATTTTTTCGGACTCTTTGAAAATGTGTGATGTAATAAATATTGGACTATAAAATACAATGTAGTACTTGTATGTGGTGTCTGTATTATATAATTATGAAGAGAACTTGTACTTTAATGGCTTGATATCTTTAACCTTTTTATTTGGGTATACGTCTCATTATCTTTGGTGTAGGGATAGTATAGCCACATGTATGAATTTGATTTATTTACAATGTATTTACAAAGACGTTCCCAAACTTGTATATATAGCATTGAATAAAATATTAACAAAGTCCATTAGCAGTTCCGGGGAAGGGGTGGGGGGGGGGTACTTGTTGGGTCCCGGAAAATGTGCTCACGCTTGGAATTTTTTCTGTAACATTCAAACTCAGAAGACACATTTAGGAGTGCTGAGTAATGCTTTAAAATAACTATTTTGGCGTCGCAACATACAAACCCTTTCCGCTACTGTCAGATATATACCGAAAGAAAGTTCTACATGTACCAAAAATAGCAACTACATCCTGGGGGTTTACTTCCGTTAGAAATGGTAGTATGTATGTGCCACAGAACAGGGTCAATTTCTCATAATTTTATCATTGTGGAACGTATAAATCACTTGTCATGCAGAGGGTCTGCTACACACTACAAATCTAGATATCTGTTTATCAGTTTGGAGATGAGAGATTGTCTCCTTGACATTTAATCCATACCCATTCTTTTTCATATTATATGTTTTTACTTTTTCCCTTTCCGTGTTACTAATAATATTGGTCTGATCAATATGGTTGGGACAGTACGTCATCAAGTCTTTAGCAGGATTACATTTTAACATTACATGTCATTGACGGGGTACGATTTTCCAAATCATCATCAAGTCATTAACAGGGTTTCCTTTGAACATTGAATGTCACTGACAGGGTATGATTTTCCATATTTACCGGGTCATGAACAGGTTCCGGTTTGACCACCACAATTGGCACATATATACCCACTTTTTAACGAAGTAACCCCCCGTGGCTACATGTTAAGATTATGTTGTCAATGCCAAAATTTAACTGCAAACATTTAATATTTTGTTTTTCTTTTAAATTCGAGCCCAGCTGTTTACATATTCTTTGAAGTAACATAACTCTATCTTTAATTTTCCCAACAAGCTATCCATTTGACCAGGCCCGGTAAGTATGTTTTTTTTATCTACAAGCAATTAGAAGAAGTGATTGCATTTTGTAATATGAGCATGAAGAGATACGAAATATGCACGAGGGACACAACATCCCATAGATATATACATATAAAATTTATAATTAATATAAAGAACAAATATACCTAAGGAGCAATCAAATTTTAATTTTAATTATTTCAACTCGCTTAGCAGAAAACAGGTAACTGACATAGGTCTTTGTTTCTTGGTTATTTTTTAAGGTAGGACCAAGCCTTTTGCAGTTTATGGTAATTACTGTGAGAATAAATTGGTGGCATATTCATTGATAATGACCGGATATGGGATGTTTGGTGATCTTATACATTTAGTTGATTCAAAACGTTGGATGAGGAAATTTAGATACGTTTGTAAGTAGGACGTAAAGAAGAAACTTTTTGACTTTTGGAGGGTACCATCAGTGTATAATGATGCATGAAATAAGCTCAAGACTGTCACTTTTTTTTCCGTTTTTTTTTCATGTAAGGGGAATAGAATATCGTAGGCAAAAAGAGCGATAGTTTAAAACATTTTATAAACATCTCAAACTTATACAAATTATGGAAAACATGAGGTCAGTTATAAAAACCCTATGAAAAGACAACATATTTATAACCTTTTGTGATTTGTACTATAACTATCAAACGCATATTTGTGAATTATACAAACTAAAAACCTGTACACGAAACTGTTCCTACACCAAACAGACAAATGATTAACCATGTATAGGGTCAGGCGGCTGAACAATAGGATAAAGGTAAATAAACCAGATATAAAAATGACACAAAATAGAAATTAGATTAAAATAACAGTACTGAGAGGTAAAAGGCTCAACGTTTCTCATAACTGGCCTTGGTCATAAGCAAAAACAAAAAGAAATATTTGAACAGATCACATCATAATCATATCAGAATATGAATTTCGACAAATCTGGTCTTGGCAGCAGCGGTCGTGACAGAGACAATCGAAAACAAAAACAGTATTTCATTTTGCAGAGCAGCATTGAATGCCAGTATAATTAAATAGCCTTAAAGTGTTTCTTACACAACATTTTACATGCATTTTTAAAAAAGCAATTCCATATAGCGGTACCAAAATAGCAAATGTCTGAGCTGAATATTAAATAAAAAGTAAATGAGGACGAAGTGCGTAAACCAAAATTAGCATAGTAAGGATGCTAAAAACTCAGTTACAAAAAATTCATTTGTACTTTGAATGTTGATTATAATATTAAAGTATTATTTTTACAGTTGTACCATTGTGGTTTTTCCTATTTAAGTCTATACGAGAAATAGATATGGATATCACTCTTGAATGTCTACCGTAAGTACATTTCCATATTCCGAAATTTACCTATTTTTCCAATTTTCCAAAGTTTTAACTAAGTCACGTTTCAGTTTTTGTCTGCATCTTAAGGAAGATTTGGAGTCTTATTGCTACTTATATAGATACCCATGGTTTATACTAACACCACCAAGATCTGATTACTGGTACAAAGTTCGTATACTACAATTGAAATCTAACTAAAATTATTCATTTGCAATAGAAATCACAAAGTAGTCTTTGAGTCTATCAGGAAATTTACTATTAATCCATATTTTGTATCAAACGTTCATTCTGGTCTTTTTTATGCTTTTCTACATCACCCAAGTCTAAAATAGTAAAAAGAAATCAAGGCAGCAAGACAAAATTAATACCAAATCAAGACATGTAATAAGTTAAGATCAGTTCAATACTGTATGCATGTGTGTGCAACAAACATATACTGTGTAACCCTTTTTAGCTCACCTGACCTAAAAGGCTATTGCCATCACTTTGCGTCCGTCGTCCGTCCGTCAGTCCGTTAACTTGTCACATTTCAATCTTCTTCTCCAAAACCACATGGCCAATTGATACTGAATTTGGTGGGGATAATCATTGGATGGTCCTCTACAAATTTTATGTTTTTGGTGCCGATCCAAAATTCAACATGGTTGCCCGAGCCGATTGATTGGCTGAAATTTTAAAAATCGTCTTCTCTGAAACTACAAAAGCAATTAAATTGGTATATTGCAGGAATGATCCTTATATAGTCCTTTACAAAGTTTATGTTTTTGTGCCTATCTGAAATCCAAGATGGCCACCACCAGCGGACACATTTAACATAGGATCTTATGGGAAATACATACAAATATCTTCTTGTCAGAAACCGTTCGACAGATGGAAGTAATATCATGCCTGAATGATCAGATAATGGTCCCTAACAAAATGGATGTTTTTGGTGCCGATCCGAAAATCAAAACATGGCTGCCCGGACCAATTATGCACTCTGATTGGCTGAAATTTAACAAATCGTCTTCTCTGAAACTACAAAAGCAATTGATCAATGATCAAATAATGGTCCCTAATAAAATCGATGTTTTTGGTGCCAATCCGAAATTCAGCATGACCCAGAATGTCAACCCCGATGACCGCCACAGTCGAACAAAGGACCCTATGGGAAAGTTCATTTAAAAAATCTTCTTGTTTGAATCCACTTGGCCATTTGGAACCAAACATGGCAGAAATGGTCCTTAGGTGGTCCTCTTTCAGAATTATCTCCTATGACGCGGAATGTCAACAAAGATGGCCGTCACAGCTGAACTTAGTGAAACATAGGACTCTTTGGGAAAATTCATTAAAAAATATTCTGATCTGAGACCAATTGAACAATTCGGACCAGACTTGGTAACAATGGTCATTTGATGTTACCCTTTAATAATTGTGTCCGCTTACCTGGCCTGTCAATCAAGATAGCCACCAGAATTGTGTTTGATAACCTTGAATGTCAACTAAGATGGCCACCACTCCGTAACTTCGTTTAACATTTAACCTATGGGAAAACTAGCCAAGATAACTGCTACACTTAAACTGTTAGTCCTGCTGATGGGGGACAAGTTAATTCCAGGCGAGTGACACAGGCTCATGAGAGCCTCTAGTTATTGACTAGTAACTAATCAAAATTGCTGTAGAAGTGAATCCAGATTTAAGATGTAAACCCAGATGTGTCTTAAACCTTTAAATGAGATACCGAATTATCTGGGTACCTGTAGATTTGTCCCGGTTCAGGTCACAGGTGTCGTTGAACAAATGTTAAAAGAGATGAAGAATTTAGCACCGGTGCGAGTGCAATATAGGGAAATTTCAGATAGTTATTCGATCGTTCTCTAACTCGACTTAAACTAATGCTAATGCATTAGTTTTGTGCTGTGATATTGTAATTGTCTTTGGTTTGTTAAGTGTTTTCATTACATAGGAGGATTTGTTATTTATTTCTATAACTGTTCTCTGCTAGGGTCGTTTCCCAAAATTCGTGCGACTACGACCAGTCGTAAGTATGATATGGTTTACGGTCTTTAATGTATGTGTTCTATTAGTATCCTGGAACCACTATAGATCTTAATCATACGAATGTTTGTGAAAATTGAACTTAGACTCACCTTATCATTAGATTTATATATGAGTCTTTAGATGTTCCCCGTTACACGTATCTTGATGTGTTCTTTGTCATTAGTGTATTATATGTGAATGATTTCATTTCTGGGTTATTTTGTGATTATGAGGAAGTAACCATGGTAACAGCCTTTGTGTCTACGATTGAAGTTGTAGAATTGTTATTCTACCTTCACATATACGGATTATTCTTACGAATCCTTACGTATGGCACAAATTCGTAAAAGTACACGGATCCTTACGATTTGGCCACTTTTACGAGCGATTTAACAGTGGTTACCAGTAACTACGAGCCATTTACGGTTTATTATGAGTAATTACGATGTATTTACGGCAAAAATATACGATTTGTTCCGAGTTGCCATGGATAAATAATATGGAGTTAACATGAATGTTACGATTCATTTAAGATTTTACGTGTAAATTACGACCTGTTAACTTGTTGTTACGAATAGTTGCGAGTTAGTTACGAGTATTTACGAGTCCTTATGTTTGCAAAAAACTAGGCAATTTTCAGTGTATCATCATTCGACAACTGACCTTCAGCGAGACATTTTTTTTACATTTCCTAAATCGTAAACTATGTATTCGTACACGTCACTATACGTAAAGTGTTCGTAATAACTCTTCTCAATCCGTAAAGCATTGTTATTATACGCCGTGAATGAAATCGTAAACATCACTTATGCACTCGTAATAATCCGTAAACAAATCATAAAAAAATGTATACGAGACATTTACGGATCCTTGCGAGTAGTTTACGTAAGTTTACGTGTTGTTACTACAGGTTTACGATACTTACGGATTGTTACAAGTTATTTACGGAAAATGTTATCCGTGGACATTCGCAAGAAAATTTCGGACATGTATGTCAAAAAAATTGCCTTTACTGTCACGGATCCTCACAAATTGTGCATTGCATGCAGAAAATTTCGGTTTCACAAACATTTATACGCTTACGATCGATACTGGTTCCATATTAACAATATAATTAATAGAACAGATACATTGAACACCGGAAATCAGATCAGGAATGTCTGTGTTTTTAGTTACCTGTGGACGTCAGGTATTTTATTATGATTAAATTCACTCAAAAATCTGTGTTTCTTTAATTACAGACCGAAGAACGAAGCTGAAACAGATCAACCAAACACAAGTAAGCGTGATTTAGTATTGGTTCAGACGTTTATATTTCTATTTTTGCAGCATTAATGATTCTTCAGTGTTTTACTTGTATTATCTGCACTATTGGAATTTGTACTACATATTTTATTCTGATACTATTTTACTAAATTGTCAAGCCTTTGATTTTACATTACATTGCTACTCAACCTATACCCTCCTTTCGGTCTAAACTCCAAGGAATCACTCAATTTTCTGTATTTCTAGCTGTATGATTTTTACGTCATTTTTATAACCATTTATATATGGAAATTGGCCATTTTTGTATTTTAGATTAAAACAGTGCGAAAAAGGTTCCTCTGATAACTTAGGACGCAGTTTAAAACAACATTGTAGATTGGTGAAGTAGACTAAGCAAACTGGTCAAATTAGACGGTTTAGACTAATTCTGTCTTAAACAGGGTGGCGGAATCCAAGTGTGATCAACAAAAATTCAACACTTCAAAACAACATGTCAGGTCTACTAAATCCAAGTCATGGATGAGGGGGGGGGGGAGTGAAACCTTACTTTCTAGGGAATCAAAGTAATTGTTACTAAATTTATATAATATATGCGAAATTAAGGTAGAATCAAATTTTTCGGAGGGAGTTAAGATATTCGGAACATAAATGACCACGTGATTCTTCCAGATAATGAGAAAGATATCCCTGGACAATTCCTTCTTTAAGGATATTCGCTGATCATGTTTTTGCATTTTTGTCAGATGTTCAGAATCATCTAGTTTTATCTATTTGAATGCCATAAATTATTTTTATCGCTAACATCCATTTTTCTTTTCATAAATCCTTTGCATGCAGAATAATAAGCCATTTGTAAAAATCTTATAAAATCCTTGTTATTATTTAATGGTTTTGAGAAATAAAACTTGTCAAGGATAAAGCTATGTAAAATCAAGAGACCATATTTTCCCCACCAAATTTTCAATGGCTGATATTTCGAAAACAAGCACACGGACCAATATTTTTTTTTGCTCTTTTAGTTCCTTTATTAATCAACTATCAATATTTACCAGTGTTATGAAAAGCTTGTTATTTTGAAACTGAGCTGCCAACATCCTTAAACAACTGTGAAAAAAAATTCCATAATTTCTTAACAGTATTTGAGAAGTGGTGAACAAGTAAAAACGGAAAATGTCTGGGAAAATATTACGCTGACCCAAAACAAGAAAGTTGATCATTTAGTAACAACTTCTGTTGACGGCATATGCAGCATATGCAGCATTCAGAGGACAGATCGATTTAAAAGACTGATTCTGGTACCCGGATAAGAAATAGGCATGTGGTAACATATTTCTAACCCAGTCGAAAAAAGTTTTTGCTTAAATACCTATATTTTGCATCCTCAGTTACAGAAAGGAAGTCCATGAGGTTGACGTGTGCGTTGGCTGTGCCAGAATATGGGTTTTTAGTGGATGAGGCTAACAGAGGCCGTGACGTCAACGACATGGATTTTTCTATCCTTTTATATTCACCAACGTCGACTTTATCCATGCTCAAACATTTTTTCAATTTAGTAAGACCCGCTGCCAGAGAACAGGTAAGATTCTATTTTTCTAAGATATAAAACCAGTACCGTGCTACATGCCCAATGAAAAAATAAGATTTCCTCCATTTCTATAAACTTTTTTTGTTTTGATGGAGCGAAATAAACTTGGTAGAAATTAAGATGGTGGCCAGAAGACTTGCAGGCTTGGGCAAATATCAACACTGTATTTTTTGAATAAGATGTCATTGCAGACATATTGTACCTTTTTTTAGGTTGAAAATTGTGGATTCTTGTCTTTGAAATATGTGAAATCAGTGAAGCTGGAGGTTGCGAATTCAGATTCAGATTTGAATCTCATGGTAAACCTAGACGGAGAAATTTATAAACTTACAAGGCCAGAAATCTATATGAAGTGAGTTTTACAAATCGAATGTATTATTTAAATATTACAAAGTTCGCATTCAATAGAATACCAATTTGGGATTACTATGCATCCCAATTATAAACTACCCTGTGATGACCATAAATGTGAGTATGGATGTGAGCGGTGTAACTGCAATATATATCCAAAACTTTATTTTGTGGGAAAATGTATTTTTTTATCATGATTTTTTAGTTTTTTATTTTCTAATTCTTTAAATTCGATGAAACATACATATATTTTACATTATTTTTAGATTTTTTCTCATTTCTATAATCCCCAAACCATCTTGTTAGCAGCATACGGAAAACATTATTTTTACCTCTAACTGTTGTTCCTTGAATGAAACTGTCGCAGAAATTTTGACATGTGGACATCATTTGATGTTTTTTTTATTATGGGGAAAATGGCCAAATGACAAAATATGTGTAATGCAGAAGAAATGCATGAAGCTATGCATTGCAAAATAATAATCTTCTTTCATGAACAATTATAATAATCAATAATTAAAAACAATATATGATATTCATTTTGATACCTTTTATGTGCATGTTTTTCTATTTTGATATATTTTTAACTGAGATTTAACAGTGAGAACTAAGCAGTATTCCTCCATCCGTTTTGCTATTAGATTCTATTTCTGACTTTGTTTCGGCTTTCAACATTATTGGCCTTAGCACAACTGATGAGTCGTAATTCAATGGAATATGCATATCTTGTGCAATAGAAGTGGTATTTTGGAATTTTAGGTATCCATTAAATTAAGTGCCCTCTTTAATGTCTAATCCTAAGTAAAGTCAAGAAATGTGTTCATCTGTTCTGATGACATATTGAGAACCTCGGATTTTATCCTTAGGCTAATGCCTTCAACATCATGAAGCCTGAAATCTGATTGGCTAATTGGAAACAACAGAAACAGAAAGTAAAATGGAGTATTGTTAGATCTACATGCAGTGACTGAAAAGAGCAATTATTAGATTAATTTTAATTAATTAGATTGATCATTTAGATCAGACAGGGGTACATTGCTCCTAAGCTGAAGTCATCCTTATTAAAGTTTTATACGCGTCATCATCTAATTTAAATTAAATTGTCTGAATGATTAAATTTCAACAACAACAAAAAACGGAACCACAATCTTTCTTATGTCAAATTTAATTGATAGTTTAACACAATAGCTGTTGTGAACTATAATATATAATGTATTCCAAAAAAAAATGAAATCTATTCAAAGACTGCAGTGTAAACTACAGAGTATATGATGCAAATCCTGGATTGAAAGTTTACCGGGCAAAGGACACATTTAATTTTTAATTGCCATAGAAATTCTCTTAAGTACTATTAAAAATATTATATAAAATCTTTCCTTTTCTCAAAATAAATGCACAGTAGTTCAGTATCGCACGAGTTTGTTTGTGATGGTATTTTGGCTTTCATTACGATTTTTCAATGATAAAGCATTTATAAAATAGAATGCAACACTATTAGGACAAAATCGGAAAAAGCGAATAAAACATCAAAAAGTTGTAAGTAATGAAACCAACCGAATCAAATTTAAACTGCTTTTAACAGAAATTTATAAATTTTAAAGCTATGACTACGAGCTTATAGCCTATCCGCAGTTGAATCAGCTCGTTGTAGTAAAGCATACTCAGATTGGAAACTAAAGATAACCACAAATACCTTCGATCAAACAATTCATAAGAGATGATTGAAAATCAAATGGGGGATACAAATTATTATATAGGACATAACCCCAAAAAAGCTGAAAACTATGGACAATGTAAAATTCCGTGATAATTATCATGAAACCGAGGTGCCTCGGCAGAGTAACCTTTTTCTGCCCCATAAAGAGTATCCATAAATTTGTTTTGAGAAGAGCAACTACTTTAAACAATACATACTGCATCAATTTTGTAAACATTCTCTGTTCATAACTCGATAAATGTATAGAGAATATACGCAAGGTTTGGGTACCCGTAAAACCAGTATAACCATACCACTGTTTAGTGTCTATACTAAGTCAGACTATCCTGACTCTGCCGTTTTCATATTTGTGTTTTGTGCCCTTTTATGTTATTTTTGTCCGGAGTTCTGTCAGTTGTGTTGCTTTGATTGTTTGGTGTGTCATTGTTGACCGTTCCTGTTATCTATTTTGTTGTTTATTTACACACATTATTTCCAAATTGTAATGGGAGTTTTGTTTTTCCAAAATCAAGGATTTTAGGGAAAATAATTAGAAAATGTTTTACCAGTGTTTTCTTTCTTTGTCTTTTTAATCTATTTTTATTTTACTGTTTCTAAATTATTTTATTGTCCTTTTTTCTTTGTAGAAGGCTACAAAATGCCTATAGAATATTTACATCTCTGGATAGAAGTAAAGGAGTCTCTTCCTCGAATATTGGAACTACCTAATCCGTTGATGCAACGAATATTTCCTCTGAAGTTGGAACTTCACGAAATTCATTGTAACTGATTGATAAATATTTGTATTTTAATTGTACCGTTTTTATGTTAGATATTGCATTCAGATTATTGTTTTACATTATAATCAAAAGAAACTCCATTACTGCACAGCCCTGATTATAAGCAATTTAAAACGCCTTCTTAAATCTGCCCTTATATAATAGGTTGAGATAACGATGGTGCTTATTACAGCCGAAAATATGAAACATTAAGGATGTTCGCTGCTCAGTTTCAAAATAAGAAACTTTTCATAACACTGGTAAATTTTATAGTGGATTAATAAATGAACTCAAAGAGCGAAAAATGTGTTCAAGATATAAGCCATTGAAAATTTGGCGGGGAAGATATGCTCTCTTGATTTTACATAGCTTTATCATTGGCCAGTTTAATTCCTCAAAAACCATTAAATAATAACAAGGATTTTATAAGATTTTTACAAATGGCTTATTATTTTGCACGCAAAAGCTTTATGAAAAGAAAAATAGGTGTTAGTGAGAAAAATAATTTATGGCATTCAAATGGATAAAACCAGATGATTCTGAACAAGAATTCAAAAACATGACCAGTGAACATCCTTAAAAAGATATTGTGTGTAATAGGTAAAAATTGAATGTTCCTCGTATAGTCTTGAATAATGAGCAACGACCCAGGATAGGGACTAAATTATCCGACACATACATAACACAAGAGAAGATCTGATTGAAACTTATGTCATTTACCGTTCATCGATGGTGTTGTGCCTTAAGATATTAAATTAAACGATTTTCAAAGTCGTAAGAATTGAATATCATGTAGCTCAGTCTTTAATGACAGATTTTGTAGAAACGTTATTAGAAACAGCGAAAAATATCATGAATAGCTTACCAGGCCTTATAATATTATGATTTTGAAGCTCAGAGTCCTCGTGTGGGGGATCCCTCCAAGGGATGCTTGGTACTTTATTATTCCCACCTTTGCATTTATTTTTGTGATAATCATTTATTCATTAGTGTCATTTACAGGCACCAAATTTCGGAATTCTTTATTATTTATCAAAACGTATCATTCATTTGTAAAAAATTCCAACCATGTTAATCTGAGGTTAAAGATCTCCATCCCGAGTGCATGATCTTGGAAATGCATCCCTATGATTGGTTAATTTCGTAAATGGAACAACACTGCCCTAGAAATTTCATGCACCTAGGCACTCGGTCAGCCGGTGACAATTATGACATGTGGGAAGAGGTTTTATAAAGTAGGGGCGATTTTTAGAAAACATTTTAAGTGTTTGTGCTGGGGATTACATGTATCTAGTTTTATGCTATTTTGATAATTAATTTGTATTTTAAGATATATATGTATACACATGTACACCTAATATGGGCACTTTATTAGTCCCACCTTTGCATTTATTCTTGTCAATTATGCATTTTTGTTATATCGTAGTATATAATATCATGACTCAGTCATTTGAATTTTTAAATAAATTACTTTTCATTCAAACATTGGGTTTTACTCAAATGTAAAGTTGGTATGATAATGTTACCTATAATCTTGTTTGACAGAAATATAAATGGTCTTATGCTAAATAACTGTTTTATGTCCAGTAATGTTTCTATGCAAACAAACAATTGTATGTACTTTTATGTTTTTTTTTAGATTGAATTAATATTCATTCAAGATGTTTTATTTGTTTAGTTGTGGTTTTACGCCGCTTTAAGCACATTTGGCTATTTTGCAGCGGCAAGTTTTTATTGGTGGGGGAAGCAGGAGTATCCGGAGAGAACCACCGACCTTCGGTACCAAAATTGGCAATCCTTGTAAAATAAGATCGCAGTCGAACACACCCCGCCATAGGTGAGATTCGAACTCACAACCTCAGCGTTGACAGGCTAGTGATCATTAGTAGTCACGACGAACTACATAGACCACTCGGCCACCGAGGCCACCATTCGATGATCGAGATGTAAAATGATTGTATTCATTTATAAAAAAGTCCATCCATTCTCTCCTGGTACTCTAGCTTTCTCACCAACTAAAAACCGATCGCCAATTGCACAGACGTGTTTGAAGGTCATTGTATCATTTCCTGTTAGTTGTTATAGCCATTTCATGTTAATTGTGCAAAGTTGTTGAAAGCTAAATTACTTGTATATGATCATGAAACATTGGTGATGCAATCCTTCAATTCAGACTGTAAAATGCCATTTGATATGGTCTAGTACTCAACCAGGCATGATTAGGTGTTCTATCTTGTCTATAGACAATACGACGTATAGCAAGAAAGGCCAACATCGCAATTTTATCAATTAATGCGGAAAATCTATATTACTAAAATTAAAGCCTCGATTTCGTTGGGCAGTCATCACGTAACAACTGCAATAAACACAATTAAAATCAGAATTTATTTGATTGTGGATGAGTGTGTTGTATGCAAATTTCACACATTTAGTGGAATTACATATCTTTAAATGCTAGAGGTTCGACAGGGTGCAGTGCTGCCTCCTTTACATTTTTCCTTATTCTCCTTCCATAGCGATTCATAATTGAAAACACGACATTTAATTCAGATGAATCAGAAGGTGACTTGGGTAAAATAATGTGTTCAAAACATCTGAATTTTTGCAATGGCTATTTTCACTACTTGAGTGTTCAACCCGTATTTCACCAGTGACAAATATTTCACTGTTAGCAGGAATATGAACAGTTGGTGATCCGTTACCCTAGCACGTCCTGTATCAGATCCTATTCTCAAAATTTTTTAACCTCAATGTCTTTGATCACAATTTACCATGGCCAATATCGGATATTTTTGTCTAAAGCTAAGATAAGATAGCTATGTGATCACTAATGAGTTAATGTGTTACCGTGACATGTTACAAGTATGGTTTTATATACTTAATTTACAGTTCCACTTAATAAACTGAAATTGAATCCCCATCAACCAGACTGAAGGATCCGGTTGCTGAACGTATCCAACTTTCCGCCTATATACTGTATATATATTCGTATTTCTTCATATCTTATAAAATATTAAATTTTAATTAAAACTTTCGCCAGATTTTCATGATTTGATAAAGGCGTTGTGAACAGAAATATAATATAAATAAATATATTTAGGCAATCTACCCTCTGATTTAATTGTTCACTGTTGTTTATAGCGAGCGCTATAGGAGCATATGCATTTTTCACATATGGGTCATTTAGAAAAGTCTAAACCATATGCATTTTTCACATATGGGTCATTTAGAAAAGTCTAAATCCATTTCATGCTTCCTGCAGGACACCCGCCATGCTGCCCATGTCAAATCCGGTATGACGTATAACATTCTTTACAAAATCCGGAATATTCACTCCATTTGCACCAGCTGTGACGCTGAACACAAGATTTGCGATCTTTGAAAATTGTTATCTATCTGCCAGTACTCGATCAGTTTTGTTTATTTTTTTCAAATAAAATTTCATGCAACAATTATTTGTACTTTCGTTCTCTAATAATGTTGTAGATAAATTAAGTTCTTTAATTTCAAAAATTTTAAAAATCGCAACAGAAGTGGAGCTGCTGCAGACGATTTTTCTGTAGCGCTGCTGGAGCGACGATAAGCTTTAGCTAAACTAGCTGACGCTGGGCGTAAGATTGTTAGCACTCTGGCTTTGAACTGAGCCAACTAACCTCTTTCTATGAATCCTTCCGCAATAATGTAGCTCCTGTGAAAACATTTGACTCGGTGGAGCTACAAAACGGTCACATTACTCGTAATGGAGCAAAAATAACTTTAACGTATGGCAATAACAGGTCGTGTTTAACTAAAATATCATTGAACTGTATAATTTCCAGCATATTAAATGTAAATTTACTTTATTATTAGTTCTGAAATCGTTGTTTTGCACATCTTGTCATTTTATGGGTTTCAAAGTTTGTTTTCTTTCCACCATCGCGAAATCACAGGAGAAGTGGCCTGGCTTTATATGGATCTCCTTACTACGAATATGACTTACAATATTGCGGGAACTAGTATTTTGTCAATGGAAACTTCCTTATTTGGAACGTGACTTTTGCGATAATCAAACTGGTACTTAAAGTAAACAAAATTCAAAACACGGATGAAAATTTAAATGCCAGATTTGTGGACTGGAAATCTCCCAGTAGGTAATGGTATTTTACTTTATATTAACTGATAATGATAGAAATGCAACATTTTTAAAGTTTTTGAAACCAAAACAGGTGAAACTATGCCTAAAACCCCCGGGTGTGAATCACACCCGGCTGCTCCATTACGAGTAATAGGACTGCTTTGTAGATCCACCGAGTCAAAAGTTGATACAGGAGCCACATTATTGTAGCTATGAAAAACTGTCTTATATGGGTCATTTTCAAAAAATGTGCATTTTTAGATCACCTAGGGCCAGGTGAGCTTATGCCATCACTTGGCGTCCGTCGTTATCTGTCGTCTGTCGTCGGCGTCGTCATTGTCGTCGTCGTCGTGAACTTTTTCAAAAATCGTCTCCTCTGAAACTACTGAGCAAAATACCTTCAAACTTTAAGTGAATGTTCCCTAGGGTATCTAGTTTATATCTGAAGTTTTGATCTATCGACAAACGTCGCCGCTGTTGCTAAAATTAGAACATAGGGGTCAAATGCAGTTTTTGGCTTATATCTAAAAAAACCAACGCATTTAGAGCAAATCTTACTGGGGTAAAAATGTTCAACAGGTCAAGATCTACCAGCCATGAAATTTTCAGATGAATCGGACAACCAACCCTTTGTTGGGTTATTGCCCCTGAATTGTTAATTTTAAGGAATTTTTTCAGTTTTAGGTTGTTATCTTCAATATAATAATAGATAAAGACAAACTGTAAACAACAAAAATGTTCAGCAAAGTAAGATCTACAAATAAGTCAACATGATCAAAATCGTCAGTTGATCCCTTATAGTAGTTTTTGCCCTTGAAAGATTATTTACATGTAAACAGAAAATAATTGTCTGACATTGTCACAGATGTTTAGGGCGTTACTTGAAAAAATTAAATGGTAGCAGTACAAATAAAATGGAGCGTCAAGGGTCAAGGTCATTGAAAAATTCCATAGCAACAGATGAAAAAGGCCCTCGCAACCACATCTGTGTTCAGGATTCTATATTTTAGCTGTGCAGATCAATATTAAGGAGAAAATTGTGACGGTATACATTAAATAGCAAAAATAATCATTAATGCAAGATCTACTGGTACACAAAAGATAACAGGTGAGCGATTCGGGCTCTTGGGAGCCTCTTGTAAACATTGCAAGATTGAGAAAAAACAATTTGCTTGAATCATCATTGATTAAACTTGCAAAATATATGATACTTCTGGAACAAAATACTCAAATATGCAATCTTAATGACATAATATAAAAATATTATTGACACATTTTCGATTGATGATGCAAAATTTTGTCTATCCTGTTACCACATTTGTGAGATTTTTTTTACTATCAACAGGAAAAATGTGAAAAACATTGTTTGCGTCATGAAAAAAATATCTAAAAATAGACTTTCAAATGCTGCAAAAATTACTACAATCAACGCAAAACAAACTGAAGAACTTCCTTATATTCGGCTTATATTGGACTTTTGAATCAATCCAACACGTAGTTCTTTGATTACATATAATTTTAGTAAAACGCTATTTTCTATGGTAACAGGAAACGGACATCGAAGGTTTGCAAATACATATTTGTCTATCCTGTTACCAAGTTGGGGTAACAGAATAGACAAAATTATATGTTTATTGATTTTATTGCAAAACAACAGCTCCCCTTGCATAGTTGTTTTTTCCTTAAAGATATGTGGAATATCAAATGTTTCATTTCATAAGGTCTACAGATATATAGTTGTTTATTCTTATACTTAATCTGTCTATCCTGTTACATTATTCAAGGTAACAGGATAGACAGTAACAGGATGGACAAAATTATATGTTTATTGATTATATTTCGAAAAAACAGCTCCCGTTACATCGGTGTATGGTTTTTTATTGTTGGTAACAATTAAAAGGGTACGCTATCAGTTTCACTTACTTTCCTTGTTATAACTTCGCTTCCATTTCTTTTAACGTTCCATTGTTTTGGTTGTAATTTGGACAATTTGTGTACTTTTGATTTCATCATAGAACTTATTCGTATACGCAGGCAAAACTTGTTGCACCGGTAACAGGACAGACATGCATTTCATGGACGCCAGCATGGTTTACCTTTTTATGAGCAGTTATATAAATATCTTCAAGACTTTACTTTCTTGTTAAAATTAAATTATATGCTATTCCAAAAATAATTTTGCCGATTTGAAAACATACAAAAAATCATTGAAAAATAATGTGCAAACATGGTTCTCTCAATCCGGACACTCGCAAATTGCTCAATTTTGAGCTTCAAAATCAATTTATTTTGGATTGCAAGGAGAAAATCGGTCTCATTCTAGATGTGCCAATTTGAAAAAATTGTGAACTTTTGGTTAAGCCACACTATAAAAAAGATTTCTTTCACTTGGGGAAAGACATTTTTTATGTCTTATTTACTTTGCCCCTAGAAGTACAGATAACTTGTTAGAAATTATAGATAAAGATATCATTGAAAAATATAGTAACATCGGTCACATTGTCTTGCTGGAAGATTTAAAAAGCGCGTCTAGGGTCAGAGCCAGATTTGATTGTATCCCATAACCCTATAAAAAATGTTAATGGTGTTATGAGGTGGAGGGGAGAGCCAATCAGGATAATGTTGACTCTCGAGGAGGAGAAGTACAAGATTTATGTATATGCAACCAATTACGTATTTTGAATGGTAGATGTTGTGGCAACATCAGTGATAATTTTACTTGTTTTAAACCTAATAGTTGCAGCGTTATAGATTATGTTATCGTTTCGGAAACACTATTATCACAAATGTACATGCAGGTCAGTGATTTTTTGCCGAACCTTTCTGACTGTCGCTGTAAAATTTCCTTGAATATCCTACCTAATTTGAAAGGAATCCTACACAGGCAAATTTATTTGAATTGCCCAGTCATTTTATATTGGATCAGGCTAGTTCAACTAAATTCCAAGAAACGTTTGCCCACCCAGCAACACAAAAAGACATAAAAAACTTTATTAATAGCAACATCAATCTTACAAATGATGATATTGAGATTGCTACAAACAAAATCCATTATGTTTATGACAATAGTTGTAAATTATCATTGAAAAGGAAGAAACATAAAAAATAAGTCAAATTGCACAAAAAGATGGTTTGACAATGATTTAAATGCGATGAAGAAAGCTACAACTGAAAAAGCTGAACTAATGTCAAAATTTCCCAAAGATCCTTTTATACGAGGCTCCTTCTTCAAAGCACGAAAAGCTTAACATAAAATTTTGTAAGTACATAACGGGTGTATCCAAAACATGTACAAATATTGGGGTCATGTCAGAACTAGGGAGATTTCCCTTGTATATTGATATAATTTCTCAAATGTTTTTGTACTGGCACCGTCTTGAGAATTCTTGTTCACAATTGCTTAGTTGTGCTTATAATGAATATAAGATATGTGATAAAAAGAGAGAGAATTCTTGGTATGCTTGTATTAAATTTTTGAGTGAAAAACTTATCCTAAGTTTAGATATTTGCAGAAAATTGAGTAGAGGGAAGTTAAAAGGTTTACTGAAAAAATGTCTGAAAAATGATTATCTCAAACAATGGAATTCTGTAAGAATATCTACCTTAAATGAAGAGCATAATTTAAGAATTTAAGGAAGCCGATATGAACGGATAACGGAGGCAGGGAAAACCGTTATACTACCACGGATAGAAAGAATATGTAAAAATTGTCCTACTAGAGAGGTAGAAGATGAGATTCATTTTATATTTAATTGTTCCAGACAGAGCTATTTAGATCCTATTTTCAAATAATTTCCCTCTCTCCAGACTTAATAATAATGATTTATTGTTTTGGTTAATGAATAATGAAGATCTGCAATTTATTTCAATATTTTGTGATTATCTTAATTCACTCATTTTGAAAAGAAATGAAACAGGAGCTCCTGATTGACATTGGCTCTCCCTCCCTCCACAAATAGTTTTAAATTCCATGCTTTAATGCTTCAATTAAATGTAATCGATATGAATGTATATGATTGATTGTGATGATGAATGTATCTGTATTTTTATTTTTGTTTTTCCTTAGCTGATTTTTATGCTTGTAATGAGCCCTGTGATTAGGTCAATAAAATAGTTTATAGTTTATAGTTATAGTTCATCATAATAATTGTTTTATATCATGTCTTTCGAATTTCGTTGTGTCATTGCATAAAGCTTTTGTGAATCACCCCTCCCCCCTCCCCCTTTTTATAATCCCGGCTTTATCCGTAACTGTGTCTTATAAAATGATATCACAAGATAAAGTATTAAGTCATGACTTTAACAATCAGCATACTGTTACAAATATTATATTAAAAAATCCTTGCTTGCGTTTATATTTTGACCTATAGTATAAGGGGGCGACCATTCAGTCTTTTTTCCCGGGGAGGGGGTTACGGTGAACTACTTATTTTGATTTTTGCACACATCTATATCCTTCATTTTAATTGACATAACTATAAGTTACTTATTCATTTCCTGTCATGACCAGGCTAGATCATTTATCCCCCCCCCTCAAATCACATCCCCAGAATATCAAATGATTGTCCCCTAAACTAGTTTATATAGTTCTTAAAAATGAAATTAAATTGGGAGGATGATAAAATTAACAAGTAGACTAGCGTATGTTAAAAATAACTCAATTTTCAACGTCTATATATAAATTCCTGATATTAAAAAATACACTGTTTTTATTTACAAATCTGTAAATGCCATTTATTGATACCATTTTGTTTCAGTATTCATTTATACTAAGAAGTGAGTTTACAATCCTGACTTTACTAATTAAACATATTGATATCGTTTTTAGTTCATCGTAGCCTTACTTGTATGCATGGTATTAAGACGTGCAGTGGTTCCAGGTCACACGGTAGCGTCTACTTGTCGAGCCTATGAATAGATAAATGAGAGTGCACCCGTCTGGGGTTGGTTATTATTTAATTACAAAATTTGAGAAGCACATTATTTTGTAATTAAAAGAGTGCTCCTTGGGATGTAATCAAATCCACTTACTTTGTGTATCAAATATCGATATGAAATTTTGTAAAAATATATTTTTAAAATATGGTTATTATTACTGAATTCTGATATTTTGAAAACTCTATCACCCTATCATTTTGTTAACTTCAGCATGGGATCAATGTCTGTTTAAGAATTATATCATTGATATCAATTTCAGGGAAAAGAACGTCATTCCTCCTATTTTCTTCCAACAAAAACTTGATCATATTAATTAAATCCGGCTATCCGCCGGCGTGAATTTTTAACTCATATACATGTACTACTTCACCTCAACCATGTCAATAATCAAATCAAAATCAAATACGTTTATTTTATCAATCATGCGCCCGCAAGGGCATAAATCATCAACAGCTAGTTTCCAACATATTCAAGGCAAAAGAAAGCGAAAATTTAACAAAAGGGCGTGCATAGAGTTCGGGCTTTGCAAACAAACAAACAAATTCTTTATTTGCCAATCACGGCGCCCAAAATGAGCAGAATAATTACAATCATAACTTTCAAACATACATGTCATATAAAAATAAAAATAAAAATAGATTTACCAAAATCATTGAAAATATAACATGATTAGGTTTGATTTAATTTATTAATACAGCATTATCTCAATGACCGAAAAAGATTCCTTTTAATTTTAAGCATAATAAAAACATTGACTTTTCTTGTTGACCTGCACTGATTTTAATACAAGAGTCTGTTGTTAATAATGTTTACCGAAAAAACATTTTTAAATAATTTGTGAAAATTTATAATTTGGAAAATGTTTTCAATATTTCTGCTCTGTATACAGAATTTCTTACTGAATACATATAATAACAGATTCTAAAGGTAATGATTTTTGTCGAAAAACTATTTTCAAATAATTCATTTTAAAAATTATGAATTTATATGATTAAGAATATGGTTTTAATATTTTTGTCCCCAAAAACATAATTATTACATAGAAAAAATATTATCCGTCGCAGATCCAACCTATCAAAAACTCAACATTTTCGACCTAAGGACGCGTCAAAGGTTTGGCCGTGTTTTTTTTTCACAAACGTTTATAAAAACCATGCAAAACTATCATGTACACCCCGCTTTGAGCCTCAATCTTAACGCGGATATATCCATCACCGTTATCAATTCTATACTATGTCAATTTCTGTTTGTAAACAAATTACAAATTATAACAATGTCGGTGATTGAACTACATATTAATGGTACTCGATCAAATGTAAGAGTTACAGATACGTGTCTTTGCATTGAACAAAATGAAATAGCAAGTAAGTGTTTATGTTGTGTACTAACGAGGGGCGCAAAAGGGCGAATTTTATTTGTGTTATAGTTGTAAACACAAAATAAATTCCCGCTTACACGGAATGCTTGTACATGTATTTGAGAATAGAGCTTTGTTTGCATCATTAGGTAGCAACCATTTAATTTTTAGGAGGACTGGGGCAAGGACGGAATTTGAAAAAGGTACGCCCGATATAGTAATGGCAGGATGGAATCAATTGATGATTTGTTCTTTGAAAAAAAAAGTTAGGCCTGTATCAAGTTGGCTTCGAGTGATAGTGGACTCAGTACGTTGAACTACATATTAAATAATCATAAAACAAAGCATTATGGGTAAATTCAATTCTTACAGTGTGTAAATAAACAAGAGCTACAATAAGTATGCAGACCCGGACGCGTTTTATAAAATCGAGTATTGTTACAAAGCGCTCTTGCGTGCGAAAAAAGGCAGGCTCATGTATGTCGAGAAAAGAATTTCTAGGATACATATACAATACATAGTCATTGTCAGAAAATATAAAATTTATTTGGGCGAGCTTTAGAAACATGAGAAAAGGCGAGCTTTTCGTTCAAAATTTGTAGGATAGCTAGTCATCTTTTGCTCTTGATCCTTATAGCTCCGCCACTTGATTCGACATATTTTACGGGAGTTATGGGACTGTAACTTTTTCTGCATTCGGCACTATAGGAACACATTGTCAGCGCAACTCCTCTGAAACCGCTAATCGGATTACGTTAAAATTTTGTAGGACTGTTAGTCACCTTATGTACTTGATCCTTTCGCACCGCCATTTTGATTCGACAAATTTTACGGGAGTTATGGGACTTTTACTTTTTCTGCATTCGGCACTATAGGAACACTTTTTCAGCGCAAATTTGTATTTGTATTGTACTGCAATTTTTTTTTATTATGTGTTGACATCCATACTGTGTCACCATTTCAATAATACACATTTTGTATATCTTGTAGGGCTTCGACGTTTCTCTGCGGTGGGGGACATATGCCTACGTGTAGCAATCTTGCTATTATTCCCGTGAGAAAATTATATCAAAAGCATGTAGGCCATACAAGATAACAGGGAGGGGAGATATAGTATTCGTTTCGAATACATTTTTCTCTAGTTTCACTGTTATGTTCTGTAACAAAATAATCTACAAAATAAATTCAACACATTTAACATACTGTACTATATGAAAAACAAAAAAATACACATATTTTTGTAAACTTCTAACTATGAGACGTGCGTTGTGTGGTCACTACCAATCCTTGATTACTTAAAACGCGTGCAATTAGCTTATATACTGACCCCTAAACCGATTAACGGCAATAGATACACAACCTATATAAACCCCCCATTATAAAATTATTGCGTATTCTTACAAATTTATTCCGCACACATTCATTTATGTTTTAATTCACTTTGTGCTAAAATGCTCCAGCTATTGTAAACATAAGTGAACATAATTGAGCACATGCAATTATGTACTCTTCAACATTAGACCTTTCTTACTAAATACAATAATTATTTATTATGCATGTAGCTAAATTCCAAGATTCTTAGAAACTGATAAACGATTCTGTAAATTTTCGAACACATATCCGCCTCTGGCTCTATCTGATTTTCAGCGACCATGCATTTTAAATAATCTATCAGATATATCATTCTGAGCGGCAGCTGTGGCCCCGCCAGATCTGAAGCTATATAAACCGAAATCAGCTAACCTACAGCCAAATTCAGCTTATGCCGTAGAAACCATTTCTCTTCTTCTAGTATGCGATAAACAGACATTTTTCAATCTTAATAATATACATAACACACGTCATATATTGGCCACCTCTAAATAATTTGAAAGTAAAGCGGACTTTTAAACTTTGATATGAAAACATGGTTGCCTTTTCGATAGCAATTCGTTTTGCTTCTTTCTACAAAAATATCCATGTAACCATCGCAAAAACTTCTGTGGTTGGGTTTAATGTTACTGTAAATTCGGAGATTATTGCGATGTTTTTATTATTGCGACAGGGTTGTAATCGCAATAATTTAAACTCGCATTTTGGAATTTTTTTATCTGAATGAAGCGGGATTTTTCTTAATATCGCAAAAAATAAAATGCATTTTGGTCTAAAATGACAAACTCGCAATAATAAATGCACGCAATAATTTCTGAATTTACAGTACATTATTCATTATAGCGTAAAAAACCTGTATAAACTAAAGAACAGATAGTAAGTAAACCTAAATCTGTCAGTGTTCTACCGCATTCGGCACTCCTCGGCAGATTATACTAATCTGAAGGGTAACGGAATCTGCCGAGGATTGCCGATTGTGTTCTACCGGAAGTATTATATTTAGAGAACAACTAAAGGATGGTGAAAAATCTTTATCCACAATCTGCAAATAATAAAGAGCATATCAATTCATCTATGAAGCACAAAAACGAACGGCTAATAACTGTCCTTTAAATTTCCCGTTAGCGAACATACCATTCTTATTATTGCCTGCAACTAAGATTCTATCAATCTGATGAAATTCTAAAATGTCTCTGACAAACCAAGCATATTCTAATTTTTTCCTAAATAGATGTGGCCAAAACGCAGACGATGGCAATTTCGGAACAACTAATGTTCCTACTGCCTTGCATGTAACTAACAAAATGATTGATGCATTCACTAACAAGATTAACAGGGCCAATTATTATCCCGTTCCAATTACAAGTCAAAGCAGCAATTGCACTAGTTCTCAAAATAAAGAGTTAAGTCTCCCGAGTTTCGTGGTGCTCATATTTGCAAATCTGTCAACTGTATGAGGATTTATCTATGAAGTTGAAAAATTCAAACGAAACACCCCAATCGTCAATGTCAACGATCCTGTTTTTCGTTATTTTCTTTCTGTGCATCTGATTGACATTCCCTATAGCTGGCGTAAAAGAAATTATCTTACCACAAAATTTCGCATGAAGCCTAATTTTTACTCTATGAGACTCGTCTAAAATGATTCCCGCTAAATCAATCACATTTGTCACTTTCTCTGGAGGCAATGGAAAAAGACCTTTAAATCCCGCATAAATCCAAGCCAAAACTAAATTCTGAACAGGCTTCCAAATACACTTATCTTTATTTGGTACAAATCTCGACAAAATCAAATCCTTTTTCACCCATATAGCTTGTTGGGCACATACATAGCTGTTCATCTTCTGCTAACGCCAAACCATCATATAAATAAACAGTTACTTTAATCCCGTCTTTCCGCCAGTGTTTTACTAAAGGACGAACTACCTTTGTAAAAATATATCCTGCTGATGAAAGCCCAAACGGCAAAACAGTGAAAACATAAAATTTCACAGAATTACCAAACTCCTAGATGTTTTTGATGATTTGGAAAAATATGTACGTGATGTTAACCCGTTATAAGATAAAACAAAAACAAACCCAAAACAGTTTGAAGTTAAAAGCTGGCCAGCCGTTTTCCAGTCCTCGAATTTAACCGTACAATAACGTACCTGTTTGTTTACATGCCTTTCATCTAAAATCAAATGACCTTTACCTGAATGACTAATAGATACCGTCAAAGGATTTACTACAAAGGGTGCGTTCGACTCCTCCCTGATTAAATTAGCATCTAACAAATCCTGTATTGCCTTCTCCACGAAATCTGAATTATCTAAAGCAGATTTGTTGTTTTTCAAAAATACGCTTTCAGGTTCATTAATAAAAGGAGTTTTATAACCCGAATCCAACACGAAATGGCGGCTGGGAACCAACTGAAACACCACCAGCACCATGAGCGACTTAAGACGCCTGCTACTAACCTTTGAAATTTTCAACTTCTTCATGGCCCTAGTCTCTGCAGCTCGTATCCTCTTCTACCTCGTCTGAAAGATATTCGTCGACGGTTTTCCGCCCTGCCTCTGACTTATCCGCGATACGTATCATTTTGTTTCTATTTTTAAGCACCTTTTCCTACTCTACCAACAAAGAAACGGCCTTGGACTATCTCTTATGATGCATGTTGTCTAAAGCGCCAGTAATATTGTATAAAATATCTGAGTTTAGTTCCTTCAAACCCTGACATCACACATTCATATTTTGCGGGTCGGAATTGAACGGTTTACATTGGTTCTTCTCAAGGTCAAAAAAGAATCCATTTGCGTCGTAGGTAGAATTTTCTAGGTCACACACCAGGTGGCGATATGTTCGACCCACAAAATATGAATGTGTGATGTCAGATGTTTGCAAAAACGAACGTGGATACAAAACGTTGACTTTGGAGGATGGTGGTTCCAGTAAATTCATTTTACGGTTACCGTATCAGTTTATCTTGATAAAATAAATCATAGTTTAAACTTATTATATTGTCAATTAACAAGACAATTGGATTGGTCACATGTTATGCAACTTACAATAAATTCTACAAATGTATAGATTATTTACTCATAATCTACATTTTAATTTTACTCAAACATACTTCATTTTTCTAGCAGAAATTCCTTTCGAAGACATAATTGGTTTTGACAAAACACCAACGGAACATCATGGAAGCACAAGTACCAAAATGTTTTACATTCAGTCTAAGGGAAAGGATAATGAACTTGTAAAGAAAGCTTCAAATATTTCAGGAGCTAATGTAGACGTAACATATTTGTATTCAAGCGTTGTAGACAGACTCCAAAAAGGTACCATAAAGTATAAGAATATTTTAGCATGTTAAGTATTTAAAATCTGATCGGTAATGTGAAAATTATGTAGCTTTTCTTTAATTTGAAGGGAAAATTTACCACAAGATTTTTTAACGCCTATGGAGGAAGGAATTTTAAAAGAAGATACAAATTTAGGGAAAAAAACTAGGCGCAAATAAGCAGAAATGAAGATCACCGAAACTAAAACAGTATACTGTATTTTAGAAAAATATAGGCGCGCTTCCCTACCGAAGAATAATTTAGATTCAGGGATGTTGGGGGAAAATGTAAAGTTGTTGATCAGTACGTCAAAAGCTATATATGCATACTGGGATGCATTACTCTAGGTTCTAATTAAAAGCCAAATACAGATTATATATATATTAAACCAAATAACGTCCCCAGGAGGGAGTTTTAGATAAAGAATCAAATAAATTAAGAATTCACAAAACCGTTTTCAGTTACACTTGCAAGTAAGATATTCATAATCAGAAGAAAAGACAAATAACTTAAATAAAATAAATATGTTCCATGCAGGTGCACGAGGACAAAGAAGCATTTATATGAGAAAATGTTACTGAATGCATGCACAATACACATAAATCCATAGCAACCCAGATTGGTACAGTATACGTGGACATTATCTATAGAAAACCAGTTTCGTTTGCTCAGTGCAAACGATCCCTGATCTCGAAAAATGCTGAATAGGAGATCAATAACGAAATATATATATATTTTTTTAATTTTACAAATAACAATCAAATATCTTTATTGTCTTTGAATTTTGAAATATCGACCTCTTTCTATTTCTAGATTATGATCACTTAAACGTAATTTTGTAAAACACTTCCTAATAGTAACATCATGACAGGTTAAATATAATTCTTTATCAAGACTAAGTTTTATATTTTTATATACAAATAATTTATTAGTTTCATTATAGCTATCTATTTTATTCTCCATAAGAGAACTATATTTCTCTTCAACCGATCTCTTAATTTGGTTCTTATACAGTTGAAGGAAGACCAAAAAGAGTGATAGTATTTATAAACCCAATCACAGGCTTTGCTAACTCACGATCCATCTTCAAAAGTGATGTAGAACCTATTTTCAAACTGGCAGGCATCAAATACGATGTGATAAGTGAGTAAAACCACAGACACCTATAGGGAATGGATTTAGATGGTTGCACCCCACTTTTCTCCTCAGTCGACTTTTTTTCTATACTATTGTGATACATGTATTTGTTCTATTTCTTTCATACAATGAAGGAAAATAAAAATAATATATTGGAGTGTAGCAAAGAAAAAGGGAGATGCAGAGGTAAAAAGAGGGTAGCACAGACTAAATCTATCCTCGGGTGTCTTTGAGAAACACTATAGTCTTTTCTGACATTTAGTAAAAAGAAAGTCAAGTTACATTAAATATAGACAATGATAGAGGAGAAGTATATTATATTACCCCTTACAAGAAAAGTATACTAAAATCCGGTCATTTTCGTTTCGAGTAATGATTACATGGGTGGTCTCATGGAAGAGTGCTGACCTCCAAATAGAGAGGAGGAGATCGTAGGTTTGATCGCCGACTGGTTCAAACCAGCTAAGAGACATTAAAATTTGGTATTCGTTGCTTCCTCATGCATTAACACACCATTAAGCAGTAATTTAAGAACTAAGGTTGATCGACGGAATTTAAATGTATCCAACTGGTGGGAAAACATATCTTCCTGCTGACTCTGAGCTTGTGCGTTACCTAGTTACAAATCAGGACTAGCGTGTCGGTCTTGGAAAAAGCAATGTTTATAGTCTATTACAACAACATGGTCTCATTTTGATTATGCATGATATACATTGTATGTATTGCCGTTTTATGTTGAACAATCAATCAATTATTATTTGATTTATTTTATTTGGGTTTTACGATCAATTCAGGTTTTTTACTGATTTGCGGAGAACGCCGGAGAGAGACCGCGTCCTTTAGCTGAAAACGTTTCACAAGTCGAACACACCTCCAACGAGTAAACAAAACTTAGATTCGAATTCACCACCCTATTGTTGATAGTTTAGTGAACTTTAACAGTTATGACCACTCGGCCACGAAGGTCCCTATTATAAAAATCGAAACTGTTGTTGATTCTTTATCATTCTGCCTTCTCAGCTTAAATTATCGACACACCGGTCTGCATAATTTTGTAAATCAATCAAAGAATAAGTGCAAAGCTTCATATTGATATAAATTTTACCCTTTTTCTAGTTTCGGAAAAACCAGACCACGCAAAGGAGCTTGCTGCTAGTTTCGACTTCAGTCCTTTTGATGCGTAAGTTGAAAATTTAGCATTTTACTTCCAAATCAAGGCAACTTGATAATGTCATCTATTTTATTTATACCTTTTACTCTTTTACTAAATTTTGATATTTTTTAAAATTGAATTTTATTGTCGTAATGATGTGATGTTATTTGAAACACAAATTTTCTTATTACTAACACTAATTGCACTTAAATAAATTGAATAGCAGTAGGCTTTCATGAAAACAGACTTCTCTTCTGATAAATGAACGAATTTCTACAGATATCAATACTTGAATGTTACGTTAAAAAGACGATCTCCCATTTGGCATCTAAAACATTTATACGGTAAATAATAAGTCAAATAGGGATAATAAGTGTTAATATATGTTTTGCAACATGAATTATTTATTTTATCTTCCTAATTTTCAAAGGGAAAACTGCATTTAAATCATTTAAATAATGGACTTCGATGTTAACCTGTTGTTGTGTCCATACCAAATGTAAGAAAGTGTACCTTCTCTTTCACTTCAATCAAAAGGTTAGTGATTTTGGGAGGAGATGGCACAATTAATGAACTGGTCAACGGACTGATTAAGCGTAAACAAAAAGCTTTTGATTTGGATACGGATGATCCAGAAATTGTTCTTAAGCCTGTTGACATCCCTGTTGCCCTCATACCTACAGGTAAATATACATATAGTTTATTATTATGATAACAATTCAAAGAATACAAAAGAATCAAAACAGGGTCTGATATCGTTTGGTTTGTTATGGTTTCGTGCCTCTTTCATATCTTTATTTTTATTGGTGCGGGAAGACAAAATACCAGGAGTAAATTATCTTTGGCAGCAACGCTGTCAGAAGACACGATACAAGGATTAAGCTGTCTTCGGCAGCAATATTGCCGGAAGACATAATACCAAGAGTAAACTATCCTGGGCAGTAACTCTGTAAGAAGACACAATTCCAGGGGTAAAATATCTTTGGCAGCAACTCTGTCAGAAGACATGATACCAGGAGTAACTATCTTCGGCAGCCACACTACCGGAAGACGTAATCCCAGTAGTACACTATCTTCGGCAGCAATTCTGTCAGAAGACAATACCAAGAGTAAACTATCTTTGGCAGCAACTCTGTCAGAAGACATAATACCAAGAGTAAACTATCTTTTGCAGCAACTCTGTCAGAAGACATAATAGTAAACTATCTTCGGCAGCAATCCGTCAGAAGACATAATACCAAGAGTAAACTCTCTTTGGCAGCAACACTACCGGAATACATAATCCCAATAGTAAATTATCTTCGGCAGCAACTCTGCCAGAAGACACAATTCCAGAAGTAAACTATCTTTGGTATCAACTCTGTCAGAAGATACAATTCCAGGAGTAAGCTATCTTTGGCAGAAACTCTGCCGAAAGACATAATACCAGGAGTAAACTATTTAATTGCAGCAACCTTGGGAAGCAAACTGACAATTTTTGGCCATAAATATCGAATAAAGAGTCCAGAAGTAAGTGGTATACCCACTAAATAAGAGCAATAACACAGCATTTAAATGCTACAAATATATTAATAATAGTGACCCAGCTAGAATTAGAACAAGACAGTAAAAAATTTAAAACACTATCATTTCTAATTTAAGGTAGATCATACCTAATACACTGAGCATCTTTTTCGGGCATCTTGCAAATTTCTATGTAAATAAATATTTTCAACGAGCAACTAATATTTGATATAATGTAAAATATATATCTTAAGATTATTTAAATAACAAAAAATTTAAAAAGTGCATAAATAGCAAAATTACAAAATTCTATTCTAAAAACAACCCTTTTCAGGGGAGATAATTGACAGAAAATATTTGTAATGAAATGTAAAGGAAATTTTAGTTTTTTGGAAATAGCAAGAAAAAATGAACGGTGGCCCCAATTTTTATTTTAAGAATATGAAAGCATGTCAGATAAGTGTTATTTTCACAATTTTATAAAAAAAATTCCATTTGCCAGGTTTTTTTATTATTATTATTATTATTATTATTATACGAGAAATTTTGATTTTCTCTGTATAATATATATAAAATCTACCAACATTAAGACTCAATAATCTCAAAATCAAGAACGTTGACCTATGGTTTTTAAATTGAAATTTCAAAGTACAAAATGTATATCCATCAAACATCCTACCTGGGACAAAATAGGAAAATCTATCTGCTAAAAATACTAGTATTGATCTACCTTATAGTTCGGGCTCAAATGAGTCTTAATAGGTCGCCTTGACAGATAACTTATTGCATGTTTAATTTTGTTTGTATATAAAGGATTAAACGATCAGAATAAAACAAGGAGTTTCTATAAAGGACCTTCTATACACAAATTCCTGACAAGCTTGTAGTGTCAGAGGTGATGATGAAACTGTGATTTCCCGTAGGCTTCAATGCAAACCGCAGTCACGATGTATCAGGATATAAGGAATAATTGTTCCTGTAAAGTTTTATTATAGTGACCTTCTAGTTTCAGTGCTGATGAAGCTATTTAACTAAAACACACAACAGAAAGAAACATGAAACGGAAGTGACATTTCGTTAGCCTGCAATACCCCCATTAAATTTCAGGCGAGAACAAATCCTAACAAAAAGAACATCTGCATTTATCTTAAACATATAACACAAAAAGCCAGGAGTGACATCCTGCTTTCTGGAAGGGTAGCATGTCTGTCTTTGGTAACGACACTCGTTATTGATAAAATACTTTTACATTTTCTCTATTAGGTACTGGTAATGGAATGGCTCTGATAGCATATGGTTGTGTAGACGTTGTAACCTCGACTTTACATATAATTAAAGGTACGTCAGGAAGTAAAGATTTGCTCTTTGTCAGAGTAACTAATTTTGATAAAGCATCATCTATTACATCAGTAAAACAAATGTTTAGCCATAGACCATCAAACATCATTTTTTCGCACTCTTAGAAAAGGTGTGATGTCATAAATATTGGACTATAAAATACAATGTTGTACTTGTATGTGGTGTCTGTATTTAATATATAATTATGAGGTGAACTTGTACTTTAATGGTTTGACATCTTTAACCTTTTTATTTGGGTATACGTCTCATTATCTTTGGTGTAGGGATAGTATAGCCACATGTATGAATTTGACTTATTTACAATTTATTTACCAAGAAGTTCCTAAACTTGCATATAAGTCATTATATAAAATGCATGTTAACAAAGTCCATTAGCAGTTCCGGTTGAGGGGAGACTTGTTGGGTCCGGGAAAATGTGCCCCGCTTGGATTTTTTTCTGTAACATAATACACTCAGAAGAAACATTTAGGATTACTGAGTATTGCTTAAAAATAACTATTTTGGCGTCTCAACCTTCAAACCCTTTCCACTTGGATTTCTTGATTCGCTACTGTCAGATATATACTGAAAGATAGTTGTGTATGTAACAAAAATAGCAAATACATGTAAAGATTATGTTTTCAATGCCAATGATTAACCGCAAAAATTTTAATTTGTGTTTCTCTTAAAATCAAGCTGAGCTGTTTACGCATTCTTTGAAGTAACATAACTTTTCCTTTAATTTTTCCAACAAGCTATACATTTGACCAGGCCCGGTAAAGTATCATTTTTTTTATCTACAAGCAATTAAGAAGTGATCCCATTTTGTAATATGAGCACGAAGAGGTACGAAATATGCAAGAGGGACACAGCATCCCATAGATATATACATGTAAAATTTATAGTTAATATCTTATGGTCCATTTTATGTATCCAATAGTATTTTAGAAGTCTATAAAAAAGACCAACCAGCAAATTTAATATGTACCGGATCGTCTAGAATAGACGATACTGCGCAGATAAGGAAAAAATTATATAAGTCTAAAGATTTGCACAACGGTACTAATATTATATACTTATTGACTGAGTAAGAGGGGAATAGTAAGTTTATTGTCCCGAGGAACAACTATTGCCCCGAGGCAACGCCGAGGGGCAATAGTTGTTCAGAGGGACAATAAACTTACTATTCCCCGACTACTCAGTCAGTAAGTGTTTTATTATACCGAAAGAAACACAAGAGATAATTAAGGCAAAATTTAAGTCATGTGTACGTACCCGAGATGCATGATCGAGTGACAGAGTCCATTATTTTTTTTTAAATTCATGTTCTCACCATGACATATCCCTTTTTCTAAATACTTTGAAGACGTACCGGAACATCTCGGGATTCAGCATTGACGATAACCTATAACGCGGGAGCTTCCGAACGGGTCGGCTAAAACCTCCCAGCCAATCCCGTGCCCGGGATTAAAAATCCGCGAAACAACGTAACTTGAAGAGGGAAAATAGTTTTTTGAGGGAAAATAGTTTGGAAACTATTGACCGGTGACCGGGGAAAATAGTTAAATCACTGAAAATGTTAAAAATAGTGAAATTATTGTGCATGTATTTATTATAGAAAAATATATCTAAGGTATAATAAAAGAAGATAATATACGAAGTTGATGTTATAAAATCGTGTTGACAAATATTTCGGCTTAACAAATAGCCTTCGTCAGTGTCGATAGTTTTTACAATACTGACTTCCAATAGTATTTTATATATCATTGTAATAATGTGAGAACAATTTGTCTGAGAAGCAGAATCTGTTGAAACTTATTATTTCCGAAGGAAAATTTTTAATTTTAATTATTTCAACTCGCTTATCAGAAAACAGGTCACTGATACAAGTCTTTGTTTCTTGGTTATTTTTGAAGGTAGGACCAAGCTTTTTGCAGTTTATGGTAATTACTGTGAGAATAAATTGGTGGCATATTCATTGATGATGACCGGATATGGGATGTTTGGTGATCTTATACATTTAATTGATTCAAAGCGTTGGATGCGGAAATTTAGATACGTTTGTAAGTAGGACGTAAAGAAGCAACTTTTTGAATTTTAGAGGGTACCATAAGGGTATAATGATGCATGAAATAAGCGCGAGACTGTCACTTTTTCAGGTTTTTTTTCATGAAAAGGGAATAGAATACCGCAAGCAAAAAGAGCGATAGTTTAAAACATTTTATAAAAACAAAACTCAGAACATCTCAAACTTATATATATTATAGAAAACATGAAGTCAGTTATAAAGACCCTATGAAAAGACAACATATTTATAACCTTTTATGAAATGTACTGTAACTATCAAACGCAGATTTGTGAATTATATAAATTAAAAACCTGTACACGAAACTGTTCCTACACCAAACAGACAAATGATTAACCATGTATAGGGTCGGGCGGCTGAAGAATGGGATAAAGGTAAATAAACTAGATATAAAAATGACACAAAAAAGAAATTAGATTAAAATAACAGTACTGAGAGATAAAAGGCTCAACGTTTCTCATATAGCAGTACCAAAATAGCAAAGTTTTGAGCTGAACATTCATCAATAAATGAGGACGAAGTGCGTAAACCAAAATTTGCATGGTAAGAATGTTAAAAACTTTGTTCTTTGAGTGTTGATAATATTAAAGTATTATTTTTTACAGTTATGCCACTGTGGTTTTTCCTATTTAAGTCTATAAGAGAAATAGATATGAACGTCACCCTTGAATGTCTACCGTAAGTACATTTCCATATTCCGAAATTTACCTATTTTTCCAAAGTTTAACTAAGTCACATTTCAGTTTTTGTCTGCCTCTTAGGGAAGATTTGGAGTCTTGTTGCTAATGGTATACATGTAAATAAATGTAAATACCCATGGTTTATACTAACATCGCACAGATCTGATTACTGGTACAAAGTTTGTATACTACAATTGAAATCTGACTAAAATGAGTTACTCATTTGCAATGTCACAGCTGTGGTTGAACAAATGTTAAAAGAGATGAAGAATTTAGCACCGGTGCGAGTGCAATATAGGGAAATTTCAGATAGTTATTCGATCGTTCTCTAACTCGACTTACATTAATGCTAATGCATTAGTTTTGTACTGTGCTATTGTAATTGTGCTAAGTGTTTTCATTACGTAGGAGGATTTTTTATTTCTTTAACTGTTCTCTGCTAGAGTTCGTTTCACAAAATTCGTGCGACTACTATACGATCAGTCGTACGTATGATATTGTTTACGGTCTTTAATGTATCTGTTCTATTAATGTCCTGGAACCAATATAGATCTCAATCATACGAATGTTTGTGAAATTGAACCTAGACTCAGCTTATCATTGGATTAATATATGAGTATTTAGATGTTCCCCGTTACGCGTATCTTGGTGTATTCTTTGTCATTAGTGTATTATATGTGAATGATTTCGTTTCTGGCTTATCTTGTGATTATGATGAATCAAATTTTTAAAGATAAATTCACAAATCTCTGACGTGGACATCACATGTATGTTTCACAATATATCTAGTAAATAACGGCAAAATAATAGCGAGGCGACAAACTGTGGGAAAAGTCAAAATACAACAAACAAACGCCACAACGATACATGTCATAACTAAATGAATAAAAGACGTATAATAAACTAAACAAAACTAGAACAAGACAACACATAAACTAAATAACTAGCAATGTGGACTCCCATTAAAAACCGGGAGTGAAATTTGGTGCCCGGGAATTGTAACCATGCCCTGCTCCATTCACAGCACCCGTTAATGAGAAATGAAGAATTAATGAAACATATCGCGAGAAATGTGAATAACACTAACTCTTCTAATTTTTGCAGACGGGAAGGATGTAAGTATTTGTACATTCTACCAGCTTTTAAATGTACTGTAACCATGGTAACAGCTTTTGTGTTTACGATTGAAGTTGTAGAACTGTAATGCTACATTCACATATACGGATTTTTCTTACGAATCCTTACGTATGACACAAATTCGTAAAAGTACAGAGATCCTTACGATTTGGCCATTTTTACGATCGATTTCAGACTGGTTACGAGTTATTATGAGCCGTATACGGTTTATTACGAGTTATTACGATGTATTTACGGCAAACATGTACGATTTGTTCCGAGTTACCACAGGTAAATACGAGCTTTATATGGATTTTTACGAGTGTATTACGGAATGTTACGATTCATCTAAGCTTTTAGGTGTACATTACAACCTGTTAACGTGTTGGTACGAATAGTTGCGAGTTAGTTACGAGTATTTACGAGTCCTTATGTTTTTGCAAAAAAGTAGGCAATTCTCTGTGTATCATCATTCGGCAAGTGACATCCAGCGAGACAATTATTATACCTTTCCTAAATTGTAAACTATACGTATTTATTCGCAAAGTACTCGTAACTATACATAAAGTGCTCGTAATAACTCTTAACAATTCGTAAAGCCATTGTAACACGACATGAATGAAAACACTTAAGCACTCGTAATAATCCATAAACAAACATTGAAAAAATGTTTACGAGCCATTTACGGATCCTTGCGAGTAGTTTACGTAAGGTTACGTGTTGTTGCGTCCGGTTTACGATACTTGCGGATTGTTACAAGTTATTTACGAGTTATTTACGGAAAATGTAATACGTGGACACAAGAAAATTTTGGATATGTATGTCAAAAAATTTGCCTCTACTTTCACGGATCGTCACGAGTCTCTGCGAGTTGTGACGAGTTGTGACGAGTTATTCACGGATACCAACGAATTATGTATGTTTGGTTGCGATTGAGTACGAGTTAGCGACCCATAAGACTCGTAAGAAAAATCCGTGTGTGTAAAGGTGGTATAACCATGCTAACAGGTTAATAGCCGTCCTTAATTTGATGCTTCGTGACGTAATCCTTTGTCTTTGTACCATTATATTATGGTTTTTGAAAATGTCACAACCAGTGTAGCCGATTGATTTTCATTGGTTCAAGGCTGGGATATTATTTTGAATATAAAGTCCTCCACTGTAAAGTACTCAGGGCTTATATTTTGTAAGAATTTTTTTGGCAAATGAATATTGTCTAACCCGATTAGGCCTCATTCTTTTTGCTCACAATGTTTTGTAATTTTTGGCTTTTTAAGGCTTTAGCTATGAATTAATTAAAAATTGTGCATTGCATGCAGAAAATTTCAGTTTTACAAACATTTATACGCTTATGATCGATACTGGTTCCAGGATACCAATATAATTAATGGAACAGATATATTGAACGCCGGAAATCAGATCAAGAATGCATATGTTTTTAGCTACCTATGGACATCAGGTATTTATTATGATCCAATTCAGTAAAAAATCTGTGTTTTTTAATTACAGACCGAAGAACGAAGCTGAAACAGATCAACCAAACACAAGTAAGTGTGATTTGGTATTGGTTCAGACGGGTATATTTTTATTTTTGCAGCATTAATGATCCTTCAGTGTTTTACTTGTATTGTCTGCACTCTTGGAATTTGTACTACATATTTTATTATGATACTATTTTACTTAATTGTCAGGCCTTTTATTTTACATTACATTGCTTTTGAACTTTGCTACTCAACATATAGCCTCCTTTCGGTCTAAACTCCAAGGAATCACTCAATTTTCTGTATTTCTTACTGTATGATTTTTTACGTCATTTTTATAACCATTTATATATGGAAATTGGCCATGTTGGTATTTTAGACTAAAACAATGAAAAAAGGTTCCTCTGATAACATAGGACGCAGCTTAAAACAACATTGTTGATTGGTGAAGCAGATTAAGCAAACTGCTCAAATTAGACCGTTTCGACTACTTCTGTCTTAAACAGGGTGGCATAATCCAAGTGTGATCAACAAAAATTCAACAAGTCAGAAAAAACATGTCAGGTCGACTAAATCCAAGTCATGGTGACTTTGCCTAAAAAGGATGGGGAAGTGAAACCCTATTTTCTGTGGAATGAAAATAAATGTTAATACATTTATATAATATAGGCGAAATTAAGGTAGGATCAAATTTTTCTGCGGGGGTTAAGATTTTCGGACCATAAATGCCCACGTGATTCTTCCAGATAATGAGAAGGGGGACTCGGTGACCGAGTGGTCTAGATCTACTTCGTCATGACTATTAATGATCACTAGCCTGTCAATACTGCGGTTGTGAGTTCGAATTTCACCTGTGGCGGGATGTGTTCGACTCCGATCTAAATTGACAAGGATTGCCAATTTTCCTACAGGAGGTCAGTGGTTCTCGCCGCGTACTCCGGCTTCCTCCACCAATAAAAACTGGCCCCCGTGAAATAGCCGCATGTGCTGAAAACGGCGTTAAGCCCCAACTGAATAAACTAAACAAACAGATAATGAGAGATATTTCTGCACAATTCCTTCTTTAAACACTTGATTCAAGCCATTTATTGTCTAAAAGAAATATAAAAAGGACACATTAACCTAAGGAGCAATCAAAAAAACGTAATCCATTGGACAGACAAACCCGGGAAGACAAATGAACAACCACAAGCACAACAAATACACATAAAACTAAAAAACAATGAACAACACGAACTCCTATAAAAACCAGGAGTGAACCCAGGTGCTCCGAAAGGGTAAGCAGTTCCAGCTCCGTATACGGCACCCGTCGTGAAATTCAACAAAGTCAATCCTTGGGAAGTCACAAATCGGTGGAGGCACATGAAAGATTACGACAGTGGGAACAGGTCCAACATTTTACGGTCAAAATATATTATGGTCTGGATATCTTTAAATAACATTTAAAAAAATTCCATAATTTCTCAGCAGAATTTCAGCAGTGATGAATAAATAAAAATGGAAAATATTACGCTGACCAAAACCAGACAGTTGATCATTAAGTAAAAACTTCTGTTGACGGGAGGTGCAGCATTCAGAGTGCAGATCTGATACCCACAGACTGATTCTGGTACCCAGATAAGAAATAGACATGTGGTAAAATATTTCTAACCCAGTCGAGAAAGGTTTTTGCTTAAATACCTATATTTTGCATCTTCAGTTACAGAAAGGATGTCCACGAGGTTGACGTGTGCGCTGGCTGTGCCAGAATATGTGTTTTTGGTGGATGAGAATAACAGAAGCCGTGACGTCAACGACATGGATTTTTCTATTCTTTTATATTCACCAACGTCGACTTTATCCATGATCAAACATTTTTTCACTTTAGGAAGACCCGCTTCCAGAGAACAGGTAAGATTCTTTCTTTCTAAGATAGAAAATCAGTACTACATGTCCAATGAAAAATAAGATTTCCTGCATTCATATCAACTTTTTTTGTTTTGATGCAGCAAAATAGTCTTGATTTCAACGAAAGGTGTTGAAACAAGTGAGAAAAATCAGAAGGGTCAATTATTGAGTTATCATACATCCAGAGAAAAAACAGTATCGAGATAGGAAAAACGAGAAAAAACTCTTGATATGATAAGAAACGAAATAAAATCGAACAAATTCAGATAAAAGATACAAAATAGTAGAATGGGGCCTCGGTGGCTGAATGGTCTAGGTAGTTTGTCATGACTACTAATGATCACAAGCCTGTCAACACTGGGGTTGTGAGTTCGAATCTCACCTGTGGCGGGGTATGTTCGACTCCGATCTAAATTGACAAGGATTGCCAATTTTCCTACCGAAGATCAGTGGTTCTTCCGGGTACTCCGGCTTCCTTCACCAATAAAAACTGGCCCTCGCGAAATAGCCAAATGTGGTGAAAACAGCATAAAACCCCGGCTAAACAAACAAACAAACAAACAAAATAGTAGAAAGAAAGATAAAAGATTAAACATGGTATAAATTAAGAAAAAAAATAAGAAAATTAGAAATTAAGGGAAAAGATAAAACATGGTAGAAATTAAGATGGTGGCCAGAAAACTTGCAGGCTTGGGCAAATGTCAACACTGTATTTTTGAAATCACTAATTGATTAAGATGTCTTTGCACACATATTGTATCTTTTTTAGGTTGACAGTTGTGGATTCTTGTGTATGAAATATGTGAAATCAGTGAAGCTGGAGGTTGCGAATTCAGATTCAGATTTGAATCTCATGGTAAACCTAGACGGAGAAATTTATAAACTTACAAGGCCAGAAATCTATATGAAGTGAGTTTTACAAATCGAATGTACTATTTAAGTATTACAAAGTTCGTATTCAATAGAATAACAATTTTGGATTAATATGCATCCTAATTATAAACTACCCGGTAATGACCATAAATGTGGGTATGGATGTGAGCGGTGTAATAGCAATATATATCCAAAACTTTTTTTGTACAAACAATATGGCTTTCGATGAGACATACATATCTTGTGCATTATTTTCAGATTTGTTCTCATTTCTATAAACCCCAAACCATCATGTTAGCAGCATACGGAAAACATTATTTTTACTTCTAACTGTTGTTCCTTGAATGAAACTGTCGCAAAAATTTTGGACATGTGGTCATTACATTACAATGTGATCATTTTGATTTTTTTTTATTATGGGGAAAATAGTCAAATGACAAAATATTTGTAATGCAGAAATGCATGCAGCGTTGTATTGTAACATATTAATCTTTGGTGAACAATTATAGAAATCAATAATTAAAAACGAATCTATGATATTTATTTTGATACCTTCCATGTGCATGTTTTCCTATTTTGATATATTTTTAACTGAGATTTAACAGTGAGAACTAAGCAGTATTCCTCCATACATTTTGCTATTAGATTCTATTTCTGACTTTGTTTCGGCTTTCAACATTATTGGCCTTAGCACAACTGATGAGTCGTAATTCAATGGAATATGCGTATCTTGTGCAATAGAATTGGTACCTTGGAATTTTAGTTATCCATTAAAATAAGTGCCTTCTGTAGTGTCTAAGCCTCAATGGTCAATCTAATTAAAATTAGTTCTACTAATTGCTCCTTTTAGTCACTGCATGTAGATCTAACAACACTCCATTTTACTTTCTGTTCTGATGACATATTGAGAACCTTGGGTTTTATCCTTAGGCTAATGCCTTCAACATCACGAAGGCGGAAATCTGATTGGCTAATTGGAAACAACAGAAACAGAAAGTAAAATGTAGTATTGTTAGATCTACATGACGTGACTGAAATTAGATTGTCTGAATGATTAAATTTCATCAACAACAAAAAACGGAACCACAATCGTTTTAAGTCAAATTTAATTGATAGTTAAACACAATAGCTGCTGTGAACTATAATTTCTCTAAATGTATTGCAAAAAAAAGAAATTTATTCAAAGACTGCAGTGTAAACGACAGAGTATTGTATACATCATACATCATCCAGGATCGAAAGTTTACCGGGCAAAGGACGCATCTAATCTTATTGTTGCCTTGATATAAATTATTATAATAGACACAACCCAAAAAAATGAGAACTATGGACAATGTAAAATCCTGTGATAATTAGCATGAAACCGAGGTGCCTCGGCAAAATAATCTTTTTTTGCTGCATAAAGAGTATCCATAAATTTGTTTTGAGAAGAGCAACTGCTTTGAACAATACACACTGCACTGTTTTTGTAAAAAGGCTCTCTTCATAACTCGATAAGTCTATGGAGAATATACACAAGGTTTGGGTACCCATAAAACCCATTTAACCACACCACCGTTTAGTGTCTGTATCAAGTCAGACTATCCTGACTCTCTGCTGTGTTCATATTTGTGTTTTGTGTTCTTTTATGTTATTTTTTGTCTGGACTTCTGTCAGTTGGGAGGCTTTAATTGATTGATATGTCATTGTTGACCGTTCCTGTTATCCATTTTGTTGTTTATGTACACATATTATTTCCAAATTGTAATGGGAGTTTTGTTTTTGAATCGTGGATTTTAGGGAAATTTAGTAGAAAATGTTTTGTCATTCTTTCTTTGTCTTTTTTAATTTATTTTTTATTTTACTATTTCTACATGATTTTGTTGGCATTTTCTCTTTGTAGAAGGCTACAAAATGCCTATAGAATATTTACGTCTCTGGATAGAAGTAAAGGAGTCTCTTCCTCAAACAATGGAACTACCTCAACATCCGCTAATGCAACGAATATTTCCTCTGAAGATGGTACTTCATGAAATTCATTGTAACTGATTGATAAATATTTGTATTTTAATTGTACCGTTTTTATGTTAGATATTGTATTCAGATTATTGTTTTACATTTTAATCAAAAGAAACTCCATTACTGCACAACCCTGATTATAATCAATTTAAAACCCCTTCTTAAATCTGCCCTTATAATACAAAGGTTGAGTTAACGATGGTGCTTATTACAGCCGAAAACATGAAACATTAAGGATGTTCGCTTCTCAGTTTCAAAATAAGAAACTTTTCATAACACTGGTAAATTTTTATAGTGGAATAATAAATGAACTAAAAGAGCGAAAAAAAAATGTTTTCAAGATAAGCCATTGAAAATTTGGCGGGGAAGATATGCTCTCTTGATTTTACATAGCTTTATTATTGACCCGTTTAATTTCTCAACAACCATTCAATTATAACAAGGATTTTATAAGATTTTTACAAATGGCTTATTATTTTGCATGCAAAAGATTTATGAAAAGAAAAATAGGTGTTAGTGAGAAAAATAATTTATGGCATTCAAATGGATAAAACCAGATGATTCTGAATGTTTGACAAGAATTCAAAAACATGACGAGTGAACATCCTTAAAAAGAGATCGTGTGTAATAGGTCAAAATTTAATGTTCCTCGTATAGTCTAGAATAATGAGCAACGACCCAGGATAGGGACTAAATTATCCTACACATTCATGACACAAGAGAAGATCTTATTGAAACTTATGTCATTTACCGTTCATCGATGTTGTTGTGCTTTAAGATATTAAATTAAACGATTTTCAAAGTCCTTATTCTCCTTCCATAGGGATTCATAATTGAAAACACGACATTTAATTCAGATGAATCAGATGGTGACTTGGGTAAAATGATGTGTTCAAAACATCTGAATTTTTGCAATGGCTATTTTCACTCCCTGCGTGTTCACTTCGTTTTTCACCAGTGACAAATATTTCACTGTTAGCAGGAATATGAACAGTTGGTGATCTGTTACCCTAGTACACCCTGTATTAGAACCCTATTCTCATTTTTTTTTAACCTCAATGTCTTTAGATCACAATTTACCATGGCCAATGTCGGATATTTTTGTCTAAAGCTAAGATAAGATAGATCACTATTGAGTTAATGGGTTACTGTGGCATGTTAAAAGTATGGTTTTATATACTAAATTTACATTTCTACTTAATAAACTGAAATTGAATCCCCATCAACCAGACTGAAGGATCCTGATGCGGAAAGTATCCAACTTTCCGCCTATATACTGTATTTATATATTCATATTTCTTCATATCTTATAAAATGTTATATTTTAATTTTATATTTTCGCCAGATTTTCATGATTTGATAAAGGCGTTGTGAACATAAATATAATATAAATAAATATATGCAGACAATGTATCCTCTGATTTAATTTTTCACTGTTGTTTATATTCTGAAGTGACAGCAACATGATCAGTTTTAAATGTTATTTTTTATGATTCTGTTACCTCTGATTTTAACCCGCAAATCAATGTCAAGTTTTTCGGAAGTCCATGTTAATACAAATGTATAAACATGCATATATCGATTATTACATACATGTATATTAAGTCTGAGGCTCGGGCAAATCAATGTCTAGGTTTTCGTAAGTCCATGTTAATATAACCATGCATATAATCGATTAAGTCTAACGCTAAGGCGAAATGCACCTTTCAGTATTCTATCACACCATTACACTGTGCTTAATACTATTATATAATCTTTTGGTGTACCCCGGTATTTGGTCGGATTTCTGTTCCACATAAACAGTGAAATGGACAACATGAAAGGGCAGCAATTGCATACCAATCAATCAATCAGTGCAACCCAACTGACAAAGCGCCGGACAAAAGATAACATAAAAGACTACCAAACACACATGAACACAGCAGAGCGTCAGGATAGTCTGACTTGGACCAGACACTGAATAGTGGTGGGGTTATACCTGTTTTATGGGTACCCAAACCTCCCCCTTATCTATCCTGACAATCTGGTGTATAAAACACACTATAAAAACCAATACAGTATGATTACCAACAAGGTGACCACTTGCTAAAACTGAAAATTAGAGTACACGATACACAATTTAGATAGCAGGGTCAGAATGTGCTCGTTTTAGCTGCAGGTCGGATACTGTCGCTCTACTAAAAGAAAAACACGTCTATTTTGTGTGTTGCGTTTGATGTCGTTGTCATTATTAGCTTTGCTGTTGTTGGAATTGTTGGCCCTTTTCTGTGTATTTTTACATCTTAATATGCCTTTCGGTTTTCTCTATCCTTTTGCTTACTGTGCGTTAGGAACTGTTGCTCCTTGACGACCACTATGTGTACCAATTTACAAAACTGATTTATCCTTTTGGTTTTATCTTGCCTTTTGCTTTTCATATGGTACAATGTCCTATCAGCTCCTTTGCCATGCATATTAGCGATCCCTTGTTGTATTCAATCTTTCTACTGTTTATGTCTATGCTATGTTGTCCTCTCGACCCTTAGCCCGTATCCATACATTTCATATTTCAACTCGTTTGTAAGAAAATCTGAAAAAAATTATCATTTGATCTGTGTACAACTACATTTAATAAAAATACCGATTCTTTGCACATTACGATTTAAACATGGGATATAAAAAGAATTCCAAACACAACATTTACATGACAAGCACTTAAAAATATATACACTGATTTACCCTGCTGACAACATTTTTTTAAGCAGAGGTTTCATGATCAGGGAATTGAAACAATGGAGGAAAGGGCTTGAGATTGAACTGCGGTTGGGTGTTTGGCTGACTGTCCGTATTAATATTTTATCCACGTGTCCGAATGTGTTCCAAGTTCAAATCTTGATTTCTCAAAGGATCTCATAAGTCATTTTATCACTCGTAACCTAGCCGAAACATTTGTCAGCTCCAACATACCGCAGCTATAACCAGCTGTATCCACAACACACTAAACATTTTTCTAAAAACAATAATAACTATAAATTATATAAAATATAAACCGTTATTGTATATTGAGCATATAGCGATAGTGCATGGAACTAAATACCTTTATATGTGACTATTCACATTCAGCAATTTCAGAATTGGTCCTGTGTTGGAATATTTTTTTTCTGACGTCCCGATACCTATTTGGACGCAGTACATTTTAGCGGATTTTCTGTAGGTGTAAAAATAGACATTTTAGCGGTAACTTTAGTGGACATTTTACCATTTGAGACACTAAAACCTGTTGACTGGTATATTTTGATACAGAATGAAAAACGAAAACGTGGAGAACACTGATATCAATTAAATACAGTAATCCTGCAACAAAACGTGGAAAACACTGTTGTCAATTAAATACAGTAATCCTGCAATAAAACGTAGAAAACACTGAAATCAATTAAATACCGTAATCATGCAATAAAACGTAGAAAACACTTATATCAATTAAATACAGTAATGATGCAATAAAACGTAGAAAACACTGATAACAATTAAATACAGTAATCATGCAATAAAACGTAGAAAACACTGATATCAATTAAATACAATAATCCTGCAATAAAAACTTAACGATTTGACAATGTAATAAGTATAATATGACAATAAATTTCGATAGTACATATGCGTGTACTGGAGAAAACAAAATGGTACCAGGAAGTCGCGGTACTACAGGTTTTAGACCTAAACTGCAGCAATTACTCACCATGGTCACGCTTCAAACCAACTATGAATTATTGGTCTGCTTTAACTACTGAGTCCTCTGTGAAAAAAAATATTGCTATAAGATTACATACTGAGCAATGTTTAGTGGCATCATTAAACAAAGTAATTGTGCCGCATGGACCGAATTATTACTAACCAACTTACAACATAGCCCAATGCCATGATTCTTAATTTTTTCGAAATACATAGTTGCAGTGAGCTTTGCGACGAAAATGTTTTGTTGTACATTGATAAAAATGAGACATATCAAATAGGACATGTCTGTGTTGCAGTAAGGAAATTTTTACCAAATGTATAACTGACATTGTCATGCTTCACCAACAATGATTAAGGTGCACCATAAAGCTGCTAAAAAAACTTTTTGTGTAAGAGGGAACTATTTCTAGCAAGAAAAAAAACCGATTTTGAAATATCAACCCTATTGCCTTATCATTGGTTAGCAAGAAAACATTTATTGCCACCACGTTGAAGTATATTCTGGAGATTTAAGGTCCGAGGTGATATTGTTATATGTTGGTTTTTTTGCATATTTTATTCAAAAGTTCCAGTTTGTGATGATTGAAACCTTCATACCCTTTATTAAAAGGCTAATTTTACACTTCACGACGACATTAACAACTTTGGATCGATTAATAATAATACACATATATTGTAATCATTAGTATGAAGACAAGTCCTATTAATTTTTCAAAAGATATACCGTCAACATCATTGTTATCCTAATTTAAGCTAGATTAAAGGGTTGTCAGGTGTTGCCAAAAGAATCCAGGCTTTGAAAAAACATATGTTCCACCTTTTTATGCAAACTGCTCTATTTCTTTTACGATTGGCGACTATTAAAGGCTATACGATCCATTGTAAGAAGATTAGGATAAAGTGATGACATTAAGTGGTGTTCCTTTTAATGTCGCATTTTCAACATTGAAACAATGTTGCTGCTGTCAACGTTATTCCTATAAGCATTATATCAACGTAAAAACAACGTTGCAAGTTCACCATTGAAATTATATCATTGAAACAACTTTGAATTTTGATTGATCAACGTTACAGCTAATTTTCAACGTTGATTCAATGTTATTGTGCCTTGTGGATTTTTTCCTTCACAGAAATATAAAATAAAAATAAAAAAATTTAATTAAACATTTTTATTTTACTCTTTAGAAATAATAGCTCAAGTCAAGGCAATACTGAATGAAATATATTCCTCCATTCTTAAAATCCTAGCCCTGATATGAGTAAAGTGTCAATCACAGTCTCAATCAATAATATACATTTATTGACTTTGAACTAGGCTGCTATCGGAATTTATCAACCCGACAAAATGGTAATATTCACCGAGCTGTAATTGAGTTGAATATTCATTTTGAGGGTTGATAAATAGATCACAACCTAGTTCAAAGTCAATAAGTGTTTTATCACATGATTATGACATAGGAAAAAATAATCAACAGTGTATTCAACAAATCTAAATTTTAGTAAAGTCCCCATTCTATTACATAGGTTGCTATCAAATTCCGCGTAACCTACCACTTTTATTTTTAGATCATAACCATGAATGTTAGGTTGCTATCGCGGGTATTCACAACCTCTTATGCTATTTTCGGCCAATCAGGATAAGAAAAAATACCATCATGTAATAATATACAATTACTGAATTTGTAATTGGTCACTATCAGGATTTAGTAACCCAAGAAAATGTACCGAGCCTTTAGGCGAGGTGAATATACATTTACAAGGGTTGATTAAACCTGATAGCGACCTATTACAAAGTCAGTAATTGTTTTATTACATGAATGGGAAAGTTGTACTTTTAATTTCTATTTTAAGAACAAATCGGTCACTATCACATTCCGCTTTAACGGTCAGGATCTATTTTAGTCCCAAACCCTGCATGCGGAATTCTTGAACTAATTTTAGATACTTATCAGTTACTATCATGAGTACTCAAGACCTTTTAGACATTTCTAAGCCAATCAGATAATAGAAAAAATATAGTCATGTAATAATAAATTTTAACAATTTCCCATGTAAAACGAATTAAATACCTGGCATAATATCTTGAATATTTAAATTGCTCAGCTGGATACCAGCTCGAAGTCATAATGTTTACTACTTTGCGTCTATTCTGTTGTTCACAGTACTAATAATGATATCTTATAACATTAAATCTGGGCTTAACAAGTCACTTTCTTTACTGCCTTTAAATCCAAAGAGAGTGTATATTATCCTCTTGCAGAGAATTAGATAATAACCCAAATGATTGCGATTGTCACCTTATTCCATTTCAAAATTGGTTAAATACGGCCAAAGCCGTCGTGACAGACTCACAATGCAATGCTATCGACTTGCTGGATTACACACTTCCTGAGTGCTAAGGTTTGTTGTACGTGTAATGTGTTCAACGTTTGCATGCTTTGAGCAAGGGTTTTATTTTCTGTTGATTATATAAAATTCTGCTACTATACTGGGTCAAAATAATGTGATCATCTTATGAAATAGCGAATTGTCGGTGTTAAAGGGACAATTATTTAATATGAATTCAAGACTTTCTTACAGAGACAGAAATGCCTATCATTCCGGACCACCCGATGGATTTTACCAGGATTTCACATTGCTGGTGATTTAGTGTTTGTGTTGTCTTGTTCTAATGTTCAGTTGATTATATTGTAGTAGTTATAATTGTATCCCTGTGGCATTTTGTTGTTGTTGTGTTCCTTTCTCACGAGTTTGGCTTGTGCTTCAGATTAAAATATTTTGTCCTTTTTAACTATTTTGGGGTTTTGGTATTCCTTTGCTGGTCTTTGTGATACTCAAGGCTTTTTGTGTGTGTTTTATGAACTATTTCTATCTATTTTTAATACTTACTTTCCAGTCGACCTTCAATATATTTTTCTTACATTTTTAGGTTTTTTTACACCAATTGTCAATCTTGGATTTGTTTTAAAAGAGTATCTCTTTTGTTTTTCATAGTTTAAGGAGGCATAAAATGATACGCACCGATAACTGATAGTATAATATTTAGCTGGATAAATATAAAAAAACGGGTTTCTCGGCTTTTATTTGATAAGAAATAATGGTATGATTAAGTAAAAAAAGAGAGAGTTGAAAATTATCTAAACAGAAATGATGATATAAATTTGGAAAGTTGGGATTGCGGCTAAAATATTTGAAAGCAAAGGGAAATGCACACATTAGTCATCCCTAAATATATAAAGCAAAAATAAAAAGAAATATAATTTTAAGATTTTTTTTACGAGAAGACATTACTTATAACATAATATGTACAGTAAGTATAGACAGCCAATGTCGGCAAAAATGTCATAGCGAATCCAAATCCTCTGTTCAATGGTGAAGACCTGTATCCAAGCCAGAAGAATAGGCGTCCAAGGAGAAAAATAATAACCAACGTGGGAATAACATTGATGTTGCTTTCGTTTAAGAATGAAGCAAGTGTTAATAAACCAATCGCATGCAAGGAAAACTGCTCTACTGTATTTCGAAGAATACGGTTGGGTAGTTCCACCAAATGCTCTGAACCGCCACCTATCGGATCTATAGCATTTGTGTTTCCTCTGACATCAAGGACACCAAATACGCTTGTAAGGATTGAGAAAGACGAGAGGAAAAGGCATCTGATGGTGTATATTTGCCGATCGCTATTCGTTTTCAACTGGTCCTTGTTTACTGGTAAGAACCTATAACCAACGTAAAAAATCACAACTACGAGAAAAATGGCCGCTGCAAACTCCTTGTACACCCAGTTCAATTTCTCCTGATGTGTTCTTTTATCCTTTTCCTTTGCGTCTGACATTTTTATACCTGAAACAGAATCTAAAAAGTAGATGGACTTTTTTAAATACATGCTGCAGTTTAAGTACGAAAATCTTTGCATAAATCTTGTTTCATTTTTTCACCTGGAACCTTGTAAACATTCCACCTTAAGTTTGTCGAAATCTGCAAATTGTTTTAGGTTTGTTAACCAAAATACCATGGCTCTCGCTTCAAAATTTGGTTTCGATATGGAGCTGTTTTATATTATCAAAAAAATTGTTGAATGCATCAAATGATGGGAAAAAGTGTGTAGATTTTATTCTTTATCTAGAACTTGGTAAAAAAAATTAAACAAGAGGCTCTCAAGAGACTGTATCGCTCACCTGGATTTAACTTTTAACCTTGGGCAGGACTAAACTGTATGTGTTGCATTCAATTTAGCTGATTTTTCTATAGGGCCTATGTTAAACTAAGTTCAGCTATGGCAGTCATCTTGGTTGACAGTTCAGATCAATGGAAACATTTCTAAAAGAGAACCATCTAAGGACCATTACTGATAAATTTTGTTCCAGCTAGCTAAGTGGTTTCAGACAAGAAGATTTTTAAATGAATTTTGCCATAGGGTCCAATATTTAACAATTTTCTTTAAAATAACAATTTAGGGGCAATAACCCAACAAATGGTTGACCGATTCGTCAGAAAATATCATGGCAGGTAGATCTTGACCTGATGAACATTTTTACCCCATGTCAGTTTTTTGTCTGTAAATGCTTAAGTTTTTGAGATAAGACAAAAACTGCAGTTTACCCCTATGTTCTATTTTTAGCAATGCTGGCCATGTTTGATTATGGATCAAAACCTCGGATATAATATATAAACTAGATACCCTAAGGAACATTCACTTAAAGTTTTGAAGTATTTGGCTGGGTAGTTCCTGAGGAGAAGATCCTTTGGGCTAGGTCAGCTAAAAAAGACGTTTCTTGTGCGAGGCAACATTTTCTACAAAACAGCAAATATGCAAGATGCCCTTATTGTACATTGTTCTCCATATGGTCTAAAACAATCCGTTTGAAATGTGATTAATCTCGGATTGGGTGCAGTCATTAACAATGGGGTTCAGTTTGGGGAAATTTATTACAAAAAGATTCAGATAGAATCATAAAACTTCAAGAAAGAGTAGCAAAAATTATATTTGAATGCGATTTTTCAGTTCCATCTAATTTTATGTTTTCATCTTTAAAATGGCTATCTTTTACAAATAGAATAAAATACCAACAATCAATTCTAATGTATAAAATTGTAAATGGACTAACACCTGATTACTTAGCAATGCTAAATATTAATGATGTGCAACACCACAACTTACGATCTGTCTCTAATAATGATCTATTAGTTCCAAGACCAAATACAAATTTTTATAAAAAATCTTTTCATTATTCTGCAACAAAGGTATGGAATAATTTATCACTCAAAATAAAAAATTTTCGTAATGTGGAATTATTTAAGAAACTTTGTTATAAGCATTTTCTTGAAAATTCTATGCAAGTCGAACAATTTGTTTTCTTTCTTTTGTTGTCAGAATAAGAAAATTTAATCAAAACTTTACCAATTATTGCCATTTGTATGTTTGAATGATTGAATTGTGTATATACTAGTAATATATATTGTATTTTAATGTATGAATGTTAACTGTATACATGTATTTTGTTTGAGGGCCTCAATGAAAATTAGACTACTTCTAATCTGAGATCACGTGGTTTGAAGTAAGATGTTGTGTTATTCTGCTCGACGAAAACATATGGATTTTGGATAGTTATTCTTGGGATTTCTTCACCAAAGTTCGCAACAGTGAATATTATCATATTTTCTATCTTTGATACATGACAAATTTTGAATTTGGTGATCCACTACCCTTATTATAGTTATATTCTGAAAAAATATAGAAAACATAAGTTAGTAAAGTTCACTGAGACCTGTCTTGATTCCCTAGGGCAATAGAATACAGAATAACAATTACAACTCGTCGGGTTGAATGAGATTGGACTTTGAACCTTAGTTGTAAAATCAGCTGTGTGTAGTAAACTTGACCTTATGAACAGTATACGACCTTTGTAATCAACCAATCAGATTTTGAGAATGTCACTCACAGATACGTCGAGGTTGATCGAGGAGAGTAGGAATATAGTAGATGCCTCCCATGATAACTCCGTTTTGAATTTAATTCTACAAATTGTTACGGGTATTGACAACAGAATGAAAAGTATGGAACAAAAAATTGAAAAACGTCTCGAGGTTTTAGAGCAGAGTGTCCTATCTGTCTCGGCAAGAGTGAGAACTTTAGAGACTAAAACGAATGACTTTGAGAAAAAGCTGTCCGAGTGCGAGAACAGCTGTTCAGGCATCAGCAACCTCTTTGATGGAGTAAATGGACAAGTGAAAACAAATACTCGTAAAATTATACTCCAGGATGCTAGAATCAAGAAGCTCGAAGAGATGCCTGTTGTTCATCCTGTAATTCAGCCGGTAATAGAGGGAGAGGAGATAAAGTCTATTAAGGCAGAACTCTTAGATTTAAAGTGCAGGTCAATGAAAAATAACCTTATATTCACTGGCCTACACAGGGTTGCTAATGAGGATACAGAAGATCTTTTGCGCTGTTTCCTGTATCACGAGTTAGGCGTTGACTATAAAATAGATTTTGGCAACGTCCACCGGATAAAAACGAACGGTGATTACAGGAGAGCTCCGATTGTCGCTAGATTTATTCATCATCGGGACCTTGAATATGTACTTAGAATTGCAAACCGTCTAAAAGGAAAACCCTACGGAATCCGTGAACAATTTCCGCCGGAAATAGAACAGAAGCGAAGGAAGCTATATCCAGTTATGAGACAGGCTAAACAACAGAGGCGACAGGTAACACTAGTTCGCGATAGATTATACATTGACAATGAACTATATACTCCGGAGCCTGCCGTCATTGATGAAACTATTTTAGAGGATGAGCGTGATGCATCCGGACAACACCAATCAACACCGAGACGACCCTCAGACAATAGCCCGCCAAGCAAACGACAACGTCACGGTCCGTCCCCCTGTGCACCGCCGGGAGGTGGTAACTCTATAGCCTCTAGATAGGGATGGGGTGCAAGAGGACAACCTCGATTAAATTTATGTAACAATAAAGTTGTTAATTGTAGTTGTAACCTTGTTACTCATGACTTAAATTTTTGTTGTTTAAATGTATGTGGCTTGAAGAGGAAATTATTGTCACCTGATTTCATTAATGTTATATGTGATCATGACATTTGTATATTTATTGAAACTAAACTAACAGATTTAGACCACTTAAAAATCCCAGAAAACTATAAATATTTTGCCAAAAATAGACAAAAATTTAAAAGAGCGTCAGGTGGAATTATAGTAATATACAAAAAAGCATTAGAAAAACACATTAAATTTCATTTTACTGAAAGTCAGTTTGTTCTTTGGTTTCAAATTTCGAAATCGATCTTATCGCTTAATACTGATATACTTTTTGGATGTGTTTATATACCACCTGAGAATTCTAAATATTCTACAATAGAAGCTTTTGATGAACTAGAAAATGAGTTAATAACGTTGTTGGATGTAGAAAAAAATTACGTTTCCTTAATTGGGGACTTCAATTCCAAAACAGGTACTTTGCCTGATTACATTGTTCCTGATGAATCTGTTGTTGATATTTTTGATTTAGATTATGATTCAGAAATAATTGAATACTTATATGATTTTGAGAATTTAGTGCAAAATAATATTCCACTGAGAAGAGAATCAAAGTGTACTAGTAGACCTAGCACTTATGGCCACAAACTGCTGGAGATCTGTAAAAATAATAATCTTTATATCGGTAATTCCAGATTAGGGTCAGATAAAAATATAGGTGAACGGACTTGTAGCGACTCAACTGTGGTCGATTATTTAATATTATCATCTAATTTGTTTCCCGTTGTAATTAATTTTAAAATCGATGATTTTAATCCTTTGTATTCTGACTGTCATTGCATGATACAGTTTTGTCTCAAGGCTGAAGTTAATCATACTAATTTAACAAAGAAAGAAGAAAAAGACAAAAAAGTTTCTGTCAAATGGAAAAATGAGAGAAAATCTGATTATGTTAATAGAATTCATAGTGATCCTAACGGTGTACTTACGAGGGTCGTTGACAAACTAGATGAGTTGTCTTCAAGTCAAAATGTAAATCGTAATGAGGTAAATGATATTGTAAATGAAATTAGTAAAAATTTTACTGACGCGGCTGATGATATTTTTGGGAAGTTTAGAAAACGTCAAAAATATAAACACGATAATTCAAAACCATGGTTTGATAAAAAATGTGCGATAACGAGAAAGAAGTTTCATAAAGCTCGTAAAAGATATAGTTTTTTGAAAAATGCTGAAAATAGGCGGCAAATGCTAAAAGCAAGTAAAGAGCACAAATCTACCTTAAATAAAGCTTTTGAGAAATATCAACTGAAAACGGAAAATGAATTGAGAAATATATCCCAAAAAGATACAAAAGCTTTATGGAAAATTCTTAATAATCTTGGAAATAAGCATAAAAATGAAAAAAATGACGAAATATCTCTACAAACATTATATGAACACTTTAAGAAACTAAATGAGATTGAAGATGCCGAAAACGATGAAGAACCAGATTTTGATTTTGAAAACATTACGAATGATATCGAACAAATTTTAAACTGTCCTGTAACCGAAGATGAAATAAAGAAAGTAGTGTCAAATCTGAAAAACGGCAAGGCTTTTGGGAGTGATAAAATCTTAAATGAATACATAAAGTATACTATCAATGACCTCATGCCGGTTTACATAAGACTTTTTAATTTAATTCTAGATACAGGATTTGTCCCTGAAGACTGGTCTACTGGGATAATGATTACACTTTTCAAAAATAAAGGTTCAAGATCGGACCCAGATATGTACAGAGGAATCACACTGAATTCGTGTTTTAGTAAAACTTTTTCTGCTATTTTGAATAATAGACTTAACAACTACGCGGAACAGATAGAGCTTATTTCTAAATCTCAAGCAGGTTTTCGTAAAGGGTTCTCAACTGTTGACAATATTTTTGTTCTATATTCTCTGATAACCATTTATCTATCATTCGGGAAAAAGCTATATTGTACATTTGTAGATTTTAAAAGCGCTTTCGACACTGTTTGGCGATCAGGTTTATGGCAAAAATTGCAAAAAGCAAATATAAAAGGGAAAATTTTTACAGTAATTTATAACATGTATCAAAACATTAAAACTTGTGTTAAGAAAGGAAATGACTGTTCAGAATTCTTTATATCACATATAGGGGTCAAACAAGGTGAAAATCTATCACCTTTTCTTTTTTCTTTATTCTTAAATGATCTGGAGGATTATTTTGTTCAAAACAATATCCAATGTCTTGAAGACATTTCAAACTTGTGTCAAGAATCTTTGCAAATGTATGTAAAATTGTTTATTATACTATATGCTGATGATGCAGCTTTATTGTCTGAAACTGCAAAAGGATTGCAAGAAACCCTTACTTGTTTTGAAGCATATTGCAACAAATGGAAACTTAAAGTTAATATAAAGAAAACAAAAGTAGTTATCTTTAGCAAAAGAAAAACAAAACATAAGGACAATTTTAAAATATACGGAGAAAATATTGAAATAGTAGACTCGTATTCCTACCTTGGAATACTCTTTAACTACAACGGTAGTTTTTGTGCAGCTCGGAAAAAACTTGTTGACCAAGCACAAAAGTCCCTGTTTGCTCTGTATCGAAAAATAAAGAATATCAGTATACCGATTGATTTACAATTAAAACTATTCGATTCCTTAGTAAGTCCAGTATTGCTGTATGCTTCAGAGGTATGGGGATTTGAAAATAAAGATAATATAGAAAAGGTACACCTAAAGTTTTGTAAAAACATTCTGAAAGTCCGAAATAGCACACCAAACTACATGGTGTATGGAGAATTAGGAAGATTTTCAATGGAAAATGTTATAAAATCAAAAATGATATTGTTTTGGAATAGTTTACTTTTTGATAACAAAAAATTGTCATCTTTAATGTATAAACTTATGTTGAAATTACATTTAAAGGAATCATTAAAATTCAAATGGATCTCGTATGTTAAATCTATCTTGGATGACAGTGGATTAAGTTTTATTTGGCAAGATCAAATCCCAATAGATAGACAAGTACTAAAAAACCTAATGTCAAGACAATTAAAGGACCAATTTATTCAGCACTGGTTCTCCCAAATGAATAATTCATCAAGAGGCGAATTTTATTCCGAATATAAAAAAGAATTTGGTTTAGAAAACTATCTGCTAAGGCTTAACACAAGTGATCGAACTTTGGTGGCAAAATTTAGATGTTCAAACTTTAAATTTCCAACTGAAACAGGGAGATGGAATGGTAAACCAAAATACGAGAGAATTTGTCATTTGTGTGGGACTGGACTGGGGGATGAATTCCACTATCTTTTCGTTTGTCAAAAACAAGAAGTAAAGTTACTCCGTGAAAAATATATACCACGGTATTATACTGTTAATCCAAGTGAGTACAAATTACACGGCTTATTGATAAGCTGCCATGTTGAACTTTATAAAAATTTGGCAACGTTTCTAAAATTACTAGTCAAAATCTTGTAGTAGGATCTTTTATTTACATATTAAACTATTTAGTTTCAATTCGAATGATTAACCTTTGTATTGTTATTACTTTTTAGTACTTGTATGTTTGCATGTACCTTGTTATCATGTATGTGTGTATATACTTTATGTCCTCTTGTACACCTGTGTGTCTGAGGTTTCTAATAATAAATGTTGTTGTTGTTGTTGTTAATTGAGTTACCCTCTTTAAATAAAGAATTTATTATAATTATTATCAATTTTACAGCATTTATCTTATTTGTTCAAAATTTCAACTATTTGCTAAAATTAAAATCCTAATGTTGATAATTTGTACTTTGTTTTGACAGTGACGAAAATATTTTATATCATGTACATATTGTATTGTTATTTTGAAAGAAAATGATTATTACTTGTAAAAATTGTATTGCTTATGGAATGAAGTCACTATTTTTAATTATTTCAAAATTCTTTCTTTTTCAATATTTTTATTTCAATTCACTAGTTCAAGGTCTTAAACCAAGTTTTATTTGTTTTTTTGTTTATAAAATATGCAAAATTATTAATTTAATTTTTCTCTATTAAAATTGATCTAGCATGGTAAAATCGTATATTATGTTCTTTCTTTTCATAATTTCAAGTGTCAAATTATTTTATCTATAGTAGAAAAAAAAAATTGTTTAAAATGTTTCAACTAAATCTCCTTAAAACTTATATCAAAATCCGTGATTTCTCTTACGTTTAAATTTTTGACAGTGACTTATAGACCCAACGGGCCGGGTGTAGATTGTATATATATTGATTATTTGTATTTAATATTTGTTATTACACATGTCACTATAATAAATAATTTACTTACTTAATTTACTTACTTTATTAATGGACGAGTGCACACATTGCATGACAATCTCTTGATAACGATCTTTCAAACGCAAAACATATTAACTACTGTTTAAGAAAATCGGTCAAATGTGAACAGAAATTTTTGATAATGACAAGCGCATGAATATGCATGGCAATTCGTAAACAATAAGTAAGAGCAAGATAACATGTATGGTTCCTCTTTTTCTTCTTTTGAATTTAACTAAAAAATCAGATTTGGAATCTTACAAACGGAAGTATACTTACCTTCAAATTAGTACGACGAGTTCTATATTTTGACACTAAGATAACAGTATCTTTACAGTAATGTATGACACACCGATCTTATTTAAATCAAGAAGTACATATTTGTAATAAAACCCCACGTAAAAATTTATGTTCGTTCGATAGAGAACGCTTTAACAACATTGTAAACTTCTGAAACATGCGTGCATGTTATTTATTTTACATTTATTGTCATAAAAATTTTATAATATATTTGAAAAACGAACTCGAATACCAGATCCCGTGCCTACAATAGGAATCGCTACATATGCGTTTTTTTGATTTCGATGTTTGATGTTTGGTAAGTTGGGCATTTGAATCTGCCTCTCAACATGTAAGATAATTGTTTGAGTCACCCTTTCGACTTTTGGCACAATTGTTTGACTCCTCGTAAATATGGCGTCTGGATGGTCCTAACCCGTTACAGACCAGCAAATTATACAAAACACAGTATATAGGTATAAACAGTATTACAAAATATCCGGAAAAATTTCAACAAATATATAAAGTTGAAATTTTTGCCAACGTTGGATATCATTTTTAATTAAAAAGTCATCAGCTGCTGACTTTCTAAACCCCTAATTTCAGAGTCTTTAAGGTAAATCCAGTTCCTGAACGGAATGGAAACATCTTTGTATCGGAGAATAGAAGGAAAAGACAAGACAAAGTCTATTGTTAACTTTAGATAGTTATAAGTAATACCGGCAATATTATACTTGGTATTTCAGCGGGAAAACAAAAAACAGTGTTTCAATTTATGTCATATTTTTATATTTGCCAGCTTTTATAGTGATGGACAAATTTGTAAGAAGTTTTACTTAATTTAAAAATATTCGTTCCACCAAAGTTTTGGTTAATGCTGGTTAAATTTAGCAAATAAAAATGAAAGATATTCATTTCTTTCTTGAATTTGACTGCATGACGTTCTTTTCAAAGTTAGGACATTTTGACCAATGCTTTTATACATATTTGGTAGAAGTAATTTCATGTACAAAATAAGCCATAATTGATATCTTAGAATATTTATTGTTACCATGGATACTTCACTTACTGGACTAAAATCTTAGACGGTTTCAAACCCTCTGTTACTGGTTTCTCAGTACTAGCATGAAATTTAGGTATTAAAAAAACACTATTGTTGCGATTTTTTTATACCTTAGGGACATTTTCTTCATGCAACGCTCTGTCCTTATAGATAGTTTTTTGGCGTAACCCTGGTCATTTTTGTATTTCTATTTCTTCTATAACATATGTATAAAGGTCTTGGTAATTATTTCCACTTTGCACAATATTGATGGTAAGACTTGCATCTGAAATTTGTGGGAATTTGAATAAACATTTCATTGCACAATTTTCATTTGTTTTTATTGCAATAAAATTTTGATAAATCGGATAATAAACATAATAAGAAAGACAATGACAAAATAATTATTCCAACCGTTCCAATCGAAGCAGAAGACATCCGGTCATCCTTTGCAGATATTTTAGAATTTTTGTAAGAGTTTGTTGCTTTCCTGTCAACCAAAAGTGATTCCCTTATCTCATTTTGCAATAGTGTTTTCTGATCCTCTGTTATACCATGATGTGTCGTCATCGATGACGTAGATTTACAATCTGAAAAATTTTAAATTTCAAATACCATGTACATGTATTTGATCATTTATATAATCAAAAAAGAATTACCCTACCATTGTTGTGGTTCAGTGATTTAGGCGTTGGACTTAATCCACGAGGGTTCAAACAAGAACGCACAGGCGACGGATTAATATAAGTGTTTTTAAAACTTGTTTCCGAATTCTGTTAGTAATTCATGTGTATATAATGTATTGTTATCATCATATTGTATGTTAAAATGAATTTTTAATAAAATATGTTTACACTAAACCAGAACGCATAGAAGTCTAATGTTTAGTCCTCAATAAGTATGAGATATTTCGCAATCAATCAATTCAAACACAGAAACTGACCTTTACACGTGGAACCTTTTTTTTTCGGTTCTTTAACGCTTACGGATATGACAATAACTTTGGAAAGCATAAAATTATTAAAACTCTTAATTAAAAACATATCTACACTGCACAACTATCAAGGTACGATCATCTTTGCTTTCTGATGAGGCAAATTGTACTTTAAACATGTTAAATGAAGTTGAAAATAAAATTAAAAAAATGATAATAAATAAATAAATAACAAGAAAACAAGTTTACAGTGTGTTTCTTGGTCACAGGTTAAACATTATATACAATTTTCCTAATTTTTAACTATTATTTCTTTAATTTAATATTGTTTGTATATAGTTAATCATCACCAATCAAAAGTTATATTCTGTTTATTGTGTATTTCATTTTGTTACCGTGGTTGGAAAATTAAGTATCTTGTATCTTGTATGTCTATGCCGAAACAATCCTAGCTTTTGGCTGTTGATCAGACTAAACGCTTGTAGACTTACAGTGTCCCAGAAGCGGTATTTTGTTGATAATGGCCGTTTTTCCTCTTTTTTATAAGGATATATTCTTTGAATACCAAAGTTAGTTAACCCCTCTACATTTTATATGTACAATCACCATATATCTTTAGTTGCTGTCTCTTGTTAACTTGTGATAATTGTGTTAAATGTGTATAATGGTTTCCGCAGCCATTTATTGCTCGTCTTGTCGTGTAATCGTGTGTTCAATCTTATGGAATTGCCTCATTGATGCCTTATTATATATACAATAGGTTGACAGCATAACATGGGGGTGTATAATAAAACTGCTGATTACAAGACGGGGTATGAAGTTACCCATAGCTTAATCTAGCAACATGGTATGAAAGCAAACACGTGGCTAATACAGAAAGTTATCTTGATATAGTAAGCTTGTATTTCATATATTACCAGCTATATAAATACTGAGACTCCAGTGTCCTCCGCAGAGTTTCGAAGAGTCTCCGTTACAAACGAAAGAACAGGAGCTCTCATCTTTCCTCACAAAGCTGCTGTTGTCGTTGCCACAGTGACATTCCTGACCTTTCTGCAATAAATTAAATATGAGACATTCTCCATACCGGAAGTATAAAGTATTCAACAATGAGCCAAAAACGTACGCTTTTTGGCAAAATCAAGATTACCCATAGCTTCGATTTAAGCTACACCACTTGCCTTTTACGGATAACTGAAATATCTGTTTGTCTTCACTGTAAGATGGACAGAGCTGCAGTGGCAAAACCAAAAAATGGGATTCGAATTCTAAACTTCTAAAAAAAACAACTTTTTTGTACCTAAAAAACGCATTATTTTACCTATATACTTTATAAATTCTGAGGAAATTAAGTTGATCTAAGTCTTGAGGACACCTCCTTCAATTGATCTGCCAGTAAGATGATGAAGGCACTCTTTTCTTTATTTCTCTAACAATCGTACTTTGAAGTTATGTCATATAAGATTAGCGGTGATTTAAAAGTATTAAAAGATGTAATATTGTTGTTTTTGATTTTGTTAATGCAGTCCTATCGAAAATTTATACTGCTTTATCACTGTACCAGCTATGCCTTCTATAGTATGGCTAGAGTTTGTCTTCCAATCAAAATCCTGCATGAATTACAATTTTGCCACAGAAATAGTTATACCAACCTCGGTTCCAAAGTATGTGTAGCCTACAGTACAACAAAATGCATTGCATCTTATGTTAGACATGTTAGGAAAAGTTATATATCCATCTGGGAAAGTCCTGGTTCTTTTGTCGACATGGCAGCCAAGATATGTAATTTCTAAATAATTAATCAAAATACTTAAACTAAAAATCATACAAAACAAGACGAAATACTAGTTAATCAAAATTACAGGACACAGGTCAATGCTTCTAACCTTACCTAGCCTCAGATGTCAATTTTTTTTTGCATGTCTTTAATCTCATTTTAAACATGCAGCTTATCCATTATCCGAATTTCGAGTCTTGGCGAGAAACTTCAAAGTTGAACTATCGCGGCTGGAGAAATACGATAATCGATTGATCGCGAAGGTGAGATTTTGTTTCTCTAATTCTTTCAACAGTTATAACATGTATACTAGTCAACAAAAGAAAAGATACAGGGTAATGCATTTTTTATATATTCATAATTTTAAAAAGTGTACTAAGCAGAAAAATAGACTCACGCGTCTGATTTTCATAGTAGATTGTTTTCTCATCAAAAGCATGGAATTTGTTCAAAAAGTTTGAAATGAAAAATTCCATTTTTTAAAATTTCAAAAATCACATTTTTCAACCCAAAATTATAAAATCAGTATTTTTACCCCCTTATGTGAATCCTAATGTCCGTGTAACACAAGATTTGAGTTTTTTCTACGGATTTCAGCCACTGGATTTTCATTTTACAAAAGTGTGTCGATTTTCTTCTCCATTTTCCGCAAAATTTAATTTAACCCTCTTTTGGACAATTTCTATTTTCCACCATTTCAAGTTTATCCAAACTTCAAAATGAGACGAATTAGATCAAGAAATGAAGTAGCAAACCACTGTTGCTCTAATACTTGAGTTTTTTAAGGAATTACCAAGATATTTGGTTCCGAACTCAATTTTTTGTATCGGTACTTTTGTTGACTAGTATATAATATGCCTGTTGTAATTTCTCGTCAAGAGACATACTTATCATGTTTATTTTACACAGAATACTGCAGACTTGAGCGGTATTTTGTTACGTTGCCATGTCATCTATGTAAAGGATCGAGAAAATCGAAGGGAAGTTTCGACTAATCAGTGATCAAGAAAAAAAAATCACACGTGGATTATCAAAGTTTTACTCAAACTGATTGGATACGCCGAAAACAGCTAAAGAATTAAAGAATTAAAGAAATTGTGTTCCTTTGAAATGGTTATCTCATGTCTACATTCTAGTATTTGAGGAGGGGGGTGATTTTGATACTGTTGTCCTGTTAGTAATTTGAAAGCAATTTGAAGAATTGTTTTACGGGTATTTTCTGGGCTAAATAGTGATTGAATGTTCTCTAGCGGGATCTCACGTTACAACATATACAAAAACGTTATTTATAAACCTGTTTTTCATTTTTATACGACCGCAAAATTTTTGCGGTCGTATATTGGTATGACGTTGGCGTCGTCGTCGTCGTTGTCGTCGTCGTCGTCGTCTGCGTCGTCGTCCGAAGACATTTGGTTTTCGCACTATAACTTTAGTATAAGTTAATAGAAATATATGAAATTTAAACACAAGGTTTATGACCACAAAAGGAAGGTTGGGATTGATTTTGGGAGTTTTGGTCCCAACAGTTTAAGAATTAGGGGCCAAAAAAGGGCCCAATAAGCATTTTTCTTGGTTTTCGCACAATAACTCTAGTATAAGTAGACAGAAATCTATGAAATTTTAACACAAGGTTTATGACCACAAAAGGAAGGTTAGGATTGATTTTGGGAGTTTTGGTCCCAACAGTTTAGGAATTAGGGGCCAAAAGGGTCCAAAATTAAACTTTGTTTGATTTCATCGAAAATTGAACTATTGGGGTTCTTTGATATGCCGAATCTAACCGTGCATTTAGATTCTTAATTTTTGGTCCCGTTTTCAAATTGGTCTACATTAAGGTCAAAAGGGTCCAAAATTAAACTTAGTTTGATTTTAACAAAAAATGAATTCTTGGGGTTCTTTGATATGCTGAATCTAAACATGTATTTAGTTTTTTATTATGGGCCCAGTTTTCAAGTTGGTCCAAATCGGGGTCCAAAATTAAACTTTGTTTGATTTCATCGAAAATTGAACTATTGGGGTTCTTTGATATGCCGAATCTAACCGTGCATTTAGATTCTTAATTTTTGGTCCCGTTTTCAAATTGGTCTACTTTAAGGTCCAAAGGGTCCAAAATTAAACTTAGTTTGATTTTAACAAAAATTGAATTCTTTGGGTTCTTTGATATGCTGAATCTAAACATGTACTTAGTTTTTTTATTATGGGCCCAGTTTTCAAGTTGGTCCAAATCGGGGTCCAAAATTAAACTTTGTTTGATTTCATCGAAAATTGAACTATTGGGGTTCTTTGATATGCCGAATCTAACCGTGCATTTAGATTCTTAATTTTTGGTCCCGTTTTCAAATTGGTCTACTTTAAGGTCCAAAGGGTCCAAAATTAAGCTTAGTTTGATTTTAACAAAAATTGAATTCTTGGGGTTCTTTGATATGCTGAATCTAAACATGTACTTAGTTTTTTTTATTATGGGCCCAGTTTTCAAGTTGGTCCAAATCGGGGTCCAAAATTAAAGCTAAAAAAGGGGTAAATTATTTTTTTTTTGGGGGGGGGCGGGAATTCTCCACAGCATATTGTATTGCACAAGAAGCAAAAAATTGAATATAAATTCAAATCATATGACCAATTCTAAGTTCTTTATTTCAGTTATTCTGTGTCAGAAACCTATTATGTGTCAAATATTTGAAGAAATTTTCAATTGCACAGTATTGCGCAATAGCAAGAAATTGATATGTGTGCCCTGTTATCAAAACTTTATTATTAACAAATTCCATTGGAAATTTGCCAATATAAAATGTGCTGATGAAGCTTTTTTGTTTATCTCATCTAAACTGCTTTTAAATTATGTATATTTAAAATTTGTCATCCATGACTATGATGTCATTTTCTATTTTAATATGTTATGGTGTATTTAAATGGGCTGTTATGGTTGCAAAGTATAAAGAAATGGGGGGGGGGGGGGGGTTTTAAAACAAAATTTAGGGGGGGATAAATGAGAAATTGGGGAGGGGGTAATTTTTTTCTCATTTCATATTTCATAAATTAAAAAGAAAATTTCAAATTTTTTTTAGCAAAAAAAGGGGTGGAGGGGTTACAATAAATTTTATTGTTTTTTGTTTTTTTTTTTTGGGGAGGGGGGGGGGTCAATGCGCAACTTCATAGTGTATTGCACAAAAGCTAAAAAAAGGGGTAAATTATTATTTTTTTTTGGGGGGGGGGTTTCAATTCTCCACAGCATATTGTATTGCACAAGAAGCTAAAAATTGAATATAAATTGAAATCATATGACAAATTCTAAGTTCTTTGATTTCAGTTATTCTGTGTCAGAAACCTATCATGTGTCAAATATTTGAAGAAATTTTCAATTGCACAGTATTGCGCAATAGCAAGAAATTGATATGTGTGCCCAATTTTAAATTTTAAATTGGTTATTTCTGATTTATATATAAAAACAAATAATACTGATATGGTTTGAATAGGTAAATTAAAAATTTTTAAGTTCTTAGACAACATTCATTCTGTGTCAGAAACCTATGCTGTGTCAAATATTTATTCACAATCCAAATTCAGTATTGTATCAAGCTTGAATGTTGTGTTCATAATTGCCCCAACTATTCAGGGTTCGACATCTGCGGTCGTATCTAGCTGCGCCCAGCAGAGCATTTTATTAACATTAGTCTGTGATTCCAACGACAATAAAAAACAGCTGATATAAATTTGCTTGGTCCATGGGACGTCAGAGCGCACTACAAAACTGGGAAATGCCGCTTCACTTTTCTGCAATTTTCGACTAACCATTACCATTTATTTCATTGAAGAAAACCTTCTATGTTTCACTTCACATTTTACTGTAAAAATGTTATAATTTTTAGAAATATCCCTTAAATAATAATAAATTAATGAATAACTGCTCTTAGTATATATCATGAAATTGTGTCATCTACTTGAATTTTGCTCTTCAAAAACGAATGCAAATGACTCACCTGTTGAAGCATCTACATAAATACTTAAGAATGTATAGATTCCAGATATAAAAAAAATAAAACATTTTTCTTTTTTCCTAGAAACCATCTTATTGTATAATGAAGCTCTGATACTACTGGGCCTTTTTTTAAAATTGTTAAACATAGTTAAAATTGTATAATATGAAATTGTGAAATTGATCGCAGTTATCATCACTTTCAACTGACAGTTTTACTAAACCCATTTGTTTACTTGCATATTGTTTCGTATATTTCAATTTCCTATTATTGATAAAATGCCATACTGTTCACGAAAGACATTAAATATTTAAAGTTTTGGAAAATTTTTAAATCAAACAAATAATTATCAAATACACTCCAATGTTTCAGAAACGATTATTGTTAACATGATTGTATCCGTTTTCCGTATAAAACTTATAATTCACTATTGTAATGAAGTTTATTTGTACGGAATTTATCAATGTGTAAACTCGGGCGATTCACTCACAAACCAAAGGACTTTATGCAAAGTTTGTGAGTGATACGCCCGAGTTTACACATTGATAAATTCCTTTATTACTTATAATTCCAAAGTAATGCAGAAATATGAGTTTTCCATTTGAAATTAGCATTTTTCTCATGTAATATATTGCATGCGTACGTATTCATAAGCACGACGTTATGAAAGGAATTTATCAAGTCATAAACTTTTTACCGGAAGTTTGTGTTAGCCAATGAAATTACTGCATTTGATGAATTCTTGAATTAGTTATACTGTTTATTACATTGATAAAATAGAAAAAAAATACTTCAAAAATGTCATGTTTTCCTTAGATCCGTTCCTGAATCTGTCGACGTCACAAACGTCATTTGTTAGTAACGCCCTTGACGACGTCAAACATGTTAAAAAAAAACGATCTTTCACTGGGTGAAAATATCGAATTTATTTTCACTGGAAATTATGAAAAATCACCATCATCAATGTAATAATCAGTTATATTAAATTTAGTTTTAATGATGTTCATGGTATCAAATGGACATTACAGTACTATTGTGAATCGAGTTATTTTCGTTGATATCAATTTTCATGGATTGCGAAAAAAAATGCATACGTGAGTAGTATATAGGAGGTTTTCAATTAGTATTTGAGTAGGGGGGTGTCGGATATGACGTCACTGGAAGCGGAAATGACGTCATAGGAATTGACGTAACTGGAAATGGTTTTCCCGGGATTTCCCCATTATTTGCTTACGGAAGTGACGTCAGTCACGTGCTTGGACCCTGTCTTGCTCCGTGCTGCTCAACGCTGCTCTTATCTTGCTCCGTGTTGCTGATCGCTGCTCTTCTCTTGCTCATCGCTGCTCTTCGCTGCTCATCTCTTGCTCATCGCTGCTCTTCTCTTGCTCATCGCTGCTCTTCGCTGCTCTTCGTTGCTCATCTCTTGATCCTTGCTGCTCATTGCTGCTCCTCTGTTGTTCCGTGCTGCTCATCTCTTGGCCCGTGCTGCTCATCACTGCTCTTGTCTTGCTCTGTGCTGCTCTTCATTGCTCTTCTCTTGCTCTGTGCTGTTTTTCCTGCTAGTTATGTCGAGTTCCAACAGTATACACAGTACAATGGAACTATTGGGTTTTCTCCCCTTTCCTGTCATTTTCATTCTCGGTCGTCTCTCGGTCAGTCATCGGACTGTATATAAGGGTTTGGATCTTGCATTGTGTCCCTAGGGGTTGTCCTCTCACTGTTGAAGTCCGAGAGTATACGCAGTACAATGGGACTATTGGATTACCTCCCGTCTCACGCATGGTCTGTCAACAGACTGTATAGTTTAGGGTCTCGCATCGGGTCTCTAGGGACTGATACTCTCACTGTTATGTCGAAGTCCGAGAGTATACTCAATACAGAGGGACTGTCGGACTATCTCCCTCTTCCCGCGCTTTTCATCCCGGGTGATGTTTTCTGTTTGTTAAGGTAGCAGGCCACACATGACGCCATGAAGTTGAAAACATACTTTTGAAAATAAAACACACATGCTCACAATAAACTGGCTTTGGGCATCTAGATTTTTCAACCATACATGTATGTATATATGAAATCCTCACTTTCTACAGATTTCATTTCACAAAAATTACTCATAAAACAATTTTGACATGAAGTTTTACCAATGGCAGCAAATTGCACAGTTTTCTTTGAATTATCTGTAAAAATGTACTTTAAATACAAACTTTTGACTTCTAAATTTACTAATTTCTAAAATTTAAATCCCATAATCTTATATATTCCCAGAAAGTTCTGAATCTCCTCTTTCAATTAAGAGGGAAAAACGTTGATCCATTTCACATTTTTCACATGTAAATATCCCTTTTGTAAAACGTTCAACTGATTGGGATATACAGTCTGAGACAATGCTGGGCAAATAATTATTTTAATACGGATGGGGGTGGGTGTCTGTTAAATAAATTATTAATAAAACTCTTCTATGAACCATTCCCTATCTTTTGAACCTAATTCTCTGATATATTAACCTTTATTCTTAATTTACAGCAACTTAAATTTCAATATAGAATATTATTTCTTTTATACAGGGAGGACAAAATTTGAAGGTTACAAAATAAAAAAAAAACGATTTGTATACTGTTACTTTAAGAGTATTTTATACATCTTTTATTTAAAGAATGGTCCATTTTATTTTTCTGCAGGTCTTTACGAATTCAAAACTGTCTCATTTATCAAAATATTACTTATAATGAGTAAATAATACCCATTTCAAATATTCATACTGACTCGGTAAATGGGAAGTAACTATGTACATATAAAGAAAACTATGTGCATATATAGAAAAAGTATGTGCATATATAGAAAAATGTGTGCATATAAAGAAAACTATGTGCATATATAGAAAAAGTATGTGCATATATAGTAAATGTATGTGCATATGTAGAAAAAGTATGTGCTATATTGAAAAGCATGTGCATATATAAAAACAAGTACACATAAGGCAGATGTTTTAATTGGCTTGGTACTTTCTGACAAAATTTCCCATAGCGTTCAATATTATACTAAGTCTGACTGTGGCGGCAACATTGAATTTCCGATCGGCACATAAAACTTTTGTAGTTGTCTATCAAATGATCATTCACACATCAAAAACATTTCAATTGGCTTGGTAGTTTTTAACAAGAAGACCTTTTACAAAATTCCCCATAGGATCCAATGTTAAGCTAAGTCCGGCTGTGGTGGCCATCTTGAATTTCTTATCGACAAAAAAACTTCTTGTAGAGGTTCATCCAATACTTGTTCATACATTAAAAAAACATGTAAATTGGCATAGTATTTTCTGACAAGAAGACCTTTGTACAAATTTCCCCATAGGGTCTAATGTTAAACTAAGTCCGGCTGTTGCGACCATCTTGAATTTCGGATCGGGACCAAAAACATAAATTTTGTAGAGGTTTAACCAATGCTTCTCCAAACATAAAAATATTTCAATTGGCTTGGTAGTTTCTGACAAGAAGACCTTTGTACAAACTTCCCATAGGGTTCAATGTTAAACTAAGTCTGGCTGTGCATGGCGGCCAACTTAAATTTCCGATCGGCACATAAAACATATATTTTTTAATGGTCTATCAAATGATCATTCACACATCAAAAACATTTCAATTGGCTTGATAGTTTCTGACAAGACAAAATTCCCCAATAGGGTTCTATGTTAAACTAGGTCTGGCTGTGGCGACCATCTTGAATTTATGATCGGCACAAAAAAAACATAACTTTTGTAGAGGTTCATCCAATGCTTGTTCAGATATAAAAACATTTCAATTGTCTTAGTAGTTTCTGGCAAGAAGTATAAATTTCCCCATAGGGTCAAATGTTAAACTAAGTCTGACTGTGGCGACCATCTTGAATTTCCGACCGGCACAAATATTTTGAAGAGGTTCATCCAAGGGTCATTCATGCAACAAATCAATTCAATTGGCTTTGCAGTTTCTGACAAGAAGAGCTTTAAAGATAAGTCCAATTAAAACGAATTATCTATTAAATTAGATTTAAATGAATTGTGTTATGCATAATCATTAACAATTTATTTTTTAATTGTTACAAAAGATATACAATGGTATACTGGATCCTTCAGCAAATATTCTCTACCTTTTTGTAAAACCTATAAATATAACAAAAGTACATGTATCATTTGCAAATTCCAAGAATTTATGAAGCTTTATCATCACAAGCAATAACAACAGTAATATATATGGGCAGCCATTCGGGCAAAAATTAACAAAAAATTAAAGACAGACGATAAACTAAAAACAGACATACATTTTACTAACAGACAGACGATCGGGCAAAAATTAACAAAAAATTAAAAACAGACGATAAACTAAAAACAGACGCAAAATCACAAAAAACAGACACAAATTTGAAAAACAGACAAAAAATACAAAAACAGACATAAATTTTACTAACAGACAGACGATTCAGTAAAACAGACAAAATATGAAAACAGACACAAATTTTACAAACAGACGTAAACTTAAAAAACAGACACCAAATTGAAAAACAGACGTTTTTAAGTGTTATATATATTTAATACTTCTATATATAAAAGTTAATTATTAAATATTTTTTTTCACCTTTTTGCTAATATAATATGAACCAATTAAGGGGGTAGGCCTGGGGTATGGGAGATAACTCCTATTGATGTTTTTTTCTTTGACGTCAAACAATAGGAATGACGTGGCATTACTATGACGTACAAAATTTCCTCGCATTAGACGAAGTGAAGAGGTTCAGTAAGGGGCATCTCCGTAACGAATCTAAAACTTTCTCGAAATATGTGCAAAATCAATAATTACGTAGAATTTGATATATTGATGAATTATTATTTAACATCCAGTGGCAATTATGAAATGCATATCACGAAGAACGTAGTATTTGAACAACTGTACGTTCGGTGTCCACGGATTACGCTAATCTATTTACTTACCAGTTATAAACAGACAAAGCTAGTTCGAAGACATGTTTTATTCCAAATAAAAATCAGATATACCCGAGCATTACCATAATAATTGCCTTATTAAATAGCATGGATAATCAAAAGTTAATGAAATCGATTTTTTTTCTTTTGAACATTTGGTCAAAATGTTCTAGTGGATATATTGAACATTGAAATATTTTGGCTTATCAAAGTGAATGAGGAAAACTGGACTAAATTAAATCATATTAAATTGAAGATATATAATTTTCAGGTATATTTATATTTTACACCACACCGGCAATACTTAGCCTTGCAAATCATTTTTTTTAATAATAATAAAAAAAAAAGAATTGTAATACAAATGAAAAATAATACATAATAATAGATTATTTATTGGTAAAAAGTTTTGCTGTTAAATTCGTCTATGTGAGACAAGGTTCCATTTTAATGTGCAGCTTTTGCGAACGAGCTCGTAGAAAGCCCTGCGGATTTTATCTCTTCCAAAGCCAGTCAAGATGGGAACAATAAACAGAAAATTCAAAACTTTTACAAAAGTTTATAGAACTATACCTCTTGATCACTTCCGCGGCTTTCGGATGTATTGACTACCCCGGGAGAATAAATTTTTCGAATATAACGCGATTTCAGGGTTTTTTTCTTTTTTTGCTCTCATTCTCTCTTTTCCTCTCACAGCTTTACCTTTCCTATTTTGTATTTATAAAAACTTTTAGTCACTGGCGATTTAACCATCATATTTTGTAATTTGTTAGATTTAGGAGTATATCAAGTCTTTCATGACAGTCTATATTTTTTCTGTAATGTTTTTTAGATCATGTATTTTATAAACAAAACCCAGTTTTGACAAATATAAGTAAACTTACAAAACTATCGCCGTGGGCGCCGTGGTTTAGTGGTCAGCGCATCGGACTACGAAGCCAAAGGTCCCTAGTTCGATTCCCGTTCGATATGAAAATTTCAAGGATCAAATTTGCGACCGGACTTATCGACACCATTTGCGAGGATGGTTTCGGTATACGCTGCTAATCCGTCGGATGGGGACGAAAATTGCTGTCCCGTGTTAAGGAAGGGAAACACCCTTAGCACGTTAAAGACTCGTATGTAGATGTCGAAAAAGAGTATGCTAAAATGCCGCTACAGGGGCCTCTCTCGCACCCAACAAGTGGAGAGGGATTGGTATAAGTTGGTATCACTTGTTTCCCAATCCACTATAAATAAATAAGTTTAAAAGTATCGCATTACTTAAGAGAGAATGCTTGGTTTTCAGTCATAATAATTATATTTTCTTTAAATTTATTTCCGTTTATAATTTAAGTCATCATCGTCTTCTATTCAATCTTCTTCGCGTTCTTTGAACATATAGAATAGGTTTATACTCGAAAACGTTAGGAACGATAACTCTTATCGTAACGTCGTATTGTCAAACAATGACGTCCTACCTTAAAAATTGATCGAGTATTTTGTGAAAACTTGTGGTTAGAATTTCATAATTTTTTGTCATATAACACATATATATATCATATTTTTTGTAACATTTTTTTGTAAGAATTAAACGACAGAATTTTTTTACAGCAGTGGTTGAATATTTAATGAGGCAACTGAAAATGAACGAAATTTCTAACATGTCCGATACTTTTTACCTTTGAATTTGCATATAAAGAATGAATTTTACCATCATATTTCATTTTTGATTAAGACTATATCCCTGTTCTTCAGTTCAACAATTATAACTATTTTTTATTAAACATATGTCCTATGAGAGGTAGTAATATTCATTAACTTGTGTCATCTCAGGAATGAAGGGTACCCCTTAAATGACCATTTTCAATGAAACCTGTGAAGGAAACGCGTGGTTGAATTTCAACAAAATTTTCTCAGGTGGTGTATTGAGACATATATATTGCATGACGAAAATATGAAAAAAATTAAACGAGCGGAAAATTTTGGCCGTACCCAGGCATACCCCCTTAAGCTGTTAGAATTTTAACAAACATCTATACAAATAAATACAATCTGGTTTAATAAATCAAACATTTTCATAGTAATTAACTTGGACACACAATAACTTTGATTCTGGTTCATTTGACAGGGGAGATAATAAAAAAAAAACTTTTTAATTTAATACTCAAGACAGGTTTTTATCCTAAAACTTGGAACACAGCGAGTCCTTGTGAACAAACCACTAAACCTAGGATTTTTTAGTATAAGGACGTGGATAGTGTATAGCACATTGATAATAAACGCATAATTCGCGTTGTTATAGTAAATTTTTATTAAAAAGTACTCATGAAATAAGACAACAACAAAAAAAATAAAACAAAAAAGAAATAAATATCCAGAAGTCGGGCCCCTGTGGAACAAACGACCATTGTTTATTTAGAGGAGGGGAGAAGGTCCCTGTGATCAAACTTCGTAATCAATTTCTTATTTCTTTGTTTGACCGTGTTAGATAATTACTTTTGTATTTTTATAAAAGAAAGGTGAGATTGCTCAATGCTCTACTATTTATATTATCATATTTATTTTTAAAAAGATTCTTAATCTCTAGTTTCAGGGATTTGACATTATTTCATAGTTTTACAGGGGGAAATGTTTTCCTCTGGGACATGATCGTGTGATGAAACATCCTTTATAAATGCATGTTGAAACATGCTCTTAATATCGGTATGCAGTCTATAAAGGATGTTTCATCACACGATCATGTCCCAGAGGAAAACATTTCCCCCTGTAAAACTATGAAATAATGTCAAATCCCTGAAACTAGAGATTAAGAATCTTTTTAAAAATAAATATGATAATATAAATAGTAGAGCATTGAGCAATCTCACCTTTCTTTTATAAAAATACAAAAGTAATTATCTAACACGGTCAAACAAAGAAATAAGAAATTGATTACGAAGTTTGATCACAGGGACCTTCTCCCCTCCTCTAAATAAACAATGGTCGTTTGTTCCACAGGGGCCCGACTTCTGGATATTTATTTCTTTTTTGTTTTATTTTTTTGTTGTTGTCTTATTTCATGAGTACTTTTTAATAAAAATTTACTATAACAACGCGAATTATGCGTTTATTATCAATGTGCTATACACTATCCACGTCCTTATACTAAAAAATCCTAGGTTTTTTTAGTATAAGGACGTGGATAGTGTATAGCATATTGATAATAAACGCAGAATATTCGTTGTTACAGTGAATATTTATTAAAAGTACTCATGAAATAAGACAACAAAAAAAAAAAAAAAAAAAAATAAAAAAATAAATTTCCAGAAGTCGGGCCCCTGTGGTTTGTTCACAAGGACTCGCTGTGTTCCAAGTTTTAGGATAAAAACCTGTCTTGAGTATTAAATTAAAAAGTTTTTTTTATTATCTCCCCTGTCAAATGAACCAGAATCAAAATTATTGTGTGTCCAAGTTAATTACTATGAAAATGTTTGATTTATTAAACCAGATTGTATTTATTTGTATAGATGTTTGTTAAAATTCTAACAGCTTAATTGGTTCATATTATATTAGCAAAAAGGTGAAAAAAAATATTTAATAATTAACTTTTATATATAGAAGTATTAAATATATATAACACTTAAAAACGTCTGTTTTTCAATTTGGTGTCTGTTTTTTAAGTTTACGTCTGTTTGTAAAATTTGTGTCTGTTTTCATATTTTGTCTGTTTTACTGAATCGTCTGTCTGTTAGTAAAATTTATGTCTGTTTTTAGTTTATCGTCTGTTTTTAATTTTTTGTTAATTTTTGCCCGATCGTCTGTCTGTTAGTAAAATGTATGTCTGTTTTTAGTTTATCGTCTGTTTTTAATTTTTTGTTAATTTTTGCCCGATCGTCTGTCTGTTAGTAAAATGTATGTCTGTTTTTAGTTTATCGTCTGTTTTTAATTTTTTGTTAATTTTTGCCCGAATGGCTGCCCATAAATATACGTACTAAACAGCTAAAGGTACTGCAATTAAAAGATACTCTAAACTTGTCCCACCGCGACAATGAAGGAGAAATCTTAAGTTTTCCTTCATTGATCGGCCAGGTCTATTCTCTCAAATCTTAGCAGTCTGGTTTAAACCAAACCGACAACTGGTCACCATTACTAAAATAGAAAAATAAGCATCACTATTTAAAACTCTTCTTAGAAACTATTTTGCGTGGAATGGTCTTTGAAAGTTGTCTCACTGACAATTACACCATATCCTTACATTTTCATAATTACGTAATGTATAAAAAAAAAAATACAAATAAAAACAACAAAATGGATAACAGGAAAGGTCAACAATGACAAACCAATCAACCAACGTCACCCAACAGGCAGAACCCTGGATAATTTATCTATATTGATATTTATAAAATAGCACAAAACACAGACATAAACATATCAGAGGGTCGGGATTGTCTGACTTGGTACAGGTGCGGGACAGTGGTGGGTTTAACCGTTTTATGGGTATCCAAACCTCACCCTTATCTATTCTGACACGCTGGTGTATAAAACATAAGCATGCAAACTGTAAATGCAGCACTTTCTTAGGCCAAATAAAAAAACGTGTGGTCATGGTTATCCTTACTACTCTAATTTTTTGCACATACCTTAATGAGTTTTATGGACATTTTTCAATGGGCACTGTTAAAGTCAGAATGTCTCCACAATAGACTCAATGTTACAGAAGTGTTTTAAATATTTTTGCTGATTTTATATTTTTAGTAATAGTGGCCAAATTGTTCAGGGTCTGGTTCCCCGAAAATAATTTTCCCTAAGTGGTTGCAGAGGAAAAGATTAAAATAAAGGTTTATGGACTAATGGATTAATAACAAAAAAAAAAGCCTATAAAGAATGCTTGTTGTTATTGACAACTAGGTCAAAGTCCTAGCTGCTAGATTCTGAATACTGTAATAAAAAGCAGAACTAATCACTGAATTAAAATACCAGAAATAAACAAATTTTTGGCCGAACTACAGCTGTGGCACAAATTAATTTCAAACATCATAAAAAGACAATTATGATAAGTACATGTATCTAGTGCAAGGTTATATGTATAAATTGCAGAAGGACAAGAGTTCATATGGAAAACAAAACATCTCAACAAATTAACCCTGTGGTGTATCAATGACCCAATGACAAGAGAATCAATTTTCCATTCGAAAAACCCAATCGAGATATAATAATAATCATAGTTATATTAAAAATTATATTAAGTATTTTTTTTTCTTTTATGTTATTGTTTTTTTACCTTCAATCAAGTTATAGCTCCTTTCCTCTTCAAAGTTTTTTGTTATACACTGTTACTTATTGGACCTTTGAGGTCCCCTTTATTTGATAATAAATATTATCTTAGTTTATTTTATCGACCTTTGGAGTTCATGACTACCGTCTTTGGGCGCATTTGCAGTAGTTTGATTTTTCGGTGAATATATTGGAAGATACTGAAAACAAGTTTGTTGTGAATTTTATTTTTGTTTTAATTATTTTCAGCTGTCAAAGTTTTGGACATTAATAAAAAAAATAGTTCAGTACGCACAAAATTTGGTATGGCATGTATAAATAATGTCCAGAATGACATGTGCAATTTTTAGACCTCTTCCAGATTATGTTTTATATTGTTGTCTCATTAACATTTGGTAAAACAAAAGGGAAGACTGGTACAGATGCCGAAGACAAATGCGGTTTTAACATTGTGTATTAAATTGTCATCCTTATTAAAGTTTTATGGACGTCATCATGACTTGGTTGACGGGTGTGAAAAACCGTTTCCCAAATGAAAATGGACCTGTTCCATTGATGTTGGCCTTTCTTCATACCGGATTTGACATGGGCAGCATGGCGGGTGTCCTGCAGGAAGCAGAAATTGCTTACTCTTCCGGATCACCTGAGTTTACCCCCGGTTTTTTGGTGGGGTCCATGTTGTTCATATGTTTTTAATTTTTATGTGTAGTGTTTGTATTGTTTTGGTCGTGTCTTCGTTGTTCTCCGGAGTTTGTCATTTATTTTCGATTTTCCCTCCTTCGAATATCCCTTTGGTATTTTTTTACTTTACTTATTGCCGATGCATTGGTGTAAACATATTTCTGTACCAACTCAAATCTTTGAAATGTTACTACCCACCTGAAAATTATGTACATGTATTTGAAAAAATAAAGGTATTTGAAACTGCATCAAATCAAGGATAAGCTGAAGAGGCATTATAATGAAGGTAAAGTGTGGTACATAATCTCGTAGTTTGAACACAAAATACATGTCCTACTGTCAAATGTATTTGTTCTAATTCCTATTTTGTAAATAACAAATTTCAAAATTTATCGTTGGACTTATACGGATAATGTTTTAAAAGTCAAGATTTAAAGGAATACAACATGCACTAACTTTGGCGTTATTCTGGCGATGAAGATGTGAAGATAAGCCTGTATTTTCATGGCAAGCATAATAAAACATTAACCCGGAAGTGACATCGCAATCTTAGCAGACTTGAAATTTTATGATACAATGCTTTTAAACACCTTTTATAGGTGTTAAAAAGCATGCATATTTAATTTCATGACTAATGAAATTACATAATAAAAATTTTGATAATTATGTAATCTTATTGCATAAATTGAATTGTCCTCAAGGTGGCCAATCAACTTGATTGAGCAGTCAAGTGTAAACGTGTTTGTTTACTATTGAAACACCTGCTGTGTTTATTAGCCAGATGTAAAGTGTTCAATTGTCATAGATTATTATATAAAACTTACAAATGATGTTTCTTAGTCACCATTTTAAAATGTTTTCACATAAGTGACAGATTTTTTTTAAAAAGATAGAAAAATTCTGTCGCCGGGAAAATCGCCAACTATAAACATGATAAACTCATTTCGCGACATTGGCGAAGCCCAGCGCGGTCCCTGCTCACTGGGCCCCCCCTCCTCACTGTGAGTTTACATTTTTCGAGCATGAATTTACATTTTCATTGCTGGATTTGACAGATTTTTCCGAACTTGATGCAAAATCATTTATAAAACAAATTACATTTCCCCTATCTTTAATCATTTCTTTAAAACTTTTTTGGGCAAATTATAATAACCTTCATGGTGAAAAGTTTTGAATTGGTCCAAGAATCAAATCCTTTCAAAATGTCTTATTCAATTTGATGATCGGCATGCGTTTTTTTTTTTTTTTTTTTCTCAAACAGAATCCCTAAAACGACCGATTTGCTTGTAGATAAAACATTGGACTGCACAGAAAATGTTGATTCTCGTTTGGGAATCATCTATCAGGTAAAACCTTTCTTCCCGAAAGAGGTTTCCCCAACTGTTACGGATGGTCACTTGTGAGATTTTTAAATTTTGGTCAGATTATGCGAACTTCTCAGGATTAATCCATTTATAGTATGCAATATATTCTTTCACTATGCAGCAACCCCTATTTTCTTTTCATTTATTTATTATACATATCAAAGATCTAAATGAGAAAATTTTATGAAATTCTATATATTAGTTTAATTTTTATAAAACTCAAACGATTCATCACATTTTCCATTCAAACTAAAGAGAATTTGTTAAAATATAAAATAGATTTCTAAGTAAAAATACAAAAAAAGATAAAACAAATAAAAAACAAAATAGAGAAGAGAATGGATGATGTATGAGTATGATGAGAGTTATAAAAAGTTTAGTGCTCTTCTGGTATATTCTGGTTTCTCTCCTGGTCGCATTCAGTTGCAAGTACGCATTTATAGCAAGCTGTTTTCTGAGACCCTTCGTTGCATGCGTGGATTTATGTGCAGGGAATCTAGAATATTTACTAGATGTTCATATATACAGAATTATGGACTAGTCGGTATAGGCTAAATAGTACATTTTTATCTGATTTCACGTGCGTACACTAGTTTGTGGATGTACAATGCATCGTTCATTCTTGATGAATATGCCGGACTACTTTATTGGTATTGTTGGCTATTATATGGAAAGCTAGTCAGGCTAATCTACCAGCTATAATAATCTTGCTTTCGCGCCTCTTTTTGATTGGAGTAATTGACATTTTATTATAAACCTACGAAAAACGAGTTAACAAATGTTTTTCATGTTGTTTGTAATCATTACCAAAAAGACATATTTACATAAAAAGTATTTGGTTTGTGTCAATAAGGTGGGCTGACATAAATATCACACACCGCTGTAATACATACAAAAATATACAAGAGGAACACGAGTTAGCGCTCTTTTTTCGTAACGACAGTATTTTTTTATTTCCATGTTGGTTTATTTTTCTACAATACGTAGAATAATCAGCAAAAAATCACGCTATGAGGGGGTGTTGCAGTGTTTCTGATAAAGATTAAAGGACAAATCTTAATGTCAGCTAATTTTTATTTAAGGCAGGAACATGGTAAAGATTGCAGAACAAATCTGACTTTATGTTTAAAGCAAAATAAATTGACACCTAAAGCCTTAAGTGAAATTAATGTAAAGAAGGAATGAACAAGAAAGACATCAGGCGTATTCGTCGATTAAACAACAATCATTGGTTAGACTTGGCCTTCAGTGATGAACAAACTTACCACCACCCCTTTTCTCCACACATTTGCAAGTAAACAATCGTTTTTATACTTCTGATAATTTGGTTTGAAACTTAATTATAAAGTTAACTACTAAAGCTTCAAGAGTCACAGAATGGTTTTAACAAATCATGTTAAGTATATCCCGTAAAAAAAAAAAAAACCAATCCATGTAACCTAATTTGCAGAGCATTTCATGTATAAAAGGCTGATTTATCTGTATGTAAAAAGCTAATTTAGCTCGGGAATATTTTTTATTTGAGACTGTGTATTATATATGTAGGCAGATTAAATTATTGTGTTACTTGTAACCTTGAGAATTACATGTTTTCTTAGAAAATAATTTAGTCCAATAAAAGTAGCTGTTTCACACGTCTTCCAAAGATATCTGCCAAGATAAGTATTATAAAAATTATAAAAACTACTGATCACTACTGACAACTCAAACCCCGAAATCCCCCTTTCATAAAAAAAATCGCAATGAAAGTATTCTTATTCAAAGCCAATCAATGATGAAACATGGCCGGCTCTTATACACCAGTGTGTCAGGACAGATAAGGGGGTTGTTAAGGATCTGGGGAAAATGTGTTTGATAAAAAAAAAAAACATTCTATTTTTGAAAACTTCCCTGAAAAAAAAATGTCATTTATGCTTTGAGACGACCGGAAATACATGTGATTCACGATCATAGTGCCCGGATATAAGAACATGCAAAATGGCGCAAGAAGTGAATGTGAAGTGGTTAGGAAGGAAATAATTACTTCTGAACATGTGTTTCTTATCTACATTAATTAATTTGACGGGTTTATAATCACATGTATATTTATAAGTGTTGATCCGGATATAATGAGTACCGATAAAGTGCGTGTTGCGGTAAGAGTACGTCCTTTCAACCGTAGAGGTATGTTTACAAAACAAATCAGCTGTTGGTCGTTGTGTATTGCCCCTTGCCAAGGTGTTAAATTGGTCAATGTCTTCAAAAAGTAGACAAAATGGATATATAAATGACCATTATTAGGTTTTTTTACTCTTATTTCATAGTCAATGTGAATAGTTTTGATTTTGTTCATGAAAAAAAGAATAACATGCATACACACACATTTCATAAATAAAACATAGCACATTATACTTTATAGTAAAATATATAGAGAGTTTCCAGTTGAACATACTGCAGTATAAGGAAGACTTAAAAGATAGACTTACAGTTAAATTTAAAAAAAAGTACATTTTTGGGGGCAAAAAATCTGCAAGTCATTGAAATTAAGTACAAAAAGAAAGTTTAAATGCTGCAGTTAGTAGTGTTATTTTAACAAGTTAATATCTATAGGATGGTAACACATATCAATACACAGGAATATAGATATTGTCAACAGGATATTTATTAATAATCATTTATAATTTTAACTTCTGCAAAAAGTTTTAGTCTTGTCAAACATCCAATTTATTTACAGAAAATTCAGATTATTTTTGCCTCAGAAATTTAAAACAAGTATGTGTTTAATACCCTGGATGTTTTTTTTTTATTATCAAGGTATATCTTGATAGTAGGTATTATTCACTTTCCAGAGTTACTTATTTATTAGAATTTACATGTATATTGATTTTTGTTGTAAATTTACTGTTTCCAGGTTTCATTTCCTTTTGATTCTGAAATTGCATAACATAACTGAAAAATACGGTTAAAAAAATGTGTGTCTGGTTTTCTTCCTAAAATGAAAGGATTGTAAGATATAGGTTGGAATTTAAGAAGTTTTTATAAAAATCAGAAAAATCTTCAAGTGTGACACAAGTACGCTGACATGGACGTTGAACATTTGTCATTTGTAATATGTTGCAACAGCGGAAATATTGAGGGTGAATAATCATGAAAATAGATTTTATCAATTTATTTTGATAAAATAAGATTGTGGGATCATCATAAGGAAGACTTACAAGATTTTGTTAGAATTTTTAAGCTAGAGTAAGATGATTGTATATTAATCCTACCATTTTACCACAGTTTATCAGTATAAAAAATAAAGGGTCAATGGGTAAATTTTTCTTTCAATTTCTCTTTAGTGTATTTTTTTTGTTTATGTAGATTGTATTATCTATCTTCATAAAGAATTCCATCTGCTTGAAAGGTAGAGAGAAAAAAGGTGTAATTGTGCTGACATCATTCCTGACTGAAGTCTCCATTTTTTAGACTTAAAGTACATGTAATGGCAGATTTGGTCCTGTTATTTCCAGAATAAATTTTTTCTGATATAAAATTTCTTGGTTGGAAAAAAATTTAAGGCCCATCCATAAAATGCAAACCCACCATTATGGAAACAAACACCCAAACGATGAGGCCATAATATATTGTTTATCAGATTTTAATTTGATAATAAATTTAAACATGTTAGAAGAGAAGGAGGAGTTGATAACAGTAAACATACTATCTAATGGATGGCCGTTTAAATCAAATGAACAGACAACAAACATCATGTTTATTCATAATAAAACCTGAAGATATATTTTAGGATACAGTTATAAAATTTTCTAAAATTCTGGATAGACACATGATAGAATAGAGAATGGAAACGAGGAATGTGTCAAAGAGACAACAACCTGACCAAAGATACATGTTTTCATAAGCAATGTTGTTCTTTATTACCTAACATGCCTAATGAAATGGTAATAGAAAAATTTGAAGGGAGACAATTAACAATGTGTTTGGGGATAAAACTGTACACGAATTGACCCAATCAATAATCAAGTCTGAAATGAACAAGAATGGACGATTTTAAGTCATTAATGACATGGCTTTCATGTGAATGTACATATAGAAACAAAATTTCTGATGAACTGCTTGTCAACTATCTTTGTATTACATGTGAAAAGCTAAGATGGTTAACCAAAGTTTTCTGGATGCAATTTGACATTTTTTTAACAAGTTGTAGTGGAATGTATCTGTGACAGGGAAAGTCAATTTTCAATGGGCCATTGGGCCCTATTACAAGAGACTTATGGGTCATTGTACATGTGTATATGAGAAAGCGTAAAAGTATGATGGGCCATTCTATAATTTCAGTCATGGGCTGTTACTTTAAAGCTGTGTATGAAATGGAACACGGCCCCTGCTTTTCAAAATCACCGGATTATATTTTTTTGGTTAATTCAGACGAGGTCAAACTCAAGTGTGGCAAGAATGAGTCGCACTTAAGTTAGTCTATTAAATCATAATTACTGAAGAAAACTTGACCAGCTATATACTGACATTACTGTCGTATATTCATCTGATAAAAAGTTCATTTAGTGACTTGATCGAATAAAAATATTTGTACTGTTACATTGATTTATATTGTTGACCTTATGTATAGGTTTTTATACGACCGCAAAATTTTTGCGGTCGTATATTGGTATGACGTTGGCGTCGTCGTCGTCGGAGTCCGTCGGAGTCTGTAGACATTTGGTTTTCGCACTATAACTTTAGTATAAGTTAATAGAAATCTATGAAATTTAAACACAAGGTTTATGACCACAAAAGGAAGGTTGGGATTGATTTTGGGAGTTTTGGTCCCAACAGTTTAAGAATTAGGGGCCAAAAAAGGGCCCAATAAGCATTTTTCTTGGTTTTCGCACAATAACTCTAGTATAAGTAAATAGAAATCTATGAAATTTTAACACAAGGTTTATGACCATTTTTTGGAGTTTTGATCCCAACAGTTTAGGAATTAGGGGCTAAAAAAGGGCCCAAATAAGCATTTTTCTTGGTTTTTGCACAATAACTTTAGTATAAGTAAATAGAAATGTATGATATTATCTTGGTGGGCTAAGGGAGGTAATCCAAACACATTTAATTTTTTTCTCATTTCATATTTCATAAATTAAAAAGGAAATTTCAAATTTCTTTTAGCAAAAAAAGGGGGGTTACAATAAATTTTATTGTTTTTTGGGAGGGGGGGGGGGGGTCAATGTGCAACTTCATAGTGTATTGCACAAAAGCTAAAAAAGGGGTAAATTATTTATTTTTTTTTGGGGGGGGGAATTTTCAATTGCACAGTATTGCACAATAGCAAGAAATCTTCAATTGCACAGTATTGCGCAATAGCAAGAAATTGATATGTGTGCCCAATTTTAAATTTTAAATTGGTTATTTCTGATTTATATATAAAAACAAATAATACTGATATTGTTTGAATAGGTAAATTAAAAAATTTTAAGTTCTTAGACCACATTAATTCTGTGTCAGAAACCTATGCTGTGTCAAATATTTATTCACAATCCAAATTCAGTCTCGTTGGGGGGGTTGTCAGGTCATAATACGGAAAGCCTGACCGCGGACCATAGTGGGTAACGTGTTTGGAGAATGCCACACTCCCTGCACGCTAAAGACCCCTTCTGTAGTTTTCGAAAAAGAGTAGGCTGATGGCCGCTACAGGAGGCTAAATTATCCGACCCTACCCAACCATCCTCCTTTTACAGTGGCAGTCAAAATTGGTTCCCCTTTGTGTCCCATCCCACCCCTAATTGAATTGTTTGATAAATTGAACTGGTTCTCGTCATGAAGATGCATGAAATATTTGCCACTGGACGTTAAGCAACAATCAATCAATCAACCAAATTCAGTACTGTATCAAGCTTGAATGTTGTGTCCATACTTGCCCCAACTGTTCAGGGTTCGACCTCTGCGGTCGTATCAAGCTGCGCCCAGCGGAGCATTTTATTAATTGCTTTGAAAATGTTAAAAGTTCCATACATTTGTTCAAAATGTACTTTCTCTGATTCTTGTAAAGTCTTTTTTCTGATTTGCTGTATGATCAGAATATTGATTACCTGCCATTATCAATATCAGTACAATTGGATGGATTTACACCTACATACATGTTGTGTACAGATAGATAGATACTTTATTTTCCAAATTAGGGCCCCAGGAGAGCATACTACAGAAGACATATTACAGAAGACATATAATTTTACACATTCACAATCATTGACAAATGGAAGACAACTCCCTCCTACAACACACAACTCTTATATAATTGTCAACACAATTAAATATGTACCAGTATGTATGTACATCACTTATTAAAGCAAATAAAATGATTTACAGAACATGTAAATTCCAACATGTTTAAATTTTTGTATCTACAATTTGTGAATTTATTAAACTTCAAGCAACTTACCAATTTGCAGCAGGAATCAAATGTCACTTTTGGTGAGATTTAATGCCTAAATTGAAAGTAGGTTTGTCTGCTGTAGCTGCCAGCCCCTCCAAAATCGGTCTGACCCCAACATTTGATTTGAACTCGCCAGTGACAATTTTTTTAATATCCAATAGAAAAACCAGGAATTTGAAGTACATGTATCATGTGTATTGAAAAAGGTTTTTGTTTTGTAATCACTGGGATGTTGTAAGGCAAGTATTTTTTCCTTTAAGCACTTTTAAGACTATCAGTTTTAGTTTCGGAAGAACGATGTTACTGTACTTGCTTGAAGAGCGATTAAAAGGAAAAGGGCTTGTGTCAAATGCAATGAAAACATTTGGGGTTAGGTCCTTATTATGATTAAAGATGATATGAGAATTTACAAGCAATGACAGTCAAAATCAGCTTTCTCTTTTTCCTCCAATTGAGGCAAGGTTATTTAAGGTTAGGGAGAACCTTGTTACTTGGTGCTACTCTGGAATATTACTGTTTGGCTTGCAGGGAAATTTTATCTGCCAAGAAACCATTGGTGTTCTGACAGTCGACGATCCTTAGTGGTTGTTTGTCTGACTACATGTGCAATGCACATACCAGTAGTTTTATACATGTACACTATAAAGATTTGGTTGCAGCATAATTATTATCAGTACAATGTACATGTATATATCATATATTTTTTGCAAAGTATTTGTTACTATACTTGTACATTTTTGTATGTATTACCGGTTATTCAAATCCAGTTTTTCAACAGTACAATGTGAATGTACAAATATTTAATAAATTTTGATAGTTTAAGGTGGTACCCAACACTACAGGGAGATAACTCTTAAAAATCACCAGAATGTTTTAATCAAATTTAATAAGTAAAGAGAAATTAAGCTTCTCTATGATCAAAATTGATGTTTGCCAAACTGCTATATATTCAATGAAATTATTCCCGTGAAGTGTGAAATTCTATTTACTAAAAAAATCAACATTTATGTCAACAGATCAAAGTAAATATTTCCTAAAAATTTTATGAAAATTGAACGAGCCAAATTTATTTTAGTCGAGGTGTTGGGTACCACCTTAAAGAAAACAAAAATGAAAGTAGATTTACATATACATGTATACATGTACATGTATTAACTTGATGTACAAAAATGTACCTTGTATACATGTACATCTATCATTACAGTGTTTTCCATAGAGGGTTTTTGCATGGTGGTACCCCCATGCATTAATTTCAGGCCCCCATGCTTGAAATTTTAAAATTCCTTAAAATATTATATAATTTTTTTTACCCTCATCCTTCAGAAAACTTGACTACCATCCTTTTAGTCAATCCCCAAGCTTCATAAAATTTCTAGGGAAAACACTCTCATTATGATATCTGTTTTGAGATTTTATTTATTAATATGTATCTGAGCAACTTCAGATACATGTGTATCAATGAAAGAAGAAAATGTTTATACCCATTTACATACTTTCGTCTACCTAGGGTTGATTTATATTCCAAATGTACAAATGAAATGTATAATGTACACATATGTCCAGAATTAGAAATTCTGAATTTGTCAGAAAATGTAAAGTTTAATGATTTTTTTGTAAAAACCTTTACGCAATATGTTTTTTGAAAAATTTGCTGTCATTGATTAGTGAAAGGAAAAACAAGATTCATGATATTCAACTCCGAGACTTAATCAACCATCTCTGATCCAGGCCTTGTGCAGTTTGACTGTTTGACATGCGTTGGGAGATTTTTGATAAATGTTACACATTGCAGTGGAGGTTTGAAGGAACTACAAGACAAGTTAATCAATAAATATGAAACATTGGATTTCATTTAAAGCATTAATTCTTATCGTATAATTATTCAAATGTGTATCTTCTCGAAGGGATAAGAGTTTATTGATCAGATGCTTCCAAATTGTTTTTATTTGGAGGAAGGATCTGGGGAGGGGTTGGATGATCTTGTACATGTATACTGGAAAATAAAATTTGCTGCTTCCATTTATTTATTTATACTACATACTCCGAACCTTTATTTTCAAAATATAAACTTGTACAACATGTACATGTACTGTTTGATTAAGGCCATAGTTTTTTCCAACAAATTTTTCCACCACATTTTTGAGTCTGACCTTTTATACCAAATTGTGGAACTTGTCATTTTGAAGACCCTTCCTAAAAATCAAGCCACATGTAAGAAGTAAAAGAAAACAAAGAGATATACATGTAGTACACAGAACTATACATGACATGTACATGTTTTCTGACACCAGTTTTGTTGCCGTTCAAAATGTTAAAATGTAGCCGCTCAAAAACAACTTTAAATTTTGTATTTGTTGGAGTTCATTAACTGACGCTATATTGAGAGTAATTAGAAGTTAACCATCACTTCACTGAAACTTTTCACTTAAGTGATCTATATACATGTACAAGTAGGAACAAACTTATTTATCTTTTGGGATTTTGAAATGTTTCAATATACAATGTACCTTGTTCTTCATAATGAAAATGTTATTTCCCTGTTTGAATTACAATATACACGAAAGATTTGACACCCTCAAGCAGGATGTAGCTAGGATTTTTAGACCGTAAGTCACGTTTGAGTCAAGAAGCTGACATCTTGTAGTTGATGGTAATCTCTTTGTGAAAGCCAAAGAAAGGCAATGTAGCTTCTAAAGGTACAACATGCTGTCTTATTCAAAGAGGCACTATAAGATCATACAGGTACAAGTATGTATAACTGGTATGTGTTTTACCACAAACAAGATGTATGAGCTCTCAGTCTGTAACATCCTTACATGTAACTTCTACAAAGATAATCCTGTTCATTTGATTGGTTATTTAGTCGGTTACATTTTGTATACTTTGATTTCAGTTATTTTTGACATCAGTTCATGTGGATTGTGTAAAAAAATTATATTTGTGGATTTCGAATTTACAAAAATGACCATTTATTTGTTAATCAAAACATAATATTGTATACGTGTACATATACATATACATGTACATATTTACCTGTCAGAATGATTCTTATTTCATTTGGTTCTTAAATTCGTGGATTTTTATGTTCTGGAAATTCATGAAAATTGGTGTACTATTTCTTTGCTGATGCTTCTGTAGCCATTTAACGATGAATATGGTATTTTTAATGTGATATATACCTCCTGTCTTACATTTGAAAATTTTTATTAAGGGCAAAATGATTAAGATGTACATTTTTGTTCTTCATCTGAAAGAATTTCAGTGTCACAGATTCATTTTATAGTTTTCAGAAAGCTACATGCACTAGCCTGTTTGATTTCTTATTTTCCCTCCATCTACATGTGTTTTGAAAAATACAGTGTACCTGTATAAAACATACAGAGACGACATGGGACACATTTCTTGTCAAATCTAAATAAAAGTAATAGTAATGTTGCAGTAGTTTCAAAGCCTAAGTATATAACGTCCATTGTGTGACGAGCAAACCTTAATACTGACTTGGTAAAGTATCTTTTGTAAAATACATTTTAATTTCTGAAAAAAAGAAGCTTATCGCCCACTTTCGCGTGTCATCCATTAATGTAGGAATATAAAATCTAGAATCTGACATGAATCCGACAAGAGTTATTTTCTGTTGATGAAGGAGAAATTATACATACATGTTTTTTGAGTCTATTGCACCCTGGTGTTACATATATAATTAGGTCATGTCAATTTATCTGTCTCATATGACATTGTAAAGTAAACCCTCATAAATAATGTTTTTTTGTGCAAACTTTTATAAATAATATGTTTTTGTGCAATTTTTTATAAAACCGAGGTGGATGGGCAGATTTTTTTTAAACTTAATGATAGCCTTTTTGTTAGAGAAAATGAAATCTTTTTCATCTTTTACATGACATAAAAAATCAAAGAAAATTTTGTTGGGAGGAGATGAGAATCAAAAAATTCTTTTTATATGGCCTTACAATAAAACTATTGTTGATTTAGCATCTGCATGAAGATAATTTGATAGAATTCTAAAACAGAAAATGCAATTTTATAACTTGAGTTTCCATATCTTCACTATTGGAGTGTCACATCACACTGTGGGAATACAGTTGAATACTAGTTTCATCGGATTGGATCGACCATCAAAGAATAGATAGCACCATCATTCATGCATATTGAACATTTGATAAATTGTGTTTTCTGTCATATACATACATTCTTGGTATTATTTATTTCCATCCGTCAGGACGTTGACTTGATTTCCATGTACATTGTATGTTAGGGAAATTATCAAGTGGAAAACTTTAAAATTGAGAAAATTTCATGTAGACATGTAATTGTATGTAGTTGTTTGGATTTCCTACCCTTAAAACTGCTTTTGTCTATGATAAAAAGACTTTTGCATGCACATTGTTGAACTCACAGAAGATTAAAGTTTTTTTTTTTAGCAAAGTCAACCAATCTTGTTAGGAAAATAGCTCATGATATAAACCTCCACTGACACCTACATTGTACTTTACATTGGTGTATATATACCACCTGACTTTGACTGACACCTACATGTACATGTACATGTAACAATTGACTGACATCATTTTCATGGTTCATTGAATTTGTAAAATTTGGCTCAAGATTTTGTGGAAAATTTAAAAAATACTGGTATGTACCTGTACATCCATATCTAAATCATTATGTTTTGGATTGTGGAATCATTATCATGATTCATTATCATGATTCATTATCATGATTATTAATTGTACTAGTCAGGTGGATAATGTTATATGAATTTGGTCTCACTTTCTTGGGTCAACTCTTTGTGTTGAGTGTGCACATCTCTCCTAGAATTCAATCTAGAACATTTCAACTTATTTTTGTGTTTGAGAACATTGATTAATAATTGTCGGGGTCTCGGTGGCCGAGTGGTCTACGTAGTTCGTCATGACAAGGATTGCCAATTTTCCTACCGAATGTCGGTGATTCTCTCCGGGTAACCTGGCTTACTCCACCAATAAAAACTGGCCACCCCGAAATAGCCAAAATTTTCTGAAAACAGCGTAAAACCCAAACTAAACAAACAAACAATTAATACTTGTCAAGAATATGATTATTTTTTAAGTAGAAATTAAGGACTCATTGATGGCTTACTGCTTCAAAGAAATATTTAGCTTTTCAACATTATCCCAAGCTTGTTTGAAAAATTGTACTTTGTAAAATTATAGCTGTAAGGATAATAAAAAATTTCATCTGTTGAATATGGACGTATGTTATTATTCAGTAGTTTCTTTCAATATTGAAATATAAAAAGATCAAAGGGTTAATTTCATGATATTCAGAAATAAATCACAAACTTGGGATATGAGTTTACATATTTGCAGAAATTGAGTAGAACTTAAAAGAAAATTTTTATGTCATAAGAAGATTGATAATTGCTTTAAAATTCTTTGAAATTGCTCCTGAAATTATGTGTTAGAGATTTCTAAAGAAGATCATAATAATTGCTTTTTTAAAGATGTATATTTAATTGTTCCTTGCTATAACATTGTCCCTTTTTTTTGCTTATTAAAAGCACATTGTATAAGGTACATCCGCAACTGTTAAAATTTTTCACGAGTTTACAAAGAAACCCTCTCCCTCAAAAGTGTACATCAACATTTTTTAACATTGTACATGTAGCTGTGAACCAGTATCACTCCTTACTCGGACAGAGGATCTACAGACATCGTTACATCAATTTAAATTGCACACATGTACATGTACTACATGTAAGTCGAGAGCATGAGTCATAAATTGTATGTTGACATGCTCAAATGATTTGCGTTTTTTTTTTGGTTTTGTCACTTCATAACGGTTCAGAACTTTGTCAGCATCATGAATTCTATCATTATCACCAGAATTTATTTCATATTTTCCGGAAGTGACATACTGATTTTTTAAAAGTGTATGCTAAAAATATTGAATATGAAACCCCCTCCCTTCGAGTGTGTGTTTTGTAAACCTGTGAGAACTGTTGACAATTATGGATGAACCCTAATATCAATAGTCCGTAAAAAAGTGACATTAATTTCCTTTTACAAATGTAGTTAACTCTTGTGATATTAACTACTAGTTGGTTATATATAACAAAGCTTATAAATGTATGAAAACTTTTACAGAGACAACCATGACGAGATCAGCCGCTTTTCATTCTTAGTTTAGTTTAAACTTATTTATTTATAGTGGATTGGGAAACAAGTTATGCCAATTTATACCAATCCCTCTCCACTTGGCGGGTGCGAGAGTGGCCCATGTAGCGGCGTTTTAGCCTACTCTTTTTCGACATCTACAGAGGAGTCTTTAGCGTGCTAAGGGTGTTGCTCTCCCGTAACACGGGACAGCCATTTTTCGTCCCCATCCGATGGACTAGCATCGTTTATCGAGACCATCCTCGCAAATGGTGTCGATAGGGCATCGCAAATTTGATCCCTGAAATTTTCATCCCGAACGGGAATCGAACCAGGGACCTCTGGCTTCGTAGTCCAATGCGCTAACCACTACACCACGGCGCCCTCTTCATCCTTGACAACAGCAATTTTTGTTTCTGTAGGAAATGGGGAAATATGGGCCGGAAATAGAGTAAAATTTGTTTGTTTCTAGGCTAGTACACCCAAAATATGGATATTTAGTTGAAAGAGGTTGATCAGATCTGCAAAAAAAAAGCTGAATTTAAAGATAATTTGAATCAGTCAAGCGCTTATTGTTCGTCCAAAAATTATACCTAAACAAAGTATCAGTATATGAGTATATGTTACATTAAATATTAATTAGAAGAGTTAAACCAACACAGATAGGAGCGGAAATCTATAGATCTGAACCATTATAACTTGAATCGTTTCATATCACACTGGCTGTCATATGTTAAAGAGATTAACAAAACTTGACATTCCTATAGAAAATATTCAATTTTTACCCGTCTTAACCCAATTTCTGGATTTTGGCACATCCTGTACCTTCATCCATGCATTTATTCATTGTGTGATGTATGGTGGGATGGATGCACAGGATTTTGGTTCCCAAGGCAACAGTGATGAAGGACAAATGTGGTTTGCTGTCATCTGGACAGCTTCAAATTCTTGTTAAGAGAATTATTTTCTGAAATCCTTTTTTATACGCCTGTCAACGACGGATGTATTCTGGTATACAGTTGTCCCTCTGTCCTTCCATCCGATCATAAACATGTCCCACACTAACTCCTGTACACCTTGACTGATTTTCTTCAAACTTTAACACAGTATTACAAATAGATGTCTGAGGGTCTGTATTCTTTTTGGCGATTTTTCACTTTGTCGTTCCAGAGTTATGGGACTTAGCTTGTCCAAATTTGAACAATTTTTCACATGTCCCGCACTAACTCCAGTACGGCTTCACCGATTTCTTCATACTTTTACATATTCTTAAAAATGGTGGTCTGAGGGTCTGTATACATTTTGACAATTTTCACTTTTGTCGTTCCAGAGTTATGGGACTTAGATTGAAAAATTATCATAATGGTTAATTTGCTAAAAAAAATTCAGTATGTTGCTGGTGATGGGCATATCATGTGCATTAGTTGCAGCAGTTTATTTATTCTGGCATATTGGTATATAAACTTACATACATGTACATTGTAAGGAAGAAATTATTTATATAAGATTATTTTTATCATTTCAGAGATACAGCTACAAACAAAATGTGTGATAGATATGGACAAGACACAGACCATCCTGTACAGGTTAGTCTTTAATCTTGATTAAAATCGTTCAGTGGAATTTCAAGTCTCTTGAGAAGGTACAAAGTGGACAGAATTATTGATTCTTGTTGTCTCTTGAAAGATAAATTTTGATGGCCATTGTTGATCTTTTATCTGTTGCAAGATAATTTTTGTCTCGACTGAGACGAAAAGTTGCAGAAGCGAGATATAGATATTACTTTCCGGCGGCGACACTGACCTTATTTACATGGTTCACTGACTTCATAAACATGAATTTAAAATCTGCATCCAAGTTTCGTGGTTAAATCCATTTCTCAGCAACAGTAATACCTAGGCCAACCATATTTGGTCTGTAGATAGTTCTTAGTGGGTACATGCCAGTCTGACACCTGGCTTGGGACCTTGACCTCAATTTCATGGTTGAGTGACTTTCATCCAAGTTTCTTAAGTCCTTTTTTCAGCAACTGTAATGCCTAGACCCATCTGTGTTTGGTCTATTGATAGTTCTTAGTGGCTACATGCAAGTCTGACACCTGTCTCTGGACTTTCACCTCAATTGGATGCTTGAGTGACTTTGTCACATTTTCGAGATTAGGTCCATTTCTCAGCAATTTTAAAACCTAGACCCACCATATTTGGTCAATAGATAGTTCTTAGTGGATACATGTTGGTATGACACCTGCCTTTTGACCTTGACCTAAATTTCTTTTGAAAAATTTCAGGTATACATAATCATTATTCTATGTGCATGTGCATACTGAGGCGAGATATGTAGTGTGTCCACTCTTGTTAATTGGTTATAGTTTATCTTTTTTATTTCAATGTTTTGAAATTTAAAAAGAAAACTTCTCACATAGAGATATATAGAGAACTTAAGCAGTGATTATTATAAAATAACCATATCTTACGTTAGGCACTGACTTGAAACACTAGATTTTTTCATTTGGCCTTAGGAAAACCTGCACTGAGAATGTAGGCTGATGTAAAATGTTGACATATAGACCTTTACAATAGGATCAGTTTCAGAGAAGTACAATGTGACTCCTTTATCATAAGCCTTCAGTTTACTTTGCATCTGATAAAAGAATTAAATGAATTTTTTTATAGGTCAAATATTACGTAAAGCATAGCAAATTTATTTTGTGAAAAAAAAACCAGGAATGAACATGATAGAATGTTAAGAGTCTGTGAACTTTTAAAGGAATGGGATTTTCACTTCTACAGACATGATGAAATTTCATCTGCATGATCTGTTAAAGGTACAAGGTATATTACATATGCTTGAGCACTGGGTCCAAAACTAAATTTGGAAATTATTTCATCCATTTAATGTACAATCAACAATAAAGCTATCCCTGTACTAAAATGTGAAGATTAATTATTACAGTCATTACCCTGTCACATTTTTGCATTTATAATTTCCTAAATATACAGTATACAAATACTCTGACAAAAAAATACTTAAAAATTTCTGCTGTTTGTGGGTTGGGTTAAATCTTGTACATTAATATCTAAACATAAAATTTTATGAAAACTGCTTTGGAGATATGCATCATTTTTATTTGCCTTTATCGATACCATGCATGGTGTAACAGCATAAGCTTAAAGTTTTCCATTCATAGAATAGAGAATGGAAAACGGGGAATCCATTAAACATGTACGTGTATTTGGTGCAAAAGGCATTTATCGTGAACGGCTAGCCATAACAGCTTTGGGGAATCTATGTAGGTTTTCAAAGCAGTTTATCAGAAAATCTGTTGAGCATGTTGACACGATTTTCTGAAAACCAAAGGTTCAGAGTTGTGTAATGTTATACTGTTGCACAGACAATAATCTTGATAATGCAATCGTAAATGAATGAAAAAGCGATCACTCATTGTGCGGAGTCAATATTACTCCACTCTAGGTGCAAAATACAATTATGTATTTCTCAATCATCTGCAGTTGATGTATTAGTCTTTGTATTGATCTCTGGAAAGTTGTCAAAGTAGATAAAAAGTGTTTCTCTTGATAAATCAAATAGTTCTACAATTGCATGTATGTCTGGATAAATAAGTTTAGTTACTTATGGAAAAAAAATCCCTCGCCTGAAATCAGATGCCATGTCTGCCGTTGCATGTATTCTGGATAAATACGTTTAGTTACTTATGGAAAAAAATCCCTCGCCTGAAATCAGATGTCATGTTTGCTGATGCATGTATGTCTGGATATATAAGTTTAGTTACTTATGGAAAAAAAATGCCTCGCCTGAAATCAGATGCCATGTATGCTGTTGCATGTATGTCTGGATGAATAAGTTTAGTTACTTATGAAAACAAAATCCCCTGTCTGAAATCAGATGCCATGTCTGCTGTTGCATGTATGTCCTGATAAATACGTTTAGTTACTTGTGAAAAAAAAAAAAAAATCCCAGCCTGAAATCAGATGCCATTTCTGCTGTTGCATACATGTATGTCTGGATAAATATGTTTAGTTACTTGTGGGAAAACAAAATCCCTCTCCTGAAATCAGTGCCATGTCTGCTGTTCCATGTATATCCTGATGAATACGTTTAGTTACTTATGGAAAAAAAAATCCCTCTCCTGAAATCAGATGCTGTGTCTGCTATTGCATGTCACATGTATGTCTACAGGAATATATGATACTTTGAAGAATTAAATCATAGATAAAATTACGATATGATGTTGAAGTATATAATGTCATGTTCTTTACATGTATGTCTGTCTTAATCCATACCTATCTATCAAATTGTGTAAGAGTATGGTCCTAGCAGTACTTACGTCATGATTTGATTTTTCATGTTAGAGACATTTTTTTTTGTTTTAAATGTCGTTAATCTTTTGAGAAACCAGACAGAATTGACATCCATAATTACTTTATGAAGCCTACATGTAAACAGGTTCAAAATGTAGTTATATCCAGACTGTTTTATTTTCTATATGATAGATATATGTTACAAGATGAAGATCCACAATAATATATACCCCGTGTCATGTGCCATACATGAGCAGATGCTATTTTTTTTATTTTAACTTCATTCTGTCCTTGGTCTTAATTAAGATCTGTTATAAACAGAAAGAGTTTCATATTTTTCCTTTTAAGCTAGTTACCATCAGAATTATCTACCTTGGCTAGGTTGACAAGGGACATTAATAAGTTAATATTTATATAGCTTGATACTCACAGAAAAAGGAACTTTATATTTGCTGTAGGAGGCTCTTCAGTAAATAGCTGGATTAATTTGACAGAGTAGTAAAGTAGTATGAAATAAATTCCTATGGGTTTCCGCATCGAGCTATCATAACTAATACTGAAGCATAAACAAGTGAAATCATTCTGGAAAGGAATGAATACCATATCATATGAAATACACTTTATGGCACGTCAGTAATCTTTAAAAGTTTGAGCATTGCCCTGATTGGACATACATTTTCACAAGGAAATTTGAAGCAAGAAAAAGATTCTTATTGGGAGTTCAAACTTGTATAATTTTCTAGGACAGCTGTTCATTTAAAAATAGGTCAACATATTGCTCGACTTGGGAAAATTCATTTGATATTTTTCTCAGTTTTTTTAGAATAATGAATTTAACATTGAGGTGAACACGGGTTGGATTTACTACTATTAGTGTTGAATGCCATGTGCTGTTATCTCCCTTTTCTGTACAGATGCTGTGCATGACATATATCAATGACCTAAATTTTACACATGAATGACACTGGTGATGTATTATACAAAAATGTATTAAGGTCCATGCATAATTATTAATTAAGTCACCTTTACCTACATTTAATGCATGAATAACTTGGGTCTAGATAATTTTTCATGCAACTCTGATACATTTACATGTATACATACATGTATATGATAAAACATGGGAGAGAATTAGCAGTCCATTTCTTTATTTACAGGGGGTTGTAATTAGTAATTTTATTGTAAATGAAATAAAATTAAGATAAAAAAAGAAATGATTTTTCTTAAATACCAAAAATATACCAAAGCATTTATTTTTACCAGTTAGCAAAGTGTTCTGCTGGTTTTTGTTCAGAAAAATATTAAATCCAGGTAGCAACTGTAAAATGAATATATAGTAAAAAGAGAAAATTATGTGTCAAAATTTAAATATTTAATTGACTTTTGAGCTATTTCCTTTCATATATACATGTACAGTAGTAAAATGTATAATTGAAATTGTTAGCAACAAATTTTTTATCACTCACAAGGGAAATATAGCTTTTTGATTGATTTAAAATGTGCAGAATTAATAGCTTTTAAGGTATAAATTTTAATGAAGAGAAAAGATGATTTTTATAGATATGAATTTGTAACTGTTATTAGAGTATTGATCAGTGCAGAAAATATTTTTCAAAATGGAAGTTATACTGAAGTTGAAACGCATGGTTCAAAATAAACGATGTATGGTTCAGATTATAAAGGTTATTATCGGATTTGACAATCTGCATTTATAAATTTTAAACTGCAGTTTTTGTCGAGCCTGCGACTTTAGTCGCAGAAAGCTCGACATAGGGATAGTGATCCGGCGGCGGCGGCGGCGTTAACTCACTTCTTAAAAGCTTTATATTTTAGAAGGTGGAAGACCTAGATGCTTTATACTTTGTATATAGATGCCTTATGTTACGAAGTTTCCGTCTGTCATATGTACATTGTCCTTGACCTCATTTTCATGGTTCAGTGACTACTTGAAAAAAAAATTCAGATTTTTTGTAATGTTAATTTCTCTCTTATTATGAGTAATAGGATAACTATATTTGGTATGTGCGTGCCTTACAAGGTCCTCATCCCCATCAGACAGTTTTCAATTGACCTCGACCCAATTTCAAGGATCAGTGAACAAGGTTAAGTTTTGGTGGTCAAGTCCATATCTCAGATACTATAAGCAATAGGTCTAGTATATTTGGTGTATGGAAGGATTGTAAGGTGTACATGTCCAACTGGTAGGTGTCATCAGACCTTGACCTCATTTTCATGGTTCAGTGGTTATAGTTAAGTTTTTGTGTTTTTGCCTGTTTTTCGAATACTATATGCAATAGGTCTACTATATTTGGTGTATGGAAGGATTGTAAGGTGTACATGTCCAACTGGCAGGTGTCATCTGACCTTGACCTCATTTTCATGGTTCAGTGGTTATAGTTAAGTTTTTGTGTTTTGACCTGTTTTTCGAATACTGTATGCAATAGGTCTACTATATTTGGTGTATGGAAGGATTGTAAGGTGTACATGTCCAACTGGCAGGTGTCATCTGACCGTGACCTCATTTTCATGGTTCAGTGGTTATAGTTAAGTTTTTGTGTTTTGACCTGTTTTTCGAATACTGTATGCAATAGATCTACTATATTTGGTGTATGGAAGGATTGTAAGGTGTACATGTCCAACTGGCAGGTGTCATCTGACCTTGACCTCATTTTCATGGTTCAGTGGTTATAGTTAAGTTTTTGTGTTTTGACCTGTTTTTCGAATACTGTATGCAATAGGTCTACTATATTTGGTGTATGGAAGGATTGTAAGGTGTACATGTCCAACTGGCAGGTGTCATCTGACCGTGACCTCATTTTCATGGTTCAGTGGTTATAGTTAAGTTTTTGTGTTTTGACCTGCTTTTCGAATAATGTATGCAATAGATCTACTATATTTGGTGTATGGAAGGATTGTAAGGTGTACATGTCCAACTGGCAGGTGTCATCTGACCTTGACCTCATTTTCATGGTTCAGTGATTATAGTTAAGTTTTTGTGTTTTGGCCTGTTTTTCGAATACTGTATGCAATGTGCCTGATAGCATTTACTTTCATTAGAAATACATGACAGGCGAGACATTTTTGTGTGTCCACTCTTGTGTTTATGTTCAAATGGAATTTGCATGGACTTTTCCGGTATGAATTCTCCCAACATATCCCTTAGAAGGTTCTCGAATGCATCATTTTAACACATTGATTTAAATAAACAATTATGCACATATTTTAAATGTATTTTTGTTTAAAATTACGGAAGAAGAATAAAACAAATTAAAAACATTCTCCTTCGAGTGGGATGTTTCCGCTTCATGTATTCAGGATTGTTTTTTTCTACAATAACGCAATTTCTCCTAACTGTAAAGGTTATGAACTTTGAGAATTGTTGTAACCGTTACATGTGTACAGATTTAAATCTTTTTATAAACAAAAGGCATGCTTATAGTTATGCCATTAATGTTATATTTTTTGCCGCATGTCCTGATGGCAAATTTTTCATGCTTCATCGTCAGAGAACCTGTTCAGTAATACTTCAGTATAATCCAAAAATGAACTGAAACTATCACTCGTCTGCCAGCCTTCTTGAATTGAGACCTTTCAAAGGTACAAATGTACCTAGCTTTTCATTAATTTACATTCATACAATTGATTTATATGGTAGATAAAGGTAATTTTTGTGTCGCCTGCGGAGCACATGGTCAACACATAGGGATCACTATCTGTCGTCTTGCGTCTTGCGTCGTCACACTTTTCTTCTATCCTCAACTCCTCCTAAACCGCTCAAAGGAATTTGATGAAACTTTCTCTGTGCATCAACCTTAATGCACAGGTGTGCATATATATTTCATTTTTAGAAAATTTCAAATTTTTTGGGGTAAAAATTTACATTTTTGCAAAAAAAGGTGGGGGGGGGCAAAACTTCTATCCTCAACTTCTCCATAACCGCTCAAAGGAATTTGATGAAACTTTCTCTGTGCATTAACCTGAATGCACAGGTGTGCATATATATTTTATTTGTAAAAATTTTAATTTTTTTTGGTAAAAATTGACATTTTTGCAAAAAAGGGGGGGGGGGGCAAAACTTCTATCCTCATCTACTCTATAACCGCTCAAAGGAATTTGATTAAACTTTCTCTGTGCATTGACCTTAATGCGAAGGTGTGCATATATATTTCATTTTAAAAAAAATTTTGATTTTTTTTTCCTAAAAATTAACATTTTTGAAAAAAAAGGGGAGGGGGTCAAAACTTCTATCCTCAGGTACTCCATAACTGCTCAAAGGAATTTGATTAAACTTTCTCTGTGCATTGACCTTAATGCGAAGGTGTGCATATATGTTTCATTTTTAGAAAATTTTAATTTTTTTTCCTAAAAATTAACATTTTTGAAAAAAAAAGGGGGGGGGTCAAAACTTCTATCCTCAACTGCTCCATAACTGCTCAAAGGAATTTGATTAAACTTTCTCTGTGCATTGACCTTAATGCGAAGGTGTGCATATATATTTCATTTTTAGAAAATTTTAATTTTTTTTCCTAAAAATTAACATTTTTGAAAAAAAAAGGGAGGGATTCAAAACTTCTATCCTCAACTACCCCATAACGGCTCACAGGAATTTGATGAAACTTTCTCTGTGCATTAACCTTAATGTACAGGTGTACATATCTATAATACTAAATTTACGAATTAGCCGAATAGGCGGCAAAACGCGTGGTTCAAAATAAACGATGTATGGTTCAGATTATAAAGGTTATTATCGGATTTGACAATCTGCATTTATAAATTTTAAACTGCAGTTTTGTTTATGTGCAAATGGAATTTGCATGGACTTTTCCGGTATGAATTCTCCCAACATATCCCTTAGAAGGTTCTCGAATGCATCATTTTAACACATTGATTTAAATAAACAATTATGCACATATTTTAAATGTATTTTTGTTTGAAATTACGGAAGAAGAATAAAACAAATTAAAAACATTCTCCTTCGAGTGGGATGTTTCCGCTTCATGTATTCAGGATTGTTTTTTTCTACAATAACGCAATTTCTCCTAACTGTAAAGGTTATGAACTTTGAAGATTATGAAGAAGTAAGGCAAAATTCAGAGGAATTCCTAACTTAGTTGTTTTTATACGACCGCAAAATTTTTGCGGTCGTATATTGATATGACGTTGGCGTCGTCGTCGTCCGTCGGAGTCTGTAGACATTTGGTTTTCGCACTATAACTTTAGTATAAGTTAATAGAAATCTATGAAATTTAAACACAAGGTTTATGACCACAAAAGGAAGGTTGGGATTGATTTTGGGAGTTTTGGTCCCAACAGTTTAAGAATTAGGGGCCAAAAAAGGGCCCAATAAGCATTTTTCTTGGTTTTCGCACAATAACTCTAGTATAAGTAAATAGAAATCTATGAAATTTTAACACAAGGTTTATGACCATTTTTTGGAGTTTTGATCCCAACAGTTTAGGAATTAGGGGCTAAAAAAGGGCCCAAATAAGCATTTTTCTTGGTTTTTGCACAATAACTTTAGTATAAGTAAATAGAAATGTATGATATTATCTTGGTGGGCTAAGGGAGGTAATCCAAACACATTTAATTTTTTTCTCATTTCATATTTCATAAATTAAAAAGGAAATTTCAAATTTCTTTTAGCAAAAAAAGGGGGGTTACAATAAATTTTATTGTTTTTTGGGTTTTTTTTTGGGAGGGGGGGGGGGGTCAATGTGCAACTTCATAGTGTATTGCACAAAAGCTAAAAAAGGGGTAAATTATTTATTTTTTTTGGGGGGGGGGAATTTTCAATTGCACAGTATTGCACAATAGCAAGAAATCTTCAATTGCACAGTATTGCGCAATAGCAAGAAATTGATATGTGTGCCCAATTTTAAATTTTAAATTGGTTATTTCTGATTTATATATAAAAACAAATAATACTGATATTGTTTGAATAGGTAAATTAAAAAATTTTAAGTTCTTAGACCACATTAATTCTGTGTCAGAAACCTATGCTGTGTCAAATATTTATTCACAATCCAAATTCAGTCTCGTTTGGGGGGTTGTCAGGTCATAATACGGAAAGCCTGACCGCGGACCATAGTGGGTAACGTGTTTGGAGAATGCCACACTCCCTGCACGCTAAAGACCCCTTCTGTAGTTTTCGAAAAAGAGTAGGCTGATGGCCGCTACAGGAGGCTAAATTACCCAACCATCCTCCTTTTACAGTGGCAGTCAAAATTGGTTCCCCTTTGTGTCCCATCCCACCCCTAATTGAATTGTTTGATAAATTGAACTGGTTCTTGTCATGAAGATGCATGAAATATTTGCCACTGGACGTTAAGCAACAATCAATCAATCAACCAAATTCAGTACTGTATCAAGCTTGAATGTTGTGTCCATACTTGCCCCAACTGTTCAGGGTTCGACCTCTGCGGTCGTATCAAGCTGCGCCCAGCGGAGCATTTTATTTATTTGGATTGCTCGGATGTTTACTTTGCACAAAGTGATTTTTACATTATTTGTCATGTGACCTGTCTAAATATAGCTCTACCATACAATTCCCTGTAAGCTCTAGATAAAAATATTTTTAACAAATGGTCTACTTTATCATTAATGACGAAATTTATCTCGGACATCTTTATAAACGTGGACAGCACACTCAGCCACACATTAAAAATGCTTTTATCGTCTATTGGATTTATTTGTGAAATTAAGCCTCGCTTGCCCTGCCCATGATGACAATGAACAATTGGAACAATTATTTTCCAAAAATATGCTCTACTTAACTCATGGCATCTTTTGAAAAATTCATCCGTCACTAAGGAAATGTTTATTCATATTCTTTTTCATATTTATTCTGAATGAAAAAGGTAATGCATTATGAAATGTGTATTTAATGAAAGCTTTTCATCAAGTTCCAGTTCAGAATTAATTGTAACATAAACATATTGACAATTTAAGTGGTTGTATTTTCGTCATAGATTTTGACTATGATGGAACCTTAAGGTCCATTTTGGTAATTCTACGTGGCATACAGTCTACTTCATCAGTGGATACATCTTCGGTAGTAACGAACAACCATATGACAATTAGGTCACGTTGACCTACATTTCACGCTTCATTGACTTTGGTTAAATTTTGCATTAACATCCATTTCTGGAATACTACAGCATATATAGACATGAAACTATCAGTTGACACCACCTACTTGACAGGAAAGTTTATGGGAAGCCTGCCACAACATCCACATTGAGTTACTGTTCCACGAATGCCATGGCCGCAAAAACTTTTTAAAGTCAATATGGCCACCACAAAAAAATGCTTATTTTCCCGCGCTCGCGCGGGTTCAATGTCTAGTATATATTATTTTTAAAAATTAAATATTTTTTTTTGTAAAAATTGACATTTTTGAAAAAAAAGGGAGGTTCAAAACTTCTATCCTCAACTACTCCATAACGGCTAACAGCAATTTGATGAAACTTTCTCTGTGCATTGACTTTAATGCAAAGGTGTGCATATATATTTCATTTTTAGACAATTTTAATATCTTTTGTAAAAATTGACGTCCGCAGGCGACACATGTCTTCCTTGGAAGACTCACACATTTTTACATTTATCTAATAAATGGGTAAGCAAATTCTGAAAAAAATAAGTAACTCGGTAAAGGTTTGTTTGTAAACAGTCTTTGAAAATGTAAGGAAACCTGTTCTTACCCAACCTCGACCAGTCGAATTTAAAAGGGAAAGATAATATCATTTTGTAATAAACATGTACATTGTAATAGAAAAATTTTCAAAATCATTGTTCTTGTCGATATCAAAATTTTGAAAGATTTAAAAGGAAACTGATGGAATTTATGAACGAACAGAAAATCAAAGATTTTGGTCACCAGACAGTAAAATCCATTATCTTAGAGTACTAAAACCTGACATTAAAGCAAGTGATTTCTTGAGTGTCTCAATAAATGTGATCAATGAATATTAACATTTTTGACATGACATGTGACAGAAGATAATATGACATTGTAGCATTGTATAAATGTATAGCCCTTTTCCGAAACTCATATCAGGATTCTGACTAAAAATTATAATTTGAAGCAAGTTATTTCCCTTGCTGGGATGTAGTACTGCATCGCTGCAATGAAGAGTAAAGCATGAACTGTTTTTTAAAACTTGTTGATTTGCACGTAATGTCTGGTTTATATAAATTTGGGAACTACTTACGATGTTTTTGCTTCCAACATACTTCTAATCAAACTTTATAATTCTGGAAATATTTGTATATCAAAGTAATAAATAATTTCTATTTACTTCCTACTGGTTGCTCTGCACTGCAGCAAACCTGTACTACATCCCAGCAACAGAAATAATTTTAATTTTAATGTTGAAAATGAGTTTCCGAAAAGGGCTATAATGTAATTGGGAAAATTGCTGATGTTTCGGTCAGCCAACATATTTGGATGTAAAATGTAGCAGTGGCACTATAAGTTAGATATATCGTACATGTATAAAGCTGTATTGTCAATTTGATATTTAATATTTATACACATATGAGTATTCTGACAATCAAAAGTCAGCTCCACTTGACATAATGACTCTTTAAAACATTGACATCAAATTTTCATTTGTGATGTAAAAAATTTGGGGTAATTTGTATGGTATTTTTTAACTGTATCAATGGGGTACCGTACGGTAAGCTCAGTAAGCTCTGGTATATATTTTAGTAGGTATATTTTTCATGGTTAAGGAAATTTTTATTGTTTCAAGGACATCGAACTATATTGGTTTGTTATTATTGAGTAACTCATAGGATTAGACATGACAGACATATTCTAGAGTATATTGGTTCACTTCATCCATAGAAATAACAAAAATTGGTACATGTACATAATTTATTCATCAGAATATAGCGTCATAAACCTAGCTAGTCTATTGTATCAAATTTTTTTTTTTTTAAATTGAGGACTATATTATTTAGCTAAGGTTCTGCAGCAAATTCGATTATTCTTTTTGATGGGAAATTCTAACATGCTGAAATTTATCAAGAAAAATCTTCAAAGCGTAATTTCTGCATTTGTATTCTTGTTGCATGTTAAAAGACATTAGTGTTTAAGAAGCTAGAATCTTTCTTCACATTAGAAGAAGGAAATGAGGCTATCATTGCATTTAGAACAAACTTTTATTATCGAATTTTAACGAAATTGCATCAGAATGATATTATCGATAAAGATGACACCAATGCCCTAAGTTCTTCAAAGGATCGATCAGATTACCATCGGGAAATGCAGTTTATTGTGCATCCGTTACAAATTACTGAACGGCTCAAAAGTTCTTCACATGATTTTATGTTAAATTAACTCATAGAATTTCCTTATGTATAAATTTATTGGATTCTAAGAAGATTTAGATGGTTCCTGCCTTGCTGAATTGCAGCAGACACCCAGTAATAAATCATTGTGGCTATATGTCTTATAGTGTAATATTACTCGTGGATGTCCGATGATACAAGTCTCCTTCTGTCTGCATAATACTACTTGTATCTGTCAAGGTCTCGATGTCATTCCCCTATTCCTGCAAGTCACCAAGTATTGGCCAGTGTTGGCCGAATTTCAAACTGTCAGCTTGAACGTATAGCTGTAAAGTTGTGCATGAGAAATATATCACTGTAAAGCACAAGAAATTCAGATTTTAGAACTGCAAATATTCACAAAATGAGCCTGAAGTAAAAGTTTCTTTGATCACCATTTGCTTACTTTTGGAACTCCGAACTTAATTGACAAGGATTGCCAATTTTCCTACCGAAGGTCGTGGTTATCTCCGGGTACTCCATCTTCCTCCACCAATAAAAACTGGCCGCCACGATTATAGCCAAATGTGCTGAAAACGGCGTAAAAACCCCAACTGAACAAACAAACTTACTTTTGGAGGAAAGCTGAGAAAGGGGATATACACAAATGTATACATCTTACTTTACAATAAATTCCTAATATGGGTTGAAAATGACAGTTACTTCTATGAAATACATGTACATATTCTCAGCTTTCATTTAAGCCCTTAAATGTTACTTTTACCGTTGTAGTATTGTATCTACGTACTCCAACAAATTTTATTTCACATTTCAGTTTTTTTAGGAACTATATGATACTCCGTGACCAATTGACCCGGAAGTTTTGAACGAGACCCAAAATAATCCTGTTTTTCTACATCTCTCACCATGCTCATTATAATACAACTACTATACATGGTAGTTGTAATGGAAACAGGTTTCTATCTGTCAACAATTCACTGCTTGGCGGGGATACTAGATATTCTTTTTCAGCATAATACTGCTTGTAGGGGCCCAGATTCTCTGTCAGCATAAAACTGCTTGTAGGAGCCCAGATTCTCTGTCTGTCAGCATAATACTGCTTGTAGGGGCCCAGATTCTACTTGTAGGGACCCAGATTCTCTGTCAGTATAATACTGCTTGTAGGGGCCAGATTCTCTGTCATCATAATACTGCTTGTGAGGGCCCAGATTCTCTGTCTGTCAGCATAATTATACTTGTAGGGAATACAATTGCAAGTCTCCACCTGTTACCATTAAACTTCATTTAGGGTATACAAGTTACCATCGGTCAGCATAAAACTACTGGTAGGGGATGCATTTCTCAACCTGACGGCGTTTCAACAAGTCTGTTAACATTCAAGTATTATACTTGACGCTGTTTGACTTCCTACGTGTATACATATTCTATTTTTGAAAAATTTATTGATGTTTTTCTGATCTCTCCTTCTGTCAGCATGATTAGGAGTTGAAAATAACACTACTCCGGGACGTGTGTTTTTTTTATATATGGGCTACTTTTATCATATTTTGTGATACATGTAGTTAAAGCACAATGTGCAACTGAATTTTCATCTCATAACCTATATTGTAACATGTACTATTTTGGAATTGAATAGGGATGGCTTTTTTAAAAGAGCTAATATAATCTCGGCAAAAGGGATATAATGCTATTAATCGACCGTAAACATGTATATCTTAGATTATAAATATTGAGACCCTAGAAGTTTTTTCTAGTACATTTCCATAAGCATGGATGAAAGTACAGAAGGTGCCAAAAACTGGAAATTAGGAAGAATCCAATATTTTATACAGGAATATATAAAGACTAGTCAAAATCCGAAAATCTGGCAAATTACAGAAAACTTTCAGGCATTCATAAGTTTTAGGTACTGAAAAGTCCAGGGCTCGTGATTGTTTTATGTTAAAATTTGGGGTTTAGTAATGCTAGTAATATGACTGCATGTCTATGATGTATAATGATGTATATGTATGTAAGTCTAAGTGTTGATCTTGTTGTATTTTTCTAATTTAAAAAAAAAAAGAATTGCACTTTTGAATTTTGAGTATTTTAATGGTGCAAAGTCTTATCTTAGAATCTCATGAGAAAGTTGATATATGTAAATGTATGACTTTCAGAATCTTCATTGGATCAAAGAAATATATATATGCAAGTTTGTGTCTAGTCTGTTAAAACATGTAATGTGTAGGCTTATATCTATAATGCATATTATGGGGATAATCACCATCAGTTGTAAATGCTTTTATTTTTGTATCTTTAACATCATCAGATGACAGTTTTCAATTTAACAAACGCGTTTCGATGATTGCTGTTCAGGGAAGACATAGATATAATATAAGGGTTGAGTATTCCTGTAAAAGTTCTTTGATAAATAAACAGTTGCATCTACTATTGTAAATTCCAGATTGGGCCATTCAAATTTCATGTACTCTTACAAAGAAAAATGTGAGGTCTGTGGGATTTAAAAATTTTTCTTCCATTTTATCTGTTTATCACAAAACAGCTAGAAATTACAGCTGTAATTTAATGAAAAGGCTATTGTTTTTGTGTCTGTTAGCGTTACGAAAATGCACTAGAAAAAAATTTAAAAATTTAAATTACCTATAGATAAGGGTTAGGCAATTTTATAAAAAAAAAGCTTCCAAGATATTTTTATATACATTGCATGTATATAGGAATGTCTTTTTGGCTTTTACAGTGCTTATCTAAAATCTTGAGGTTGATGCAGAAAATTAGGGTTATACATGTAGGGCAGTTTGATTAAAAGAAGTCTTCCTATTTGGCTTCACATTTCCTTATATAAGTCACATCCATCGCTTAGATATCTTATGTTGACATAGTGTTGCAGCACCAAATCAACTTTGTCCCAAAGATTTCCTGTTATTGAGAGTGAAAATCAATTATAAATATTCATAAAGTTATGGATCAATAAATATTTCCTGAAAATTGTCCATTATGATAGTAAAGAAGGATATCTTTCTTAATCGATAAATATGAATGGCAATTACTAACTATGATGCAACCTGTTTGTACACATAGATACCACATGATACAAATTTTGGTACACGCACATTATTAATAAGCACATTTTTGTGGTTTTCTTCTTGTCACAAACTTTATTACGGATGCTAGCTGGTCATGTTTTGGTCTTTTTGTCAAATTTTCAGAATCCTCTGGTTTTATCCATTTCTTAAACATGAATTTTTTTCCCCGTGAACCCCCACTTTTTCTGTTATAATTCAATCATATATTTGACAAAATTTTATGCAATCCTATTTATTTTTCATACATCTTTCAGAGACTGAAGTTGTCAATGCAAAGACAAGGAAAAATCCAGAGAAAACCCATTTCCTGCAAATTTTCAAGGCCTTATAGCTCTAAAATGAGCACATGAACCTATATTTTTTTCTTGCTTATTTGTTTACTATTCATATGTTCTCTCAAACTAAAACACCTATTTCAAATCCTATTTATTTCCTATTAGACCAGCGATCATCCTTAAATTATATGAGAAAGAATGGATATGGAGTGAAATGTCAAGAATATGTACATGAGATACTTACCCATGTTATACTGGAATGATGTACAAAGCAGTTAAATTTGTATTGCAGTTCTTCATCTTGCATTCATTGTCTTGAAAGTTGTAGCATAAAAGCACATTAACATGGATTTTTACTGGGATTTATTTGATTTTATGTAGAATAAAGATTTTTAATAGTAATAAATGATGGAAAACTAAGTAATTTGAACAAAAGTTGAGCTAGCCTCTAATTATTCAGTTAATTATCCTCTAATTAAACGAGTTACATCTATGTCTGAATGTGTTGACTGTATCATCATGATCACGTATGGTACTCAATAAAGATGTGACATCCATTGTATTGATCAAGTTTAGTCTGTTTGTACAAAGTTGTGTTGTAAATGCATGAAACAATGCAAGTTTGAAAAAACTAAAGATGCATATACACTGTATACAAATAACATCCCTCCCCCCCCCCCTTCCCCCTCCCACCATTTCAATGCATATGTTTATGGCACTTTTCAACAGTAACTATTACTGTCTCCCTGATGACTCCCAATACTACATAATTTTTGATTTTGTAATTTTCTAGTGATAACACATACAATGTAATTAATCAAATGTATGTTTTTCATTGAATACTTACCGGTAAGTTTGTGATTACCATTTACCCAGGAAACACATGATAGTTAATATCTGACAAATATATTGAAACCACAGTAGACTGGCACTTGTGTATTTGGTTTCTGAAGTTCTATTTTGTTAGTACGAGTGAAACAATACATTGTTTGAAGAAGTTCATTTATAAATTAGTACACTATAAATACAGAGCTTTCAGACAAGTAAATAGGTGGTAGGCGGCGGATTTCCAGCTGCTATTGTGCTTTAGCCATTTACTTTGGTAAACTTTCAATATACGTCCATTTTGCTGAACTAGTATACATTATTGTTTAGGGACCAGCTGAAGCCCACCTCCGAGCGCAGGATTTTCTCGCTGCATTGAAGACCCATTGGTAGCCTTGAGGTGTTTTCTGCTCTTTGGTCGTGTTGTTATCTCTTTGACACATTCCCCGTTTCCATTCTCTATTCTATTGTAGATAGCCTTCTATTTTAACAGTTTGGTACATTTAATTCAAGAACTTTTAAAACTTTTATAAATATTGGAAACATGGTTTCTCAGGTACAGTTTGTGAATTATAGTCTTCATTTTGTTGATATAGGATTTGTTCCTCCTGGTGACAGCAAACTGTCAAGCGGAAAATAAAACTTAACTTAAATATTCACATTGTTTCTCAGAAATATCAATAAAATGCTGGAAGCTTTTAGAGAGCTAAAAATGTTCTCATATCCTCCTACGGGGAAACATATTTTAAAGTTTGCTGACGTCTTATGAGAGGGCATGGCTGCAAAAGTCATTTATCAACTGTGTTTTCAGCAATAAAATTGCACTGAAAAGATTTTTCAGTCACATTATTAAATCACAAATGATTGAGTAGTTTTATTGCATAAATCATTGTTTTTAAAGTTGTATCAAATATCATATGCTTAAGTAAATCAACAATTTATCAGCAAGTAGTAAAGATTTCCAATCAGGGAAAAGAAACCATTGAATTATGCACTTTAAATAAATCAGGTTTTTTTCTACTATCAAGTTACATAGTTGTATTTTGGTAGATTGGGCCAATTCAATAAATATATCTAGACATTGCTTAGATTATTTACCAATTTTCTGCTTAAAAGATGATTTCATCGAAGTAATCAAACAGAGATGATAGAGCTGTGCTCGGAAGTGGTTATCAGTAATTGTATAGAACTGTAGCTTGGTTTTACGTAATTAAGAAATTAATGATTAAAGACGATTGAAAAGGTCTAAACTACAGATGCAATATACCAGTATATATATATATATACCTTCGGTTTGGTAGTGTCATATCTCAGTGGGCAGTTCAAGACTTGTTTTACATCAACCAATTTGAGTAAATTGTTTTTACCTTAACTTGATTGAGATGGAGAATATGATTTAGATGGCGGCATTCGTAATTGTACTTTGTCATGAAAAACAAAATAAAATAGATGTTATTCTTGTGCAGGAATAATTCATGGGTTTTTGTAATAGGATAACTCAGAGTTTTGCGGTTTGGTTATTTTTAACCATATTCTTTAGAGAAAAAAATCCCAGTTGTAGGGTGGATGGCTGCATGGTTGGGCGGATGTCCCCGATCATTAATAAATGAAAATTCAGTTTGCTATCAACTTGATGGTGTATTTCTTGTCCGATATACAAAATATGTACAATTTTTTTTGGTAAATATTACTAATTGGTAGCCCCTCTACACCTCTGAAATTAATAAAAATTGATGTCCAACAAAATAGAATGAAACCACTGTAGTTGTCCTACATGTCGCTATCCATGAAGTACCAAGAAAATAACATTAATCTGTTTGATTATAGTGATGTAAGACATATTGATTTCTTATAATTGTTCTCTATTATGTGACAGTAAAATTGTAATTATTTAGTATTGTGTTTCACAGTGTCAGTCTCATAGGAGTTTGTTGTATAACCATATAACAAGATTATTATTATATACCCAGACAAAGCAATAAACAAGAAGTATAAACTAGTATGTACTAAAATGGTTGTTTTGTCTTTGGTTCGAGTCATTACTGGTTTTTTTTTTATTTGAGAATTGTTTATATTTGTCTGTGGAATTGATTTTTCAAAATTTGAATACGTTGTCTAATCACTTAGCTGAAAGATGCAATTATCTAAGTTGTAACTAAAACAATTGAAATTATCTGATTTTATTCAGATATGTCTTCAGGAGAAACAAAAATATTTGTCCTATGGAATTTTCAATCTAAAAGGGAGATAACTTTTTAACTTAGTTAAACAAAGCACTCTGTTGAAAAATCTTCTTGTCTGAAACCACTAAGAGAAATGGTCCTTAGGTGGTCCTCTTTCAGATTAATGTCCGATGACCCGGAATGTCAACAAAAATGGCCATCACAGCTTAACTTAGTTGAACATAGGACCCTTTGGGAAAATTTAATTTGCAATCACCATACCCTCTAATCAGAGACCAATTGGTCAATTGGGACCAGACTTGGCAGCAATGGTCATTAGATGGCCCCCTTTCATAAATGTCTCCGCTGACCTGGCCTGTCAGTCAAGATGGCCACCAAAGCTGAACTTAGTTTAACATAGGACACTATGGGAAAATTCAATTTGCACTCACCTTAAACTTGGCCATTTGGAACCAAATAATACCAGCAATGGTCCTCTTTCAGAAGTGTGTTTGATAACCTTGAATGTAAACTAGATGGCCACCACACCCTAACTTTGTTTAACATTGAACCTTTGGGAAAACTAGCCAAGATAACTGCTACACTTAAATTATCAGTCCTGCTGAAGGTGGACAAGTTAAATCTAGGTGAGTGATACAGGCTCTTGAGAGCCTCTAGTTGAAGTGTACAAATATAACTTTTATAAAAAATTGAAAATTGTTTATGTTTTCTTGAACAGCACATCAATTCTAACATTTAGACTTTCAAAACTGCCAAATTTCCATTCCACAAACTGAGGTTTACAGACAGTAGTAAGAAGATTTTTTTTGTTCATTGTGTGGATGTGTCCTGCTGAAGTGAAGGCCACAGTGGCTGAATGGTCTAGGTAACAACTAATGATGACTAACCTGTCAACACTAAGATTGCATTGTGAGTTAAAATCCAACTTGTGGTGAGATGTGTTTGACTTCAATCTCAATTGACAAGGATTATCAATTTTCATGTTGTAGGTCGTGGTTCTCTCCACATATGTCTCCTTCTGCCTTCACCAATAAAAATGGCTGCCACGATAAAGCAAATTAAAAGTGCTGTAGAACCCCAATAAAGCCAATTAAACCTTTAATTATACAGTACTCGGACCATAATAGTTTATGACCATATATGTAAATTATATTTATTTTTGATCAAAAGTGACTTTAACAAAAATTTTAAAGTAGGAATTATCAACATCTGCAACATTTACAAGAACCAAGTGGTCATTCATGGTCCAGATACCATAATGTAGAAATTTTAAACAAAAATTGTATTAGGTCTTTTACTGCAGAAAAAAAGTCACAATACCATAAATTGTGCATTGTACCTATTTTTTGCAGTTTCTTGTTTATTGAGAAAAATAAAGTGCAATGTGTTTTTTTTTAGTATCACTATCTATAGACATTTTTATTGCAGATTATGATTCAGTTGACATGTTTAATTATATAATATTGTAGATGTTGGGATTTGATAACAGGGAGATAAAAATGAGCTAATGGTTTATTGTCATTAATGCATCTCAAATGGATTATTGAAATTACATCATTAGATTTGCCACTGTAAAATTTGAGACTTTGGAGAAAGATTCCATATATATATATTTTTATCACACATCTGATCATCAGTAATCAATTTAAGTCTGCTGTCAAAAATGTCGTTTCAACATAACCTTACTAATAGGAGAAGTCTTTCTTGTTTGTGTCCCCAGTGTGTGTTATAACAAGCAAACAGAGTTTAAATGGAAATTTTTAAGATTAAAGATGTCTTCCATTGAAATGTCACAGCATATTTATTTGTAAGGGTGAAATTTGCATATGTTGACCTTCATTGGGTTGAATTTAAGGTCTGGATACTAGTGTACAGCTTTGGCCCACATCATTTACCAAATACATACTATTAACTGTCAAGTGATCTAACCTATATCTTGAGATGGCCTTTCGATTGTTTGCGTTTATAATGTTTAAGACTTGCGAGAATTATAGATGCAACGATTCACTGTAGAGTACTGAATCAGGGTATGTCACGGTTTGATACACAGTACATAGGGGCTTTTTTTTTTGGGTAAAAATTTAAATTTTTGAAAAAAAGGGAGGGGGTCAAAAGTTCTATCCTCAACTAATCCATAACTGCTCAAAGCAATTTGATAAAACTTTCTCTGTGCATTAACTTTAATGCAGAGGTGTGTATATATATTTCATTTTTAAAAAATTTTAACATCTTTTGTAAAAATTTACATCCTCAGGCGACACATGTCTTCTTGGAAGACTCACACATTTTCATTAATATGTAGGAAAATTAATCCAACATATAATTTCTTTAATATATAATGCTAAGATAAGATGAAAAGTTTTATTTGAACATCAGGAAACAGATGTAAAGAGGAAGGGTCAATTACAGTTCTGAGATAATTAACTGTAATAAATGTTTATTATAGCTTTCTCCACACTTCCATTTACACCTCTAAAACAATTACGAATCCCAGGACAAAAGATAAACCACAATTTCCAAGTCCAGTTATTATTGCCTGACTTGGTTTCAAAAGCCATTGAAAGTGTTGATAAAATAATTCGTGGGTAAATTATTGAATTGTATCTATATTGAGTACTTTTTAGCTCACCTGGCCGAAGGCCATGTGAGCTATTGCCATCACCTGGCGTCCGTCGTCGTCCGTCGTCGTCTGTCGTCGTCGTTAACAATTTTTCAAAACTCTTCTCCTCTGAAACTACTTGACCAATTGGAACCATACTTGGTATGAATGTTCTTTGGGGTATCCTGCATAGAACTGATGTGGGGATTTTTGATCCGTTGAAAAACATGGCCGCTGTTACTAAAAATAGAACATAGGGGTCAGAGAACAGTTTTTCGCAAATATCTCAAAAATCATTAGGTTATGGCAAATTCTGGCAGGTTGAAAGTGTTCAGCATGATGAGAGCTACCTGTATGCTGATTTTCGTGAAAATCTGTCAACTGATATTAGAGTTATTGCCCTTTTTTGACATTTTTGGCTTTTTTTAATGTTATTATTTCAAAAATCTTCTCCTCTGAAACTACTTGACTAATTAGAACCAAACTTGGTATGAATGTTCCTTGGGGTACCCTGCATAGAACTGATGTTGGGATTTTTGATTCGTCGAAAAACATGGCCGCTGTTACTAAAAATAGAACATAGGGGTAAATTGCTGTTTTTTGCTAATAACTCAAAAACCATTACAGATATCGAAAATCTGACGGGGTAAAATTGATCAGCATGACAAGATCTACCTGCCCTGAAATTTTGAAGGAAATTCCAAAACCCATTTAGGAGTTATTGCCCTTTTTTTGTCAAATTTTCAAAATTTTAACATTTTTCGTCATTTATCTCCAAAACTATTTGAGATAGAAGTGAAATGTAAATTTGAAAAATGTTTGCCATGTTGAGATCTATCTACCCTGAAATTTTAAAGGAAATCCCAAAACCCATTTAGGAGTTGTTGCCCTTTTTTTGTCAAATTTTCAAAATTTTTTTATTAAAAAATCTTCTTCTCTGAAACTGCTGGGCCGATTGGTTTAAAACTTAATAGGAATGATCTATGACATGTCCTCTACAAACGATCTTCAATTTATTTTGATCTGACATAAAACATGGCTGTTGTAGCTAAAAATAGAATATAGGGGTGCATGTGTTGTTTTGGGCTTATAACTTAAAAACCGTTACAGATATCAAAAATCTGACATGGGGTAAAATTGATCAGCATGACAAGATCTACCTAACCTGAAATTTTAAAGGAAATCGTAAAACCCATTTAGGAGTTATTGCCCTTTTTTCGTCAAACTTTCATAATTTAACATTTTTCGTCATTTATCTCCAAAACTATTTGAGATAGAAGTGAAATCTAAATTTGAAAAATGTTTGCCATGTTGAGATCTACATACCCTGAAATTTTAAAGGAAATCCCAAAACCCATTTAGGAGTTATTGCCCTTTTTTCGTCAAATTTTCAAAATTTAACATTTTTCGTCATTTATCTCCAAAACTATTTGAGATAGAAGTGAAATCTAAATTTGAAAAATGTTTGCCATGTTGAGATCTACATACCCTGAAATTTTAAAGGAAATCCCAAAACCCATTTAGGAGTTATTGCCCTTTTTTTGTCAAATTTTCAAAATTTTAACATTTTTGAATATCTCCAAAACTATTTGAGATAGAAGTGAAATATAATTGAAAAATGTTTGCCATGTTGAGATCTACCTACCCTGAAATTTTGAAGGGAATCCCAAATTCTATTTAGGAGTTATTGGTTTGTGTAATTTGAGGTCGGGTTCTGTTACATTTATTTAAGGTTCACCCTTATTCCTGGTCAATTTTGTCAACTTCCTGCCAGGACTACCACCACCAGGGAACATATTTTAACATTAAACCTTATGAAAAATAAATCTTCAACAAATTTTCCCTGAACAATTGAACCAATTGCAACAAACTTGGTCAAATAGTTGATTAATTGTCCAATGAAAACAGACTCCAGGTGAGTGATACAGGCTCTGGTGAGCCTCTTGTTAACCAGATTTTTATTGTAACTGGTGTTATTAGTTTGGCTATGTAAAGCAGGGCAATCAGGCAGGCAAGCTGAGGCAGGCAAGTGGATCAAAAAAGGAGATGAAGAAAAATCTGTTTTGCTGTCACTCAGCTTTAGTTCTTGTTTGTTGTGGACTTATATATATAGAAAGAGGGAAATATTCATGAAAATAGGAGGATATGGGGAGTGTGTCAACATGTCATAAATGTTATTTGGCAACACTAAATTTCAGACAAATCAGAGAAAAGTCAGAATGATTTATCAGTCCCATTGTAAAAAATTTATTATTGGCACTGAGTCGTTGAAAATACATACTAGAGAAACCTCTCTATAGTAAACTACTGCATCTACTGCCTAAAAATAAGATTGTCATGAACAAATCTTGTTAAGCTGACTTGTGTATTAAAGGACACCTGTCCAGGAAGGAAAAATACTGCTATTTTCTTTAACTGTCATATACATGTGTTTATTTTATATCAAGAATTTATCCTTTTAAATTTGTTTAGTTTTAGTTTTATGCTGTTTACCGCACATTTTTGGCTATTTTTCTGCAGCCAGTTTTTATTGGTGGAGCGAGCGGGAGTACCCAGAGAGAACGACTGACCTTCGTTAGGAAAATCGGTAATTCTTGTCAATTAAGATCGGAGTCGAACCTTGCTCAACAAATAAAAATCAACCATATACTTAAATAGTAATACTGCCTTCGTGTCGATTGACTAATCAAGGTTCCCACACGACCTGGAAAACGAGAAAAGACCTGGAATTTCATTCTGAATTTTCCAGGCCTTGAAAAGTCCTTGAAATTCGGGAAAATTGCGAAAATCCTGGCAAAAATGGGATTTTACCGTATTTTCTTCTTTCTCTCATTAATCATTATTTCGATCCGCTTCGCATTGTTACTGTGTCCATGCAGAAATCATTATTTGATTGCCTTACTGTTGCTTTATAAAGTGTTACACAAAAGGCAGTTTCGCATTGAATCCGGCTACGTCTCCTGTATGTAATCTTTACAGCGTTTTAAGTAACAGGTTTTGTTTTATGTTTAAAACCGATGAAATGGTGGGACATTTGTTCACAAAAGAGACTTTGAAAATCATGAGAAAGCACTGGAAAACACCTTGAAAAGTCCTTGAATTTGAGATGATTTTTTTTTGTAGGAACCCTGACTAATACAAAGAAATTTCAATCATCCAGAGTTGATACACTTAGTCTTTGGAGGCTGTAGCTTGTTGCATAATGAATTACTCAATTCTTTCAGTGCTATTAGTAAAATTCAATTTTAAGTTTCCTTTAGAGTAATTTGAATTCTTCAGATTGCAGATTAAAATTCTTTAATTTAGTTAAAGTTTAAGGCATGATGACTTAAGGTGCAAAGAGGTTTATTTAATTTTGTTATTGTGCATAAGCTTTTAGATTTTAATGATTTATGTTTCCTATATATAAACCATTAAAAATGGTTGAATATAACACACAACAATCCATCAGTTAGGATTAAAGCAGAATAATGCAAAAACACAAATTATAGATTCATATATTTGGAAGAAGTAACCATGTTTTAAAAGATTAAGCTTTGTCATCTTTGCAAGTCTAAGGAGTAGTCCTGTGTTCCAATGCAGTTATGGGATCTGGCTGATTTGTTGGAATAAAGATTTTTTATGTTAGATGAAACAGTCATAAAAGTTTTCCATTTGCTGCTTACGTGAATGTTAACATCAGATAACCAAGAGCTCATAAATATCAGGGTACCCAGAAACATACCTCTTCAAATAATATACCCAGTATAAAAATGTACTGGATTAGGAATGTTTTTTGAAGAAATCTTCACTAAGATTTGATGATGTTGATATTTAGCAAAATATTCTGCTCAAACTGTTGTAAAGTCCGTCTTGCAACTTGAAGTCACCAGTACTTAGTGGAGTGCAGAATTTGTCTTCATGCATCAGCCCTCACTGTTTCTTTGATATTAGCAATAGCAAAATGGGTATTTCTTTGTTTGACATAGTCACAGCATATGGGAATTAAGGTAGTAACAATAACCAAAGTTTAAAGCAGTGATGGATTATTTTGATATATACTTGTCAAATTGAAACAAACTTCGTGGTTTGTTTGCGGCATCCATGAAAATAAGTTAGGTACTTCGTGTTTTCGTAGTTTGCTGATAATTACCAAGGTCATTTGGGGCCTCGGTGGCCGAGTGGTCTAGGTAGTTCGTCATGACTACTAATGATCACTAGCCTGTCAACGCTGTGGTTGTGAGTTCGAATCTCACCTGTGGCGGGGTGTGTTTGACTCCGATCTTAATTGACAAGGATTGCCAATTTTCATACCGAAGGTCGGTGGTTCTCTCTGGGTACTCCGGCTTCCTCCACCAATAAAAACTGGCCGCCGCGAAATGGCCAAATGTGCTGAAAACGGCGTAAAACCCCAACTAAACAAACAAACAAACCAAGGTCATTGTAATTATGTTGTATGGATTATCGGAGACATTTGGAAGAATCATATGACCATTTATGGTCTGGTTATCTTTTCCTGCCTATCTTTCTTTCATATTATTGAACCCAGTAATTGTAGTAAGAAGAATAATAGGTTCTTACACAAGTTCTAAGTGAAGACTGGAAAATCTTAAATGAGTACTTTTTAAAATTCCTGACTTTCCCGAGTTGAAGATTTTTATACCCCCCGCAAACAAAGTTTGGGGGGGTATATAGGAATCACCTTGTCCGTCTGTCTGTCCGTCTGTCCATATATCTTGTAAGTGCAACTCCTCCTAGACCGCTCAATGGATTTCAACGAAACTTAACAGAAAGGAAGTAAATCATCCAAAGATGTGCATGAAGAAAAATCTTTGCTTTCCGATATCACACAAGGGAGATAATTGGACTTCTATTTTTTTTGGCTTATACATTATATATGAATCTCGTAAGTGCAACTTCTCCTAGACCGCTCAATGGATTTCAACGAAACTTTACAGAAAGGAATTACATCATCCAAAGATGTGCATGAAGAAAAATCTTTGCTTTCCGATATTACACAAGGGAAATAATTGGACTTCTATTTTATAACTAATACTCTTAATTCTAGATCTGTATTGGTATATGTTTCAGGTTCAATTTGAAAAAAAAATAACAATTTTTGCCTTACCTATACTTCCCAAGTTACATCAGCCATTCGAAACATGAACAGATATATCATGTTTTGGAGTAGTAAAGGCAACCATGAGTATGCTTAAATTGATGCAAATATCTTATGAAACTTTACCCTGGGCAAGGCAAAGCGGGGGTATCCTTTGTGAGCTTTGCTCACAGTACATCTAGTTTAATTCTTCACTTTTGAATGAGTAAAAGTACCTATTTCTTCTGTAAATACTATTTTTTAGGTTTTCCTGTATCTAGGTAAATTTAATGAGCACAGTCGATGATGTTAAATAATTTTACACCTGATTGGTAAAAAAGTTATGTGCATTTGTGAACGGCACGATTTAATTGGTCTAAAAGCAGTGGAAGATGAGGTCTCATGCAGTAGGAGGTGAGGTCACGTGAAACGATCTTCAACGGGTCATAAACATTTATGGCAGAACTTTGAATTTTTCCAAACTTTTATAATTAGGCCAATTGTAAGTTTCCCTAATCCTGTCACCAAGATATCCATTGAAAACTATATGTTAAAGAAAATGCAGTTAATTCTATATAACTAGTTAAAGTGCATCACAGTACAAAATAACAGTGAAAAGAAAAATGAGAACACATAACAAGGGAGACGTATATCAACAGTTGTATTCAATTTACAATTAAGTGCTATCCCAAAAACTGATGAGCAAGTCGATATTCCATCCGATTCTTATCTATTCAAATAGGGGATCAACATTCATTTTCATCAGAAGTTATAAATCTTCAGGAATTATTCATTGAATCTATTCAGTAAACTTCTTAGGTCAAACATAAATCAATGAACTAGATGAAACGTTATTGTGATTGAGAACACAAAGTGCAGACATCAAGCAAATAACTTAAACATACAAGTGACATATATAGGTATACCGGTACATAAACTTAGCAGAAGAATACATTAATTACATTGTTGCCAATTTTCCTACTGAAGGTCGTGGTTCTCTCTGGGTACTCCGGCTTCCTCCACCAATAAAAACTGGCCGCCGCGAAATAACCAAATGTGCTGAAAACGGCGTAAAAACCCAACTAAACAAACATAGTGGAGCATTGGATACATTAACAAATGATCGATTCAAAATCAAAATATATATACATATATTAAGCCCTTTTGGGTCTTTTTCCTGACAATATCATTGGTAAGATTGATTTTTTGGCCATGATTAATCAGTATTAAATTACAATAAATCATTGGAACAACAGTAAAATTACAACTTTTTGATGCAATTTCAAATGTTGTATTGTTTACATACTTTCCCTTATATGAGGCCTTTTCCCAGGACATATGGTGTGGGATTTTGATCATTTTTTGAGACCATGCAGCAAACTAGGATATTGCAGTATTTTCCCATGCTCATTTCTATGGAATTTGTCTTATTGATGCATACTCATATTCAGAATAAAGTTTGCTTTTGACAAGTCTATCAAACTTTTACACATTTAAGTAACTTTATGTGACAAATAAGTCCTCAGCTATGTATTCCCTGATAAAAAATTTGACAAGTCTATCCAACTTTTACACATTTAAGTAACTATATGTGACAAATAAGTCCTCAGCTATGAATTCCCTGATAAAAAATTTACGAGTTTTTATTAAATTTGCAAAGCCATATTGATATAAGACCTGGGAGTGTGGCTAAATTCCAACACTGAGAAAGTATCCGCTGTCAGTTCAAATTTTCACAGAGCATGCTTGGTGAAAATTAGCTTTGTTTACACTCGTGTTTTTCACGGTACACGTAAAATTAGCAATCAACCCCGGTAAAATTTTAAATCAATATAAATTTGAGATTTAAAGTGACATTGTTTAACCAAACAACAAATTTTATATAATGAGTTATTGCAAAATTTTCAAAAATTGGTTGAATTTGAAATAGTGTATTGAAGCTTGTGACCTAACTAAACTCATGTTTCATTTTTCTCCTAAGGCATTTTATTTGTGTACACTATTGTCATACACAATATGCTAATGCACAATAAGGATTTAGTCTGTTTGTTGAAATGGTGCACAGGGGAGTGCAGGAATATTCTGTCGTTTCCAAATGCCTCCATCTAGTTACATAGTCTTTGTCCTGTTCTTTGTTTTGCATTAATAAAAACATAATTTCTATATTGACACTGTAATATTGTAGAAGTGTTACAATACTTAGGTTTATTTGTCTGTATTTTATGAGTTGTTGATGTCTGATAACTATTGTATTATGGATGTATATATGATCCCATCACGACTTTGTACCTTGTGTTTCATGTTCCAAGAATAACGCAACGTATAAATATTTTATGCTTTTAATACAGAATGTAATTCCAGTATTGCTGGGATTGCTTACATAAGTTAGAGTTTAATTTAAAAGTGCAGATACGTTACTTAGAAAGGTGAATAATTATACCCCACGCAACGAAGTTGCGGAGGGTATAATGTTTTTGACCCGTCCGTCCGTCTGTCCGTCAGTCCGTCCGTCCGTCAGTCCGTCCGTCCGTCAGTCCGTCCGTCAGTCCTGTTCTTGTCACTGCAACTCCTCTGTAACCGCTTGACGGATTGCTTTCATATTTAGTAGGATTGTTGGTTATGATGTGTATATGTGCATACTATACCACCATATTGATTGGATAATTTTTGTGGGAGTTGTGGGACTTAGACTATTTTCAGTTAAAATACCAAAGTATCATCTTGTCACTGCAACTCCTCTAAAACCGCTTAATGGATTGCTTTCATATTTGGTAGGATTGTTGGTCATGATGTGTAGATGTGCATACTTTACTGCCTTATTGATCCGATTAATTTTATTTCAGTTATTGGACTTAGACTATTTTCAGCTAAAAAAGCAAGTATCATCTTGTTTACTTTAATGTACTACTGCAACAGTTTGTCATCGCAACTCCTCTCAAACCACACTACAGAATTTCATGAAACCTTTTCAGATAATGAGGACATACTACGTAGATGTGCATATCGACAGGAAATTGCGATTCAATTTTTTTTCTAGGAGTTACGCCCCTTTGAACTTATTTACTTTAATGTACTATTGCAACAGTTTGTCATCGCAACTCCTCTCAAACCACACAACAGAATTTCATGAAACCTTTTCAGATAATAAGGACATACTACGTAGATGTGCATATCGACAGGAAATTGCAATTCAATTTTTTTTCTAGGAGTTACGTCCCTTTGAACTTATTTACTTTAATGTCCTACTGCAACAGTTTGTCATCGCTACTCCTCTCAAACCATACAACAGAATTTCATGAAACCTTTTCAGATAATAAGGACATACTACGTAGATGTGCATATCGACAGGAAATTGCGATTCAATTTTTTTTCTAGGAGTTACGCCCCTTTGAACTTATTTACTTTAATGTACTACTGCAACAGTTTGTCATCGCAACTCTTCTCAAACCACACAACAGAATTTCATGAAACCTTTTCAGATAATAAGGACATACTACGTAGATGTGCATATCGACAGGAAATTGCGATTCAATTTTTTTTCTAGGAGTTACGTCCCTTTGAACTTATTTACTTTAATGTCCTACTGCAACAGTTTGTCATCGCTACTCCTCTCAAACCACACAACAGAATTTCATGAAACCTTTTCAGATAATAAGGACATACTACGTAGATGTGCATATCGACAGGAAATTGCAATTCAATTTTTTTTCTAGGAGTTACGCCCCTTTGAACTTATTTACTTTAATGTACTACTGCAACAGTTTGTCATCGCAACTCCTCTCAAACCACACAACAGAATTTCATGAAACCTTTTCAGATAATAAGGACATACTACGTAGATGTGCATATCGACAGGAAATTGCGATTCAATTTTTTTTCTAGGAGTTACGCCCCTTTGAACTTATTTACTTTAATGTCCTACTGCAACAGTTTGTCATCGCTACTCCTCTCAAACCACACAACAGAATTTCATGAAACCTTTTCAGATAATAAGGACATACTACGTAGATGTGCATATCGACAGGAAATTGCGATTCAATTTTTTTTCTAGGAGTTACGCCCCTTTGAACTTATTTACTTTAATGTACTACTGCAACAGTTTGTCATCGCAACTCCTCTCAAACCATACAACAGAATTTCATGAAACCTTTTCAGATACTAAGGACATACTACATAGATGTGCATATCGACAGGAAATTGCGATTCAATTTTTATACGACCGCAAAATTTTTGCGGTCGTATATTGGTATGACGTTGGCGTCGTCGTCGTCGTCGTCGTCGTCCGTCGTCCGTCGGAGTCTGTAGACATTTGGTTTTCGCACTATAAATGTAGTATAAGTTAATAGAAATCTACGAAATTTAAACACAAGGTTTATGACCACAAAAGGAAGGTTGGGATTGTTTTTGGGAGTTTTGGTCCCAAAAGTTTAAGAATTAGGGGCCAAAAAAGGGTCCAATAAGCATTTTTCTTGGTTTTCGCACAATAAGTCTAGTATAAATAAATAGAAATCTATGAAATTTTAACACAAGGTTTATGATCATTTTTTGGAGTTTTGATCCCAACAGTTTAGGAATTAGGGGCTAAAAAAGGGCCCAAATAAGCATTTTTCTTGGTTTTTGCACAATAACTGTAGTATAAATAAATAGAAATCTATGATATTAGCTTGGTGGGCGAAGGAAGGTAATCCAAACACATTCCAAACACATTTAAAGTAAAATATTGTGTATGATTCAATTATGTATAAAGAAATGTTGATTGTTTTATTGTTTATCTTATCTAAACTGCTTTTAAATTATGTATATTTAAAATTTGCGATCCATGACTATGATGTCATTTTCTATTTTAATATGTTATGGTGTATTTAAATAGGCTGTTATGGTTGCAAAGTATAAAGAAATGGGGGGGGGGGGGGGGGTTGAAAACAAAATTTGGGGGGGGGGGAAATGAGAAATTGGGGAGGGGGTAATTTTTTCTCATTTCATATTTCATAAATTAAAAATAAAATTTCAAATTTTTTTTAGCAAAAAAAAGGGGGGGGGGGGGGTTACAATAAATTTTATTTTTTTTTTTTTTTTTGGGAGGGGGGGTCAATGTGCAACTTCATAGTGTATTGCACAAAAGCTAAAAAAAGGGGTAAATTATTATTTTTTTTTGGGGGGGGGGGGCAATTCTCCACAGCATATGACCAATTTTAAGTTCTTTGATTTCAGTTATTCTGTGTCAGAAACCTATTATGTGTCAAATATTTGAAGAAATTTTCAATTACACAGTATTGCGCAATAGCAAGAAATTGATATGTGTGCCCAATTTTAAATTTTAAATTGGTTATTTCTGATTTATATATAAAAACAAATAATACTGATATGGTTTGAATAGGTAAATTAAAAATTTTTAAGTTCTTAGACAACATTCATTCTGTGTCAGAAACCTATGCTGTGTCAAATATTTATTCACAATCCAAATTCAGTATTGTATCAAGCTTGAATGTTGTGTTCATAATTGCCCCAACTATTCAGGGTTCGACATCTGCGGTCGTATCTAGCTGCGCCCAGCGGAGCATTTTATTTTTCCAGGAGTTACGCCCCTTTGAACTTAATTGCCTCACTATACTATTACTGTTGACTCCTCTTGCTTGGAATTTAAATTTCCCAACATGCTGCCATTCAAATTAGGATAAATATGTGAAGGTAAGCATTTGATTGTGTTCATTTTACTTGTTAAGTGAGATTTTGTTTCTCCAGTGACAATATGAAGACGTGGGGTATGTGAGCGTGCTCACAAAGGTTCTTTAATTTTCCATTGAAAGTAGTTAACTTGCAAAAAGGGTTTTGAAGATGAGGAATGTATTTGTTTTTAAGAAAAAATCTGCATTGTTTTCTAAAGTACATTTCTAAATAGGAAAATTATAGTAACATGAGTAAGATTACTTTTGTTTTATAATAATTACATCTGAGTTGCATGTCATTGAATCTAGGAAATACAATTGGCTGAAAAGAGTCACATGGTTCAGCATGAAAGACATCAGGTACGTTTCCATGACAACTCTTATGGTGTTACAATGTGGCGTAGGAATTTCAAAAGAAAATCAAAATAAAATCATAATAATTTTAATACATGAAAATCATAATGTACAATTGCTTTCATAAGTAATTTTAAGAATTGAATGCTTTTGTAAAATGGTATCATAGCATTTTAAAAGCTTTTAAAGCTTTACCATAATATTGACCAATGTTCACATTTTTAGAATGAATCGCTCAATGCTTAAATGAAACTACAAAAAGGAGCATTTATTTGGTAAATACAGAATTTCCTGTTCATGCAATATTCAAGGATGTTTGTTCTGTCTGAGGTAAAACGTCAGTAAAGAATATTAAACTGTGAACTTAATTTAACATACATGTAGTCTGTGCACTAGACCATAGGACTACTTGGTATGTCTTTTACTAGACTTTTACTTTTACTAATTGAAACTTACTAGAAATAAACAATGAGAGATGGTTGAAAAGTGAAATTTACTACTACATGTACTATACTGTGTTGGCTGATGATATGTTATTTTTACTAGTCCGTACTATATATTTTGGCTTTGGGCTGGTGGCAGACTCTTAACACTACTGGCTTTTCCTTGGTGTTTGAATAGAAAATTTAATTAAGATGTGAAAAACATGTATTTTTTTATGGAATGTACAGTAATTGTGTTTGGTGCCTGATAATGCATTCTCTCTCTTTTTGTTTTCTTCTTTCTATAGTGATTGATTATTTTAGCCCAATCATCCCCCCCCCCCCAAAAAAAAAATAAAAATAAAAAAATAAAAATGTAAATTCATAAATTGCCAGAACTCAATCAAACCATAACACATTATATTAAATTTAGACCTGCATGTATAATATACCGTGATGAAATTTCAGTAGCTTATAATACATCCAGGAGGCTGATAAAAAAAATTAAGTTTTATGGTGCTTTGAATAAATGAAGTTCTATGGAATGGAAATTTCTGTTAAGGGATTGTGTTTTATCTTAATGTTTTGATGCTGGGCGATCCATGTCCCTAGTGTGATTAGTGCAAAGTGATTTCAAAATAGAATGTAGACCAAATAATGGTTTTTCATTTATGATAAAGTCTAATTTTTCATTACACATGTGCCACCCTTTCTTTAACTCGTACATTAACATTCAAGGTACAGTTTGACAACACGTGTGTGATTTTGTTCTTTTTTATCCCCCTTTAATTGTGACCCACATTGGTATCTAAGATAATTTTTGATGGCTGCATGTGATTGTACACTTTATATATTATCTACATGTAACAGAACAGGATTTCTCAGAGAACATTAAGCTCGTTCTTAAACTGCAGACATGTAACTACTTATCTGTATAGAACACAGCTTGAATCATACCATATAAATGAAAACAATGGTTTATTGTACTGTTTATATCAGGAGAATCAATACTCTTTAATCTATAGAAAAAATAACTGATGTTGTGCAAAAATACTGATTATGTTCTATACTGGTAGGGAACAGAAAAATACCAGACCATGACTTTTAATCTCTTGTCCTGTTTACAATATCCTTGTAATGTATAACTTTCATACAAGGCTACATCAAGTTAATTTGTAGATTAAAATGCTACATAGGATAATTTTTTTTCTTCAAATAATCATTTTTATACCCCTGTAAAGAAGGTTTGGGAAGGGTATGTAGATCTTTGGTTTTCTGACCAATTGGCCCAGGTCCTTTATCCAGTCTCCATGTAACATCATACATATGTACATTAAATGTTAGAAAAATTCAAAATATCACACAAAAAATCCAGAGGATGCCAATTTGTGACAACTGTAACTTGAAGAACAAATACTACAAAAGTAAACAAAATAATGGATAACGGGAAAGGTCAATAATTACCAATCAATCAACATCACCCAACAGACAGAACCTGGGACAAAAAGAGCACAAAACACAAAACTAAACAAAACCGAGAGTCAGGATAAGAATAAAAAGCACAGAAATCCAAAGAAGTTTAGAACAGGACAGCACAAAAATTAAAACATGAACTCGAACAAAACCAGGAGTGACATCTGGTGCCTCAGAAGGGTAAGAAATTATTATGATGGAATGACTATATATAAGTACAAGAGATGACCAGTTCTTTGTTTACATTTTGGTGTATTATAAACAATTCGAATAATACAAGAAATAATAAAAAATATTTAATAATAAATGTTACGTTTCCAGAAATCAACATATTTGCTTGAAGTGGCCTTATAATGGCTGACTTCTAAAGATACTGTTGACCGATTTTGATAATTCACTTTCTCTGCCTTCTGTTGTTTGTACTAAGTCTGTTGTAAACCTGTTCTGATATTTATGGTTCTGTTTTGTACCGTTCTGTTTGAAGTATTAGTTCTTTAGGCTTTATATGATAAGAGATATTTTTATCGTCTCCTGTTACAGGTTAAATTGATGTTATACCTGGGAGGAAGGAATTCGATTGAAATAATGCTGCTGTTTACATTTATAATTGGTACAGTCTTTATTAATGGTCTTTGATGTTAAAGCATAAAATCCAGACATTTATAATATAAATCATGCTAATGATGATAAATGCAAAATTTTTGTTTTATTTGCATGTTTGAAGGAAAAGTTGGTCAGTAGCCTCCCATGGCTTTTTATTGACAATACAATCTTTGATTAAGATATTTGTATCTGATGGGTGCTTTAAATTTCATGTAGTTAGGTAAGAGATCCCTTTCTGGTTTCCTTTTTTATTTTTTGAACTAGATTTTCAACTGAAAAAAAATCCATCTATTGGTTTGGAGGAATACTGAGGTGGTTCAAAAAGGTAATGAGGGGAAGTCCAGTTTGCTGGATCTACAATTTGATTGGTGCTGATAAGTTAATTGTAGGCAATAAAGTTGATTTTATTAACCAGATTTTAATATGGAAAATATTGTTAATTTTCCAGTTGAAAAATCTGGTTGTAAGTTTGGCTTAGTCTGCATTGTCCCAGCCATCTTATACATGTAACAGAGGGGTGCAGTACCTTGCCCCTTTTCCATTGTACCGCTCTACCCATTCAGTGCTCTCCCCTGACCTATGCAAAATAGAGTACCTGGTACAACACTTTTTAAATACACATAAACAATACTGAAATAACTGAAATGAATAAAAGAGTACAAAGAAACGATTATACTCCTAAACGTGTATAGATCAGTAAGTAATTGATAATTCTTAAAAGTTGACGTGACCTTGTTTGCCGTTATCAGATTTGAAAACCCGCCAAAGTAATCCTTATCCTCAACATGCCATTCTGCCCTTAAATCCTAGCTGGAATACTGTTATGTACGTTCAGGCGGCAGACTGGCAGGAAGCTTAACAGATGGATGAATGAAAATCTGGTTTGCTATCAATCAGACTGTTTTCTGCTCTTTGGTTTGGATTGTTGTTTCTGACACATACCCGGTTTCTATTCTCTATTCTTGTTCTTTATTGATCTGGTATTTTTGTATTATCTATTTGAGGTTTATGCCACATTTACTGTAATCCTCTAAAACTTGGCTGCCAGAGTTATACATAGTTATGATTGTTTGTTTAGTTGGGGTTTTATGCCATTTTCAGCACATTTGGGTATTTCATGGCAGCAAGTTTTTATTGGTGGAGGAGACTGGAGGGAACCACTGGCCTTTGCTAGGACAATCCTTGTCAATTAAGATCTTAGTCAAAAACACCCCGCCACATGTGAGATTCGAACTCACAACCTCAGTGTTAACAGGCTACTAATCATTGGGTTTCATGACGAATTACCTAGACCATTCGGCCACCGAGCCCCTAGTAACTTTGAGATGACTAAATATAACCAGGATAACATCAATGCCAGTTAAGATCAGAGTTCAATGAAGCTAAAGGTCAATGACTCTTCAAACCCTCAACTTCAGTAATGATCCATCTTTTATCATATTTAATACCATATTCAGATGTAGATTATACACACTTTTTTACCTCTAGAAATAAAGCTGAGAAAGGGGTGCATATTATGTAGTACTACAGGCCCACAAGACTTTTTCTGGCGACTTTTCGATGTCAGTTCAAGGAAAAAACTTAAATACGATCGATCGCCGCCATTGTCAACATTATATACCCATATTTGATAAAAAGACATTTAAACCAACAAATGAGATAAAAATTCCTACCTCTAATAACTCCGTTCTTTTGTAGATTCGTACAAATGTGATTTGATTTTTAAATAAATTTGTTGATACCAATTTTCATGAACAAGATGTGCATTTTTTGTCCATTTACAACTCTTCAGTTGTGTTCAAGGCTGAAAATGTGGAAAACCAAAACAATAATAAAAAAGTTTAAGAACAAATTCAGAAATGCCAAAATGACGAAAATGAGTAAAGTTAAAACCATCTAAGGACAGAAGTATGTATGAGAATGATTCTCATTTAAAATTTTTCTAACAGTAATTTAAAAGTATCAATTTTAGGCTGATATCGAAATACTAGCAACAGAGTTGGGTATAAATAATAAATAATTATTAATCTTTTTAGTAAATTGCATAGTAACTTCAGTTCTAAAATACTATAGTACTAAAATGTGATAAATCTGGAAAAATTTAAATTTCTGTCATTTCTAATTTGTTTTTGTGCATTTTATAAGGTTTGTAATGAAATTTAACAATATGAAAAGTTCTCTTGAGACTTATGCTTAATTGAAAAGAAAAAAATCATATGGAGCTTTTAAAGGTCCTTGATTGATGTAGTAAATAGAGTAAAATAGATTTGTCTGTAGGGAAATGTGGAATATTTTATTTTCAAGGTTATAGTAGAAAAAAGTTCATTTTATTGATTTGGTCTAGTTAGGTGTAAACATTTTACTGAATAAAAATGGACAAAAAGCAAGAATTGACTGAAGATGTAAAAATTTCCATTACATATATGCTTGATAATCAATATAATTCTGTAAAATAATAAATCATGGAGGATATGGTGTTAAGTGGCTGCACCATGTCAGACTATTGTGATCTATGTTTGTATAATTTGGCTTGGTTTTGTTGGTCATAGTTCTGACAAAGGTTGTTCATTGGTTGAGGTTTCATTTAAGGACAACATAAAAAGTTCAATGCAGAATAAAAAACTGAATTCACATACTTTTTAAGCTCAGATTGCCACAGGCCAGTGTGAGCTATTGAAATTACTAGTGTCTGCCCTTCTGTCCATCTATTGTCTGTCCATTAAATCTTCATATTTTGATCTTCTTTAGAACCATTTAACGGAATTTAGCCAAACTTGGCAAAGATGTTTGTTATAAAATGCTTTCCAAGTGCTTAAGAACATATTCTAATTTCTGATTATCTGAACTTTGAACAACTTCTGAAAAAGAATGAATTACCCGATTGTACCCAATCTTATCAAATATGTTTCTATAAATATCGATCCTTAACAAATATTGTTATATTGGTGTCAATTGGACATCCAAGTTGGCTTCCAGCAACCGAAAAGGTTAGCAACAATGGTCCTTAGATGGTCCTTTTTCAGAATTATGTCGGATGACCTCAGGACTGTCAACCAAGATGGCCTCCACAGTCAAAATTAGTTTAGCATAGGACACTATTGGAAATTTCATTTAAAATGTTGTTATATGAAACCAGTTGTTCAGTTGGAATCAGACTTGGTGGCAATGATGACATTAGATGGTCCTCTTTCAGCATGTTCAGAATAACGGCTGATGACCTGGACTGTTAACCAAGATGGCCTCCACAGCTGAACTTAGTTTAACATATATGTATAAGCACCCTATGGGAAAATTCACTGAAAAATCTGATCTGAAACCACTTCACCAATTTGAGCTATGGTTGGCAGCTGTGGGCCTTCAATGTTCCTTTTTAAGAGCTTGACTGTTCATATGGTCCTCTTTCAGAATATTGTCTTTTAAAATGAAATTCTAACTTTGAAACTACCAAGCGAAATGGAGCCAGTTTGGCAGCAATGATATTTATCCTATGAATAAGAATGTCAGCTAAGATGACCACCAATGTTTAACATGGATCAGATAAGAAAATTAACTTCATAAAGTCTTCTTGGAAACTTGATCCAGTTTAAACAAATATTGGCAGCAGTGGTATTTACATGGAAATGATCTAGTATCAAGAAATTGTACAATGATCCCAATCACCAACCAAGTAGCCTTTCAGATACCTCTTTTAATTTATAAGCATTGATTGACAAATTGAATCCATGTAATCGGCCCCTTCTTAACTTAATTTGGAAAATATCGATTGACAGAAAAATTTTAATGCTTTAAAGTAACTACTTATCACAGACAATTTCTTTTTTCTGCTCCACAATATTTGTTGTGTTGTATTTGGTCCTCTAAATAGTTCATATAGGAGAATCACTAGTGAAAATTAAGTAGTAAATTTTGTAAACCAATGTTGAGTAATAACATAGTAGACTAGTTAATTATATATATATGCCTGGTGAAAATTTATTAATATATGAATTATTACAGGTAGGGTTTTAACGTGGGGGGAACTGAAATCACCCAATTTATCAATATAGCCTACCCGTCTTAACTTTGTAACGTTTTAGGAAACATTTGAATAAGTTTGTGAGACTGTCATATGAATAAGATATCCAGGGTCTGAGATCATTTCTTTACCTTTGATAAACTGCCTTAAATAGCTCAGGAATGATCATACTAGTGCTGATTTTTACGACTACAATGTATATTTTTCATTGCTTTGGTTTTAGGCTATATTGGCGTATAATAATTCTTTGTCTGATAATAATCATTCTCGTTTGTCTCTTTTGACCTTTAGCTTTATAACAGTATTTTTTTTTCGAAAATGTGACAGAAATTAATTTTTAATCTGGGATAAAATTGTGTTTTGTTTTATCCTGGGTTGATATAAAGGTCAAAGTTATTACTTACTATTGTTGTCACGGAAACTCGAGAGTGTTAAGAAACCATAATACAATTGAATTTGTACATCCCATGGGTAGATTTCAATTAACCTGATTGGAAAAAGCAGCATTGTTCAGTAGTCAATCTGCATGTCCTATAGACATTTATTTAGGCTCCGAGAGATCTGTAATTAACAGTGAAATATGACAGGTGAAATTTTCTCAGCAGGAATAGTTTAATATCATGTATCAAAGACTTTAGAAAGGAGATACTGTTGATCTCTGATTCTACAAGGTCAGCAGTATTAGACTTAGTAAAGGTTATTAGATACCAATGTGGGGAGACCAGTGTGAAATCTTTGTCTAGGTTTCCCCAAGGGAGATAATTGAAAAATATCTGTATCATCATTTGGGCTTAAGAGAGAGAAAATTTTATTATCACATTTAGATACATATTTTATAGTAGACATGCTTATTTTTGTCAGTATCTTTGATAACCAGTGGTGGTTCTTCGTGACAAAAAATGGTTACTTACCTTTTAACATAATTAATTATGTTAAGATTTGAAATGTATTCACAGAAGGCCAAGGGTTCTGTTCGGGTGTCTTTTTGCTTCATCAAGCAGCAAACTGACAAAATGTACTTAGTTAAGCCTTTTGTGAGGCTGAATGTTTTATACATTCATCTATGAATTTATATCTTACATGTATATTGAAATAGAATTTAAAAAATCACACCAATTCAGACTTGAAGAGGGGCCTCAGTGGCCGAGTGGTCTAGGTAGTTCGTCATGACTACTAATGACCACTAGCATGTCAACGCTGAGGTTGTGAGTTGGAATCTCACCTGTGGCGGGGTGTGTTCGACTCCGATCTTAAATGACAAGGATTGCCAATTTTCCTACCGAAGGTCGGTGGTTCTCTCCGGGTACTCCGGCTTCCTCCACCAACAAAAACTGGCCGCCGCGAAATAGCCGAATGTGCTGAAAACGGCGTAAAACCATAACTAAACAAACAAACTATCAAACTTGAAGAACGTCTTTACCATATGCAAAATTTACTTACTTCATGTACTTAAAAAACAGAATAAACTCACATTCTTTGCAAAAGCATCTCCTAGGATAACAATATCTATGGAGTGGCCAACCTGCAAAACAAAATGTTGCCAGTCAAATTTTTGCCGCTAACATTGATTTAAATCATCTGTTTTGATTACTCCACTTAATATTTTTTTTAAAAACCAAAAACACCTGGTTACATAAGTGGCATAATAAGTATGAAAGTAATTCTGTGTTTTTGTAGAAGACATTATAATCTCTTGACCACAAAACAGTTTTTGCCTTTATCACTATATTGTAAAGTGAAAATGCAAACATGCACCGCTAGTGCATGAAAATTGTTTTCAAAGACTTGAACAGCAAGTATGTATCAGGAAATTTTTTTCGCAGTAACTTTTTATGCCTTTTGGTATTTGATTGCATGTTTGTTTGTGTTTCATCAGTTTGATATTTGAAATTTATATCTTTTTTCTGCCATCAGGGACTAAATTAAAGTCATTTATTGATATGTAAACTCACTTAGTCTATTCACATGCCAAATAAATCGTGTGTTAATTAGGTTAATTTTGCAGTAGATTTATCAATGAATTCCATCAAACTGTCTTCTATTACTTCAAGTTAAATAGAGCAGAATTGGCCTAGATAATTTTTCTCAGCTTATCTAGCTGATGCTGCGCGTAAGATTGTTAGCATGCTGGCAATAACTTCGTACTGAGCCTTCTAACCTCTTTCTATGAATGCTTCCGCATTTTTACTGTTTGCGTATTGATCATGTTGATACAATATTTGAAAGTAGTGCAGTCTCCATTATCAGGGCCCTGTTCAACCTGAACCAGTCTCAGTTGTAGGCTTGTGCATTACCTGGGGAAATTTTGATCTCTTTCTTTTTAAATAGATTTATCTTGTACAATGCGACTCGTTATAAGCCTTTAATTTCGATGTTAATACAATCCAGAAATATTGTTTGCAGTCGTGCATTTTAATCAGATCACGGACAATACATCGCGCATGCTCAGAAATATTAAGTATACAGTAATTCACGGAGAATGTCTAAATATTAATTATCATTATATGAAGGAAAAAAAAATATGCGAAACGTGCAGTACATTCTTATTTTAGAAAGGTACATTGTTTTATACGGAATGGAATAAAAGAAACAACAATTAAAGTTAAGGAGAGAGCAAAACGATTATTAATAAAACGCATGTATTATTTTTATTATTATTAATTTACCCAATTTATTTTTGTCGATTCCATACTGGATCCATCTAATTTTACTCTCATGAAGATCATTCGGCTAATTTCGACAATTAGTAGAGCATATAAATTATCTGAACAGTGACAATCTTGCAACATGGGAAATTCCTATGGAGCGACCATTTGACTAGATGGGGTGGTCAGTTTGGATGACAATATATATATCCAAGAACAAGATTATCAATCGTTTTTGAAATTATTTATTTGTTATTAAACATTTTTGGAATGACGTTACATCAGAGACATATGTCTCTGGTTACATTTATCAAATTTCATTCTCACTTATCCTCGCCAAAAACAAAATAGGCTATATCGTCAATTTCCCCCGTCCAGTCCCAATACGGGAATATTTCAAAAATGAATTTGGAATCTTTAGAAATCTAAAACTGTCTTATATACTGTTCCTCAAATATCCCCGTGTATCTCTGAAACACTGACTTATATACTGTTCCTCAAATTTCCCCGTGTATCTCTGAAACACTGTCTTATATACTGTTCCTCAAATTTCACCGTGTATCTCTGACCCATCTCTGAAACACTGTCTTACATACTGTTCCTCAAATTTCCCCGTTTAAATCTTTAACACTGTCTGTCTGTCTTTTATTTCGTTATTTTCTTCAAATTGGATTACAATTTATTACAAAATAAATGTCATAGTACTTTTTTTCTTAATGCATATAGTCAAATTGCATGTATTTGGTTCTTAAAAATGTTATCTTTTGAAAAAAATGTAATGATAACAAAATTTTATATACTTCCTATACTAATACATTTTGTACATAACGAAATAAATGTCATTGATTAACCTTTATTTCATTCTAAGATGAAATCAAATTTCGCTGTCTGTTTACAAAATGTGACGTTTCCTGTGCTGGGAATTTTCCTCAAATACAAATACAACAAAATTATGGAAAATCTATCTTTTATCCATTTCATTCGAGGGGCCTCAGTGGCCGAGTGGTCTATGTAGTTTGTCATGACTACGAATGATCACTAGCCTGTCAGCGGTGAGGTTGTGAGTTCGAATCTCACTGGTGGCGAGGTGTATTCGACTCCAATCTTAATTGACAAGGATTGTCAATTTTCCTACTAAAGGTTGGTGGTTCTCTCCAGGTACTCTGGCTTCCTCCACCAATAAAAACTGGCCGCCGCGAAATAGCCAAATGTGCTGAAAACGGCATAAAACCCCAACCAACTGTGTTTTTCCACAGTCAAAATGAACTTTCACCTGATAAAGGATGCCCACGTTCAACGAAGTAAATAACCATCCGATGTGGATAGTATAGTTGGTGGGCAATTCTAAAAAAAACTTGGGCATTGCGCGTCCGTTATACTTATTCTGACAGAAGAAGCTTGTCAAATGTAACTCTTCCGCAATGTATAATTTTATTATAAAACTTGAGAAATTTTGATTAAAAAAGAATAATTTCAATATTATTTTAGCCAGTCATAATAAAAGTTTTACGACTCATTTGCTGAAAAACATTAGTTTAAGTTATCTCTGTTATCGGATTTATCCAGGGGAAATAATATGGTAACCTCCCTATAACCCTAAGGGCCAAAGGAATACAGGTACAATTATTTCCCTTTGGTAACTTGATGAAGGGAGATAACTCACTAACATTCCTCATTAGAACAGAAGCCCCATCATATCTAATCAACAAATTTCAATTAATTTCTAATGAAAATCCCTATTCTCTACGAAATGCTGTTAATGGTAATTTAAAAGTCCCCAAACCTAAAACTGAGCTTTACAAAAAATCGTTTTCTTATTCAGGAGCAGTTTTATGGAATGACTTGCCAAATAATATAAGAAATTCACCTTCTGTTAATTCTTTTAAAGATAATATAAAGAAATATATTCAACAAAACTCTGTAACTGATACCTCACAAAGTGATGAATTGTTTTTCTAGTTTGTATTTTGATTATATCTATATGTGTTTACTCCTGTACCTTTATTTCATACTATGTGTGAAAATGTATAAAATGTTTTATATGTGTTACTATTGAGGGCCTCAGGGAAGATTAGTTTTGTAACTAACTGTGTTACCCTCTTGAAATAAAGCTTTTATTATTATTATTATTATTATTATTATTCAATCAAAATGCAGTATTTAATGTATAGTATAATCAAAGCCTATTTTATTTCATAAGAGTTTAGTTGAATATAGCTGAAAGTATTGTGGACATGTTGGAAATTGAGTTTACACGAATACAAGATACAACCTTTTAACCTTATTCCTTGAAAAAAATAGGTCGAAATTAAGAATACACTCAATCGAAATGGATTTTACGTAGTACTGAAATGATTTGTTACTATGAGGCATTGATAAACCCCCGACGGACTTCAGTATGGATAAATTGTTATTAGGATTAATAGCAGAATATTTATTACGATGACAAATTATTATGTCCTTATTTCTGTAACTAAAACTAACATGATTATCCGTCAAATCGTCTAATGACCTTCGACTGGTCATATATAACTTTATCCATGAAAAATAATTACTTGTCCGACCATTTAGGGACTGGAAAGTTACGGGTCAAACTATGGAAGTTGGCGGACAATCTATTGTCTCTGGTCGCGGAATCAATATTTAATAATCTGATAAACCTAAAAATGTAATTATTTATTGTCCTCGTTTGATATGAGAAACATGATAAATCATTTTTGACTATACGTTAATCATGTCTCATGGGAGGTTCCAAATGGAATGATTTGTTTGGTAATTTGAAAATTTGCTTGATGAATTTTCTGATAGATAGAAAATATGCTAGATGTATATAAAAAACTGTTCATATAAGATTCATTCTACTGTATTTAGGATTTTAAATTTCTGTAAATATAATATAACAGAATTTGTTTTAGATAACAGGAATTTCAAGATATCAGTAGTATATATAGTGCGAAATTTAACTAATTGGATCAATTAATTTGAGACGGGTATCAGCATTCATTTGTTAGTATCTCAGTACTAGCATTTAATTGTTATAAAAATGTAAAATATTGTGAAAATTAATGCATTTAGCATCTCTCAAAAATTTGGGTATTAATTATATTTTTGTACAGAAAAGTAAATAAGGTTAAAGGTTATTGGATAAAAATCCCTTAATCATGTCTGTTTTGACCATTTGTAACATTTTTGTAAATGCTTTTCAAATCAGAAATGGAAGATTTAGTAAGTGGCAAGTACAAGAAAAATAATAGCTGGAAAAATCTGCATGTGTGACAAATTTAATAGATGTGGTGACTACCATGAGTGGCATTATTTAATACATACTTTTTCTATAATGCATGCTACTATAGGTATTCGACATATTGTACTGGTTAAATTAAATAATTATACCCCCCGCAAACAAAGTTTGGGGGATATATAGGAATCACCTTGTCCGTCCGTCTGTTTGTCTGTCTGTCTGTCTGTCTGTCTGTCTGTCTCTCCGTCTGTCCATATATCTTGTAAGTGCAACTCCTCCTACACCGCTCAATGGATTTCAACGAAACTTTACAGAAAGGAAGTACATCATCCAAAGATGTGCATGAAGAAAAATCTTTGCTTTCCGATATCACACAAGGGAGATAATTGGACTTCAAAGCGGGGGGTATCCTTTGTGAGCTTTGCTCACAGTCCATCTAATTAAGATTCAGTTTTCATTGTCCACAAATATAATCCCCTCTGTAAATTTACTGTATTTCTGTATTTATATCTGCCCTTTGTCAAGGCATTGTCAAATGGTTTTTGGTCTAAATTTATAGTAGAATGTTCAAAGTTGATGTTTTTAAAAGTTTAAATGAGAGCTGTCATAAGTAAAAGTTGTCTTCTGCTGTCTGCAAGAATTCTGCTAACCTAGATACTATCTTGAGTTTTGATATTATGACAGGAATTAAGTTTACTTTGCTTTACATGAGAAAGATTTTCAAGGTTTGAGTCGGTACAATTTTTTAAAATTCAAATTAATTGTGGTCTCTGACTAATAGTAAGAGTGTTGTAACATAAGCCTTTTATGGTTATTGTTAGAGCTTTCCTATAAAATCAATCAGGAGACTCTTCCATCTATTTACTTCTACAACAATTGACAAGAAGTCCGTTTTTCTGCCAATATATACTCAGGGCTTTGTCCAAAGGCAAAGCAGTGACAGAAAAACCTGTTTGCACATAAAAAATGTCTAGCTGCTTGAGAGATTTATAAAACTGCATAAATTCAAAAGCAAAAAAAAAAAAAAAAAGTTATGTTGTGTTACATTGATATTGCATTTTTTAAATCTGATCAAAAACCATTTTTCCAAATGTGTCACATTCTTCTCTGATTTTAGGTGATAAAACATTATCTGTTGAACAAATAATATAATATGATAGTGCAATTTCAGAATCATTTATGACATCTAATGGTCCATAATTTTTAGATTTATTTTTCCAATCTATAGACGTATAGAAAGAATATGTAGGTTCTGATAACGTTTGACTTCCTTTGCTGTGTTGTTTTATACAAGATGCTATATCGGCTATAATTTTAGAGATAAAATTCGATGACATTTAATAATTACGTAATTTACTAATGAAATATGAAAGTACTTAAATTGATTGAATTATAAAAGCATAGAACTCGGCATATCGTAACTGCAACGTGATGCATTGATTCCCTGCGGATCTTATTCATGTGAACTTTCCTAGATTCTAGACTTTGTTGATGTGAATAGATAATTAAAGAAAAAACATTTTTGCCAATTAATTACGACAATAAAATTATTTAATTCAGTAGTTCTGTGTTTTGCACGATTTTATTAGATTTCGGAGATCAATAGGAAGACAAAGGTTTTAACTTATCCTTTAAACTGAGATTTAAAAAGATTACATGTTTGGTTTTGGTCTGGTACATATGACATGACAGATTAAAACAGAATAGTTGGATCAAAGATGAGGATGATGCAGAACAATTTGCATTGCTGCATTGGGTCATTAACAGTTTCTTCCATTGCAGATATTTTTTGAGTGATTGATTGATTGTTATTTGCTTAAGGTCAAGTGGAAAATATTTCGTGTCTGTTCGGGACAGGAACCAGTTCAACAATTTATCAAACAAAATTTAAATACTGGTGGGATGGGACACAAAGGTGAACCGATTTTGACTGCCATTGTAACAACTTGTCATAGATCAGTGATATTTTCTATAAAGTTTTTCATTACAGTTTTTGTGTTTCAGTTATTTCTTTGCTGTGTGACAGTGTGTTTTGATTTGTTTCTGATCATGTCTGTGAATTGTTTCTTTACTGTATTCTAAACACGAGATATTATTTAAATTTTGAATTATTTTACGTTACTTATCTTATAGCCCATGAACAAAATTATCAAAAATTTGATAGATGTTCGGAAAATCTGAATTTTATCCAGTTTAAAGCACAGAAAAATTCATAACTATTAAGTCTCTTATGATCCTATGAAAGTATTATAATAACAAGTATACAGTTTACAGTTTACACATTCATTTTTATGAGAAAATGGGAATTCTTGTTTATTTTCATTGACAAAAAAGAGAGAAAGAAAAGATTTTTGTCACATAAATGATGACTTCTTTGGTCACAAAACTAAGGTAATAGTTAGAATATCAGTGTTCCAGCTAGCTTAAAATAGAGGGGTGCAGCACCCTACCCCTTTTCCAGTGCACCCCTCTGCCCTCTTCAATAAGTGTAATATAAAATACTCTAAATCACTTTTTTATAATTTTTGTAATACAAATAAACAATACTGAATTAATTGAAAATGGATAAAAGAATGCAGATAAACTAATAGAACTTTTACAAGGGCATAAGATAAGTGAATAATTGATATTTCTTAAAATTTGAATTGATCTTGTTTGCCCTTTTCAGATGTGAAAAAGTGTTAAAGTGCCCCTTGTCCTCAATAAATGCCCCTCTGCCTTTTAAATCCTAGCTGGAAGACTGAATATACTATAAATATTTACATTTCTGCCTATTGTCTGCAGATTGTAAAAGCTCATGAGATGTATATTGTCCACTTGTTCAGTCAATGGCAGTGACATCCTATGGCTTGGCTTTTATGGTCATTTGAAGAAACGAATTAATTAGTGGAAAATTGTAGTTATTTTGTATCGATGTTTTTGTCTGGTAGGAATAAAAGCTGTCAATAGTCATTACAATTGTCGCTAGCGATCCTTATTAAGATGAAGCGTTTGTAAATATTTATTTAAGACGGAGAGTTCAACTCGAGCATGTTGATTAATGCATGTAAATAGATCGCAATTACAGAAAAGTCTTTAAGAAAACCTGCTGTCAGGAAAAGATAACCAATTAATTTGTTTCATATCGTAAGTCACGATGTTTAATCAAATGGAATAAACAGCAGTCCTTAAGGAATCTTTGGTCAAAGAAATTACGTCCAATATTGTCTCGTGGAAAAAAAGATAAAACAAGTTGCTTTCTTTAAAAAAAGAAAAGCAATACGTGAACCCACGACTGCTGACTGGTCACCAACATTTGTTAATTTTATTTGCTTTTGATATGAAATAATTAGCTGTGAATTAGATATTGATAAATATTGATGAGTTTTGTTGTCACATCATCATTGAAAATATGTAATAGTGTGTACTAGATTATTGCACAAGTGAATAGGAATGTAGATAATTTTTACTTTGTGTTTAATGTACAAATTCCTGATCCTATTGCAATTCCCAACTTCTGCAAACTCTAAAGTGCAGCGTCCGAAAACAGTTAACACGTGATTAAAAAGGCGTGGTTAATCATATAGGGGTCCGTCATGGGGTTAAAACTATTTTACCAAAATAGTTTTTACTAACAATATTTAGGACTACCAAAGCTAGTATAGATTTTGAAAAAAACGAAATGATTCTTAGAACTGCATTTGCATATCTCCAATATAGTTGAGATAAATTGTATTCCTAAACATAACTTATATTAGATATTATACTAATTTATTGGCAAAATTGGTACAATAATTAACACTTTTTTATAAACATATTATATGATACAATTATATATATATATATTACTTACGAAAGAACAACACAAATACGAAATTTAAATATGAGTTTATGATATAATAATACATCTTAATAAAAAAATATTAATGAATTAACACGTTTAAAGAATATATCGGTAAATTATTTAACTTTTGGAACCTCATTTCATGTTACATAAGTGACCAAAGTATTTGGGATGTTCATGTCCGTAATTATCAACTAATTTAATTTTAAGACAATAAACAAAGGCGATGTCTTCAAAGGGTTATTTATTTATATACAATATTGACACATCATGCTTTCATGATCACACTTACGCAATTTACACTTAAACGGTTTCTTTTGAAGTAAAACAATGCAAACTATTCTCATAATTGCAACATATGTTAAAGATGCAGATACTTGAAGATTAGACTTTAACTGTTATTTAAAAAAAAAAATAAAAATATAATTGAAATTTAATGAACATAAATTCATATTTAAAAATCTTTTCCGAAATTTCGAAAAACTACCATCAATAAACCAAAACTAAAATTCAAGTTTTTGATATATTCGTATATTTTATCAATATCGTCTTGAAATCTTCCTTTCCCGTTTTATGGATATATTACAATACAAAAAATTAAATAACAATTACTTATAAAACCTTACTAAAACGGTATGACTTAATTAACGTAGTAAAATAAATACTTTTAATAATAATAATATTATCTCTGTTTTCCGATTTAATATAAATATTTAAACCAGAATGTTCTCTCCCAAGTTTATGATGAAAAATACACAATATCACATGGTTAAATCTTCAGACATAATTTAGTTTACATGTTATCGGACACTGAACAATGCCACGTTATAATTGACCTAGATACACACAGTGTACAGGGGTCGCATCAAAACAAATATAATAGCGTTGTTGTTTAGAAACTTTCACAGCGCTTTTAAACATTCACATTATTAAAAACACATATATTTTGTGAAAAGGCAAATAGGTTTAAAAATAATATTCAATCAAAGTCTTTATTGTTTAAGTTTGATTGTTGAAATATAGCCGTATCAAAGACGTAGATTACTACCTGTATAAATGATAGAAAACATTAGAGACATTCCGAGAATTTTATTCCGACTTCCGGCCGAGAGATATCGAGTGGCCCATAGACACATCCAAAACTCGCCAATATATAAGCGTGAACCCCTCAGGGGGTTCACGCAAAAAACCCCATTAAAGTAATATATACAGCAGACTTTATGTTGATGTTGGATATTTCACTTGGTAAAATTACCTGCAGTCTGTTCCAAAGGCTCTTGTATTATTCATGTTATCTTTAAAGGAAAAAAAAACTTATTTGAAATAATTTTTAGTTTTGTACAGGGTAGGTTTTATAACAAGTATGTGTATTTGTCACTTGAGCCCACCGAACTAGATTATTTCAAAATCTTTTCTTTTTAAATAAGTTTCTATTTGGTTCTCATTGAAAAAAAATGTTTTTGCTCTTTCAACAGCCTAGTAAGGTCAGTTAAGGATGAACGCTGGTCTAATAGGAAATAATTAGGATTTGAAATAGGTGTTTTAGTTTGAGAGAACATATGAATAGTAAACAAATAAGCAAGTAAAAAATATAGGTTCATCTGCTCATTTTAGAGCTATAAGGCCTTGAAAAATTGCAGGAAATGGGTTTCTATGGATTTTTCCTTTTTCCTCGTCTTTGCATTGGCAACTTCAGTCTCTCAAAAATGTATGAAAAAATAAACAGGATTTAATAAGATTTTGTCAATTACCATTTTACGGTATATATGATTGAATTATAAAAGAAAAAGTAGGGGTTCATGGGCAAAAAAAAAATCATGTTTAAGAAGTGGATAAGACCCGAGGATTTCGAAAATCTGACAAAAAGACCAAAACATGACCAGCGAGCATCCTTAACTTAAGATGGAGTATTTCTTTGAGTGGTTAAGGTTATAATGAGGGTATCCAGAATTTTGGGAAGTTGGACCTATTGTTAGTCTACCTACACCATAGTTTTAAAATTATTTGAAAGATGTAGGAACATTAAAAAGCCGTAATGTTTCTTACCCATGCTTATCCTACAGGAGAAGGATCCATCAGAATTTTAGATGATCTCCATGTTTTAATATATGACGTGTGGATACAGAAGTCTTCCAGCGAAAGTATTAATGTTTTTTTTTCTTTATTTTCAGCCCCCATGATGGAGGTGGAGGAAGAAAGGCTCCAAAGGTTAGCCACAGAATTCTGTAATATGATTTATTTTAAAAAAATAATCTTCAACACAGTTCAACATTACTTTAGATAGTATACACCTTCTTAAAAAAAGTTGATTGGTTGAAATTTAAGGTGAATTATAATATGAGAGAATCCTCAACTGGACATCAAGTACCATCAACATTAGGTCATGTTGATGAGTATAATATTTCTTTTTTTTGTCAGTAAGATAAACATTCCATCAAAGTATGTATAAAAAAATCAACAAATAAAAATAAACTTGCACAAGTTATTTTCCTTTATCTTTTATGAAATCCAACAAAATCTTAACATTAGAATATAAAACAACAGAACCAGCATTGAGATAATCATGTTATTACAAAATTATTGTACACACACTGTACCTTTGTCTGTATCATATATTGTGTAAATATTGTTTTTCACTCTTCATTTTTTTTGTAGAAAATTTGCTTGTGTGCCTTTAAAATTTTCTAGGGAGAACATTGTATCCTATCAATGAAACCACAATTTTTCTCAAAAAAATTAAATACATGTAATGATCCATTTCTCTTCTGTGTATTTCAATATGGTTAAGTATTTTCTGATCTAAGAAAAGATGGTTTAAGTTTACAAAGAAACCATTCTGAAGCCAAAAGAAATTCTAATATTTGTTAGTGAAACAGGAAAAAGCAATAAATTTACTTTTTGTCTAGAATAACAAAATATATATGAATGAGAAGCCTCAAACATTCAGAATTCTGAGATAGAACACAGTAATCCAATGATGCCAGTTTAAATCAAATACATCAGAATTTCTTCTATGTATTCCACTATACATGTATGGTTAACAGGTCAATTTCATTGAGATAAATAAAGTCGAGAAATACCAAAAGAGATAGAGAGAACACAGTAATCCAATGATGCCAGTTTAAATCAAATACATCAGAATTTCTTCTATGTATTCCACTATATGGTTAACAGGTCAATTTCATTGAGATAAATACAGTCGAGAAATACCAAAAGAGATATATATTCGAAGGAGAGAAAAATCGTAACAACTGACAAACTCCGGAGAACAACGAAGACAAGACCAAAACAATACATGCACTACAATTAAAAACTAAAAACATATGAACAATATGGACCCCACCAAAAAACCGGGGGTAGACTCAGGTGCTCCGTAAGAGTAAGCAGTCTCTGCTTCCTGCAGGACACCTGCCATGCTGTCCATGTCAAATCTGCTATGAGGAAGGGATAATATCAATGGAACAGGTCACTTTCATTGAGATAAAAGCGTCTTTGGTTTTCTTGGACAGATTTGTTTTCTGAAAAAATGTGAATGAAAAGTTACAGCTGAATGTTAAGTTTTCCGTTAATGTAAAATTGATATGATATTAAACAGATAATGATTATTGTAATATTGTTATTCACGATGATATGAAAATCTGTAAAAAGGCCAAAAAATCTACTTGTAATGTAAATTTATAGATATATAGAGTCTTTTGTTATCTATCAATTGGGATAAAATTGTCAGATTTGGTAAAGATCCACATAATGTATGAAAGATTTTTTAATAAAAAATACAAGAGTTAAAAAAACCTTTTAAGTAAAATATTCAGTGAATGTGATTGTCCAATGATTTTATTGTTTGTTTTTTTTTTCTGTTACAGACCTTTGCTTTTGACCATTGTTTTTGGTCCATTGATGAAAACAATCCAAAGTTTGCAGGTAGGTTGATATAACCGAAGGAATGAGGCTAAATGATTTAAAGGATAAGGAAACAAAGTTAAGGCAGATGGGAATCTTCATTGTGATGTAGGAAGATTAGGTTTGCTGTCAATCTGACAGGTCATTTAAGAAGGCACACCACTAAATCGAGCCCCGGTTTACTTCAATGTTAAATTTGTCATTTTCAAAAGTTAGGGAAAAATATAAAATGAATTTTCCCAAGTCGGGCAATATGTTGACATGTTTTTCAAATAAAAGCTGTCTTAGAAAATTGTACTTGAACAGTACATTGTTTACCAAATAAGAAATTTTTTCTCGTTTCAAATTTCCCGGTGAAAATTTGCCTCATCACTTCAAACTGAATACCGGAAATTACAGGCACATTAATATGTCCAGTGCTCGAAACTTTTAAGGGTTATTGACATGCCGTAAAGTGTATTTCGTAGGGTATTCATTCCTTTCCAGAATAAATTCACTTGTTGTGCTTCAGATTGTGGCATTAGTTGTGACAGATCGACGCCGAAACCCATAGGAATTATTTTGTACTACTTTCGTACTCTGTCAAAATTGCTCCAGCTATTTACTGTAGTGCCCCCTTCATGTCAAAATTTTCATATTTAGTTTTGTTTAAACTTATTTATTTATAGTTGATTGGGAAACAAGTTATACCAACTTATACTAATCCCTCTCCACTTGGCGGGTGTGAGAGCGGCATTTTAGCCTACTCTTTTTCTCGACATCTAAGAGGAATCTTTAACATGCTAAGGATGTTTCTCTCCCTTTACACAAGACAGCCATTTTTCGTCCCCATCTGATGGACTAGCATCGTTTACTGAGACCATCCTCGCAAATGGTGTCGGTAGGGTGTTGCAAATTTGATTCCTGAAATTTAACCACTACACCACGGCGCCCTTTCATTTTTTACCCTAAAGCATTTCGAAGCAATTTTTAGGTTGTGCTGCATGTAAGTACTCATTGTGGTGTCAACACTGAGTGGGTGTATTTAAACCAAACTCGTCACAAAGGTGTTCAACTTTGATATTACCTGACAAGGAATAGCAGTATTCTCGGCAATGGTCGGTGGTTCTCCACAAGTCCCCTTGTTTACTCAAAAAGTAAAACATTATTAGCCACCACAAAAATAGACGATTATGATAAATGATGCATAAAACTCTGATATTGATATATAAACAATTGTTTGTGTTGTGAAATATTACAGTATTTGTTTAGATTTCTTTGGTATAATAAAGTTCATATAGTGGATTACTGTAAATTCAGGGATTATTGCATGCATTTATTATTGCGATTTTGTCATTTTAGACCAAAATGCAATTTTAATTTTTGCGATATTGAGAAAACTCCCACTTCATGCATATAAAAAATTCCAAAATGTGAATTTAATTATTGCGATTAAAAGCCTGTCGCATTTTTTGAATAAAAAAAAACATCGCAATAATTTCTGAATTTACAATGATCCTCGACACAAAAATCTTTTATATTGTTGATGACCTTGCATTTGTGTCCTTCAGTCACTTGCATAAGTGATGTAGACTATGTTTAACATAGAGTTCTACTCAGAGGCCCATTTTTCACCTTAATGAAGCCCTTACCATAACTTTAAGATGAAGAATAGCAATAAATTGACTTTTTCCTCATTTAAACTTTTGCTACATTTCGTGTCATGATGAAATCCATAGTATCTAGTCTTTCTTTATGCATTTAGTAATAGAAAAATGCTGGTGGCTAAAGTGCATCTATCAGACAGGCAAGCTAGAAGTGTTCTTTATATTTTCCATTAAGTTGGTCAATTCAAGTTTCATTTTTGATATAATTACGAGTAATTTTCTTCATTCCTTGGACGATTTGAAGGAAAATGTCTCGTAGTGTCAACTGTAACTCGTAATTCAATATAACAAAGTAACTAAATTAACTACAGAAAAGAAGAAATAATTGACACGAGGAATATTACCAAGCTAATAATGATGGTACGTCCTTCATTTTCCATTACACAATTGTAGCAATTGATTTCACCAATATCGTTAATTTAGTAGGCAGAAATTTGATTTTTTTTCAGTGCGGAAAAAGGTTTCACTGACAGCATTATTCAATATATATGTGTATCACCTAACCGATTTAACATAGATTTTTTATGGAATGTTTAAAAGTCAGGTTAAGATAACATTTTGTGATTTTCCTAAAATAAAGCGTTTCAGGGAACAGAATTGTTACTCAATTTTTCCCCTGCGGAAGAAAAATATTTAATTAATGGCAATTCCATCATAAATATCTAGGCTGAAATTGATTGAAAGAAATGTTAATTTAATTCACAAATACAAGAACTTCCATTAATGAACAATACTTGAAAATAGTGATATCTTGTAAATCAGGTTGAAGATTTTGAAAAAAATTTCTCTGCAAAAACAGATTAATGTACTTTTAGGGATTCTTTAGAAATTTTTTTGTTTTGATGTTACATGTATGTTTTAACCATTAAGATTATTGTATGAAGTAATTCTGTTTACAATATTGAATATAAAAAGCAGAAATATTTGATAAATTCAAGGTTTTTAACTATGAAGTCAATTTTTATTGTAGTCGTCATTTGAATCCATTAGCAGTAATTCCTTTTATTATACTTTATGCAAATTTCTGATATAATCCAGTTATTTCATTGGTTCTTCAGAATGTGATATTTTGCAGTGTTTTTTGTTTTATTCCACCTACCCCTAGCAACGTGATAATTTTGCATAGCAACAAAAATATCACATTCCGTGACCGAATATTACCGAACTTGGAAAATATCACCCTTTGCAGCTGAGTTTTACCGATTAGTATTTCACTTCTTGTATTGTCTCTTCAGACACTTCCGCAAATGCCATACCAGCAGAATAATGGAAACCGGTTATAAATCTGGAAAATGAAGATAACCAACTTGTCGTCTGATGTTTGTCAGCTTGGGCGAAGTGAAATATTAATCGTTAAAACTCAGCTGGAAAGGGTGATATTTTCTTGAGTTCGGTAATGTTCGGTCGTGGAATGTGATATTTTCGTTGCTATGCAAAATTATCACATGTTGCTAGGGTAGGGTCATTTATGTCATTTGTATGATTCTTTTTGTTTTCATCTTTAACCTGAAAAGTACATGTATTTTTACAATTCTATAACAGGTCATTACAGTTGCCACAACCCTACCAGGTGTTGGTTCTGCAGCACTACTATTGTCCGCAGGTGTTTTTATTGATATTATATTGTTGACTTAAAATACAGTTAATTCATTGAGATACAGTATTGTTTATTCCTTATCAACTAATCCAGATGAGATCAAGGCATTCAGTAAAATAAAAAACATACTGCCTTTAGTTGAGGGTGTTATTGTAGATTACCACACTTAGAAAAAATATCACACTCAGAAAAAATATCACCCTTGACTCGGCAATTTTCTATGTTTTCTATACGGAGTGCGCTCTGACATCCCACGGCCCCAGCATATCACAAAAAGACCGTCAGACGTCAGAGCCATCTCGGACTAGTGCTAAACCTGTTCAATAGTGTGGCGAATGTTGGGCGGATGACTACCCAGTTAAGTGGGTGGATAAAATAGGGTACCCTCCCACATCTTCATACTCAGATCTTGGAAACTTTGTAGAATGTTTATGTTGTATGTATGAAGGAGTATCTATATGATGCCATTTAAAGAATTTTTTTTCTCCAGATTTTCCATGTTGTGGAACTTATGCTATTTTTTGCTAAAATTGGTACCTATATTGTATACCGATAATCATTTCCGTTTAAATCTTTAAACCCAGACCTTGGAAACATTGTACAACATTTTTGGATAAACTGACATTGTGCGTCAAGGAGAATGATGCCATTTGAATTATAACTAGAATATGGCATATAAGATTGATTGTGCCACTGGTACAGTACTTCATATAGGAGGTGAATATTGAATATAATCCTTTGAGAATTATTTAATGGAATATCAAAATGTTTGGTTTCAAAATTCTCAGCAACTATGGGTTTCATAGTGAAGCACGATCATGACAAGTTGTTAGGTAAGTACTGATTTTGTACCTGTGGCTGATCTACTGCTTGTAATGAAGCCACATTACATTTTCTTCCACATGGACTACAGAAATTTTTAGAAGCAAAATTCTAAGCAACTGTAAGCCACAACTATTTCATAGTTGGTTAGGAATGTGATTGTGATGAGTTGTAAGTTGAGTACCGATTTTGTACCTGTGGCACATTTACTTCTTAGTTAATCATGGGGGACTCGTGGCCAAGTGGTCTAGGTAGTTCGTCATGACTACGATTGATCACTAGCCTATCAACTCTGAGGCGGGGTGTGTTTGACTCCCATCTTAATTGACAAGGATTGCCAATTTTCTTGCCGAAGGTCGTGGTTCTCTTCGGGTACTCTGGCTTCCTCCATCAATAAAAACTGGCCGTCACGAAATAGCCAAATGTGCTGAAAATGGCATAAAACCCCAACTAAATAAATGAATAAATAAAACATTTAATCATGCCGCCTTACATTTTCCCCCATATGAAATATGGAAAATATTGTTCATGGAAAAGAATAACAACATGGAACAATGAAAAATGGCTATACAATCAAAACTGGGAAATCAGAAATTTCAAAATCCTCAAAACAGAGAATTATCACTGGACTGATACCTCAAAAATAAATGAATCCACTTGGATCAAGTTGAATAAGATCCCAACCTAATTCAAAACAAATTTTGGTCGAAGTACACAAATTGATACCTTTAAAAATAAACAAATCTACAATACAGTTTAATAAGATCCCAACCTATTATCAGTTCTACATAAGCCAAGTGGAGATATTTTAGTCCAAAGTCATTAAACCCACGTACAGATAATTTTCCAGTAGGTTCTCTTATATTGATCAAAATGATCAGTAGATATAATTTGTTCAAAATGTCAAAAAGGCATTCTAAATATCTATGATGTTACATAACAATTGATAAGTTCATACATGTACCCATTTATCACACGATTATCCAGTGTTTGTAGTTTTTGGTTAATGGAGGCGTAGGAAGATTTTTAATACTTAACCATAAAAAAAATTTTCGATCCATTTTAATGATTTTATGATATAGACTTTTAAGAATATTACATTTTATACAAATTTGTATTTTTAAAAGACTATTTCAGGTTGATTCAGTTTTGTATGAAAATTAAATCTGTCACATATGTAAATGAAAACAACAGTATCAATGTCTTCTTCAGATATTGTTTCAGAATGATTTATGTAGTAGGATACTTAATGAGAAGAATTAGACATTTTGGTTTTTCAGACATTTGAGTTATGTCCCTTACTATGTGATTGGATATCTGATGCTCATCTGACCATGTGTACTATAAATGTACAATAAACAAATATTAGGCCAAACAAGAAAGATTTGTGTGCCTCCCGTTAATCTACCAACCCTAATTTTCTACACCAACCTGAAGATTTTTTTTCAGCAAGCACGGTTAAAGTCAGAATATCTTCCCAAGACTAAGTGTAAATAAAAAACTGTAAAATGTAGAAAAATCGCTAACAACCTACCCTATATTTATCTTGATGCATACAGAACTACTATTATTTTTTTTAATTAGCCTAATATAAATTATGAGGTTGGTATTAGTCCTGTAAACCCTCTTAAATCTAACAAAGAGAGGTAGTGCTTAGATAAAATCAGAATTTTAAATGTGGTTTCAGATGAAGGAAAAAATTGTGTTTTCAGTGAATTCTGTAAAATATCACAAATTTCTCAATGCAAAAATCAATAGTTGTGCTTTACGATCTTTTCATGTATTGTCTTGTTGTTTGGGGGGTATTTAACTCTGAGTAATATGGCCATCAGTACAAAGACAATCAAATTAAGAAGTTGAAAATGTATATTTCCTTCAAATTTTAATGTTGGTATGAAAAGACCAAAGTCAGTTTAAAAACATGACCAATTTCAATAAAATTTTTGTAACTTCTCAAATTATTGTTGGATATTGAACAACATGGCGACTGTTACCATAAATGAATTGTTAAAAAACATAAAGAAACACTGACACAACTTTACATCAGAATTATGCATTTATTGCCTTCTCTTGTAACATTTATGGAATTATCCTTGGGGAATGTCCTGTAAGGATTACACTGGTACATGAAAAAGCTGACAGATTATTGGTGTAAAATCCTTACAGTGCCAGTGGGATTTATACCACAGACAACACAAAAACACAAACAAAATATAATCTAACACATATAAAATAGATGAGACCAAAGCCTCCATTCAAGCATTACTTGATATCTGTACACAAATATCTAATATAAGATATTAATAAATAATATGTTGTATAGAATAAGCAGGGAACATGTTTAATTCACCAATAGCAAGCTATATTCTTCTGTAATTTGATATTCCCAGCGTATGACAGGGTCACCTGATACTGTCATTCATCAAGATCCTATTGAACATTGTTGTTGATACAGTGTAGTTATAGTTGCATTTAGAGAAAACATTGATGAATTTGCAATTGATTTCTGTTATGGGAATGGTGATGCTTTTCTTCTCAAATTTGCTAGAGAAACAGTTTCTTGCATTTGTCCAATATGAGAGATCAGGATTCCACATGTGTGAGAAATTCATTCTTTTGTCATCTCATTTTTGGAAGAAATTAAAAGGCTTAAAAAAGAACATGTTGTGCACATGGAAGCCTCTGGTTTTTCTTGCTTCTGATGTTGCTCCATTCCACTGACCTTAACACAATTAGTGTTTAGTAAAACATTTGTAAACTGATGATTTTACACAGTAATGACAACTGAATTATAGTTAGTTGTATCATTAAAGGGAAAAACCACCTGCCTTGGATCAATTTATTAAATATCTCCTGAGTTATTTGATAAAATTGCTGATTGCAGCTTCAGAGGTTATTGCTTAGCTGAAATTTCAATATCTTATTTTCATGTACAAGTCTGATGCTTTTTTTTACAAAAGGTCATAGACATTTATATTATCAAAATTTCTGGATTCATAATGGCAGCTTTTCTAATGAGAAAACCTGAAGCTTTTCGATTGTACAAATATATATTAATATATTATGCTAACATGGTTGCTATGAACAATTCCTTATTTCTGATTGATCAAATTTCAAGAATCTTTTCCTTTGAAAATTGTTATAAAACTCCAAGTTTGCATGTTTATTGCTCTGGTAAAACAGTTACCATGGTCACCGTGAGAAATTTATTATTATGATTGGTTAATCTTCAAAAAGTCCTGTAACTTGAACTGAAACTTTATATAAAGCTTTTATGAGGTATTCTCCATACATTACACGGTAACTGTTTTGGTGACTCCTGTTCCTATTAAGTCAAGGATCAGAGGAGCTCAACCCATAGAGCTGCCTAGCAAGTCCCCAGGTAGCAGATGGGGAGACCAAGAGGTTGGGGGGTTGTCAGGTCATAATACAGAAACCCTGATTGTGGACCATAGTGGGTAACGTGTTTGGAGAATGCCACACTCCTGCACGCTAAAGACCCCTTCTGTAGTTTTCGAAAAAGGGTAGGCTGATGACCACTACAGAAGGTTAAATTATCCGACCCTACCCAACAATCCTCCTGTGGCAGTCAATATTGTTACCCCTTTGTGTCCCGCCGTACCCTTATTTGAATTGTTTGATATATTGAAATGGTTCTCGTCCTGAAGAAGTATAAAATATTTGCCACTGGACAATAAGCAACAATCAATCAACCTATTTAGTCAAATTATTAAAAAATTTCTTGGTCAAATATTCCAGAAAGGCCCCCAGTGTTTTTTTTGTTTTTTGTTTTTTGTTTTGTTTTTTTTAAGTCCATTTTCCATCATTTTATATTTAAAAAAAGTCTAACACGAGTTGTATAATTTCTTTTATGTATTACATTATGATAATATCATGTGCATGTACTGTTTTTGTAATATTATAATGTATATATATATGTATGTGTGTTGGAAATAAAAATATAATAAATTAAAAAATTAAAAAAAATATTAAAGAACTTGAACTTGATATTAGGTCATATTTTAACAACATCATATAAGTTTAAAGGATAGTTTGACTGGATTGCCACTTGTGTAATGTAGGATCAGAACTTGAACGTCTAGTATTATTCTGTCAAACCTGCTTTAAAGGGCACCTCTATATAGCAAATCACTGTCTATAAAGGGCAAAGTGAAAAAGTCCCATTAATGAACAAAGCATGTAAACTTAACCTCCGTATAGAGGCACCTACTCATAATGGGCACATTTTTCTGGTCCAGTGCGTGTCATTTATAGACAGGTTTGACTGGGAGTTCCATGTAGACCTTAACCTTTTTGGATGATTAAAGATTTGAATTGAAGATGTTTAATTTCTTTTTGTATCTTTTAACAGGTCAGGAGAATGTTTTTAATGCACTGGGTAAAGATGTATTGGAAAGAGCTTTTGAAGGATACAATGCATGTATATTTGCTTATGGACAAACAGGTAATTTAATACTCCAACAGGTAACACTATAAAGACAGTACAGTCTTTGATTTCTCAGATTTTACTACTTTTACCAGTGGTAAACAAGTGCAGTCAGATCCCTAGGGGCTATTAAACAAAAGGGCATGTCTAATAAGTATTAGAAAATACTTAAAAAATTCAAGCAGGCAAGTTCTGAGATGCACGGTGAAGAGTAAGTCCTCTAGATCCAAATCTACCACTATTTTGAAGAAGCTTTTCATTTAGAAATAAAAAAATTGTAGCGTCTTTTTGTCAATACAAGTTGTATATAGTGTTGACTTTCTCAATCAGACACTGAACTGCATCATCATATAGCAGAGCCAATGGTAGAGGCAGTCCTGAACATGCATTGAGTTGCAAGATTGTTCTTTGTATTAATGGCCTTACAATGACTTTGAGATGAAGAACAGTAATAAAGCACCGTTCTTTGCTTGAATTTGTCACATTCCTGTGTGGATTTTTTTCCCCAAACATTTACCCACTATGTACTTTCTTACCATTGGGATAAATTTTATTATTTTTTACCTTTTTGGTAGATAAAAGATTTCATTTTGTTAAGAGTATAATTGAAATAAATGTAAAGGAAAATAATGCTAAATATGATCCAGACAAAATTACAGGTTTATTTAATGTTGTTAATCTTCTGTGAAAAAAATTTGCTTTGTGACATTTAAGTTGTCAGCATACAAACAGAAGTGCAAATTTTGTCTGGGTCTCATATTGAAAAAGGGGACTTGAAAACGCATCCAGACTACTTATAAATATTTAAACATTGAAAAAAAATATACAAAATTCTTGTAGGGAATAAATTTACAGTCAACTTTAGTATTTAATGCTAAATAAATTTATTACAAAGCACAAAAAGAAAAAACTCACAGAATTCTTTTATAACACATACTAAATCTCAGAAAAAAGTCATTTTAGAAATAAATTGTATTGTAAAAATAAGGAATACAGATGGTAAACAGGTGGTTTTTGTTTGTTTTAGAAATATTTCTCATGATACCTAATACCTCAAAATAAATATTTTTGTTTGGTTGATATCACTGGTTCATCTTTAGACGAGTAAAAAATTGTCAGAGGAAAATGATCTTTTTAATATTTCTCCAAAAAATATAATCAGTGAAAATAAACACTTTTAATTTTATGATTTCTGGTTAAACTGATAGATTAATTTAGTTAACATATTTTGAATTGGAGAACCAAGTAAAATGGAAAATGTACTTAATACAACTTTACTTTATTATCATATAAGCATAAACTACTAAGCGTCCCCTGTCATCAGTTCAAAGATTGTTTGATAATCGAAGATTAGATTTAGATTAGAGGGGTTTAACTTTCAGTTGCAGTGAGTTTTTTAAATTAAGGATTTTCTATAATTATATCATTTAATAGATTATTATGTTATATTTTATTATTTTGACAATATTATAATAATAGAAAATGTTTTTCGTCTTTTACGTCTTTGCAAGTAGGACATGTTCGTTAATTTCAAGTAAATGTCCTTTTTCATCTCTCATGTTTAGCAAACATTGCAGTAAAAATAGATTTGATATAAAAATTTGTGAAATAACTGGATGCATTTTTAAACCTTCAACATATGTAATTTTCAGGTTCAGGAAAATCATACACTATGATGGGAACATTCCAAGAATCGGGCCATGGGATCATTCCTCGACTGTGTAATGCTCTGTTTTCTCAAATAGACCAATGTGATGAAGAAGGCTTAGCCTATAAAGTGGAAGTGTCATACATGGAAATATATAATGAAAAAGTGCATGACCTATTAGATCCTAAAGGGTATGTTATAAAATTTGAAAATGAAAAAATATGGGGTGTTTGTCAATGAAACAACATCCCATAGTACAGACCTGATTTTCTTCTGCTTTAAAGTGGATTTTCGGTTTTGGAAGTTCCGATTTGTCCATTATACTTCCTTTATTTTATATACATAGTAAAATGGTCGCCGAATTATCATTTCTGCTCATTTTACATGGTTGTCAAAATCCGGTCTGATAGTATTGAACAAGGGAAACCATTCTTTAAACTAGAGGTCATTATGTGGACTTCCACAGGGAGCAACTGCCCCAACCACAAGTACTAAATGGTGTCAAAAATTTTTCATAATTGCTTATTATTCTTATTTAGTAATTTTGCCATTTGACAACTCTTTAAAATTTAAAAATGGCCATGTGCCTCTTCTGTATTGAAACATATAATTGTCTGAAGAATCTGTTACTGGAAGGAATTATTTTTATAAATCATGTTTTTCACAATAAAATTTTTGTTGATTTTCTAAATGTTGTTTTTATACCCCCCCGCAAACAAAGTGTGGGGGTATATAGGAATCACCTTGTCTGTCCGTCTGTCTGTCCATCTGTCCGTCTGTCTTTCTGTCTGTCTGTCTGTCCATATATCTTGTAAGCCCAACTCCTCCTAGACCGCTCAATGGATTTCAACGAAACTTTACTGAAAGGAAGTACATCATCCAAAGATGTGCATGAAGAAAAATCTTTGCTTTCCGATATCACACAAGGCAGATAATTGGACTTCAAAGCGTACGGTATCCTTTGTGAGCTTCGCTCACAGTACATCTAGTTGTTGTTGACTTCATTAGGCATGGACACCCAACAATAGTCATAAGTTTTTGTAAATTCTATTTGATTTCAATCAATCAGTGTTGTACAGCAATCAGTCAATTAAATTTGACTGCTTGTAAAATTACTATTTTATAAAAATGTAAATTAAATAAGTAATTAGGAAAAAAGAGAAACAGACAGTAGACAAATTTCCTGTGTCAAAGGAACCTGTCATTCCTAATTTCAGAAATTACTAATCAAGGTTGTGTCAGTTTTTTCACCATTTCAAATCTGTGTCAATTAAAGTTCGTCCCTGTAGACATAGAAAAATTGAAAACGAAAGAAATTCAAATTGATTGAGAAATGTCTTATCGGGTTATTAACTTATCAATCATGTGATTCGTAATGTTCTATATGTCCGTGGAATTTGTTTAATTCCAATAAAAGAATTTACTAATGTAAGGGAGACAATCCATCTGGCTTATTAGTGAAAGTTGTCAATTGTTATTGGAAGGAAAGAATTAAAATGTTTGGAAAAAATAGAAAAAACTTGCTATGCATTTTAAAAGGTTTTGCAAATTGGAGATGAGAAAATTCACAGTCCTGTCTTAAATGAGATGATGTCTCATTTGGGAAATGCTGAATTTACATGAGGAGAAAGATATAATATAATATAATAACAGAAAAAAATTGAGTTATCAAGTAAAGTTAAGAAATGCCAAAGGGATATTCGAAGGAGGGGAAAATCGAAAACAACTGATCAACTCCGGAGAACAATGAAGACAAGACCAAAACAATACAACACTACACCTAAAAACTAAAAACATATGAACAACGTGGACGCCACCAAAAAACCGGAGGTAGACTCAGGTGCTCAGGAAGAGTAAGCAGTCTTTGCTTCCTGCAGGACATCCACCATGCTGCCCATGTCAAATCCGGTATGAGGAAGGGCCAACATCAATAGAACAGGTCAATTTTCATTTGGGAAATGTTTTTTTCATACCTGTCAGACAAGTCATGATCACGTCCATAAAACTTCAATAAGGATGACTGCAACTTAGGAGCAATATACCCCTGTTTGAATATCTTTTCTGTCAGGAGCCGGGCTCTGTCCAGGTGGTAGGTCCAAACAGTGATGAAGGAAAAAACCATTGCTGTTAATCTTATGACTTATACTTAATGATTTGAATTATATAATTTCAGAAGTAAACAGAATTTGAAAGTTCGAGAACACAATATATTAGGGCCTTATGTAGATGGCTTATCACAACTTGCAGTTTCATCATTTAAGGTAAGTCCAAATTTATTGTAGAATGAGAAAAAGGATATATGGCAAATCTGAAACAAACTTAGTGTGTGTGATGACATGCTGGTGCAACTGGTTTCTTGATTTTTTTGTATTACTACAATTTTGTAAAATTTGAAAAGTGATTAGGTATTTCCTACAGTCAACCTGATTCAAACTTTCAGGAATAAAATGTACATATTCAATGTCACATTCGTCAGTGATGATGTCATATTTTAGTGCAAAATTTGGTTAATGGAACACACACACATACACAAAAAAAAAAGAAATTCTGCTCTTGTACAAAATATTGGGCGTAATCCTGAAAAATGACCTGTGATGATGAAATAAATCATAAGTTCTATGATAAGTATTTTATAATTTCAGTATATAACCAAAGATATACCATGGCTGATATCACACAAAATATATCTTTATATTATTTTGTTATTACCATATGAAACCTTTTCTATTTTGAATTTCATTACTAGAAAGAAAAAGCTGTAATTTATAAATTTTTGAAGAAATGTATATATTGTAAATAAAAAATTGGTAGATTCATAAAATTTTTGTAGAAATCTTAAGGATGCTCGCTGGCCACGTTTTGGTCTTTTTGTCAGACTTTCGGAATCCTTCAGTTTTATCCATTTCTTAAACATTAAATTTTTTGCCCATCAACCCCCACTTTTTCTTTTATAATTCTATCATATATACCTTAAAATGGTATTTGACAAAATTTTATGAAATCCTTTTTATTTTTTCATACATTTTTGAGAGACTCAAGTTGCCAATGGAAAGACAATGAAAAATCCAGAGAAAACCTATTTCCTGCAAATTTCAAGGCTTTATAGCTCTGAAATGAGCACATAAACCTATATTTTTTTCTTGCTTATTTGTTTACTATTCATATGTTCTCTCAAACTAAAACACCTATTCCAAATCTTATTTATTTCGTATTAGACCAGCGATCATCCTTAAGTAAGCTGTTATTGTTGTAGGATATAGATAATTTGATGAGTGAAGGAAACAAGTCAAGAACCGTAGCTGCTACAAATATGAACAATGAGAGCAGTCGATCTCATGCAGTATTCAATATCATTCTCACACAAACGTTAACAGATATCTCTTCAGGGGTATGTATATCACATGTAGTGTTCAATATAATTCTCAAACAAACGTTAACAAATATCTCTTCAGGGGTATGTATATCATTTGTAGTGTTCAATATAATTCTCAAACAAATGTTAACAGATATCTCTTCAGGGGTATGTATATCATATGTATTGTTCAATATCATTCTCAAACAAACGTTAACAGATATCTCTTCAGGGGTATGTATATCACATGTAGTGTTCAATATCATTCTCAAACAAACGTTAACAGATATCTCTTCAGGGGTATGTATGTCACATGTAGTGTTCAATATCATTCTCAAACAAACGTTAACAGATATCTCTTCAGGGGTATGTATATCATATGTAGTGTTCAATATCATTCTCAAACAAACGTTAACAGATATCTCTTCAGGTATATGTATATTACATGTAGTGTTCAATATCATTCTCAAACAAACATTAACAGATATCTCTTCAGGGATATGTATATCACATGTAGTGTTCAATATCATTCTCAAACAAACGTTAACAGATATCTCTTCAGGGGTATGTATATCACATGTAGTGTTCAATATCATTCTCAAACAAACGTTAACAGATATCTCTTCAGGTATATGTATATTACATGAAGGGTTCTATATAATTCTCACACAAACGTTAACAGATATCTCTTCAGGGGTATGTATATCATATTATGTAGTGTTCAATATCATTCTCAAACAAATGTTAACAGATATCTCTTCAGGGGTATGTATATCACATGTAGTGTTCAATATAATTCTCACACAAACGTTAACAGATATCTCTTCAGGGGTATGTATATCACATGTAGTGTTCAATATTATTCTCAAACAAACATTAACAGATATCTCTTCAGGGGTATGTATATCACATGTAGTGTTCAATATCATTCTCAAACAAATGTTAACAGATATCTCTTCAGGTGTATGTATATTACATGAAGGGTTCTATATAATTCTCACAAAAACGTTAACAGATATCTCTTCAGGGGTATGTATATCACATGTAGTGTTCTATATCATTCTTACAAAGACATTAACAGATATCTTGTGGGGTATGTATATCACATTTACTGTTTTACATCATTCTCACACAGAAATTAACAGATATTTTCAGGAGTATTGTATATCAAACAGAATGATCTTTAGTATTTCCAAACATGAACAAATATTGTATTAGGGGTAATAGTTCAATATCCTGCTTGGTTCAATATTATTCCACATAGATGGTAATAGATCTCTTCCTGGATATTCATTTTAATACAGACATTAACAGATACCTAATTAGTGTATATATATTATATATGCAGTGTCCAATATCAGATATTAAGAAATATCTTATTAGGGGTAATAGATCTTGTGCCTGGTTCAGTATCATTCTCACAAGCACAATAATAGATATCTCTTCTGGGTGTATGTAAATCACAATGTTCAATATCATTTACACTCAGACATTAATAGATATCTCAACAGGGTATGATATCTTAGAATTAATCAATCTCATGCTTGATTTCAAAATTATTTCACAGTCATTAACAGATATATCCCAAGGGTTATGTAAATCTGATGTTAATTTATCATTCTTACAGATGTTGGCAGATCTGAAGGGGTTATTTAAAATTCATATTATATATTGTATGTAAAACATAGGTTTTAGACAAGATACTGGTATCAAAATTCAAGATTGTTGAAGTTATATGTTTAGAAATTTTGCTAAACTCATCCAAAAAAAGCTCAACAGTATTGACATGATATTGAGAAGATAAGTTAAACACTGCACTTACTATGACTGTTTGAAAACAAAACATTGTCATCCCATGTAAAATGTAAAGCTTAAATTACTGTCAAATCAACCAAAGAGGTATAAAAATTCATTGTTATAGACATTTATTTATTCATCACATGATACATGTCGTTCACTGAAGCTATATTTTATATAGTGGATATGGCAGGGTGGTCTAGGGTGCCGGACATACATTTAGTGCTAGGAAAAAAATTGGATATCATCTCGGTGTGAATTGGAGACCTGCCGAGCACAGACAAAAAATTGACAGTATTAAAAAATTAATTTAACAGTGTTGGGTTTATGTTCAGATGTATATTAATATTAAGTACTAGCCTACATCTCTGATACTTCTTCGGAAATCCAGTAGGCAGATACATTTTGTGGTTGTCACAGTAGTTAGACGCTTATATATACACTTTGAACATCACAGATCTAGTGATATGCATTTATTTACAGTCCTTCATACATTTCATATACAGAAAAGTTGTTATCTACTATTTTATGATGTAAACGTTATGCTCATTGTGTGTCACTTCTTAAAATATTTGAATTCAAAAATAGCTTTGAATTTCCAAACATATTTTGAATTCAGAAGTTAAATACATAAAATTTCATTATTGCAGTAATAAAGTACAATTAAAAAAAAATGAATTGAAAAATGAAACGAATGAAGAATTAATACTATATGATATGGAATCAATAAATAAATTTCGAATTTAATACAATTTATGAGTAGCAATATACCAGCATCGCCTGCATATGGCGTCTACGTTTCTCAGCTTATCTGATTTTCAAGGGCATGCGTGAGGTACCCTGACTTTCGACAAAGAGGATTACTGCTGTCACAAAAGCTTCTTAACCAGGGTTTTTTTAGGGATAAGTTGATGTCATCACTTAGGAAATTTTACGGTCATCATCACGAATTGATTGAACATTACAGTGCCCAATATCTAAGATGATGTTGGACCTGTTCCCAGTGTCGTAACCTTTCATTTGCCTCACCGATTTGTGACTTCCCAAGGATTGACTTTGTTGAACTTCACGACGGGTGCTGTATACGGAGCAGGAACTGCTTACCCTTCTGAAGCACCTGGATTCACTCCTGGTTTTTATAGGAGTTCGTGTTGTTCCTTGTTTTCTAGTTTTATGTGTTTATTTGTTGTGCTTGTGGTTGTTCATTTGTCTTCCCGGGTTTGTCTGTCCGATGGATTACGTTTTTTTGATTGCTTCTTAGGTATATTTGTCCTTTTTATGAAAATAATTACATAAATACAATATAAGACAGAATAAATAAATTTATTTAGAATTTAGTACAATATATGAAAAAAAATGAATTTATAATAAATACAATATAAGAATGTCCATAAATAAATAAATAAATCAATAAGAATTTAGTACAATATAAGAAAGGGAATAAATAAATAGATAGGTTAATAATTTAGTACAATATAGAAAAATATAATAAAAAGTCAATACATATATTTATAAATGTATGCATGAATTTAAATAAAAATGGAGTTACGTAGAAAACTTTATATGGTGACTAGGTACAGTCAATAAACATTTAAAAATTTAGAAGTAGAGTGATTTTCTGTCATCTGTAAATTTGTGTGTAAAAATAGGTTTAGCTGGACCCAGAGGATCCTTGTCTAGACCATGATAATATTTCCACATATTTTTATGGAATTTTATCAAAGCTTGGTCTTCCTCATATCTTCTGTTGAGTCTTTTGCGAACAATAGTTACAATGAAAATTATAAGAGCTAATACAAGTATAATAATAATTGGTAACCCAATTTTAAGAAAATTGTCATCAGAATTATTTTTATTTCGAGACTGTTCAGATTTTGAATTTGACGTGGTTGTTGTTGGTGGGTTTTTTGGTGAAATTGTTCTGAAAACAGAATTTTTAATTACATTTTGGGTTGATAATTTTTGTGTGCTCTTTTGAGTAGCTTTTATATGGCCTACAGTAGAACTATATGGTGTTATTTTGTTTTGTTTGGTAGATTTTATGATGGTCTTGTTGACGGTTTGTGTGAATATTGTATTTCTTAAGCTAAAAGGTGATGTTAATTTTTGTAAGATCCTAGTTGTGGGTGTGCTGTTTTCTGTTGAATTTGACTCTTGGTTGACTGATGCCAATGTTTGAGCAGAGCTTGTGGTTGGTAAGTTTTCAGTCGAAATAGATATTTGGCTGTCTGATGCCTTGGTTAGAATAGGGTTTGTATTTGGTAAGTTTCCAGTTGTAGTAGATATTTGGCTGACTGATGTCTTGGTTAGAATGGGTTTTGTGCTTGGTAGGTTTCCAGTTGAAGTAGATATTTGGCTGACTGATGCCTTGGTTAGAATGGGTTTTGTGCTTGGTAGGTTTCCAGTTGAAGTAGATATTTGGCTGACTGATGTCTTGGTTAGAATGGGTTTTGTGCTTGGTAGGTTTCCAGTTGAAGTAGATATTTGGCTGACTGATGTCTTGGTTAGAATGGGTTTTGTACTTGGTAGGTTTCCAGTTGAAGTAGATATTTGGCTGACTGATGTCTTGGTTAGAATGGGTTTTGTACTTGGTAGGTTTTCAGTTATAGTAGATATTTGGCTGACTGATGTCTTGGTTAGAATAGGTTTTATGCTTTGTAGGTTTCCTCTTGTAGTAGACATTTTGCTGACAGATGTTTTGGTTTGAGAAGATTTTTTGCTTGGACTATGTCCAGTTTGAGTTGTTGTATCCAGTTTATGTGATTTGGGTGTGATTATACCAAGGTAGTGTTCACCTGATGTAGTTATACCCAGATTATGGTCAGTTAGTGTAGTTGTATCCAGATTATTAGAAGTTGAAGTTATAACTAAACTATGTCCTGTTGGTGAGGTATTACCTAATATAAGTTCAGTTGGTGTTACTGTATCCTGGTTATTTTTTTTGTGTGTAGTTTTATGCAAATTATGTTCATTTGGTGAAGTTGTATCCAGATCAGGTGCTGATGATGTAATACCCAGATTGTATTCAGTTTGTGATGTTGTTCCCAGGTAATGATCATTTGGTGTTATGCCCATATTGTGTTCATTTGTTCTAGTTTTATCTAGATTATGGCCAGTTGGTGAAGTCATATCCAGATTATGTTCATTTAGTATAGTTGTAATCATATTAAGTTCAGTTAGAGTTGTAATCTGAGTGTAATTAGACAGTGTTCTGGTACTTTTATTGTGTTCCATTAGTGAATTTGTACTTTGTTTATTCAGCATTTTAGTACCAAGATTATGTTCCTCTGATGGTGTTGTAACAAGATAATGTTCAGATGGTATTGTACGCATGTTATGTTCAGTTGGTGTTTTTGTGACCAGGTTATGTTCAGTTGGAGTTGTTGTACCTAGATTATGTTCATTTGGAGGTGTTGTAACCATATTATGTTCCTTTGGTGTTGTACTCAGATAATGTACAGTTGGTGTTGTTGTACCCAGATTATGTTCAGTTGGTGTTGTATTCAGAGTATGTTCAGTTGGTGTTTTTGTACCCAGGTTATGTTCAGTTGGAGTTGTTGTACCTAGATTATGTTCATTTGGAGGTGTTGTAACCAGATTATGTTCCTTTGTTGTTGTACCTAGATTATGTACAGTTGGTGTTGTTGTACCCAGATTATGTTCAGGGGATGTTGTTGTACTTAGATAATGTTCATTTGGAGGTGTTGTAACCAGATTATGTTCCTTTGGTGTTGTACCTAGATTATGTACAGTTGGTGTTGTACCTAGATTATGTACAGTTGATGTTGTTGTACCCAGATTATGTTCAGTTGTTTCTGTGATACGTAGATTATGTTCAGTTGGTGTTGTACCTAGATTATGTTGATTTGATGTACCCGGATTATGTACACTTGGTGTTGTTGTACTCATATAATGTACAGTTGTTGCTGTTGTACTGAGATTATGTTCAGTTGTTTCTGTGGTACCTAGATTATGTTCAGTTGGTGTTGGTGTACCCAGATTATGTTCAGTTGCTGTTGTACCCAGATTATGTTCAGTTGTTTCTGTGGTACTTAGATTATGTTCAGTTGGTGTTGTATCCAGGTTATGTTCAGTTGGTGTTGTATCCAGATTATTTTCACTTGTTGTTGTACCTAGATTATGTTCAGTTGTTGCTGTTGTACCCAGATTATGTTTAGTTGTTTCTGTGGTACCCATATTATGTTCAGTTGTTTCTGTGGTACCCAGATTATGTTCAGTTGCTATTGTACCCAGGTTATGTTCAGTTGTTTCTGTGGTACTTAGATTATGTTCAGTTGGTGTTGTATCCAGATTATGTTCAGTTGGTGTTGTACCCAGATTATGTACACTTGGTGTTGTTGTACCCAGATAATGTACAGTTGTTGCTGTTGTACCCAGATTATATTCAGTTGTTTCTGTGGTACCTAGAATATGTTCAGTTGCTGTTGTACCTAGATTATGTTCAGTTGCTGTTGTACCTAGATTATGTACAGTTGGTACTGTTGTACCCAGATAATGTTCATTTGGAGGTGTTGTAACCAGATTATGTTCCTTTGGCATTGTACCTAAATTTTGTACAGTTAGTGTCGGAGTACCCAAATTATGTTCAGTTCTTTCTGTGGTACCTAGATTATGTTCAGTTGGTGTTGCACTTAGATTATGTTCAGTTGTTGCTGTTGTACCCAGATTATGTTCAGTTGTTTCTGTACCTAGATTATGTTCAGTTGTTGTACCTAGATTATGTTCACTTGATGTTGTACCCAGATTATATTCAGTTGCTGTTGTACCTAGATTATGTTCAGTTGTTTCTTTGGTACCTAGATTATGTTCAGTTGTTTCTGTGGTACCTAGATTATGTTCAGTTGCTGTTGTACCTAGATTATGTTCAGTTGTTTCTGTGGTACCTGGATTATGTTCAGTTGCTGTTGTACCTAGATTATGTACAGTTGGTGTTGTTGTACCCAGATAATGTTCATTTGGAGGTGTTGTAACCAGATAATGTTCCTTTGGTGTTGTACCTAGATTATGTTCAGTTGTTTCTGTGGTACCTGGATTATGTTCAGTTGCTGTTGTACCTAGATTATGTACAGTTGTTGCTGTTGTACCCAGATTATGTTCAGTTGTTGCTGTTGTACCCAGATTATGTTCAGTTGTTTCTGTGGTATGTAGATGATGTTCAGTTGGTCTTGGTGTCCCCAGATTATTTTCACTTGGTGTATTTGTACCTAGATTATGTACAGTTGTTGCTGGTGTACCTAGATTATGTTCAGTTGTTTCTGTGGTACGTAGATTATGTTCAGTTGGTGTTGGTGTACCCAGATTATTTTCACTTGGTGTATTTGTACCTAGATTATGTACAGTTGTTGCTGTTGTACCCAGGTTATGTTCAGTTGTTTCTGTGGTACGTAGATTATGTTCAGTTGGTGTTGTACCCAGATTATGTTGATTTGATGTTGTACCCAGATTATGTTGATTTGATGTTGTACCCAGATTATGTTCACTTGGTGTTGTACCTAGATTATGTTCAGTTTGTGTTGTTATACCCAGATTATGTTCAGTTGGTGTTGTAACCAAATTTTGAGCAAGCGGTGTTGTTGAACCTAGATTATGTTCAGTTGGTGCGGTGCCTATATTATTTTCACTAGGTGTTGTTATACCCACATTATGTTCAGTTGGTGTTGTTGTACCTAGATTTTTTTTATTAGGTGTTTTTCTCTCGGCATTGTGTACAGTTACTGTTCTACTCAGATTATATTTAGTAGGTGGTGTTGTACCTATGATATGTGTAGTTGGTGTAGTTTTCGCTTGATTATGTTCAGATGGTTTTAGTGTTCCAGGGTTAGGCTCAGTCGGTGTAGATGTGTCCAGATTATGGTTAGCTCTGGATATTGTGTCCATATTATGGTTAGTTTGTGAAGTTGCACTTAGGTTATTTTCATTTGGCGTTGTATCCACAGTTGGTGTTGTTGCTTCCAGAGTATTTTTGGTTGATGTAGTTGGACCCAGATTTTGTGCAGTTTGTGCTGTTGTTTCAATGTTATGTGTAGTTTTCGGTGGTGTATCCAGTTTATGTCCAGTTGTTTCTTGTTTTATTATGACATTTATATCGTGACTTGTAGATTTAGATCTACCCTGATTATTTTCTTCAGATGGGGTACTACCAATAGTATAAGCGGTTGGTTTTTTTCTGCTAGGACTAGGTTTGGTTTCTGTTTTTGTGCCAGTTTCTGTTGTAGTTTCCAGATAATGTATTGTTGGCAATGTTGTACCTTTATTAAGCCCTACTGAAGCCATTTTACCACCATCAAATTCAGTTGTTGTTTGTTGTAAATTATTTTGTGCACTGGTACTTTCAAGATGTTTTTGTTGTCCTTTAGTTGAATAGAGAATATTTGATTTTGTTCTGGTTTCAGTTAAAGTTGTACTGAGTGTAGTAGTTTCATATTCAGTTTGAATTAGATTTTCAGTTACTGAATAAGGATTAGTTATTTTAGTTAGTGTGTTAGGTTGAGATTCAGTCTGGATAACATTTTTGATGTCTGTGGCTGTTACATGAAAATTATCAGTTGTTGTTTCAGACTCACTTTGGATTGAATTTGTGTTTGCTGTAGTTGTTTCAGATTGTTTTTGAGTTGGTGGTGTTGATTCATGTTTTGTTAAGATCAAATATTCAGTTGTTGTAGATCTTTCAGTAATATTTTGATTTTGTTTTGTAGTTTCATGTTCAGTTGAGATAACATTTTCAGCTGCTGTAGTTGCTTCTGTTAGATTGTTAGGTGTTGTAGTTGTATCAGATTTGCTTTGAATTAAATTTTCAGTAGTTGTTGTTTTAGTGAGTTCTACAGTTGATGTAGTTATTTCAGGTTTAGTTTGGATTGAATTATTTATTTCTGTAGTTCTGTCAATATGTTCAGTGTATGTAGATGTTTGTGTTGCAGTTATAGGTATATGTTCTGTTGCTGTAGTTGTTTCAATGAGATTTAAGGTTGATGTGGTTATTTCAGGTTCAGTCTGGATTAAAGTTTCGGTTGCTGTTGTTGTATCAACAATTTTTGCAGTTGGTGTAGGTGGTTGGGTTGCCATTGGAAGTAAAGTTTCTGCTGTTGTAGTTGTTTCAATGGGTGTTATGGTTGATATTGTTATTTCATTTTCAGTCTGGATTAAATTTTCAATTGCTGTAGTTCTGTCAGGAATTTTATCAGTGGATTTAAATGTTTTGGGTTCAGTTAGAAGTAAATATTCCTGAATTGTAGTTGTTTCAATTAAATATTTAGTCTCTGTTGATGGTTCAGTTGATTTATTTGATGTTGTAGCTGTTTCAGATGTGGTATGGGCTAAATTTTCACTTGCTTTACTTGTTTTAATGAGATTACCAGTTAGTGTGGTACTTTCCGATTTAGTTGTTTCAGCTAAATTTTGCATTGGTTTAGTTACTTGAGGTTTATTTTTTATTAAATTTTTAGATGGTGTAGTTTTTCCAATAATATTTTGAGTTGGTACATTAGTTTCTGGTTCAGTTGGAATAAAAGTTTTCATTAAGTTAGTTGTTTCACTTGGAGTTGCAACAGCTGTTTTGGGTTCTTTTTTGGTTAATTGAGTAGGATTATTTGTTAATTGAACAACTTTGCCTTGGGTAGGTTGAGGTGTCTGCAGGGCATGAGAAGGTTGGGGTGTTGGTTGGAAGACTTGGTCTTGTGTAGGATGTTGTGGTGATGGTTGGCCTTGAGTAGTATAAGCTGTTGGTTGAACAACTTGGCCTTGGGTAGGATGGGGTGTTGGTTGGTCTGTTTTGTCAAGGTTAGGGTGAGGTGTTGAAGAACTTAATTGGGCATGATACGGAGTTGGTGTCTTATGGTCCATTTTTCCTTGTGTAGGAGAAAATTTTGGTGAAGAAGGGTAAGTCGTTTTAATTTGATTTTCTGTATTAGAAAATGTGATTGAACTTACTTGACTTATTGTGGGACTACTTATACCAGAGTGTCTAGGCATAGTACTTTGGCTTTGAATTGTGTATGAATTTTGTGTTTTTGTAACTTCCTCTGAAGATTTTGTCTCTATGCTAGGTGGAAAAGATATAAATTTAGTTTCTTCATTGGACATTTTTGTTGTTGTTGGGTGAAATGTTGTTTCTGTTGTTAAATTTTGTGTTGTTGACATTGTTTCAGTAGAAGTTGTTTGATATTCTGTTGTTGTAGAACACACATCTTGTCCATGTTTGTAAAATTCAGTCATATTATATCCAGAAAGTTTTGGTGGTTGAGCACACTTTGGAATAATTCTCCAATGATTATGTGATAAAAATTCTCCGAACCACAGTATCTCACAATTGCAAACCAAAGGATTGCGGCTGAGAATAAGTTGCGGTTTTGTATCAGAATTTAAATAATTCACCATTGTATCTGGCAGTGTTGTCAAAAAGTTCCCTGCCAAATTGAGAAATTTAATTTTACAATTCTGAGTAGCACCTAGCTGAATTTGGGTCATGTTGTTGAAGGCCAGACTAAGTGATTTAAGTTCAACGTTTGCTAAACTCTTACTTTTTAAAACTTGAATAGAGTTTCCCTGTAATGCTACTCTCCCGTTCCTACCAGAAATATGTTTTAATGCCTCCCTTGGTATTACTGTTAGTCTATTAAAAGATAAATCCAAAAGTGTTATCCCGGATCCGTTAAAGGAACTGTTTGAAACTGAGGAAATCCAATTCCGTCCAAGCCTGAGTATCTCAAGTGTTGCTAATCCATTAAATAATCCATCGTGAAGAACAATCAGTTTATTTGAAATTAAACTAATTTCTTTAATGTTTTTCAACATTTGGAAGGCATTTCTTCCAATTGAATTTATCTGGTTTTTGTTCAGATCTAATTTTTTCAAATTTGTTAATCCGTTGAAAGTTCTATTTGTAATGGTTTTGAGTTGGTTGTCAGCTAATTGAAGCTCTGTAAGACGGTCAAGGAATTCAAAAACATTATCATCCAAACTGTTCAATTTGTTTTTGTTGAAATTAATAACTTTCAAAGCATCAGGACCTTCAAAGTTGGATTTTTCAAGGATATAAATATCATTATTAGAAACATCTAATGATTTTAGATACGTACAGTTTATGAATACTGAACCCCAAAATTCACGTAACTTGAAATTGTTTATTTTGACACTTTCAAGGTCATTTATACCTATAAAGTAAAAATCCTTGAGAATTCCTGAGCTCACATGTCCATTCTTAAACACAACATTTTTGACCGTTTTTGGTAAGAGCTGAAAATCTTGTCCATCACTACATGTAACATTTTCAACATCACCAATGCTGTTTGTTTCACACACTGTACATGATCGCGGACAAGACTGACTATATGTTCCTCGTAAAATCACGCAAAATATAACAATAAATCCCAAATAGCAGGATTGTTTTAAAATCCTGATCTCCATACTCCATAAATTTTCAGCCTTTAAAGTTAGAATGTGTTTTGTTTCGCTTTTTTGTCTTTGCTTATTTTTACTTTTCCAATATCACAAAATGTGTAAGCATTGTTATTTAATTAGCTTATTGTCTCTCTTGCTTAATTTAAACTTTCACATTACAGTTGATTTTTTATCAACAGTTTATAGATTTCAAGGTTTTATCTAATTAATGATTTCAGTTTTTTCACAATCTCACAGAATGAACTTTAAAGTCTATTGAATACACCTTTGTATAGAAGTGCACCTTAGATGCAACTTAAACGACCATGAGTTATCCTGTTTACGTACTAGTGAATTGCTTTGAACCATATTTAGGGATTATGTTTTGAAATTTAGTAAAAAGATTTTACAGTGTGATCAAACTTATATGAACTTCAAGATTTTCTTTTACCGGAATTTGCAGTGAAAACCTCTGGTGAATCATAGGTTGGTGAAGTTTTTTGGGGGTCGAACAGCTCCAAACATTGACGAATGAAAATTTGGTTTGCTCTCACTCATTCAGCATCTGATTGTATTAATGTGCACATATTTATTCTCATGGAAAATCCCAAAACATCAGTAGAGTTGAAGCTGTATCTCAGGAAATAAAAGATATCACACTAGCCCTGTTAACACTGAAGTTTGGGTTTGAATCATAGGGCTTTCATTATCTTTTGATTACCATAGAAATCTACAAGCATTACTTTCAATAATTATTTAAATAATTTTTATAGAATTCCTAATTTTTGTTTGTACGAATCAGATTTCTTTGCTGGTGAAGATGATTAGCAGGTAGACAGGATTGTGGAAGATTGCCCATTTTTCCTGACAAAGTTTGGCTGACCTCTTCAGGTTCTCCAACTTCAACAACCTTGACCAATAAAATCTTACCACCTGGATGTGGCTAAATCTTTGGAAATAACAAAAAATCTCAAAAAATAAATTATTTGATACCAATTTTGATGCCACAGATTCTGTTTATTACCTCTTTTCACAAATGTAATACTATGACCTGAATTTTAGGGTCTTTCAATTGTGGATTTTTTGCATTTATAAAAAAATAACAATGTGAAAGAATGGATAAAGTGGATTAATTCTTGACACGAAATCCTTACTTCGTCTTGTACATGTGACAAAGTTTAAGCAAATGAACAGTACATTTATTTTGGTAGCATGATGCACATAAGAAAAATGAAAGCTAAAAAATAGATAAAAGGAAAGATTCAGATCCTCCAGACTGAAAAAAAAAGCATTTTGTACAGTCATACAGTCATTGAATACACCCCTCCGTCCTATCACAAACATTTCTGAGATTTTACTGTAAACCATTTACAAGACTTGTATCAATTAAAGGCGAGCAGATGTTGATTAAGTCATTCAAAATGAAGAGAAAAGTTGTCAAACAAATTATCAGTACCTTTATTTACTGATAAAAAATTCCATTTTAAGCACCTAAGTCAAAATAATATGCTTTTAATTTTCTGGAGATAAAGGGCAAAGGTCGAAAACGTCTCTTTCACATCCAAGATTAACTGAGTTTATTCTATAAGATTAAGGAATATTTGAAAAGATTAAAATTAATTAATCATTTGATGATTTTAAAAGACGATTGATAGGTAATAATCTATTGGCAATTTATAATATGTGGTGACTTCAATTTTGTGGTAAATCTTTCTTGTTTTAGATGTATGTCTCCTGCACATTCATCTGCAGGTGAAAATGTCAAATTTTAAAGAATAAACGAGTCTTAATCGTGATTTTTCTTTAAAAACAGAATATTTTTCCCTCTGTTAAAATATGAAGTACAACTTTTCTAAGCTGTCAGAATTCTTAAGGATGATCGCTGGTCTAATAGGAAATAAATAGGATTTGAAATAGGTGTTTTAGTTTGAGAGAACATATGAGTAGTAAACAAATAAGCAAGAAAAAAATATAGGTTCATGTGCTCATTTTAGAGCTATAAAGCTTTGAAAATTTGCAGGAAATAGGTTTTCTCTGGATTTTTCATTGTATTTGCATTGACAACTACAGTCTCGCAAAGATGTATGAAAAAATAAAAAGGATTTCATAAAATTTTGTCAAATACCATTTTAAGGAATATATATGATTGAATTATAAAAGAAAAAGTGGGGGTTCCTGGGCAAAAAATTTCGTTTAAGAAAGGATAAAACCCGAGGATTCTGAAAATCTGACAAAAAGACCAAGACATGACCAGCAAGCATCCTTAATTCATGAGCATTATTAGTGTTGCTGGTGGGGGGGGAGGACTATTAGTCCCTTTCAGGACCGTTCTAGTTAGTGGTAGTATTATCTCTCATAATAATTGGTTCTGGTTAAATTTTTACAGTATTCTGATCAATTTCAAAATTTGGAAAATGTGATTAAATGAAATAATCCCATGTGATATATATATATATAGATTCTACAATGATGACCAGTTGATAATGAAATTTATAAACTCGACATAATTATATTTTCATTTTTAAAGTGCAAGGCTTGTCCAAGCAGTTTTAAAAAAGAAAATTTAATTATCGAGAGTTCATAAATTTCATAATAAACTGGTTAAGAGATTTAAAATTTGTAAAGAGGGATTTTTTAAGTTATACTCGTATGTAAATAACTAGAATAAAACAAACTAAAGAAATAATATTATTGTACATTGAATCACATTTCTATATTTTTTAAATAAAACAGAATAATGTGAAAATTTAACATTATCACTTGTTATACATGGGAGAGATAGGCAAGCATGATTCCTTAACTACATGTTAATGCCCAATGATTGGGACATATACCAGAGGACACCTCTTTCAGCAATAGACTCATTGAAGCCTTTAGTTTGGTCTAATGTTACACAAAGATATGCATATATTTTAAATGAAAAAAACTTCTTTTTTTTTAATTTGTTAAAATACTTATAAAAAAAAAATTCTAATTGCCAAACACATAAGTATTGCTATAAAAGCATGAATAAACAAATACCTGTTCTGTCAAAAATATTTGAAAAAATTAATTTATTTCAATATGACAAACGCACATAATAAAATGTACTGTATTTTCTGGACTATAAGTCTATGTCGACTATAGGTCTAATTGATACTTTCTCCATAGACTTATAATGGTAACATAGTCATTTTAAAGTAAAAAAGTCTCGACCTATAGGCAGGAAAATACAGTACATCAATTTAATAAAAAATAAAGAACTTTAACTTTTAGTAATTTCTGTTTCTTTTTCAAAGTTTATAGTTGATTGCAATCCATCATCTGTTGTTATGGTGATAGCTACAATATTGTTGTCATGGCAACTACTTTCTGTCTCTTGTTTGTCCATTATGTTTTTTGTAACATTACATTCTTCACTTTTTGGAGAATTGACATTTTGTGAAAATTCATTTCCCAATAGATCACAATCTAAAGATAAATCAGTCACTTGAATTTCATTTTTGTTGCAGGTAGATTGGGAGGTTTCTTTTACTATCTCAGTACACTCTTTAAGTTCAAGATCGTCAGGATAATTTCCTTTCCTCTTAGAGTTACCTCCCATTTTAATCTCTGGTTCTTTATACTTTTTCTGTTTCCCAGAATTTTTCTTTTTCTTGACGATGTTTTCTTGTTTCAGTGAAATGGCTGCCATATGGAAAATACTCTTTCCATTTTCGTCATTTGAAATATTTGCATTTTCTACAGAAATAGAACTATCACATTGTTTATTTCTTGTATCTTCGTCAGTTAATTGTTTATTTTTTGTATCTTCATCAGTTAATTCCATATTGATATTATTCCCTTTATTTTGTTTATTTTTATTAACATTTACATCTGAATTGAAATCATCTTGAGATAAAACACTAATTTCTGAATTTCTCCGAGGACTTCGTAATTTCAGTTGCTGCATTAAAAGCTTCATGCTTTCCTTCTCAAAATCCTTTGAAATCATTGACGCTGATTTAACTTTAATTCTTTTCACCTGCTTCACATCTAAGCTTGGATTTGTTCTTGGCCTCGATAAAAATTTGCATATGAGGTAAAATATAATATTCAGTCCTAGCAAAGTCATCAGAATAGAAAATATAACTGTTGCCATGACAATATCAGATGATGATGCATACATATACAGCGAACTACTATTACTAGACATTTTCCCTCCTGGAAATTCAAATTTGTCACAGATTTCTTCAAAATATGAAATAGCACTGACCTTTCACAAAGAAAATATATTTTGTTCCATCCTTCTGCTTTCTATGACTGTGCGATTAGATTGAATCTGATTTTTCATTTTAATATTTCCTGAAGAACGGAAAGATGTTTAATTAAACATTACGCATCTAAAACTTTTAATAAATATATTTTTAGGCTTCATTGAATTAAACTTAGACACATGTATGGGGTATCATGCATGCATTGATTTTCATTAAGCCTTAATAATGTTTTATACATTTTCAACAAATAAAGCCACATTTCCAATATTGTTTCGTTAGTATTGCATAATAGATCGTGGCGTGTTTTCCAAAAAGATTAAAACTATAGCATCATTGGAATTTTCAAGTGTTCAGTAAACTGTAAAATTCTAAAAAATTCAATTTTGTGGATGGCAGAAATAATTGTTTCATGTTTGGCGATGATATCATAATCGATGTTAAATGCCCGTCGAATTTTCAAATGCCAAGCAGTGTTATCTTTATAGCAGCCACTTTGGGATAATTTTTATTCCATTGTATTTTCCATTAGTCTTTTATCATGCATTTTAGTTTGTTTAAACATTAAGTATTTTTTAGAACATAATTTCTAAATGCATACGGCACTTAGGATCTCAATAATACACATGTATAGACATATAAAATTAAGGGTACTTAGTTGTTTTATGAAGATACAATTAAAACATGTAGACCATAGAATATATAAAGAACTCGATCTGCCTAGATTTTTTGTCTATTGTATCTTTTTTTAGGTAGCTTGACAATGATTGTTAATGACAGTAAACTTTATTTTTAGACCAAATTTTACAACAAAAAATAATCTGGTGATTAGGATAGTGGAGAACAGCAAGTGGGCAAAACAGAGATGATTGAAAATCTTGTTTGCTGTCTTTTGGACAGCTTCTTGTTTTTTGTGCGAAAAGTATTAATCCAGAAGTTTAAAAAATGAATTGGATAGATAGGTCTTTGTCAAGCTGAAACATGCGCTGTTTTCTGCTCTTTGGTCGGGTTGTTGTCTCTTTGACACATTCCCCGTTTACATTCTCTATTCTACTTTGTTATTTGCATGAAACATCTACAGTAGAAATTTGATAACTCAAACTCTAAGAGACCGTGGAAATCTGTTCAAATTATTGATAGTTGAAGTTACTGAAGTTTGTTCCAGTATGGAAGTATTCCAGTGTGTACCTGCACAAGTTGATAAAGCTGATCTTGAATCATCAAGTTAAAATCCAGCAGCTTAATCACTATTTAACATTAATCAGAACATCTTTATTTCATTTGTACATCAAAATGTAAAAAAATTACTTTATCAGACTTATCTATATGATTATTAGAAGATCAGATATCACATTTAATTGTTATCAATTGATGATTCAAGTTTTCAATGTAAAATTCACAAACTTTTCGTTCTTGGGACCAAAGCTTTTGTTCGACTTTGAGAAATTGGTGTTTGAGAAACCGGGGCTTTTTCTACAAGAAAATAAAAGAAAAGCTGATGTGATTTTCAAAACAGTTCGAACTATCAGTGGTGTTTGAGTGATCCGAGTTTGAGCTACCGAAGTTCAATTGTATGTATACAAAAAAGAAGAAAAAAAGTGTATGTGATCTTATGAAGCTAATAAATAGTTTATTGAAATTATTTTCTCTAATGTTGCATTGAACATCTGATAATCGCAGAGTTATCATATGATAATATGGTCTGTTATACCCTTGAAATATTAAGTTGATAGATAAGAAAATATGTTGCTGACAAATGTCCAAGAACAGGGTCATTAGTACTTTTCACAAAAAATGTGATACAGATTCTAGTATAACTTAAGAGTAATTTTCCTCTTAAGATGGCTGCCTTGGTTGTCTCATGGTAGCATGATCGCCTCAAGTGTGGAAGGTAAAACCAAATACTTTAAAATTGGTATTTGCTGCTTCTCTGCCAAGCATGCGGCATCTAGGAGTAAGAGCAAAGATGGGCTCAGAGTCGGTATAATGTGTCCGAGTGGGGTGATATGTCTTCCTGCGGACAGGTACCTGGTGAGCTAGCAAATTAAAAATCTGGCTCAGCGTGTTGGTCTAGTACAAAGCAGGCATCGTATTCATTGTCATATCAACATGTTCTCGTCCTGATATGCACCTGAATGCCACTAAACGTTAAACAGTTTTCATCCAGTGTTTTGTGAAAAGGGCTCCAGTTTTATTCCTGTTTTTCATCTTAAGATCATATGGGGAAAAAAGCTTGCATCTCAATGCAATTCAAGTTGGGCCTTAGCAAATGTAAATTTTTTTATAATCAATTTTTAAGCAGTTATCTTGCTAAATGTACAATAAACTATAATAGAGAAGAGGATTAGTATCTGGTCTAATGAGAAATCATTTTAATTGGAATAGTTGAAATAGTTATTGGAAAAAAATTAAATTGACAGCCAGCACTATAAAGTCATGTTATGTCGGAAATAAAATAGTGTTGTTACTTGTGTCTTTGTACCAAGCCTATAAGAACATGTTTAATTGAATCGCAAAGATTGATGTAAAAGCCAGTTATCCAAGTAGATAAGTATTGATCTGGGTTATTTCCTATCTTTATTTGAAAGGATTAAAAGATGTATTGAAAAAAAATCTGTCAGGATGTGATAAATTTATTTGTTTGTTTCCGTGAATATAAAGAATGAGTTTGTGCGGTAGAAAAAATAAATTGCCATAGATGTGCTTTATGTGTTATTTTTGGAAAAAATTTTGTGTTTTTAAATTTTTATATATTTTGTCAGAACAGTGTGAAAACTTGCAGGTTTTTGATGATGAAAAAATTAAATACTAAATGTTTTTAGAATTAAGATAAATGTACAGATACACTTTTTAGTTAGTAAAACATTAATGCAATTTTTCACTGACAGATATAACAGGATGCTCTTGGATTCTCTGGTGAATCTTTTAATGGGTTGTTTCACCAGTGTATTTTTCACAGGTGTATTTAATGGAATTTTGTTTCAGTGTAATATTTGGTTTGATGTTGTTTTCATTAGTATACAGTCTAACTTTGGTACCTCTAACTTGTATTTCTTGAATACCATTGATGGCTTGAACCGTTTTTAAATTCTCATCAATTTTCGGTTCCTTCGACACTGATTTCTCGAAATGTCCAACAAAAAGTTTGGTCCCAACAATGATAGAATGTGTTTTTTACCATTGAAAACTCAAACTCAATAATTAAATGGACTCAAGAGTATTGTTGGAAATCAGACGAAAAACAATAATCGATTAATTGAAATAATCGGGAAGCTTTAACCGATTCCATTATCGATTATGATCGGAATTGTAAGATGCAACTAAAGTTAATACCAGATTGATATAAAATCATGTTTTAATTGTCTCTTTGACCAGTATCTGTATTGTATAAGTAGGCACTATGTCAATACCTTGGATGAAATAATGTGCTTTTATTTTTAAGCCTTTTCTGGACATGATTTGACTTTTTAATAACTGAACCAATGCCAAACTTTTTGCATGGGAATCAATTGTACCAACTTGTATTTGGGGTGGCACTAGAAATTTACAGTACTTGAACAAACTTCAGTAAGTCAAACTACCGATAACTCGAACAGATTTCAACAGTCCCTGGGAGTTTGAGCTATCAAAGTTTTACTGTACACTAATTTAATTAGATGCAGTTTAATTGAAGTGTTTGGTGGGATGTTCTAATGTTATATTTGGTGGGATGTTCGAATGTTATATTTGGAGGGATGTTCGAATGTTATAATTGGTGGGATGTTCGAATGTTATATTTGGAGGGATGTTCGAATGTTATATTTTTGGGATTTTCGAATGTTATATTTGGTGGGATGTTGTTTCAGTGGTATATCTAATGAAGCTATTTCACAAAGGTATTTTGGGGGATTTTGTTTTCACTGGTGTATCTGATCTGATGAAATGATGTTTCATTGTATTTAATGAGGCTATTTCTTTGATGTAACTTCTGATATTTAAAAATGTTTTTTCTCTGATGTTAGTGCTTTCCCCAGAAATTTGTGAAGGCATGGTAAATTTCATATTTTGAGGGCACTCATTGGTTAAAAAAGATAATATTGGGGGCACCCCACCTTGACATGAGGGCAGTATATTGATCAAAACCTGCAATAAACAGCTTTCACCCTAGTGTGATGGTGTAAAAGTGTCATAAAAGTGTGCCAACACAACAAGGGTACATGATTCAATTCAAATCAGTTTCAAATGATAAGATTAACCTAAAAATTGAAAGTTAGGTTTGGCTAAAATCCATGATGAGGGCAGCAGGGTGCTTGAAGATGGAGGCATGGTGCAGCACCATGCTAAATTGGTCTAGGGAAACCTCTAGATGTATTTGATGGGATGTTATTTACATTGATATATTTGATGGGCTATCTCTTTGATGTATTTAATGAAGCTTCACTGATTATTATATAACTTATGAAAAGCTGTTTCACTGATGTATTTAATTAGGCTATTTCACTAATCGATTTGGTGTAATGTTGTTTTCATAGATGCTATTTGATGGAATATTATTTTTACTGATGCATAAACTGAAAACCTATAGAGCTGTCTCAAGTTACATAAAAATTTAGAAGAAAGTATAGACATATTTATTAATATATTTCATTTTCTTGATGTACTATTACAGTAGGAGAGACACGTCCACTAGAATTTAGTGGTTTAAGTTCTTGGATGTGATTCATCTCCTTTGGGTTGTTGAAGTAAGTTTTTCTACGAGCCCCTTTGTCACTTTTGGAATAGTCACATTTACCAAAGTCATGTGATATCATAGCCTCCAATTCGAATTTGTCATCACTGTTATCGGTCTCTTTCATTTGTTTACGTTTTTTCTCCTGATGTTGTTTATGTATTCTCCAGACAATGCACAAAACTGGTGCTCCTAAGACACCCAAAGCTGCAAATATGGCAATTATAATTCCAAATTCGGAAACGCCAGATTCAGTCGCGAGAGTCTGTTTTGCTTCATTATCAGCATAAGCTGAATCTGTGTTGTTTGCTGTTTCTTTGTGTTCATTTGGAACCCATACCATTCTAGCTGCTACAGGCTTTATTTTATTTAAACTTAAGGGTTCTTCAAACACAATATGTGTCTGTTCAATTAGAGATTTAGCTTTTGCAGGTTTCATGTTGGAAGGAGATGTTGTGGTTGATTTTTGTATTGGTACCAATTTTGATGCATCAGCTGATATCTCAGACATTGTTTGATTGCTTATACCAGATAATGCAAGATTTGATGAATTTTTCCTGTTTGATGAAATTTTGGATTCTAAAAGTGGATTATGTTCCTGTTGTGGCCTTACTACGTCCCATGGTGAGTCTGGTAGTTTTGCTGATGCATGTACTTGGTCCCATGGGTTTGACATTTTTGGATTCCTGGTACTCCATACTTGTCGCCCAGACACTGATCCTTTGTTCCTAGATGGAGATAGAGAGTCCCAGATAGCTTGATGTCTTTTGTTGATGGGATTATTTGATAATGGGTGTCTTGGTTCATCTGGAAAAAGGCTGGCTGTCTCATTTTGAGTAGTAGAATTTTGTGGCAAATCAAAACCAGCTAATTTCCTCATACGTTCCAGTTCCTTTGCAGTTTTAGGTTTTCCTGCCCTTGTCTTTGCTAAAATCATTCTGAAAAGAGGTCCCTCAATCTCATAGCCACCATTTTCTTCCCGTTCAATTTTCCCATATTGGGTTTCAATTTCATCTACTTTTCCCAAAACAAGCCTGTCAATAATTTCATCTAGCAGGGATAAAGAAATCCTCCCAGTGTCAATTTCCTTTTGATAGGCAGGATCAAGCCATACTTTTCTGCCAGTAATTGATCGAATTCTTGTCTGATTGACCTTTGAATTTGCACTTTCCTGTTTTATTCTTTGAGCAATGTATTCATTGAACATTGTAAGTCTGTTTGGTACATTTCTTGATGTATCTTCTGAAGAATGTGTTGGACTTCCTCTGCCTCTTTCCCTATCATCTTCATTGTCAATGTCAGATTGTTTATAGAAACCTCTCTGCCTAATACCTCCTCCTTGTACAGAACTCCTAGGCAAGGTTTCATTTGTTTGTTGTCTTATTCTTCTCTGTTTGATTCCTTCAGAAATCATTTCTTCTAAAATTGTACCTGCTGGTCTTCCTTTTCCTGAATTTTGACCATAAAGATACTGATCGGACATAGAAAATGAATTTTTTCTATTTTCTCTTTCCCTTTCTATTTCCTGCTCTTGATCTCTGTCATGGTAACGATAGGTTGATCTGGTTCCTCCCTCTTGAACAGGATCCCAAGGCATGGTTCCATTTCTTGCTTGTCCAATATTTCTTTGCTTTAATCTGTTGGTAATTAGTTCTTGAAGCAGCATATCATTCAATCGTTGATTTTGTAAATTTATTTTGTCTACAGATTGTTGTTGTCTAGACGATAAACTTTGCCGATTTTCTCTGTCTTGTTCATGTTCCATCTCCCGCTGTTGTACATTGTTGTATTCTTTAGCTCTTGAATTATATTCTTGATTTCTTTGAGTCTGTTGTTGGCTTGGACTTCTATCATGCCAATTCCTATTCTGGTAGCCATTATCATCCGATTCAAAAGTTCTTTGATTATATCTCCTTCCAGACACTGGATTCATTTGATCCCCATCGTTATATCCTGTTTGCATTCTAAGTTGTTGGGAAAAACGTTCATCAAATTCTGACATTGGCGGTTTCTGTCGCGGATCCCAAACAGTTGCCTTTTGTTGAACATGTCTATCAACAGGGTATTCATAGTATTGGTTGTAACGAATTTGTTCTGATCCTCTCCCAATTTGCCTATGATAGTTGCTTTTGTCTTCATATTTCTCACCCTGTGGGTAAAGTTGTGGTTGCTTTTGATAAATAGGTGAAGTCGTTTCATGACTCAAAGAACGGTACCTTTGATTATCAAACTTCTCATATTCATATGCTGATGGCTGATGTTTAATGTTCAAAACCGATGCCTGTTCAGATTTGTTGGCAACAGGTTGTTGTGATGTAGCTTCATTTACTCTGTTATTTCTCCCACGCTTACGATACCATCGACTTCTGTAATGAGATTGTTCAGGTACTTGTTCTCGTTTGATTTGAGGTTCTGAAATATTTGTTTTATTTTCTGACTTAAGCTGTGTATATGGATTTGACAGAGCATAATATTGGTTTTGTATATATTGTTTATCATGTGGCTGTCTTTGAGACGTGTTACTCTGAATATATTCTTTTCTTTCTACTTCAACAGGTTTTTCTTCAAAATTTCTTGGCATTGGAGCATGTCTAAAATTGTCTTGGTCAAAAGTCGATCCCGGTCCTTGATGCTGGGAATTCGTAGGATTGTTCCAGATTCTCACTCGACCAGACCCACTGGTATCAGGACCCTTGTCTGGTCCCCTGTTTTGAGCATTTTGTTGTCCTCTGTATTGTTGACCCCCAACAGCCAGTCCTGGGTTAGTCTTCATTAAATGTTTCATTGCATTCTGTCTTTGTTGCATCTCCCATAGGTCATCTAAACCATCTGGAAGGTCAGGGTCAATCATCCCAGAATGCATTGGAATTCTTGCTGGAAAAGCCCCATTGATCATACTGGATCCAACAGATGTGTATTGGTTATATGCCTGATGTCCATTATGTGGGTTGCCATTATTGTAATTCGGATTATAACCATTGGGATAGTTTCCATATTGCTCAATGTACTGGTTTCTTGGTACTGGTCCCCAGTTCCCTCCAGGACCTTGCATTTGTTGTTGTTGTTTATTGTCCACAGATAACTGATTATTTCTAGGCTGATGACCATTTCGAGTTACCTCAATGCCATTATTACTTTTCCAGGCACCTGATCTCCCAGTGTATTGGATTTCCATCTGGTCACCTGGCTGCCTCCTAGTTTGGTGTGTTTCTGCCTGTTGAACTTCTGACATGTAGACATCTTTTGGGTCATATTTGCCTGTAAAATAAAATATTTAACCGTAGAATTGATATTAGAATAACTCGTGTAATTTACTTTAAAAATATACAGGTACAAATCAGTTTTGAATCTTAGGCAAAAGTATTTGATAACCATTCATTCTGTTCAAGAACAAGGTATTGTACTTAATAGGAATTTCATCTTTCTCTAACCCAAACTTATTCTTCATTCGAAAATAAATATTGGTTCTTTAAACTGAAAATGAAAAATAAGTGTTTCTTGTTTTCATTAAAATTCTGTTTTGCATAAACAACAGTTGAAATTGAATTTCTTTGCACTATGCATTTAGATTAATGCAAGCTCTCAGTTCCAAGACTTTGTTGCTTGCATAAATATTGACATAAATAAATTGGAAACAAATATAAGCTTTTAAAATACAGTCAAATGTGGCTGGAAAGGACACACAAGGGACCAGAAAAAATTGCCCATTATGAGCATGTGCCCTTTATACACAGGTTTATTTTACATGCTTTATTCATGAATGGGACTTTTTGAATGTGTCCTTTTTTATAGACCAGTGATTTGCGATATAGAGGTGTCCTTTAAAGCATGTTTGACTGTAGATAAATCTATTGTTTATATTTGTTCCACGTGATGATGCTGCTTGAAGCCTTTGACTTCCTGTAATAACTGAAAATGTGTTGCTTGGTCTTTGTAAACAGTGGGTTGCTTTGATCCTGTATTGCAGAGTTAGGAAAATAATTATCAATTAAAACACTTGTACTTTTTTGTTTTTTATATATATATTTGTTTAGTAAAAGTAAAACAGAAATCATTAATGAGTAGAAGGTTATTAAATATTTCAGTTAGATTTATTGTAAAGCGGATAAAAAGAAATAATATTAAAATTAATTCAGCATCAATCTAGAAAATACTTTTTTTATGGGATTGTTTTTTCCTTTTACTGTCTGTAAACCTCAGACCGCAAAATAGGTTTTTCAAATTTGTGTACCTTAATCATTGTGAATTGTCTAATCACTTGACTGATAGAGGCAATTAACTAAGTCGTTACTAGACCAATTGCACTTACATGATTTGGTTAGTCAAGTTTTGAAGAGAAAAAATGGAATTTTCAATCTAAAAGGGAAATTACTCATCCTGTGATATTTTATTCATTAAATTAATTATTACACCAGGGAGTTGCATAGAATATGCACAAAGTGTTTTAAAAATATTTAAAATACTTGTTTTACAAATTTTAGGATAAGTCTGAGCTAGTCAATTCAAATTTTCAAGTGCACTTAATTTTTCTTATTAGAAATTTCCAATTTAGAATCATTTACATGTTTTCTTGGATGATTCAACAAGGTCAAGTAACCCCCAAAAATGTCTTATAATTTTAACATTCAGACTTTCAAAAATGCCGAAAATCCATTCCACAAACTGAGGTTTACAGACAGTATTTTTAGTCTTGTTCAGAGATCATATATAGTCAGACTGAGATGACAATATTTTATAACTATTCCTACATTTTTGGCTTCCATTTTTTATTCACGAATATTTTACTTATTAAACACAATTTCTCATGAACTGCATTTAGTCAGTTAAGATTACAGGAATTAAAGTTTATCTTTCCTGTTTTTCTTTATATTTTTTTTTAAAGAATAAAAAATGAAGTCAGTAAAAATAAATATAAAATTTAAGATTCAACCATCAGCTAATAAATAAAACAAAAAAACCATTGTGAAATTTTTTATAGTTGGCAAGAAAAATAAAAATGATAAAATTTGAATGAAAAAATTAACAAGAACCACTGTTCAGAAAAGTTTAAAATTTGAATATGTATCCTCAAAAAAAGTTCAAATGAATTGATGTAAAAGTTAAAATATTCATATTTTTATTAAAATGATAAAATTTCATTTTAAAATTATAGTTACAATAATTTTTAGTTACAATAAGTTAGTTACAGTTTCATCATCACTACTTACCTTGTGGAAGATGTGTATCATTTCTTTTTTCTGTGTTATAATTCCAATGATTTTGATATGGATTTCTCTGTTGGTTAGAGTTCTGATTTGGAAATTGAAAGTTCTGATGTTTTCCATTGTAACTTGAATTACCTTCATGTCCAGTTGCAAACAATATTAGAATAGAAATTATCACAAAACTAAGAAACTCCATGTTCATTTCAAATAGTAAGTTATGAGTCCTTTACAAGTTTGAAATTTCAAAACTGACTTTTTGATTTTTAACATGTTCTTTGTCCAAATTTGTGCACATAATTGCATAACAGTAAACTGTCAATCATCATTGATCATGTGATTAAATGTTCCGGATAATTAAAGACATTGACAAGTTTACATGTAATTTTCTTTGTTTTCGTGTCTAGAGGTTTACAAGTTTTTTTGTTGATAAATTGCAAAATAGAAGATTCCTACTTAGGATCAACATTAATCTTATATTGACATGTAATTGCAGATTTAATGGTTTAAAAATAAACATTATTTATGAATTATTGCAATAATTATTGAAATTAATATGAAATAAATATTCAAAAGATGAAGTCCAGATGGAAAGATAAAAGAAAAAAAACCCTGACAAATTGACAATAAAATGACACTAAATTAATTTATAGTCAATACCATTATGATAAAAGAATGAAATAATTTTATAGAAATTAAATTTAAAATATTGTGGCATTTTAAACATAAACTGTATCATTAAAATTTGAAGATATAATTTGTCAGTGTTTTGTTATTTTGTTTATTATTTTGAAATAAAATTTAAAAAAGAAAATATGGATACAAATGTTATGGTTTTCTTCAACTTTTTTTGGTTTTTTTTTTTTTTTTTTGGGGGGGGGGGGGGAGGGAGAGGGGTTAATTTCCATGATGTTGAATTTATTAGAACTTTGGATGACTCAGATAAAAAGATATGTTTCAATGACAAAAAACATAATGTTGTTATCATAACAATAATAAAACAATATACAAATCATAGTAAATTTTGTCAGGCAGAAAATAAAAGAACTCGTCTACCGATGAATTAGAAACAAATGCTATGTACTAGTATTGTAGTGATTATATATATTTATCTAATTCATTTTCAGGTTAGTGGTGAGAAAGCTAGTAAACTTAGTCTGGTAGATTTGGCTGGGAGTGAGCGTGCTCAGAAAACTGGTGCTGTTGGGGATCGGCTCAAAGAAGGAAGCAATATTAACAAGTAAATCATAAAACTACTTTTTACTGAGCAGATTTTTTGTTTTTTTTATCTTATGAAAAATATATCTTATCATGATATTGAGCAGGGCTGATTTTATTTCATTGTCCCCCCCCCCCTCAGAAATCTGCCGTTTATAGTCCAAATTTGTGCATAAAATTTCCTTTATTATGCACATAATTTTGGCTTCTGGTACAAAATTTCTGTTTTTTTTGGCTGTTTTGTAAAATTATCGCTGTGTTGAGGTACCTTGATGTTATAATAGTTTATTTAGTATTTACTGCTTATCATCATCTCAAACCCAACTGTTGAGGTCCAGTCATAATTTACAGGGATTGACAGTTTTCCTGCTGAAGTATTTTGGTCCTAAGTCCATACTTCAACTTCATCCCAGCTGGGCGCAAAACAATATTCAATCAATCCTTCAACTTCATCCCAGCTCGGCGCAAAACAATATTCAATCAATCAACTTCGTCCACCAATAAAAACTTTCCACAACAATATAGCCAGTTGCACTGAAACCATTGTAAAATCCCAGTAAACCAACCAACCAACATTAACTGCATTATTTGTATATATTTTTGTAGTAAAATTAGTGATTCATTTTACCAGAACTTGAAGTGTATTCTTTGTTCATTTCAGATCTTTAACAACATTGGGATTAGTGATATCAGCTTTAGCTGACCAGTCTGCTGGGAAAAAGAAAGATAAATTTGTACCATATAGAGATTCTGTGTTAACATGGCTACTTAAAGTATGAACTCATTTTCCTTCATTAAATTCAGTTTCTTCAAACTTTGAGATTTTAAAAAAAAATCAGTAAGAAGGAATAAAATACATGTTTGACTCCTCTAGTCAAAGGGAGATAAACTAAATTCAAAGCGGTACAACAAAATTCTTTGATCTGTACAACAATGGGTAGGAAAGGTTATCTTGATTAAATTCTTGGAACAAAATCTAGATACATGACCATATTAAAGAAAATGAACTGCACTTCCATTGTTGTTCTTCATCTCGAAATCACAGTGGGGCCTATAGTATGGAATAAAATCTTGAATCTCACGACATGTTCATGTTAACAATCAGCACTAGCTTTAGCAGAATTATTTGCTTAATTACAATCATAATAGTACAAAAGTGATTTAGGGTAAATCCAATATTATCTGATACCAAAAATCACAAAAAGAGTATACTATTCAGCTTTCAACAAGTTAACAATTTGCAATCTGATGCTATTTTCACTTTGAAAGGGAAATATTACATTGCTATATATGTGTGGTTACACTAAATGATTTCCTTACTGATTTTCTGGGGCCTCGGTGGCCAATGGTCTAAGTAGTTCGTCATGACTACTACTGATCACTAGCCTGTCAACGCTGGGGTTGTGAGTTCGAATCTTACCTAAGGTGGGGTGTGTTCGACTCCGATCTTAATTGACAAGGATTGCCAATTTTCCTACCGAAGGTCGGTGGTTCTCTCCGGGTACTCCGGCTTCCTTCACCAATAAAAACTGGGAGCCGCGAAATGGCCAAAATGTGCTGAAAACGGCGTTAAACCCCAACTAAAACAAACAAACAAATACTGATTTTCTATCCAATTTGACGTTTTTATAACAGACATCAGATAATTTGTAATGTCCTCCATAAATGCAACATCAAATGGATGTGAAAATCATACCATGTAACTGCACTTTGAATTTAAATTTAAACAATAAAATTCTACTTGATAGGATAATTTAGGTGGTAACAGTAAAACTGTGATGATAGCTACATTAAGTCCTGCTGCTGACAATTATGAAGAAACACTGTCGACCCTCCGTTACGCCGATCGTGCCAAACGTATCATCAACCATGCCGTCATCAATGAAGATCCCAACGCTAGAATTATACATGACTTACGACAAGAATTAGAAAATCTGAAACTTCAATTGAATGAAGCACAGGTTAGTTTTTTTTTTTTTGAGATTTCTTTATTTCACAGTTAACTTGCAGGGCTACAATTTCCTCTGGTGTCAAATAAGAAATTATTGCACTAAAAATTGGTGGGATTGTGATTTTGTTCATTTATTTAAGGGGGATACAGAACACCTAAGGGAGTTAACTCTTTAAAAATTATCTGAACGTTTTATCACATACTATTAGTAAAAAGAAATCAAGATTCTCAATGTTCAAAAATAGTTTTGTCAAACTGCTATATATCCAATGAAATTATTCCCGTAAATTGTGTTGTTCAAATTTCTTGAAATTTTTATATTTTTGTCAACATGTCAAAGTATATATTTGGTTAAAATTTTATGAAAATTAAACAGCCAAATCTATTTTAGTCAAAGTGTTAGGTACCCTGTTAAGGTTTAGGGTGTGTTGTGAAATTTTTGTTGATGTTAAGATAAAAGGTTTCATAGTGGGGCATGGTTCACATAGGTCATGGAAAGTTTTGAATATAACTTTAGTCTTTGAAAGTCATGGAAAAGCAGGTAGTGTGATTGAAAGACATGGAATTTAAGGCTTTGTCATTGAAATGTGCTATAATTTCATTCTTTTGAACTTTGAAATTAAAATCTTAATTTGCACATTTGTTATTTTTAAAGTGAATTATTCTTCACAGTTACCAACAGTACCATCATTTTGTTTAGGTTGTTCCGGATTTCCGGTTCTCTTCTTTGGTTTGTTATTTAGAGCATTAGTCATCAGTGCAGTTTAAACTGTCTTTTTTAATAATAAGCATTAAAACAATCTTCAATGAGGTATGGAAAAGCAATGAAAAGGATTTGAAATGTCATGGAATTTGAAGTTTAAGAGTCTGTATGAACCCTGTGTGGTTATCTTGTTGAATGGACTTTTTCTTTTGTTATCTGTTTGTATCAGGTGTTATAAATGACTTTGGCAAGTAGTAATAATGAATTAATGGTTAAAATTGAAATTACCATAATGGCGGTTGATGTTTTTCTGTTTGGATATTCGGTTTGAGGTACATGTACAGAGAAATATTTTTTTTATTAATGGCTAAATGAAAGGAAACATTGAATAAACACATTTTCAAAAAACATTTTTATTGAAATAATCTATTATTATAAGATTACAACATCTCCAACTGTCTGTTTGGCTTGTCAACATTGACCTACAATGGAAACAACATACGGCTATTTTTGCAAATTTTCATAGCAAATTTTGGATGAGACCAATAATTTTGCTACTTTTCCCATACAGTTTTGCAATAAACCGACACTTTTAAAGATTTGTGCCAAATTTGTCTTTGCAATAAAGTGAATTTTGCAATTAAATGCTTTGCGATTAACCAACCGATTTAACGTTGATTTAATGGTAAAAGGTTTTATGTTTTAACTTGTTTTGCAATTAAACGGATTTTGCATTTAAGCAGTTTGCAATTAAGTGGAGTTGACCTTATTACCAATTTTACAAATTCAGTGAATCTGGTAAAAAGTTATCAGTTTGAAAACCAGTTATTTCCCTTTGATTATAACCAGCTGAGTACAATAGCAATTGATGTTGAAGGACACAAATGTATAATGGAATTAAGATAGAATGAATGAAGATTATGTAATAGTGTTTTCCCCAGAAATTTATGAAGGCACATGGTAATTTTTCCAAGTGAGGGAAATTTAGTGCATAAATGTTTCTCCTGGATGCAAAGCACAAAGTAAAGTCTTAATAGATAAAACATTGCTATAAGTATCAATTACCATCTAAACCCTGTAATTATTTATTCTAATGTAACACTGTATGTAACGTCTATTTTGATTGGATGACGTCCAAATTTTCACGGCATCAATTACACAATTGATGGTGTGAAATTTGCAAGGCATGCGCACTTGTATTTTTGGGATTTTAAAATCGTATTTTTAACGTCTTTTCGTACAGTTACATTAGAATCGAGATAACAGTATTGTATTTTAAAATTTCACGGCATCAATTGTCGATTTGATGGTCGCAAATACCCGTTTACTGGCTCCGCTGACGCGTCGCCAGTAAACTCAATTTGCGACCATCAAATCTCCAATTGATGCCGTGAAATTTGAAAATACAATGCAGTTATCTCTTAAATGAAAACATATTTCCTTAATTGGGACAAATATATACTGTCAATACACAGTAAGATATGTTAATTTCAATTAATGAGGCCTACATAAAGGGTTTAATTCATAAAATTTTAGAGACATAAAAGCAGTGTCGTGACAAATTTTAAAAAGTATCCAGATGTCAAGATGATTCAACAGAACAAATGAGAAAAAGTGGACTCAGGATTAAATTTGTACAGCCTTATAGGGTAAAGTTTTGTTTGGTGGAAAAGGAAGCTTTTGAAAAGAAAAGGCTTTTTTTGTCAAATGGTAATGGTATCCTTCCATCCGCAACACCTTGTAGACGCAACTCCACTGAAACCACTTGGCAGATTGCTTCCATATTTGGTAGAATGGATTGTTATGAAGTGTAGATGTGCATACTGTACTGCCATTTTGATTAAAAAAAATTTTGTAGGAGTTACATGTATAGGACTTAAGACTATTTTCAACATTTCTCAACAATAGAAGATCTTGTGGACATATCTCCTCTGAAACTTCTTGGCAGATAGCTTCCATATTTGGTAGGATTTATTGTTATGAAGTGTAGATGTGCATACTATACTGCCATTATGATTCAACAAATTTTGTAGGAGTTATGGGATTTAGACTACAATTTTCAACAATAGGTGAAAGGTCATGCTTGAAATGGGAAAACCCCACCCTTAATGACCCCAAAAAATAGGTGAAAGGTCATGAGATTATCGTAAATTGTGTGTCACTCCAAAATCAATGGACACCACACGTTTGTTGTCAAAAATTTAATGAAAATTACTTTGTATGCTTCTGATATGTGTACAAGGGATACATTATACATTACAGAGTATGAAGGCACCACTGCTGAATGAAAGATTGGAAGAATCAGAAAAACTGATGAAAGAAATGACAAAAACCTGGGAAGAGAAACTAAAGGAAACCGAGAGAATACACAAGGTAGGAACAAATATATGAGGTCTTGGTAAAATTTGTATAATAGAATTTCATGTGATCAATTAAGAGTGGTCAGGGGTGGGTTTTCTGGATTACAGGTGAGATTTTGGAAATTAACAAATTTGCCCTTTAACTCTTTCATTGATGGAGTCCCCACAGGAAGTAACACTTGCACAATGGCTTCCCTGACAAGATTGCAGAATTGAATGGCTACTTTTTTGTAATGTTTTAGAGCATTAATTTTGGGTCATTTGTTCTTTATTTGAATAAAAATGTTAATAGAATATGTTCTCTTTGTCATCTTTGTAGTTTTGAACGAATATGCGAAGATTCGGTAGCAAACGGGTTTCCGCGGCTGGATATGTTGAAATTCTTCAAATATTGTTAAAATAGATCTAAATATGCAATTTTGTCATTCGTCAGTGAAAGGGTTAAAGCTGTATATCACCCAAAGGTCAAAATGTCTCCAACTGAAAGGAAAATTCATACTGAAATGTAGGATAGAATAATAGGTTGTGAAAGGTAATGTATTTTGATAGGAATTACTGTGTTTTTATATCACCAAGCAAGGTAATGTAGATAAAGAATGTTTTTACATTGCAATTTTTATTTTAAAAATTTAAAAATCTGCAATTTCATTTGTAGGAAAGACATGAAGCTCTGGAACAGATGGGAGTGTCCGTGGAAACATCAGGAATTAAAGTAGAAACTGGGAAACATTACCTCGTCAACCTGAATGCCGATCCTTCTTTAAACGAGTTATTGGTTTACTATCTCAAGGTATGGAAAATTTGTAATAAGTAACTGTTGCATGTTGTATTAGAATAAAGGAAAATAACTGTTGTGATATCAGCAAAATATAAAAAGGAATCTCAGTCATTCAGACTTGAATAAATCTTGGGAATCTTAAACTAGTCTAAAATAGTCCTTAAATTAAGGATGCTGGCTGGTCATGTTTTGGTCTTGTCAAATTTTTGGAATCCTCAGGTTTTATCCATTTCTTGAACATGAATGTTTTACCCATGAACCCCCACTTTTTCTTTTATAATTCAATCATTTATACCTTAAAATGGTATTTGACAAAATTTTATGAAATCCTTTTTATTTTTTCATACATTTTTGAGAGACTGAAGTCGTCAATGCAAAGACAATGAAAAATCCAGAGAAAACCCATTTCCTGCAAATTTTCAAGGCCTTGTAGCTCTAAAATGAGCACATGAACCTATATTTTTTTCTTGCTTATTTGTTTACTATTCATATGTTCTCTCAAACTGAAACACCTATTTCAAATCCTATTTATTTCCTTTTAGACCAGCGATCATCCTTAAGTTTCTTTTATGTAGAACTCTACTCAGAATTACTCCATAAGAAATGTTATCCTGATGATGGTTTGTAATAGAAGAATCTATGATTGTGGCCAAAGACACAATCATCAAGCTTAGAGATATCCTCTGGTTAATTGATGCGTTATTTTACTTTATTTTGAAAAAAAAAAAAAACGATGATAAAATATTTCTGTAAGGATTTATCTGTTGGAGTCAAATATTTTGAGGGGAGAAACACATGAAAATAATCATCCTGATGAAAATATAAATACAAAAATATGACTCCTGAGCAACTCGCCAATGCATCTGCAGGAAAAAAGGCCCTAATGAACTTTATATAATATTTCGATTCTTTTTTTTATTCCCATGACTACCATTAAACTGCTTTTGACAAACTTTGGTGTTAAAATAGCTGAAGGTTTTAATGATTTCTCAGATTTTCAACATTTTTAAAATATTACCCTAAATAAGCATTGTTTTCTAGGCTTTAAAATCTTGCACCCAGTTGAAAGAGACATCCCAATAAATTGACAATTTATGAATTGGAATGAATAGAGCATTTAAATAAAAAAAAAATTCACCATAGCTCCTTAGAGGACAGTTACCTCGTGAGCTAGCATATTAAAAATCTGACTCAGCGTGTCGGTCTAGTACAAAGCAGGGATTATTCATTATCATATTAACATGTTCTCGTCCTGATGTGCACCTGGTTGCCACTGAACGTTAAACTATAATTCATCCATCCTTAGAAAGGACTATGTTGTTTAGCAGATCACTGCATATTGAATGCATGTATTCCTGACATGAGCATAGATTATATAAATGACATCTGTACAAAGTGCAAAAATGAGAAAAAAACGGATGTAGAGTTAGATGTACAGAAGACAACATACTATGTCCAAATTGAACAAACCAAAAATAGATGTCTGTGGTCACCACATGATCTTCAATGATATGGAAAATCCCACCCTTAAAGACCTCAGCAAACATAACAGATTTTCTCTGCTGAATCTGCTGGAAGTTGAGGCAACTATAGAACAATCTATAAAATGTTTGAATATTTTGCCCCACCTAAAATATATTTGTTACTTGAAAATAATCAAAATGTAGATATTGTTTAGATTTGCAGGAGACACTTCAGGTTAGTGTCAAAGCATGTTGTTTGAAGTTTTTCCGTTTCTGTTTTTATAATTTTTTTTAATGTTGCCATATGATAAAATGACAGGAATAAATACTGTTTTTCGTTGATCTAGAAAAAATATTTTGCCTGAAATAGTAATTTCATTGTGGATGCTGGCTTACCTCCCTTTGACTACTTTGATTAAAATAATCTGTTGATGCCTACTGACTTCCTTGTACTTCAGATAATCATCACATGTAGGAATTTATTCCCAAAGACAATTATGAATATATTTATCTATGTTTTGTCTGTTTTAACATAATCTTTATATGCATTTAGGGATTTTATTGAATATTATGTTCATATTTATTACATGAAATATTCAGAATACATTTTTCCTCAAGCGAAAGTAAAGTTCAGAAGACCTTAACAGGATTGAAAAAAAAGCACTAATTCATGTTTCCATGGTTACCCTATGTATGATTTGTGCTTTTATCCAAATACATTTGTAGTGCTGAGAAATTAATGCAATGCTTTTATAAATTAATAAAATGTAACCAGTTGAACATCGCTTGCATGTTAAATGTTTCGATGGAAATATTCTTTTACAACATTACTTTCTCATTAATCAATCTTGCATTAATGTTGCTTTTCAAAGATGGTGGTCTCGTGGTAGCATGCTTGTCTCTAGTGAGGTATGTCATGGGTTTGATCTCCAGCCTTGTCAAACCAAAGCCATAAAATTTGTATTTGTTGACATTCCTCTAAGCAAGCAGCATTTGGAAGGAAGAGCAAAGACTGGTTTTCAATGTGACCTTGTATGTTACATTTTTCTGTGAACAAATCCAGCCATATGTGATGATCACATCACATCACATCAACATGTTCTCATCCTGATACACATGTAATAATGGCTACTGGATATTTATAGGTTTCACAATGAGTGAGAATTAGGTATCGCTTGATATCAAATCAAGTTGTTTAATTTGGATATAGTAATAAATGAGCCTTTGGCGAGTTTATTATTAAGTCCAAATTAAATAACTAGAGTTAATATCAAGCGGTATCTAATTTTTACGAGTTGTTCAACCTATTTCTCTTATGATTCTTCAGGAATATTTGTTTGTTTGTGATTCAGCGTCCCACCAGCGGGAAGATTCGGCATCCTACCTGCGGGAAATCTTAACTTTCATTTTTCTGTGACGTCAAATGTTGCTATGCAACGGTGGCTTTCAACGATGACCATGCAGATTTCAACCAATCAGAATTTGGATCAAGGCCAATCAAATAAAAGAATTTCTTGTAACACTTGTTCATATCATATGATGGTTAATTAGTTATGAAAAATAATTCCTCACCCGAGAAATAGATAACAACTCACCATCATAAGAGAATAAGCAATAATCAATCAAAGATTCAGAGTAATAAAAATATGCATTAAAATCCAAATCGGAGTCCATCCCTACTTTATATGCTGAATTTGGACGTCTTAGAATTAAAAGTTGAATAATTGATTCAATTAGAACATGTAGATATGACAACAAACTGACCCTGCTAATCAATAGATTGACTCAAATTTAGCCTTGTGCCAATACTATTGTCCTCGAACCAATATGACAACCGTTGTACATAATACAACATCAATCTGAAAATACCCATTTAATGTCTCTATTTTGTTGGTACATTTATTAATATGATAAACAATCAAAATACAAAACTACTTGGTGTTTTGGTTTTATTTTTCTTTAAATTAATGTGAAAAGCAGGAATAATTACAGTGATTAAAGCATTGCATCACTAATTTAAACAGAGTGAGGCTTAAAAGTATTTGTAACTGTCTCCGTAGATATATTGTTTTAATGGACACATTACAGAATGTTATTAGTGATAAATGTCTTCATGGCTACAAATTAAAAGTAACAGCTATAAAAATTTATATGTCTGTTTCCTGGAAGATAACAAATTGATGGTTTTTCCTGTGGGCTTTAATACTATTGATTAAGTAGTGAGTCTTGTACTGTTTTATTTCACATTAAAATACGTATAAAGTATAAATAGTGACATTGTTTGTTAGATGACTGTGTGTCATTTATTTATGCATAGTTTGAGGATTTTAGGTTGTATTGTGTACAGCTTGTTTCTCAAGCATAGATGTGACTTTATCAACATATAGCGAAGACTTCTGAGTTCAGACTATTTCTGGGGGTCATCTAAAACATGTAATAGGTGAAGAATTTTTCTATTTATTGAGGAACTCACTGTAACTTTTAGATGAAGAACAGCAGTGATAGTGCTATTCCTTTGATGGGACTTTTGTGTGGATTTGGTATAAGGAACTTTTGCACAGGGGGCCTATTTCTAGATGTTACAATATAAAATAAAATTATTTTTTGCAATAATGTATGGTCATATGTAGATGTGTATGAAGCAAGATAATTAACTTGTTTAAAGCTTGTAAGCGCAACTCCTCCTAAACTGTTCAATGGGTTTTGATGAAACTTTATATGAAGGTTGGGAATCATATGTAGATGTGTTCAAGCGGAGGGTATCACTTAGTGAGGTCACTCACAGTTCTAAACTTTTCGGCTTATTAATTTCCATCTAAATACATGACTTTGAAATCGTTGAAAGTACTTGAAATAAAAAGCAGAAAATTCAAGGCCTTGATTTCAGTGCTTGACTTCTCCAAAGGGTACTTGAATGCCCTTGAAAACTGGAAATACTTTTGACTGACATATATTTTGTGCACCGTTAAAACAAGCTCATTATTTACTGTGCACAGAGAAACTCAAGTAAATTTACAAAAGAAAGTCTATGAAAGTCTTAAATTTTATAAACAAACTCAGTCTCATCTAATTCTCTCCCACACAGAATAAAGATACAATATATGATCGGATTTTACATCTAATTAATCAAGTTTGACCCTGAAGTCAGTCAAATTATCAGATTCATGATAAATCATATTTATATCAGACTATTTTGTTTAAGGTGGTGCTTATAGTATAAAAATTGAGTGGTTGTACTTTTGAAGTGTTTTCTTTTTGATTGTGTGAGGCCCTTAGGAGGTATTTATATCTATGTACACTGTTGTCAACAGTAAGATACAATTATTATACTCCTGTACCAGCTGTGTTTATTATTTTTCTGTAAATTGGTTAGAGGGTGAAAAACTTCTATTTTTTCTTTTTCTTTTTTCCTACTAGAAGTATATATAAGAAAAGATTACATTTCAGTAACTAGATTTTTCAGCATTTAAAAAGTTATTAGTGATGCAGAAAATCCAGTTATTTAAGAGTTTTGCAATGTATGGTTGTCAATCAGAAGGATGGGTAGCTCCAATTAGTGACACAGAAAATCTAGTTATTTAAGAGTTTTGCAATGTATTGTTGTCGATTGGAAGGATAGGTAGCTCGATTTGAAGGATGGGTAGCTCGATTGGAAGGATAGGTAGCTCCAAATAGTGACACACAAAATCCAGTTATTTAAGAGTTTTGCAATGTATTGTTGTCGATTGGAAGGATGGGTAGCTCCAAATATTAATGCAGAAAATCCAGTTATTTAAGAGTTTTGCAATGTATGGTTGTCGATTGGAAGGATGGGTAACTCCAAATAGTGATGCAGAAAATTCAGTTATTTAAGAGTTTTGCAATGTATTGTTGTCGATTGGAAGGATGGGTAGCTCCAAATAGTGACACACAAAATCCAGTTATTTAAGAGTTTTGCAATGTATGGTTGTCTATTGGAAGGATGGGTAGCTCCAAATAGTGACACATAAAATCCAGTTATTTAAGAGTTTTGCAATGTATGGTTGTAGATTGGAAGGATGGGTAGCTCCAAATAGTGATGCAGAAAATACAGTTATTTAAGAGTTTTGCAATGTATGGTTGTCGATTGGAAGGATGGGTAGCTCCAAATAGTGACACATAAAATCCATTTATTTAAGAGTTTTGCAATGTATGGTTGTACATTGGAAGGATGGGTAGCTCCAAATAATGAAGCATAAAATCCAGTTATTTAAGAGTTTTGCAATGTATTGTCGATTGGAAGGATGGGTATCTCCAAATAGTGACACACAAAATCCAGTTATTTAAGAGTTTTGCAATGTATGGTTGTAGATTGGAAGAATGGGTAGCTCCAAATAGTGACGCATAAAATCTAGTTATGTAAGAGCTTTGCAATGTATGGTTGTCGATTGGAAGAATGGGTAGCTCCAAATAGTGATGCATAAAATCCAGTTATTTAAGAGTTTTGCAATGTATTGTTGTCGATTGGAAGGATGGGTAGCTCCAAATACTGACACAGAAAATCTAGTTTTCTGTCATCTGAGAGCTCATTTTTTGTTGTTTACAAATTTGTTAAGATTTAAAGTTCACTGCATTTCTAGTTATAATATGTTTCAGATTTACTTTAAAATATTTGGAGTAAATATTGGTAAACTATAGGTAAATGTTGTTGAGTCAAGAAACAGAATTTAAACAGTTCAAAAAGAGGTTTTAATGCAGGTCATATGCCCAGACTACTTAATGATCTCTTAAGGGGCCTGTATGAAAAAAATGGGAAGAAATTTAATCACGACACAAAAACATCTGACGTAATAAATGCACTCCAAAATACCAAAACAAAAATTAGAATCAGTATTACCACTGACAAACTATTTTAGTAGTTTTACTTATCCTTTATTCATTACATATTAGAGGGTGCATGAATTTTTTAAAATAATTTCAAATAAATTGTGTATGCCAATTTCTTATGAATTGTTACATTTGACCTAGGGTTATTTGATACAAATCAAGTCACTGAATATTTTTATATCAGATTTATCTGCTTTTTTAAATAAAAAATAGATATTTGCAGAAATCTGCAGTAACTTGAAATTTGATATTCGTGATTTATCAAGATTTTGCAGATGACGACTTTCTTACTCTATTTGTTATGTCCACAACATGAAGGTTTCAATAGTTATTATCGATCTGAAAAAGATGACCAATGATAATCTTTATTTCATTGTTGACAAAATTCTGTATTGATGGAGAAACTATTCAAGATCGCCATTAAGTTTTATGTATTGTAAACACGGCTCCAGCAAACGTAGCTAACAATATTGCTACAAAATTAGAATTCTAGAGACCGAACCTAATAATCCCCATGATTAGTAAACTGACTTTCTCTACGGAGTTAATTAAGACTTTTCGGAAAAATGACATTTTCATGACAATCCAATTTACTGTATTTTCTGATTAGTTCCAACAAGTAGCCATTATTCTTGATTGACATTTTGTGGACTTTGGCAAGTATGTCGGTAGACTCTTGTTGTTAGGTTTAAAGGTTTTACTATCAGACCAAAATATTTTTCTCAACTTCTGTATTAAAGAAAATGCAATTTTTTGGCTATAAAACAATGCAGGACTTGAAAGGATCATCTGTTTATAGCTAAACTAAACAAAATGACTGCTATTTTCGCTGCTGAGATTGGAAAAAAGCAAAAAACAGTGAAACCTGTTTAAATCGAACCTCGTTCAAATTGGAAACCTTGGTAAACTGAACTCTTATTTCAGAATGTCCAATACATATTCTTTAGTAAATTAACCTGTGTAATGTGAACACCTCTAGAATCAAAACACAATCTTCAGTCCGAAATTGTTTCAGTTTTGCCCTGTTTTACTGTATATAGTGAATGCCATATACTTTTAATCATATATTAATTGTGATTATTTGAAACTATGCATTACTATAATGGGTAGTAATTGGGATAAGTTAATGGTTTGTAGTCTGTTATAAAACACTGTTTTAACCTTATTGTCCTGGCCGCCTACTTGGTTACTGTTCATATTACAGTGTGCCGTAGGAGTTTATAGAATTAGTCGAGACCGTTGTCAGTTTGTCTAGATACTGACTACTGTTTGAATATCAATTACATATAGAGAACCCCTTTATACTTGTAATTATCAGGATAGATTTTCTATAGCAGAAATCTTTATTCCTAATTTGTGACAGTTTTGATATTCAGATTTCATGTCTCCTGTATGGAATTGAAATCATCTTACAGCAAGATATTGAGAAGATATTCATTTCTATATAGGTTGGAAAATTAAATAGAAACACAACTCAGACAAGATTATCATCAGTTTTTAAGCTAATTTCAGCTTTCCTAGATAAAAAAAATAATACTGGTTGCAGGTTCACAAGCATTAAATACAAATATTAAATATTTCAAGTATTCAACCTCATCAGAAACTATATCTGATTGGTTTAATTGCTTGCTCAAACTTTTCTTCAGATTAATTTCTTCAGGGTAATTAAATGGACTAAAAATATTGAAAAAGTAATTTTTTTCTTCCAATCCATTGAATTCCTTAACTTGAAAACTTCTATTTAACTGATTGCAGTGTGGCAATTATGATCATTTTAAATTGAAAAATTGCCTGGCATATGACAAACTGTTTCCGATGATTTGTAGCTCTGATTAGATAGAAATAGAAAACCGGTGTATGATAAAAATCTGGAGGAATTATTTCATCTTTTTTTTTCCTAATGAAAAAGAGAATTGCCTACAATTTGTTCAGAGAAATTTATCACTTTTAACTAATCTAACCTAATTCTTTAGAGAATAGACAAAGTCACTAGTATTCTTATTTGTGACAAATATGAAGCAAAGCTTTTTCTTGACATTGATGAATTGTGATCGGACATTGGGGATTAAGACAGAAAGATGGCATGTTCTAACTTGATTGTAAGTGAGTGCTGGTATCCATCAGATCTTATATTGGATCATTTTGTCATGGCCAGGCACTTCGCTTAAGAAACAGACTTTTTTCTCCAATCAACAATCATCCATTTGACTTTACCAATAAAGGACAAAAACTTGTAAAATATTAGTATATAATAGAATATGATACCTGGTGGTGCTCTGCTCCAGTAATGAGCAATTAGATAATATTTAGGTCAAAGTTCTTTGATGATGTCGTCCTCATGCTTAACCCATGGTCAAATAATGTTAATTTCCTTTTTAAAAAAAGATCAAGTGCTGAAATATAGTAATGAAACAGGTGCATTCTGGAAAGGAAGATAATCACAAGGTGTTTTATTGCTTTTCAGTATTTAGTGAAAGTTTCTGAATGGCAGGAAAATGTGGAACTTGCGTTTGCATATTATTTATTTATCCAGATATATTTATTTAATTTTGATATACAGATTAATAGTTTAAAAGTTGATGTAAGTCCATAAATAATTTATTTTGTTCAAGATATTGTTTATTCACATACTATCACTTCAGTGGCAAATGTCTAACCTTCATTATGAAATGCCATCTGACCTAACGAATGTCAGACAAAAATCCAGTCGGTCAGACTAATATTTTGAGTTTCTTTAGTTGAACAAATAGGAGCAGAATGCCAAATTTTGGGTTCGGTGAGACAAACCATAAAACAATTTCGTAAAGACTGAAATGGCTGTATGAGATTTCGCATGGCAGTGGCCATGTTATGGAAATATTTTAGTACATCAGATTACTCCCCTATCCATAAAGCTCTACACTAAAGAGCAAGCTTATAAACGACTAGATAGTGTGTTATACTAATTGTATAACGATATCTATATCTGGGTAATTAGATAATTATAGGTTTTACAATAAGTGAGAATTACATATCACTTAATACAGTTCTAGTTATTTAATTTGGATATAATAATAAATGAGCCTTTGGCCGGTTTATAATTCAATCCATATTAAATAATTAGAGTTGATATCAAGCAATATCTAATTCTTACAAATTGTGAAACCTATTTCTCTTATGATTCTTCCGGAATATTTGTTTGTGATTTTGCGTACAGGCTACAGGAAATATTCATTTATCTGTGGTGTCAAATATTGCTATGCAATGATTGCTTTCAAATATGATGCCGTAGTGTAGCAAAATTGTTGACCAATCAAAATATATGAATTTTCATACACAACCTTGTGTTGACCAATTAAATTGGCAGATTTTTTATATCACTACTTCATATCACACTAATGTTATACAAAATTTCCCTAACTGTCCGAGATAATACCTATCAATCATAAGAGAATGTCAAATTAATTTTAACTATCAACAGAACAGGAAAAAAATTTGGAACCTGGAATTGTAACTTCACGTAACTTGACATTCACACTTGCAATCCAGGTGCTGGTGCTTGTAACTGTTGGTTTTGTATGGGAGTTCATATTACAAGTGATTTAGTTTTTGTGGCATCTTTTTCTGATTATGTTTTGTTTGCTGTGTGTTTTTTTTTTGGTTTGATATTTGTTGTATATGTTTGTCATTTTAGTGTTCTCACGAATTTCCCTTGTATTTGGATTTTGGTCTTGTGGAATTTACAGACCATCTCGTAACTTCTGTTATATTTTGCAGATATTGATAAAAAAGTTCAACAATCATCTCTTATATTACAAGTTTTTAAATAAAAGCCTTCCTGACTGCACGAGAGGACCCTTTTCACAGCTAGTGGACGGGTGAAAAATTAAAGTTGCCTGCCATGTCATAGAGCAGAAGTGAACTTGTGCAGGACTCGCAAGTTTCATGAATAGCCAGCCCTGTGTTCTGGTAGCTTTTTTGGAGAGTTTCAAACCCTGGTTTTAGGACAAAAAAGCAAGCTTATTCAGTTTGAATAATCTCTTTTCACATAAAATCCCATGCCGGGTCAAACCAAAGACATTAAAATTGGTATTCTTTTCTGCCAACCGTATGGCATCTAGGAGTAAGAGCAAAAGGACTGGTCAGCTCGTAATCAGTATAATATGTTGGTCTAGTACAAAGCGTTTTTCATATTCATAGAAAATGTTCTCGTCCTGGATTTTGGTCCTGTTGAATTTACAGACCATCTTGTAACTTCAGTATTATTTTAAAGATATTGATCAAAAAGTTCCACAACCATTTGTTTTAGGGCAGAAAAACAAGCTTATTAAGTTTGAAAAATATCCTTTCACTTGAAAGTTCAATGATCATTTAATCTGTGAGTATTATGTAATGAAAATATCAGCTTGAGTTTTAGTTCAAAACAGATTTTAATTTAGGGATTTAGTTGCTAAGAAACCAGTTAGCTTTACTTATGACTGAAATTACTTCCGTGTAAATTTATTTTTCTTGCCTTTGGCAGTGTCAGACTATAATTTGTCATGATTCTGGAAAGTTTAGCTTTTATCTTCGTTATTTCGCAGTAGGAAAATCTTGCTTGTACAGACTGTGTATTGCATGTACATAAATTTTTAAATTTTCAAATACAGATATTGTAAATTAAGAAATTTTTACATGCATCTCTTTTTGTGAATCTTCCTGAAAGAAAATATCACCAGAGTAATTGCATGATGCATTTTACTTTTTATTTAATGATTGAATGTAATTTTTTTCAGTCTATAAAAGCTGGTTATTTAAAAGTGGACTTTGAGGTCATTTCAAATAGGCTTAAAACAAAATTACTGCCAATCCTTAAAATTTAATTCCAATGGTTGTTTTGATGTCTAAATCAGAGGGATTTCCCTGTATGATGTAATAGTAGAATATAAAAATTTAATATATGATATGGTAGAAGAAAAAAATTTAACCAATAAAATGACATGTTATATCCAATATTAAGTTATAATGAATGTAACTAGCAGAAAATTGCAATAGAAATTTTAATTATTGTTACATAAATGTTATCCTATTATAAAAACATTCATCGCACATTTACAATATGATATCAAAGGGAGATAAATCCCAATACAGAAAAATTAAATCAATGGAGATTAATGACATTTGATTTGGTTATACTTTTAAAAGTGTAGTTATTTGACCGATTTTTTCAAGGTTGACAAATCCATGGAAGAATTACAATAAAATGTTAGATTTCCTTGGCTTCTTAAAGTATGGTTATCTTGGCAAATGATATTCTTTTAAGACGGCTCAGACAACGATGAATTTCGATTAATGCATTAATGGGTAATCCCTAATACGAATAACGAGAACAGTGTAATCAAATCTGACTTACATCTTGGTAATTTCAAATTAACTCAATATTCTGTTGCAGCAGTAAAAAGGAAATGAATTTGGGTTATTTTGTAAATGTTTGATTGACGGTCATGAGAATGTAATAATATAAGGTCTTACGATGATTTTGTATTTTCTTTTTAGAAAATTTGAGGTCCTGTTAACGTTTCATTTAACGTCAATTTCATTTTATGTGTTATTAAAGAAGATTGTTTAGCCTGAAGAGTTTTACTGCTAAATTGTAAAATTTCTTATAGAATATTGGATACAGTTGTTAAATGTTTCTCAGATTTGCTGTTATGCAGAAGAAGGTGCACTAAAAGTTAGTTTTTTCTGTTGTTTCTGTTATGTGTTTTTGTTCAGACTTTACCTTTTGTTACTAGTCAAAGTCTTAAGATTTTGAAGACACAAATTTCCATTAATGTTAGATTAGTTATTTATTGTTTAAAAACTGAAAAATAGATGCTAGACTGGATGTATAAAATTTGTCCCCACAACCTTAAATTTAGTTTGTAGGTATTATTCACTGGAATATTTGTGATATCATTAACATACATTTGATTTCACAATTTAATGTACAAAAAAGTACCTGTAAACTTAATTTGTTATTTTTTAAAACTCATTATGATTTTGGATTGATGAAATACGTATAAACCAATATCAGTGTGGAAGAGGAATACAGTGCTTCCATACATTTTGCAGTAAAGCAAAGAAAAACATTCTTGTTTTTCCACACAGTCTTGAAATTTTAACTGGTTTTGATAAGGGGAGACTGTTGTACATACTGAAAAGTCTTCAAAACAAAAATTAAATATTCAGGATAAGTTCCCAAAACTATTAGGTAAACGGAAACTTAAGTACATGTATTTTATTCTTTGCCTATTACCATTTCTTATATATTACATCTGATCTGCATTGAAATCAAAGGGTTTAACATGATTCCACAGTTGTTCTAAATTAGCTCCTGTTAGGTTTATGAGAGGATTTAAGGAGAGAAGGGTTTATCAAGAGTACCCAGTATAGTTGATGAATCTGGTATCATACAGATTTTTTTTTGTGGCCTTACAGTAAACAACTTCAGGAGGATGGAAATTTTCAATTTTAGATAGGATTTGCTACATGCCAATTTTTAGTTATTTGATTTAATAGAACTCCTTCAACCTGAGATAATGTTTTATTACGGGTTTGTGAAATATTATGACAGCAATGCCTAACTATTAAAAATCTTATTATACAAGATAAATGGTTTAAGGCATTTTCTATCGATTTTTTAATCTTTGAATTAATTAAGTGACATTTTGCAGTAAAATTTTCTTAATGGTGAATAATTGGATTGTTAAAGAGTGAAAAAGCTTTGAGACGTTCTATGGTGAAAGCTTCAGATTATGCATCAAGTGTTCGGATAATTGACAACAAAATTGTCGAGTTCCTCCAGTCATCGGATATCAAATGGCAGTTTTGTGTGAAATTTTCTAAACCAGTAGACGTTTTGTCATTCAAAAACAGTTCGTGACAGCATAGTTTGTAGAATCAAAGGTCTTTAAGAGCTGAAATTCTGAAATAAAGTTGACTTAAAAGTAGTTTCAGATATCAGTAGTATTTAAGATACTGTTGATTCTTTAAAGGCCATTTATAATCTTAATGGGTAGCTGATCAAGAAAACACCCTGGTAGGTGGATTGGAGGATTTTTTATTTTTTATTTTTGCCAGTAGCAAGTCTTATTATCATTGCTAAAAGCTAGAAATTTCAACAGGAAATTGACCAAAAAAATGCATTAAAAAATTCTTATATGATTTCTGGATTATAGACCTGAAAACCAAAAAATATCTCAAAAAAATTGTGAGCAATACAACACAAAGTGCATTATATAAACGGTTTACTATATTCAGCCACATAAATTTTAAATACCAACACATTAAAGAGGCTGTCTTTAACAAGCTTCATTCAGCACATAAGATGAAGGATGTGCCAATGTAGGTAATACCTTGTAAGGATTTGGTATCTTCTGCAACATGACAGTTGACTCATAGTGAAAGCAAATTACTAGGATGATTTTAAACCACTTTTAAGCAGAATTGTGTTTTTGACAATCTGGTTTTATCCATCACAGTTTCTTTATTACACACAAGAAAATGGCTTCTAGTAACATCATTTCTGCTTTCTTTCCCAATTGGCATGATCTTTCCTGAAATTAAGGCTGTTATTGTTCGGAGAATGTGAACTGAGTGGGTCAGTTCTGTGAAGATATACTTTAAAATGTGAACGACACTTAAGGATGATCCTGGGCTAATAGGAAATAAATAGGATTTGAAATAGGTGTTTTAGTTTGAGAGACCATATGAATAGTAAACAAATAAGCAAGAAAAAAATATAGGTTCATGTGCTCATTTTAGAGCTATAAGGCCTTGAAAATTTGCAGGAAATGGGTTTTCTCTGGATATTTCATTTTCTTTGCATTGACAACTTCAGTCTCTCAAAAATGTATAAAAAAATAAAAAGGATTCCTTAAAATTTTGTCAAATACCATTTTAAGGTATATATGATTGAATTATAAAAGAAAAAGTGGGGGTTCATGGGCAAAAAATTTAATGTTTAAGAAATGGATAAAACACGAGGATTCTGAAAATCTGACAAAAAGACCAAAACATGACCAGCGAGCATCCTTAAAATCTATCATGGTTTGTTGTTATATATAGAATTGTTTAAGACGTATGTAGTAAATGTTGATTAAACCTACAAGCCTGAAGTGGAATTGGGGAAAGTACAAAAAAAAGATTGTTATACAATTTTCAATTAATGTTTTTTTTCTCTTTGATAACTTCTAAGTCAAAGATTTTATTTTTTTATCCAAAATTTCCTATAAATTGTAACAAACTTCAGAGAGAACTGTTGTGATATTGATCTTTCACCAGTTCTTAGTGAAATGACTTCAAAAGATTTGAACATAATTTTGTAAATTGTCTAAGATTTAAGGTCTCTGATACTGTTTGTCACAAATCTACTAATCCTGGTCTAGTCTGCTTCATCCTTTTTCCATGCTTTTATTGACATAGATAAGTAATTAAAATGTTCAAAGCAGAACATTATAAATCCCTTTAAGAAATCTCACGAAATTGAATTTCTGTTAGCAGATCATGTGGTGTTATCCAAATTTATTTTCTGAAATTTTTATTAAATTTGTATCAAAGCAGAACATTATAAATCCCTTTAAGAAATCTCACGAAATAGAATTTCTGTTAGCAGATCATGTGGTGTTATCCAAATTTATTTTCTGAAATTTTTATTAAATTGTTATGAAACTGAAGTTCTGAATCTGGTCTCGTGGTAGTGTGCTCGCTCCGAGTGCGGAAGGTCGCGGGTTCGATCCCCAGCCGGGTCAAACCAAAGACATTAAAATTGGTAATTGCTGTTTCTCTGCCAAGCACGCGGCACCTAGGAGTAAGAGCAAAGACTGGTCAGCTCGGAGTCAGTATAATGTGTCCGAGTGAGGTGATATGTCTTCCTGCGGACAGTTACATAGTGAGCTAGCACATTAAAAATCTGACTTAGCAGGGATCATATTCATTATCATATCTACATGTTCTCGTCCTGATATGCACCGGGGTTGCCACTGGACGTTAAACAATAATTCATCCATCCATCTTCTGAAGTTGATGAATTTTGGATAATTTTAAATACACAAAAAAATTGAAATTTTCAACCAATTGTATAGTTTATAACGGGATTTTCCAATGGCAAAATCTAGTAATTAGTTTGGAGAAGTAAATATTATCCATCATATGCATCACATTGACTCAGAAAAAGCAAATTCTGTGTAATATCCAGTAACGATTCATCATTCATCTTACAATTACTTTGATGTGAGTTTTTTTCTTATTTTGATCAGCCATGCCATTTGCACCAAATTTTTATATAATTCTGGCATATGTTGTGTTGGATTTATAACAGCATAGTATTTCACTAAAAAGTCCATGGTTTTATCTACCATGAGGAAAACCTCACATCACTCCTATTTGTTTCGGAGGTTGAGGTCTGTGATGATTTTTAGAGACTCAAAAAATACCCAGAGGCTAGAATAAGAAATGGCTGAATTTTACTACATGAAAAAAGGTTTTTTTTATTAACAAATATGCACTGTATATTTCTGTCCACATTTTATAATTATTACTTATTTAATAGAATCCCTTTTTTAATACTCTTCTAACCAATTTTTTTCTCATGCAGATAATAGATTTTGAATACACTATTGAGGAACATTTTGCTTAATGTAGTCTAATACGTAATTAGTTAATGAATTATGTATTCGATATATATTTTCATTCAATTATTCTGGTTCGCAAATTGTTTGTCGGTTTTACCGAGTAATAAATTTCGAGTTATATCTCAACAAAATGTGTTTATTGATAGAGATGTTTGTTTAGTTTTCTCTCGATACCATAAATGAAATTGCCATGGTCTGTAATATAGACTTTTGCTATGAATTAAAAAACTGTACAGTAATAAATGAATTGTGCAATCTGGTGAAAATGTTAGTTTTCCATAGCTTACAAAACAACTTATCATCAATCTGATGAGAATGATGTAATTCATTTGTTCAATCCTAAGGGATGTTATTTCATTGACACTGAGTGTACCCCATATCCTTCAATTTTTTCAGAAACCAGTAACTAAAAAAATGAGATAATATTTGCAGGAGACATATACCCCTCTAAAATGTCTAAATATTAAAGTACTGAATGTAAGAATTTGCAAAAGGAAAAAGAAATATATCCAAATATAAAACAATGATAGAAACAACCATAATCAACCCCCCCCCCCCCCAAAAAAAAAGAAAAAAAAAGAAAACACAAAAATCAAACAACAAGAAAAAGATATTATAAGAAGGAAATTGATAATTTTAGTGATATTTGATAAAGAAGTAAAAGTTTAACACTCTTATTGTGTCCCAAAATTATTCAGTTTTTGTAAAAAATATGAAATCTCTTCAACTTCATTTTTTTTCATTTTCAAATTAAGTCCTATCCCTAATAATGAACCTTGGCCATTTAGGATTATCTCATGTATACATGGAAGAATAATACACTGCTGACTGTTAGAATTACTTGATGAAACCTGGTGACACAGTCATTAAGATTAATGTGTAGTGTTTCTGACAATATCCATAGAAGCCACAACATCTCCTAATCTCATACCGTAAGATTATATATGTAATTATTTTGAGAAATTTTCCGTTACTTATACTCCTTTTCAGATTGGTTTTGACGTGAAGTTCTTGTCCAGTTATCGATTCTTGTTAATTAATTCAGTGTTCAGACTTGGACCCTAACATAACATGAACAAAAACAGCTAATAAATTGACAAAGTGTTTGGTCGCTTTCCCATTAGACACATTCTATCATTACAAGTTGTTTACAGATGCGTATTGGAAAAAATGGGAAAATTTTAATGCGTACTTTTTTACGCATGTAGTGATTTATTTTAATGGATTAATCTGTTGCGTTTTGTTGGGTTAAATTCTGTGACTTGATGATTTTAAAGATAATAAGTCATTAATTACTGAATATAAATAGTTTTTTTTTTTCCACAATGGTGTAATCAGTTTCAATCTTCTGCTGAAATTTTTTTTAATCAAAACTTCTTAAAGAAGCTAACAAGATTTTCCATTAGAAACTTGTTGGTTCATTGGACGAAACTATAAGAAAACTATTTAAGAGTCTGAGAATTTTGGAGAAAACATTGGATTTTCATTAATTGGATTTATGGCCGTTCGTTACTTGGTTTTTTGCGACAGGATTTTGTTTGCTTTTGGCTACGTAAAAAAATCATTACCGTGTAACGCTGAAATAGAAAGCAAATATTTTAAACAGACAAATATGGAAATTCAATAAAATGTATTTTAAATTGGAATATAGCTCTGTAATTTAATTTGTGTGAATAGTTTGAAGAATTTGCCGAGTGATAATTGAATATAAATCATCGCAATACAATATCTTTGTCATTGATACATGGAGAAAATTTGATTTAAAATAAGCAGAGGAATATTAAATGTCAAGAAGCAGTTTTATATAATGGATTTATGTTATTCGAAACCTTTAGGTGAAATATTTACCAAAATTTTCAGTTCCTAACTAGACTGTTTCAGTAGGAATGATCCTTGTTCTGTTTTAATACTAATTTGGGGATTCTATGTGCCCTAGGTGTTTTGAATCTGGAATTTTACTGGGATAGTTTTCGAAAGAACACATCATTTGTGGAATCATGTGGACTATGGAGGATTATGCTATCTTTGAGCCATGTAGCAAAAAATTCAAACAGGTTGTATCACTATTCAGTTTTTGATTTTTAGAAGTTTTAAGTTCAAGAAAAAAGGATGTGTGTTATCGCTAGTCCAATTTTGTGCCTATAAACTTAATAATTTTTGTGACATTTTTTCAGAAAGCACAGAATTAGAGTTGGAATGTCTTAACTACAGAAAAAGTTAAAATTTCTAGAAAAAAATGTAAAAATTCACAACCTATAGGACCTGAAGTTTTAGCATGTTAGTAGAAAATTGTATTTTTTTCTTGGCCATAAGAGTTTTGGCATTCATGTTTGACAGAATTCAAACATTTCAGTATTTGTATTTATTCCCTCCTGGTATTGTAAAATAGGTTTTCTCAGAAGATTGAATTTAATTAAAAAGAATTGACCCCGAACCTAGCATAAAGTATCAGAATTTCTCATCCTTTAAAAAAAACCTTAATAATCCCATTGTTATCAAAATTATATCAAATGGTGCATTTTGATTCTTAAATTTTATGAAATTTCAAAATCATAATTTTATGACGAAACGAAGCTTAAATTATCAATTTCAACATCATTGCTTTTGAAATTCGATCATTTAACTAATTTGATTAAGGGAATCTCATAATTAACAATTTAAGACCCTAAATGTTATGAGTGTTGTGTGGTATAATGAGATGTTGTTTCTTACAAGCTTACCTCATGCTTTTTGATTTTCATGCTGTTGGATTCATTTATTTTTCCTGGATATCAATTTCAGTTGTTTGAAAAATATTCTCTGTTTAGTGATACTAAATATGGTGATTTGGAAATTGTCTGATAATAGCAGAAATTTTAGATCTATTTAGTTAAATAAAAAAATTTTTACTGATAAATTCATTTTTGATTTGAAACAATCAGCTGGTCTTCAGAAACACCACACATTGATCTTCATGTTAAAACCTTTATGTTGTAATATTTAAAATCTCTGAATTTTCAGGAGGAATCAAGGTAACAAGACTGAAATAAGATATATTGTTTTGTAGTCCATCAAGACTGGTTATCATCAGTTATTAATATCTATTGAGAAACAACCAGTCGTAACTGGTCTTGACCGGTCTTGTTAGACAACAAGGCGACTTGATTTCGTCCTGATATCTTGATTTTGTTTGAAAATTTTGTGACTTAAAAAATAAAGAACAGGTTGATACATGTTTTCACTGAAATAATCTGAAAATTAGCGTTCATCAGATATAGAAAAGTATGGAATTAACATTTTGTCCATCTGGTCAGGAGTGGTTAAAATAAATGTTTGTAAATTAAGAACATTTTTTTGGAATTTCTCCTATTCTTGGCGTGTTTAATCTGTGGGATAAAAATACGTAATATTTTTAACCACTTCCCGGTGAATAATTTCTATGTGAGAATTCCCGCCGTTTTTCTACACTAACTTGTTCCAATAACAACAGAAGTCCCAAATGACGTCTACGTAAACAAACTACATAGCAATGACATTTTCTTGAGGTTTTTGTCAAAAATCATATGAGAAACAGATTCTCCTTCAATTTACTCATGAGTTATGGAATTCCATAACTCAGTCATACCGGAAGGAGAATCTGGTCCTAGTGGTTAATATGAATGCGTGTAAATTAAGAACATTATATTTTTTTGTAATGACCATCTATCTGAATTTTGGTTATTGTTGCTGTATTAGATATTTTGCATTTCCAGAAAAACTGATAACTTAGCCTTAAAATTTCTCTGGGAAAATGTCTATTCACAAACTACTTGAAGATTGATGTGAAATATTTATTAGTTGTCTCCCCTGAATAAGTAAACTAGGGTAGGTAATCATCTTTTGGTCCATCATTATAGTGTATTATTTCCACTGGGTATAGGGACACATAATTGATTATTGTTCAACACTGAAACTTTCCTTAGATGACCCCACAAAAGATTAGTTGGATATAAGCATTGATCACTCTGGAGATGTGATCAGATGTCAGGATTTGTCACCATGATAGGGGATTATAGAGATTATTAGCAGAGTAGATGTTATAGAGTAATTAGTTGTGTTGGTCAGATGATCAAACGTTCTGAGTATTATCTATATTGTCAGTTTATGTCCATGGGAAAAATTTTGAAGTTTTGAATTTGCATGTGGTGAGTAGTGTTTAAGTTTTTTTTTTATCCCGCAACTGGTTAATTTACCAGCCAAATAAAGAGTGTTGAATATTTTTTTATATTCATCTAGTAGCATAATATCATCTCCTTGTACTTTTGTCTTTACTTGCAATGAAAGTTTGTATTGTGTTCTGGTTCACAGTGCTTATGCATGGAAAATCGCCTTCTTGAAAGAATTAGAAATGTGCTATTTTCATGACTTTTCCTGATAGAGGATATATAGATCCTCCTTCAGGTATGAGTGAGTTATGGAATTTCTCCACCCGAGATTATATGTTAAATTTTTGATTTTCAACATGCTAGCTTTTGTGAGCGTGTTAAAATCTAAAATTTAACTATCGAGGGTGGAGAAATTCCATAACTCACGAGTAAGTTGAAGGAGAATCTGTTTCTCCTATGATTTTCGACAAAAAGCGCATGAAAATTTCGTTGCTAAGTAGTTTGTTTACATAGACGTCATTTCGGAACTTCTCTAGTTTATCGTTCCAATAACTGTAGAAAAAAAGGCGGGAATTCCCATGCAGAAATGTAATCATCCGGAAGTGGTTAAAAATATTATGGTTTTTTTATCCCACCGATTAAACACATCAAGAATAGGAGAAAACAATTTATCATTGATATAAGTACATTGTTGAAAAATATAAATTTTATTTGTACTCACTGCAAAACATGTGAGAAATACTCAGTAAACATTGCATTTATTTATACCTATTTCTAAGGCTTGTACAAATAAAATTTACATATATTGTATATCTAGATGTTAACTGGGCTTCTGTAGCAAGTTTATTTCAACCCTCCATCAGCTGTGTTACTGGAGAACTCCGTCAGCTTGGTAACAGTGACTGTTGTGTAGAAGATCCTGGGTTTGAGTCTATTTGACATCAGAAAATAATTCTCTTCTGTTACAAAGGCCTTGGAGTTATCGGAATAATAAGTAAAGATTTTAATAGTACATATTGATTTTGTTTTTTTTCTTTACAAATCATTGTGCAGCAGGTGTGGCAATGATAAATATTTTTCTTGTATTTAAACTTAAATGCAAATTCTTCCTAATTCAGCTGAAATGATCGAATGGACAAACTTAAAATAAGATATTTTGATATTTAATTGCAAAATTTAAGTACTAGTCCATATAGAATATCTATGTCAAAAAGGGATAACTTGAAAATTGTCCAGTGTTTTTTTTTTTTTTTTTTTTTCAAAAATCCTGGCAAATATTCTTCTGCGTAATCATCTGACAGTTATAACGTTTCACCACCATATAATCACAAGTCACGTAAAACTCCAATAAACAAAAAACACATAAAAACAAATTATACAAAATCAACTAAGTAAGATGGCCAATCGTCAAAACTTGCACCCAATCTCTGTAAATAAACAAATTGGAATCAGGAAGTAAATAAACGATGCAGTATGCAAATTATGTCGTAAACAAGAAAGACGGAGAAACAAATCAACGAGAATTGGATTGATGTTTGCGTAATTCCTTCTACAGATCTACTTTGTAATCAAGATGTTATTGTATTTCTGAAAACTTGGGAAGGAGTTGTTCCTTTTCAATTAGAAACGTTGTGACTTGATTGTTTTAAGAATTACAAGAATTTTTCATCTCAAATAATGGAAATTGATTACGTGGACCAATTGACAGTGAGGCGATATTGTAAATTGTCATCTTGACATTGACATAGTGTGGGGGTGTTCTGTTTATGTGATGTTTGTTACTTCTAAGAAACGTTTCATTGTTGATTTTCTATTTCATTTAATTAAAGTATTCAGTTTCATAAAAAAAAAACTGAGAATAAAACTCATTTATTTCTGTCCAAAATTTCAACATATTTCATGATTCAGAAAGTTTAGATTTTCAAGTAGAAATATCAGTGAAAATTTAGCCAGGATGTTACTGTGAAGTTGGTAATAACATGCATTGCCTTAACAAGTCCCTGTGGAAAGCTATAGTCAAAATAAATATTTTGAAGTCAATAAATTATCCAATATTCAGATATGGAATTTCTTACATAATTGTAGACAAATCAAAAACAGAAGAAATATATGGAATAAACTAGAAAATGAAATGAACACGTCAAGAAGTGACACCAGTGTTAACATAAAAAAGGTCCTTTTCAGTCGAGCAGTTGTTGCATACTTGAAAAAAGTAGAATATCCCATTTCAATTAACCACACTACATAAATCTATTGGTTTCATCATATACCAAATTGATACAATTACTAGATTTTCTTCTGAACAAATTGACATTGATCCTGTGGATATATTGACAAGATACAGTGTAGTTATAAGTTTCCTTAACCTTTATAAAAACTTTTGGTTTAATATGTATGTTTCTTTGCAGATGATTTATGCTTTGTTTAAATCAACATTTAGGTATCTGAGTTTTAATTTTTTTTTTTTTTAAATTCTTTTTGTTAATGGTTTGTTGTTTGGAGTTACTACTTTTTACTAATTTTAATCAATTGCCATGTTGGACTGTATTTTAATCATAATGTTAAAGGAACAAAAACAAAACAAGAATAAAAGACAAACAACATTGGAACAGTGAAATTAAGAATGACATGGCAATCATGTGCACATGGCAAAGCTAAATGAAAAAGACATCACAAAACAATATCGCTACCTCAAGCCAAATAAAAGGTGTGTCAGATAAGGTGCTATGGGAGGGTAATTATGATTTTCCATCTAAGACACTTTCAAAATACAAAACTTGAGAAAAATTTATCTGTCAACTCCTTTAAGGAAGTTACTTAAGGTAGATAATTCAGCTTGTTCCTTTGATTCTTTTGGCCACATACCTGTGAGAAATTATTATTTTCTTAGTTAATGATTCTCATGAACACGTATAATGTAAATGCTCCTTTAAAAGCAGTGATTATTAAATCACACATGTTACATGAATTAAGTTTTAGTATTATTGGAGCATAACATTTGATTTTATGGGAAGAACAAAGTGGTGGATTAATTAAAAAACTCTTTAGTTTAGGAGTTAAAATTACTCAAAAGTAACACAAAATTTATTGTTTTAAATTTTCTTGTCATCTTTCAACTTTCTAGTGATGTTGTCATAGAATTCCAAATTGATCTCTGGCATGAAATATGTGTTCATAAAACAAAGTTAAATGATCTTTCTAATGGTTGCATAAAGATTTCCTGTCATAGTGCATTATGCTAACAAATCATGTTTAAAATTTGTAAATGAAGATGATTTAAGATGTATGCCCTTGTTTTATGATAAAAATCATGCTACGTGCATTTTATTTGAGTTGAAAAATAATGCACTATAATCCATGTCTTTTCTTCTCATTGAATTAACCACACATTCATCTATTCAGATACTGCCTCGGTGGTCTCGTGGTAGCGTGCTCGCTCCGAGTGAGGAAGGTTGCGGGTTCGATCCCCGGCCGGGTCAAACCAAATACATTAAAATTGGTATTTGCTGCTTCTCTGCCAAGCACGTGGCATCTAGGAGTAAGAGCAAAGACTGGTTGGCTCGGAGTCAGTATAATGTGTCCGAGTGAGGTGATATGTCTTCCTGCGGACAGTTACCTCGTCAGCTAGCACATTAAAAATCCGACTTAGCGTGTCGGTCTAGTACAAAGCAGGGATCATATTCATTATCATATGAACATCTTCTTGTCCTGATATGCACCTGGTTGCCACTGGACGTTAAATAATAATTCATCCATCCATCTATTCAGATAATTTATAAGATAACGCACCGGTCATTTTCAAATGCATGATTTCATCTTTTAACTTTTTTAAAAGGTTAATTGGCAACAAAACTTCATTTAATTGAGTCTCATTGCAAATCATCTAATCATAGATGTTTGTCATATCTGTATTGATTTGTTTTTGATATTTGAAGTTTGTAATATCATACAAATTTTGTATTTGTTACTGTTATGACCTTGACCTCAATTTTTGCCAAGTTTAAACATTCAAATTTTTACAACAATGTCATCTTTAGCTTTCAAACAAGCCATTATAACTATATGTGGGTTTGTGGTAATGTAAGTTCTCCAAAATCCAATATCCAACCGTCCACTAATATCACCAGGCATCAATTAATGTATTTTGTTTAAAGAAAAAATCAGGCTCATAGATTGCCACAGAATTTTTTTTCCAAGTTTCAAGATAACTGGTACTTTCTTTCCACTTATATAAATGAGTCAAAATGTCTTCTCCCCCTTCCCCCTCTTCCAATAAAAATCAAATGGTTGCTTTCTTATTGTATATTGCACACTGTTATATGTTAACTTTTCCCAGCTGTTCAATATTAATATCAATATCTATAAAAGCTTTCTAATAATTGACAAAAATTTCTAAATTTTGTTTTTTTGTTTTATTAAGGACTAAATGCTGGTATCGTTTTTATTTTACGCAGTTTTATTCAATATTGGATGTTTGTTTATTACAGAATAATGAGATTGTCAATAATTATCTGGTTATTGTAATTACCTAATATTTGCTTTTTCTCCAAAACTGAGTACTGGTATGGAAAAAAACAAATTAATTGATATTTGTGAGTTTAATTCTTTTGTGGATGCAAAATAAATTGATATGCAGAATAGACAGAATTAGTTTTAGGGAAAACCTTTCCATTGTGGTTTTCTTAATTTATAATGGTTGGCATTTGATGGCTAAAATTTGCCGTATTTTTGATGTGCTTTTAATGGAATACCAAAAAAAAAAAAAAAAGTAAGTAAATAAAAATGAAATATGCAGAACACCTGCAGTTGCCTCATAGCCCCTTCAGCCTTAAATGCTCCCCTCCCCCACCTCCTTTTAAGATTGATAGCAAATATATTTTATTACAATACAAGTCAGTTCAACATCACAGTTGATTTTGAAATAAATAGAGTACTTAGAGAATATTAGTTTCAATATATAAAAAATGTATCCAGCTGTTCAGTATATTGATAATTCGTGAAGTAACATTTACCTTACATAGATATGATAATTTCTTCTTTATATTCTCTGAATAGATAATGAAGTCAGTTATAACATAAATAAACTGTCCAAAAATAGGTCAAGTATTTTTTTATTGAATGATCAAAAAGTCATTATGAAAGGGGGAGGGGTGAAGACTGGATAGCTTGCCAAGTTTTCACTTTTTCCAATACTTGATATAAAAGTGATCTATTATATATATATTATAAACGTTATACTTAAATGTTACCTGTACTTGGTCATTACGACCACAACAAGTAATATGACCAGATAGGTACGTAATACGAGATGTCGTATATCATCAGACACCTCAGTGGGCTTGTATGTAAAATATGTCGGTAAAATGGTCATTTGCACCAGGTGGTTATAATATTTCTAAAGCTATATTGGAATTTTGTATGGATATAATATTGCCTTCTTGGTAGATGTGTATATTGTTGTGGATTAATTACAAGTTGAATTTACATGTGACAGGAAATTTTTATGTTAATTTCATTTTTGTATGAAATTGATACTTGTTTTTATGTGGAGTTGATACATTTTTTTTGGAATATAAGGATTATCATTAGAGGAGTGTTAAGTGAACAAGGTAAATATTCTATGTTCAAATAGTGAAAAACATTGTAAATTTAGGCTGTAAAAGAATATAGTTCTATAATCTTCTTGGAGAGGCCAGGATTTAAAAAAAAAATGATTGAAAGATTCTGATGAGCACTTCTTGTATTATTAAAAACATGAGCTTTTCTGGAAATTCAATGATATTTAAAAAATGAATATCCGACCTCATACTTACTTTGTGGACATACAAGAAAATCTTGTGGGGTATATTGTAGGGCATAGGGTAAAAGTTTGGTAGATCATAGGGCAGGAATAAGAAAAAATTTTGAACTCCTTGATCTCATTTTGTAAGTACATGTATGCTAATTGAAGTATAAAGGACTTAATTTCTGCAGAAGCTCAAATTTGAAAATCAAACTTAAAACATAATGAATTCTTTTGCTGTAAAAAATTCTGTGAAATGCTTATTATTTGTTGTACGCCAATTTTCGTTGATGTCAATGAAAATATTAACTGAATTTACAGTAGTAGAAAATATTAATTCATGAAAGATTTTGTTATCATATTGTGCAGCTTCAGGTACTTGGTGTAGTGGGTATCATTTTAAAATTAATGAAACCTGTATAAACCCTGAGCAAATTGGAAACCTATCTAAACCCTAGTGTCAGAATATACAGTGCGTATTCTTCAGTAAATTAATCTGTGTAATCCAAACAAAGTTTTCAGACCTAAAGGTGTTTTATTTTGACAGGTTTTATTTGATTTTGTACATACCTTAACTAACGGACCTGAAAGACTGATAAATTTTTATCAAAAAATACTGAAACAGAAGATTGGTATGACAAAAAATAAATTTTCTGCAAAGTGTTGCTGAGAAAGGAGAACCATTTCAAGTTGGTGCACTGGCATGTGGAAGTCATATATGACTTTTTAATGTATTGAAAGATATACATAATGCATTGTATTATTGATTCTCATAAAAATATGAATGTGATTTAGGAAATTTTCTTTTAAGGTGAAGGTCAAAAACTTACTTCGTCAATTAAAACATAGTTGTGTCTGGTTTAGAACATTTGCGTGCATATTTGAATATTGTCATTAATTGAACTCCCCATCAGTTGCATAATGACATCAAAGCTTGAAATTTTGTATTGTGTATGAAGATTTCAACATGACTTAATATTTTCTCTCAGTACCTCTGGTAATCAACTCAAATTAAAGACAAGGACTAATGTCCACTATAAAGATTTTTGGTAGAGAATTATTTTTATTATTTTTTTTAGGATCATACATTAGTTGGAAGACATGATGCTCCCACTCAACAAGACATACAGCTCAGTGGTCTCGGGATTATGCCAGAACATTGCGTTGTTGACATAGAACATAACGATGTATACGTTACACCACTAGAAGGAGCAAGGTAAGCCATGCTGTTTTATCTTCAAATGAAGGAATTGATAAGGTGGTAAAGTAAAATGTACTGTAAATAAAATGTTGATAGTGGTGTAGTTCTTACCGCTCGACTCATCCTAAGGATGCCAATGATCCATATGTCTTAAATTACAAAAATGTATATGTCAAACTTATGACTTGAAAATGATTTAAAAAATTCAAATACTGTAAATTCGGAAATTATTGCGATGTTTTTATCATTGCGAAAAATGCAACAGGGTTGTAATCGCAATAATTTAGAGTCGCATTTTGGAATTTTTTATATATCTTTGAATGAAGCGGGATTTTTCTCAATACATGTATCGCAAAAATTAAAATCGAATTTTGGTCTAAAATGACAAAATCGCAATACTAAATGCACGCAATAAATTTTGAATTTACAGTAGTTAATATTTACTTGTTGATATTCTGACATGACATTGTGCCTTAGGATGATTACTTAACTCAGGAAATACTCTTGGGTCATTCAGAGCTTAGTGACATGGTGTGGTTTTCCAGCATTTAAGACCATGTTGTGAGCTATGGATGTTTTTTTTAGTTATATACTTGTATTTTTCTGCTTTCCATGTTACTATACTCCATATCCTTTTTTCCACACATAAAAGATCAGGAAAGAGGACACACGGTCCTTATTTGTAAATAGCCCTTTATTTGCTGATGTTTATTTTAGGGGCCATAAAAGTGCTGTTCACATGCTTATTTATAATTCATATTTCAGTATTGCATAATGAGAAACCAGAGTGAGTTATATTTTCCAAACCAATGTAGGTAAGGGAGATAATAAATTTGTCTCCCTTTTAGCCTGAGGACACATTTAATTATCTTCCTTACCTACATTGGGTAGGAAAAGATAACTCACTATGGTTCCTCATTACAATACTCATTCACATTTACCTCTTGTATATTTTTAACCGGATTTTCTTACAGAAAAAATACTATTACTGGTTAGGCAATTAATGGCAGGCAGTTTGGGCAAGAAGATAAGGTGGCTCTGAACAGTGATGATAGAAAAATCTGCTTTAGTGTTAATTTGATGGGCTTTAATTTCTTCTTTAACATAACTATTATTCACTCAGCAAAACTTCAAATTTCACCAGCAATTGGTGAAATATCCAGCTTTCTACAAAATTTTAGATACTATGCTGAGCTCTTCATTATTTCAAACACACAGTGATCCATTCATTTATTTAGATTTAATCTAAAATTCATATGATACCAAATGAATTATATGTTATTGATGAAATTATAAACATTTATAAATTTGACATGTTTGGAATTGACAAGTAGTTTGTCAGTATCTTAAATTTTAAACTTTGTGAAAACTATTATAGCTATTATGAACAGTTTTTCCAAAGTAAATGACACGATAGAAAATGAAATTGGAAACCCACATTGCTGTCCAACTAGAATAAGACTATTTCATTAAGTGTCATATAACTTATACACAAATTGACAATTTTTGCTGCAATTGCAGAAACGCACCTAAATTTCCTGAAGTTTTGACATCACAAAGCAAACTTTTGATGTCAAAAAAGGATTTGCAGCCTTGAAATAGTTAGGTCACTTGGAGCTGTATTTCTGGGTCAGCATTAGTTGATGCTTAATTGTCAGTACATGCATTAAAGAAATTTTGTCTTTTCATGTCGCTATTTACAATTCATAAATCTGTCTGTAACAGTTATTTTGTAATGCTAAATAATATTGATCTAAAGATACAGTTTCAGCATCTTTGTTCTGTGTCTGTCACATGAAAGTCATCCTGTAATTTTATATTCCAACAAAATCACTTTTTCCATTAAAATGTATTTCATGCAGAAAATTTAGTATTTTTCAAGCTGTACATGAAAAGACTGTCCCATATGTTGCATAATGGCTCAGGTTATATTCAATTTTAAAAGCAATTTTTTGTTCACTGCTGTAATTAAATTCAGTATGGAGTTAGCTAATATTTATGTAACGGATGTTCAGTCCATCTTGATTTCATCGTTGTAGGAATGTGTTGTATGATCCCTTTTATAATCGTAATACCATAAAAATACAAAACATTTTAGTGGAATTTAACCTGATTTCTAAACCAAATAATTTTGTTATTAATTTTGCAAGGAACAGCAGGTAGGTGGGTGCCTCTGAAAAATTCAGTTTGATGTCTATTCAGAACAACTCATTTCTGGTTCACTTCCAGTAAAATTTCATGTGGAATTTTTCTTTTTTTATTTTGTAGGACGTGTGTCAACGGATCTCTAATTGCCGACAAAACACGAGTGAGACACGGAGATAGGATACTGTGGGGAATTAACCATTTCTTTAGAATTAATTGTCCTAAGCTTAACAGTAAGTTTTTTTTTAACTCACATGCAATTTGTATTATGAAGATTGCAAGAAAATGTTCATAGTAAGAAAGTATGTCAAGAATATGTGTCACAAAAGATATATCTGTGTCATTGTAGGAATATTTATGTCATTATAGGAAGGTGTATATTACTATACAAATATGTATGTAGTTATAGGAAAATGAAAGGATATGTGGTCTGCAACAGTGAAACATCATCTCACACTTACCCTTTTTTGTCCAGAAAATGCTTAATTGGTTTGTAATATTATCAAATTTCACCCCAAACATTCCTGAAATTCTTTAATATTCTTTGTTAAATTTCAAAATTTCACCCTTATACATAAAGTCATACCAACAGTTTGGATTGATCACACAAATTTAACATCCCATTGGAAGACGTCTGTTTCTGGGCTCGTTGTCTTGGATTTTGCAACTTATTGAAGACATTTTATGAAGCATGATGGCCTTGTATACATTTTAAAATAAATTTGTATGTAGAAGGTTTGACCCACAATTTTACAAGTATTTACTAAGGCAAGCCAGATATTTTTGCCAATGTATTAAACTGTTTAGTTTTATTAAAAGATTTATATTTGGAAATTATTCTGGAATTTAACAATTTTACTGAGATGCTGAATACATTATCTGATGACATCATTACTTTTGTCTGTAAATTTTTCTTTCTTCAAATTACAGTTTTCATGTTTGATATAATATATATTTGCTTTCTACGTAGACCACTTAATATTCCTTTGCCATTATCTAACAACAGTCTCAGGACACTTGAAACTATAAAAACGTTTTACTGGTAAATATAAGGACAAGAAAATTAGATCAGACAGTACAACAATACAGTTATTATCATCGATGAAAATCTTAAGAATTCATTCCGTCTGGTCTATTACCGCAGTACAAATTATGTGACTGTAAAATCTGTTCTCGCCATTGGGACACAATATCTCGATCTATTCTGATTTATCGTCAGGAAATTGAATTTATTATGTAAATGGCTGTTAATTTGTTTTTTTACTTTCGAAAATTTCCTCAAAATAAAGTTACTGGTATAATTGAATGAAAGAATGGCTTATTGATCAATAACTGTAGACATGACAAAGTTAAATTTTTTTTCATTGGAAAATATGTTGTCGTGTTTACATGTAAATATAGCATAAAGATCTTTGTTAGAAATAAAATACAGATGTTTTACATATTCATTTGTGTCTCAGAGAACTTTAAGGATCGTAAGGTATATATGGCTATGTGTTTGTATGACAAGAAATTGCTTCAAAATTAGAAAACCTCATAGAGGTTTAATTTAAAGATGTGTCTTTGAAAGAAATCTGCATTGAAAATTTTCTATCTAATAGTTTACAATGACAATAAAAGAAAAAAAGTTTGAATTAATTCATATGAATAAATTAATTCAGATGAATAATGTGTTATTTCACAAACAACTTTTTTTAGCCCACCTTGCCAAAGGTAATGTGAGCTTTTGTCATCACTTGGCGTCCGTCGTCCGTCCATCTGTAAACTTTTATATTTTCATCTTCTCCTCTGAAACCCCTGGACTCTAGCCTCTATGGAAGATCCTTTACATAGTTTGCATAAATCATCCCGGTCTGTGAAACAAAATGCTATGAGCATTTAAATGTTCTGATTGGTTGAAATTTAAAACTTCTCCTCTGAAACTGTAAAGCCAAATGAATGGTATGGAGCATCTATGGAAGGTCCTTTACAAAATTTGCACAAATCATTTTGGTTCGTGAAACAAAATGGCCACCATGAGCATTTATATGTTCTGATTGGTCGAAATTTAAAACTTCTTCTCCTCTGAAACCGTAAAGCCAGATGAACTGATTTTTGATATGGAACATCTCTGGAAGGTCCTTTACAAACTTTGCATAAATTGAAACAAAATGGCCACCAGAAACCTTTATATGTTCTGATTGTTCGAAATTTAAAACTTCTCCTCTGAAACCGTTTGGCCAATGAACTTATACTTGGTATAAAGCATTTATAGAATATCATTTACAAAGTTTCCAGAAATCACTCTAGTCTGTCAAATCAAATCAAAAGTTTGGGACTGCAAGGTGAGCGATATAGGCTTAGCCCAATGAGCCTCTTGTTTTTTATAATCTTTTAAAAAATGAAATTGCAGATATGTGATTTGTACAATGAATATTTATAACTTTAGGCAATGAATAATTGTGCTATATACATAAGGCCTGGTATGATTGTTTTTAGATTCTAATTCCCTCAATTTAGCTACATTTACACTCCTCCCACACCAAAAACACCTCTTTTTGTCATGTTATGGGAAAATATTTTTACCTTAGAACAATGAGAATGAGATTAATTTCTCCACTTCAATCTTTATCATAATTTTGATGACAATCAAGAAATTATTTTCTCATGGCCTCACTGAGGTTAAACTTTTATCTATATATTGAATAATTATCAACAGATAATTAATTATTACCTGATTATGTCTAATCAAATTTGAATTCATAATTAATTATTACCTGATTATGTCTAATCAAATTTGAATTAATTAATAGGTCCACAGAGCGCAATTGAACCAGAACAACAGATAGATTATAAATTTGCACAACAAGAACTTATGGACAAGCAGTTTAGTAACGACCCTATCCAAGAGGCTATTGAAGGAATCGTCAAACAACATCAGGAGGATAAAGAAGGTTGGTAGTTTTCCTAACATAAGATTTGAAAGTTTCTTTAAAGGAGAAAGATTGCATTGCTGGAAAACATGATTGAACAAAATGAAGGAAGTACAGTTATTTGGCCTTGACCTAATTGTAGGTCAAGGCCAAATGAGTAGAGAATTTTAGTTAAGTTACTTAAATTATGAAAAATTTATTACATGATCCAAGGTTACCAGACAGCAGGAATTACCCACAGGAGGTAAAGAAATTGGTTTCTGTCAAGTTCAATGAGAAATAATCTTGGTTTGCTTTGAGGTTCTATTTGGGATGATTTTACTGTCACCTACTGATTGGTTTGAAAAATTGCTTGCATAGGTTTTGTTGTTTTCAGTCAAACTTTGTCAGCCTTGACGTTTATTTCAGAAAGTAGTATGTTCATTGAAACGTGTATTGGGAATTGATAAAAATATAATATTTATTTTGATGTTATAGTGTTTGTTTTGTCTAGACTAAGATAGATTTTTTCTAAATAGAAAATTCTTGCTAAGTTATTTCAAACATTATATTATATTGTTAATACAGAGGCCCTTGAGCAACAGAGAAAACAGTACGAAAGACAGATGCAGTTACTAAGGAACCAGATCATGTCTCCTGGTACTCCATCCATGCCAATATTGCCCTTTAGTATGAACTTTACTTCACCTACTGGTACCTCTCATAGTGGTATACAGAAACGGTACCAGAAATGGGCTGAGGAGAGGTTAGTTGTTTATATTGAGTTATTTATCATCAGTGTTGTGAAATGTAGAATTGAATTTCATGGAAAGAGAGAGAGAAAAAAGATAAATTTGAATCTTTTTTTCATCAAAGGAAATTTCTCCATGACCATTGCTTCCCAGTTTTAGTATCATTGAAGTCCTAAAGCCCTTTTCAGAAACTCATTTCCGGTATCATAATTCTGACTCTAAAATTATAATTTGAAGCAAGTTATTTCCCTTGCTGGGAAGTAGTACTGGTTTGCTGCAGTGCAGAGCAACCAGTAGGAAGTAAATAGAAATTTATTACTTTGATATACAAATATCTCCAGTTTATAATCAAGTTTGATAACAAGTATGTTCGAAGCAAAAAGATCGTAAGTAGTTTAATTTATATAAAGCAAACATTACATGCAAATTAACAAGTTTAAAGACAGTTAATGCTTTACTCTTCATTGCGGGGCCTCGGTGGCCGAGTGGTCTAGGTAGTTCGTCATGACTACTAATGATCACTAGCATGTCAACACTGAGGTTGCGAGTTCAAATCTCACATGTGACGGGTGTGTTCGACTCCGATCTACAAGGATTGCCAATTTTGCTACCGAAGGTCCATGGTTCTCTCTGGGTACTCCTGCTGCCAATAAAAACAGGCCGCGAAATAGCCAAATGTGCTAAAAATGGCGTAAAACCGCAACTAAACAAACAAACTCTTCATTGCAGTGAACCAGTACTATATCTCAGAGCATCCCAGCAAGGGAAATAACTTGCTTCAAATTATAACTTTAGAGTCACAATCGAGATACTGGAAATGAGTTTCTGAAAAGGGCTATAGTAGATCAATTTTTATGGTTTAATTGTATTTTTTGCCAGTTCTGCAGCTGTGTCATTCTGTTTATTATTGTTTGACAAAGATATTTAATTGACATTTCGGAATTTGAAAAAAGCAATAAATAAAATTTGTATTAATGTCGATTTTATTGTGCAGTCTTTTCTTAAAAATTATTAAACAATGTATTAAATAATAATAGGCTCAGATTTTAAGGCTACATATTTTATTTTATCCATTTTATGCTGTTAATTCAAATTATGGGTCTCTATAGGCACTTTTGTACACAATTTTGACAGTACTTAGGGACGAGATCAAAAGTTCAATGTAGGATAAAAAAACTTAAAATTCAAATAGTTTGGGGGGGGGGGGGGGGGGGGGTAAAAATCGCTGCAAGTTTTCTTATCCGACATCGATTTTCGGATTGAAAAATACGGATTCATGTGATGTCCAAGTCAATATACAGAACAAACATACATTGTTGAGGAAAAACAGGACCCATGATATAAAAAGTATACTCTCAAAGCATATGCCCATATTGGTCAATCAGTTTTTCCCAAATTAAGTTAAGAGGGGGGGGGGGGGGGGGTCAATGAAAAAACTATGTGAATTAATATTTTTATCCTACATTGAACTTTTGATCTCGTCCCTTAGGTGAATGAACATAAAAAAATTACTATATTTTCAGAGAGAAAACATTTAAGCAGAGCCTGGTCAAGTTAAGAGAGGAGGTGGCCAAAGCCAATGCTTTGGTACAAGAAGCCAATGTGCTAGCACAAGAGATGGGAAAACGTACAGAGTTCCATGTCACATTACAAATTCCTGCATGTAACCTCAGTCCTAATAGACGGGTAAGTTTTTAAATTAATTTTCCAGAGAAAAAATCCGTTATCAGTTTGCCAACTATGGCAGTCTGACAGATGGTCTACTCGAAAGAAGATGAAGGGAACTTTGATTTCCTATCAATCAAATAGCTTCTTGTATTCAGTAATTTTTATGATTTGGTAAAAAGAGTAGGCTAATGGCGCTACAGAAGGCTAAATTGTCCGACCCTACCCAACCAGCCTCCTTTTATAGTGACAGTCAAAATTGGTTCCCCTTTGTGCCCCATCCCACACCTATTTGAATTGTTTGATAAATTGAACTGGTTCTAGTCCTGAAGAAGCATGAAATATTTGCCACTGGACGTTAAGGAACAATCAATCAATCAATCAAATCCTTTTAAAAAAATGGAAGGAAAAAAATCAAAACACTGCTAATTTATACTTCTAGTATCTTAGTAAATATTTGGAGTTTAGTAAAATAAAAATTTGACACTACATCATAGTTGTTTTGAATATATATATTATTGTACATTGATATAAACACAGAATTACCAATGTTATATAAACTTGGCAAAATCTGTATGGGGATATGACATTTGCAACAATTTGTAAAAAATTAAAAGTTTCATTTGCGCCAACAAAATCATTTTAATATGACCAGGTAAGTACACATGTATTAGAGATATTTAACAGTTAGATTTCAACAGGTAAGCGGTGTTCAATGAGTTACTGTTCACTTTACGTCTTTCATATACATGTACACGAATTCTCATGCTCGAAGGGACAAGATGGATATTTTGCACAATGAAACCCAGAAAATAAGTCTGTGATCTTTAATGACATTCTTACAGTCAATTTGACTTAGTACTGAATACAAAGATAAATCATGTGAAAAAGGAAAAGGGTTATCATAATTTTTTGGATTACCATTTCTTCCCGTAGATGAGATTGAAGATTGTTTTGCGGAAGATAATATGCCTGATAAGTGTGTTGCTTTTGCGGACTATATACTCAACACCTGTGTGTCACCTGTTCCCCATTTACCTGTATAGCTATAATAATTTACCTGTAAATTGGCGCAAATGCAAAACTCCCATCTGTATATGTTGAAACTTATTCTAATTATCTTTCAGAAAGGAACATTCGTTAGTGAACCAGCCATCTTGGTAAAAAGGAAGGGGCGTGGCAATCAGATTTGGTCAATGGAGAAGTTTGAGAACAAACTGATTGACATGAGAGATATGTATGAGGAGAGGAAATCACAGGGACTCCCTATGATGGTACAGGACGAAATTGATGATGATAACTTGGTTTGTGTGCTTTGCATGAATTTTTAGTTTGCATTTTATTCTGTTAAAATTATTTGTGTTTTTTTTAATTGCTTATATGGTTGATGATTTTAAAGCAATAATTATTATCACTTTAAAATATTTGTTATTATTTTGATATTTTTTATTTTAGATTTTGTGAAAAGCTTATTTTGTGAAATTTTCAAAGAAAATCCAAAGGTTGTATTAGTTTAAAATACATTTAATAGTGTGTATGTAATTGTCTCGTCTGCGACGGAAAGTCGCGAAGGCGAGATATAGGTATTCTTTCCGACAACGGCGGCGTAAACTTTTTTAAAACTTTAATAACTTTGTCCATATAATACCTACAATTCAGATTTATGGTCCACTAGATACCTTGTCTTGTTACCCTGACCTCATTTTCATGGTTCACTGACTTCATAAACATGAATGTAAAATCTGGGTCCAAGTTTTGCGGTTAAATCCATTTCTTGGGACCTTGACCTCAATTTCATGTCACATTTTCGTGGTTACGTCCATTTCTCAGCAACTATAATACCTTGACCCACCATATGTGGTCAATAGATAGTTCTTAGTGGATACATGTCAGTCTGACACCTGCCTTTTGACCTTGACATAAATTTCACTCTTGAGTTACCTGCGTCACATTTTTGTGATTAATTCTGTTTCTCAGAAACTGTAATACCTAGACCCACTGTATTTGGTCTATTGATAGCTATTGGTGGGTATATGCCAGTCTGACTCTTGTCTTTGGACCTTGATCTCAATTTCATGGTTGAGTGACCTTCAAGTTTTTGATTAAGTCCATTTTTCAGCAACTGTAATACCTAGACCCACAGTGATTGGTCTATAGATAGTTCTTAGTGGGTTCTTGCAAGTCTGTCACCTGTCTCTGGACTTTGACCTCAATTTCATTCTTGAGTGACTTTGTCACATTTTCAAAATTAGGTCCATTTCTGATCAATTTTAATACCTAGACCCACCATATTTGGTCAATAGATAGTTTTTAGTGGATACATGTCGTCTAACACCTGTCAGCTGAACTTGACCTGAATTTCATGCTTGAGTGACTTAATATACATTTCCATGATTTAGTCTATTTCTCAGCAACTGTACTACATTTGTAATTAGACCCACAGTAATTGGTTGATAGAAGTTTTTAATATATACCAATTTAACATCTGACACCTTACCTTTGACCTTTATTTCTTGACTGACTTGTTTTACGTTTTGGGATAATATCCATTTCTCAGCAACTGCAATACATAGACCAACCATATTTCGTCTATAGATAGTGCTTGGTGGGTACATACCAGCCTGAGACCTGCCAGCTCGCCTTCGACAAAGTTTTAGGCTTGAATGACATGCAAGAGATTTTTCAGACAAATTATCGCCTGACCATTACTATTTCTTTTAACGCATTTTCCTTTGACTTGCAATGTTGGGTATCAGATAATCATTATAATGCATATTCAGGTGAGACATGTAGTGTGTCCACTCTTGTTTATTTAAATGTTGAGGTCAGACAAGAAATGCTATCTAATATGTTGATGTTGTGTTTTACCTAAGTTGCTTTGCAGTATTTTAATATTTTTAAGATTGAATATACAGAATCCAATGAATGAAAAAAAATTTCATCGAAATGTTTACTGCATAAAAGTGAACTTTGTCACAAATTTATAAATTGTATAAAAGCAAAAGATATTTATAACATTATTTTTGGAAATATTTGAATTCTGGAAAGTTTATTTTATTACTGTATTTTTAACTGGATTATCCAACTGGGGAAAAAAGTTATTATTTTATAGATTATGTAAATCTGGCTGTTGCTAGAAGAATTGGCAGATTGGTGTTAATTTAACAGCTGACATTTCTTGTTTCAGACTTAAGTTAAAAATGAAACAAATTTTAGATTCAGTCAATTCAACCAATGAACGTAAATGCATTTAATCAATATTTGTGACTCCAGTTTTGATTCACCATGCATATTAATATATTATGTTTAGTCATTGGTGCTCAGGGCTGAAATTTTGGGAAATTGATTAATCAGTTGTTAACATATTCTGATTTTTTTGCAGGATGATGGTATTGCAGTGAAAGGAGATCCATTTTATGAATCACAAGAAAACCATAATTTGATTGGTGTAGCTAATGTGTTCCTTGAATGTTTATTTCATGATGTAAAATTAGATTATCAAGTACCAATTATCAGTCAACAAGGGGAGGTAATAACTCATTATTTAGTTATTCTTACAGTGAATCTAATCAACTAGTTTTAATTTTTTGGTTTATTTAATGTTTTGGTAATTTACAAAAATAGTAAATTCAAAGTTTTAATAGAAAAGTTGATTTGTGTCCATGGTATAAATTTTTTTAAACATAAAAAAAAACAAGAAAGGCATTTATTTTAAATTTCATGAACTCAAATAAGTAATGGCGGTTACATGTCGTATTTGTTTTATGTATTCAGGTTTCTGGAAAACTACATATAGAGATCTCTAAATTGGGAGGGTCATTTATGGATCGCTATGGTGATATTAATGAAGAGGATGACGATGAGAGTCCTGTAGAAAGGAGACCAGCGCCTATGATTGTTAGAGTATGTTTAAAAATAGGATGGTCTGTTCATTTTGTTATACATTTCTAAAGCCTCAGATTAAATTATTTAAATTTTTATTTAAAAAGCCTGAAAGGATAGAATACATAAACCACAATGGATAATACAGACATTCTTTGAACACACAAATGAAAAAAACAAAATTTTTGTATAGGAAATACCATGTTTCCTATGCCCTGCACAATTTTATTTTGATTGAGGAACTGCAAAGACAGTAAGAAAACTTTGGAAAAGTCTTCCCCCCCCCCCAAATGAAAGGGGAAGGTGAAGTACAAATCAGTGTTGTCTTCAGTGTAAACTTTCTTATCAATAATTTTATAGAAATACAAATGTTTGCATGTAATTTTAAGAAATATCGATTCATTAATTTTGGCTTGGATACAAATTTAGTGAATCACGAAATCTGCAATGTGTAAGGTGATGAGAATTATTCAGCTTATTTTAAGTACTTGTAATAGTAGATAAGTTGCACAGTCTGTTTTATTCTTTTATTTGGATTTTCATGTAATAAGTCATTTGTTTATTTACAGATTCGTATTCATGAAGCCAAAGGTCTTCCACCATCGTTGTGCCATTTTGTGTTCTGTCAGTATACATTTTGGGGACATGACGAGTCCATAGTTGTCCCCCCTGAAATACACACTGAAGCAGGAGAAGCAGACGACACCAAAACATTTGTATTTAAACATTTTAAGGTACAAGTTTTGTTTGTATAATAGACTCGTGCTGTTTTAACGCCAGTTCGTACAAATATCATGATGCAACTTGAGAAACTAATTTCATTTTCAAAATTTTATTGATAATTAAATGAAACAGGCTATGGTTATATATATCCTCTCCTATACATAACAAGATGGAACATCAGATAAAATTACAATCTTATACATTATGTATTTACAACAGACACAATTCAAATCAAGCATCAATAATAATACCATGATAAAAATAGATTATTTAAATTTAAGATATGTTGGGGTATTTTTAGGAAGCATTGTGGCCTAATTCCATTTGACTAATAAGTGGTGTTATTTATATTCCGTCATTGTTTCAGCTAATATATAACTTTTAAAGAAAATAATTGAAAATATAAAAGAAAAAATTGTATTTTTAAAAAAGAGAACTTAAAATTTTAAATCTAGGATTGAATCCAACACAGAATAGAAACAGTTATTGTACATGTATCATTAATTGAAGAAAGGGATACAATTATGAAATATACAAATTAATTGAAATAGAAGCCTTTGGGAGCTGGTGGGAGGGAGCACAACATCTATGTATATAGCAAGTTGATTAAAAAATATATAGTACATGTACATGTATATCATCAAATCATGTTATGTTGGCACGTTTGCCTCAACGGTTTTAAATAGTATACAATCATATCAATTAAACTTTAGTGGCATTAATATATGCCAATACTGATCTGGTGATTTCTGCATTTTCATCTAGTGAAAGTATCTAAGACTGAGGTGTAAAAATAGCTGTACCCGTTGCAACATATAATATGGACAAACCCATAAGTAATGTGAAAAACATCGCAATAATTAAACCTTGTATTTTACTTTTTAACCGGATTTTCATAGGAAAATATCGGTTATTAAATTGGTGATGTACGGCGGGCGGGCGGGCGGGCGGCCAGACGGGCGGGCGGGCGGACGGGCGGCTGCCAAACAGTGTCTGTGCAATAACTTATGAACTGTTCAACCAAAGCTTTTCAAATTTTAATATGTTGTTACTGATGACAAAATGGAGGTCAAGTTCGATATTGACGATTTTCACTTTCACCGTTCAAGAGTTATGGTTCTTGAAAGATTGAAAAATGGCTTTTCCAGTGGTGTCCGTGTGATAACTTATGAACTGTTCAACCAAAGCTTTTCAAATTTTAATATGTTGTTACTGATGACAAAATGGAGGTCGAGTTCGATATTGACGATTTTCACTTTCACCGTTCAAGAGTTATGGTTCTTGAAAGATTGAAAAATGGCTTTTCCAGTGGTGTCCATGTGATAACTTATGAACTGTTCAACCAAAGCTTTTCAAATTTTAATATGTTGTTACTGATGACAAAATGGAGGTCAAGTTCGATATTGACGATTTTCACTTTCACCATTCAGGAGTTATGGTTCTTGAAAGATTGAAAAATGGCTTTTCCAGTGGTGTCCGTGTGATAACTTATGAACTGTTCAACCAAAGCTTTTCAAATTTTAATATGTTGTTACTGATGACAAAATGGAGGTCAAGTTCGATATTGACGATTTCCACTTTCACCGTTCCGATATTGACGATTTTCACTTTAACCGTTCAGGAGTTATGGTTCTAAAAAATTGAAAAAAGGCAGTTCAAGTCTCAAAAATTCCAATATTTGTCACTTACTATAAATAGGAGGTCAAGATTGATTTTTGCCTTTCCATTTCTGAACCCTACAAAACCCTACAAAAATTCATTTATATTTCTTTACTTCATCCTGTTTGGGAATCCAGATTTGCAAACATCATTTCCATGCAGGAAAATCCGGTTTGCTGTCATTCGACAGCCTCTTGTTGCTTATTATATCTGTTGTAACTTGTACAAAAATAAATGTAAATCATGTTAATAAATACATGTACAGTCAAACCTCGATGTGTCGATTTCGGTTGACTTCAAATCTCGGATGTGTCAAAGTAATTTCCCGGTCCCGGCAAATTTGTGATTTGTCCTATGCATTTATACCTCTGATGACTGAACTCATATAACTTGAGCATGTTTAAAGGTCCGCAAAAAAAATTACAATGTATTTTTACCTTGATATAACAAACTTCAAAATGGTTTGTTCAGAGAAGTCCGAAGTCGGATGTAATACTTTCCTGTAACATATTTACGTCGACATGTTAAAATCTCAGAAGTTGAATATCTAGTGAGAAAACCTTTTGACACTTTTGAAATCACTTTTTAATTAAACAAATAATATTAGTTTGTATACCAGTTAGCGTGACATGTTCACCTTTACAAGATGTCGGATTCACCCTTAAATTTAACAGTTTGTTTACGGATGCCAAGCATACTCAACCTCGGATGACTTGAACGCTGGATAACTCGAACACTCTTTTGTAGTCCCTTCAACTTCGACTTATCGAGAATCGACTGTATTGGCATAATTGTATATTGTTGATGATTCCCCACAATTAGTGGAAGCAATAATTCGTGAATTTACAGTATTTCTGGGGATAATTTGTCCTAAAGATATAGTATTCATTTTACATAGAAAATCCAGTTCTTTCCAGGTGGATTATAAACCAATTGTCACCTTAAAAACTGTAAATTTTATTTATTTTCCAGGATTTTAAAGTATCTACAACAGAAGAATTTATAGAACATTGCCAAGATGGTTCTTTATCTATAGAGGTCTGGGGTCATAGGAGTCAAGGTTTTAACATTGGTGAGAAATCTGTGGACAATGTCAATGTCAGATCAAGGTCATTGTCAGAAAGGTATGTTTCAGAATATGACATAAGAAATTAAAAGCATATTAATTAATTAGACATACAATTAGATCTAACAGAATAATTTAAGTCTTAAACGAATTAAATATCACCAGGCAGGCAGTAATGGCTCCAAATATTTATTGTTAACTGGATTTTCCAACAGCAGTTTTCAATATAGATGCATGCTTTAAAGTTTTATGGAATTTGAAAGATTTCCTGATTTTAAAAATATTTGTCCCTATAGAAGTATGTGCTTCTGTACAAAATAATTAATTTTTCCCAATTTCCAAATTTTGGCACACTGTTCTTTTTACCATGTAGATGGTCTATAGCACCAGTTTTTGGCAGATTTTTTTTTATTAGATGCAATTCGCTTGTCAACAAATTGTAAGCAGTTACAGGGAAAGATCTCTAACAAATACGGACATAATTTGCTCACCTTCAAGTATTTCACTATGAAAATACATCTTCAGAAGACTGAATTATCTTTATTAAATGCATGTACCGGTATGTATAAAATATACATTACAGGTGGCAGGAGGTGATGAGAAAAATAGAGATGTATGTAGATATACAAGAATTAAACCATCAAGGTGAATATGTTCCTGTAGAAGTACAGCCTCGTTCTGATGTGCCGTCTGCTGGAGTCTACCAGTTACAACAGGTAGGTCTGGAAGAACAGATAGGTTATTCTAATGAATTATTGATATTCTCAAAAAATGCTCACCAAAACATCACGATTGATCAAAATTGTGCAGAAAATATTTTATAAGACTGACATTTGAGTATTAGAATTAAAGTGATAAAATAAAAATCATATATATAAAGTTGTGTATGGTTTACCTTATCATACAAATGGTGTTAAAATTCCAGAGTTGGATTCATAGAAAGAATAGTTTACTACTTACATTGGAATTCGTTCAGTTTTAAGTGGGGCCCTCTGTGGCCGAGTGGTCTACGTAGTTCGTCATGACTACTAATGATCACTAGCCTGTCAACACTGAGGTTGTGAGTTTCGAATCTCACCTGTGGCGGGGTGTGTTTGACTCCGATCTTAATTGACAAGGATTGCCAATTTTCCTACCGAAGGACATGGTTCTCTCTGGATACTCCAGCTACATCCACCAATAAAAACTGTCTGCCGCGAAATAGCCAGATGTGCTTAAAACAGCGTAAAACCCCAACTAAACAAACAAACAGTTTTAAGTGGAAAAAGGGTTTCAATATGTTTGTAATAAAATGCATTATTTGTATGTCATAAATTATAATAGCATTAATGTTTAAGTCATAAAAAATATATTATCAGTTTGGTAAATTCTTATGATCTTATTCTAAAATATTTCAGGGTCATACCAGAAGAATTGGGGTGAAGGTGAAACCCAGTAAAAATTCTGGAACATTACCATTGATTTGTGAATCTATAACTTCCATATCTGTGGGATGTATATGTTGTCGTAATCGAATGACACAGAAAGGACTAGATAGTTATCAGGAGGAAGACTTAACTTTATTACGGGATCGTTGGTCGGATGCATTATCACGACGGAAAGAATATCTGAAAGAACAGATAGAAAAATTGATAAATAAACCAGGTGAGTTAAGATACCTGTTATCTTCTGCAAAATTCATAAAAAAATTTATACAGTAATCTGACAGGTCAAACATTACAATAATTTAAAATTGAATTTTAAATTTTATCAGCTGAATTCTACAAAAAAATGAAAATTAAATTAATTTTAATCTTATGTTATTGTCCATTGTCCATGATTAGCAATAATAACATATCTGAGATTACCTTCTTTAAAGTAGTTACCAGTTCTTAGGAGATATATTTCTGTTTTGTTTATTCAAATGGAAATACAGAATTTTCTGTGTGTATATATATATATATATATATATGGTAGCTTGTTAAGGATGATCGCTGGTCTAATAGGAAATAAATAGGATTTGAAATAGGTGTTTTAGTTTGAGAGAACCTATGAATAGTAAACAAATAAGCAAGAAAAAAATATAGGGTCATATGCTCATTTTTGATCTATAAAGCCTTGAAAATATGCCGGAAATAGGTTTTCTCTGGATTTTTCATTGTTTTTGCATTGGCAACTTCAGTCTCTCAAAAATGTATGAGAATATAAAAAGGATTTTATAAAATTTTGTCAAATACCATTTTAAGGTATATATGAATGAATTATAAAAGAAAAAGTGGGGGTTCATGGGCAAAAAATTTAATGTTTAAGAAATGGATAAAACCCGAGGATTCCGAATATCAGACAAAACATGACCAGCGAGCATCCTTAAAATGACTTTTTTTTCATTATACAGTCAAATCTGTCTATAAAGGGCACCCAAGGGACCAGGAAAAGGTTCCCTTTATAAGCAGGTCCCCTTTATACAGAGGTTAATTTTACAAGATTTGTTCATGAATGGGACTTTTTCACTGTGTCCTTTATAGACAGTGATTCGCTATATAGAGGTGCCCTTTAAAGAAGGTTTGACTCTATTTAATATTTGTCTAGACCTTTCAGAAAAGATAACAGTATTAGATAGGAATGCTTTGCTCCCTTATAAAATCTATCAGAAACCGTGATACATGTAGTACAATAATTTTGGTTACTGAGGTATAACAATTTTTCAGCCAATCAGAAATCTTTTACAAACAAAAATTTATTTATTATTATTTTACAGATAAATCAGAAGCTGATGCAGACAGGGAGAGAGCTCTGATGGACCAGTGGGTGTGTCTCACTGAAGAAAGAAATGCTGTGATGGTCCCTTCCCCAGGGAGTGGTATCCCTGGGGCGCCTGCTGATTGGTATGCTTGAAACACTTATTCTGGATTGATAGTAAACTCTTTTTCTTGCATATATTTTAAAAGGGTACTGGTATAGGAATAAAAATCTCATTGTATGGCCTTAAAGTCCCTGATGCATAAGAAAAGTAGTTCATTCCATTTTGTTTATGAAAATTGAGATGAAAGGAAATTTTAACCAGGCTTTCGACCGAAAAGATACAGTGGGAGGTGGGAAAGATAATCTAAGTGCCAAAATCCTTGAGATTTTCTTCTGGTAAACAACAGAAGTAGGAAAAATTAAGAAATCGGGTCAAGGGTATAAAAAAAAAGAAAGAAAGAGAATTTGGGGTTTTTGTTTGGTCTGTGTTAAGATAAAATGTTTCCTGTTATAACCATAAAAATTTTAGTATACAGCTGTATGTCTTAAGACAATGTCTTATTTTAACAGGGATCCTCCTGACGACATTGAAAGACATACTCCAGTTGTCTTCCTTGATCTTAATGGTAGGTTTTATTTCAATATAAACTCTGTAACCAGAACACAAACAAGAAGAGATAAGGTAGAATAATTCTTGAGACAAAAATTCTAGATATTTGTGACGAAAATATTTACAAAAGAAGAGTGCTTTTATTACTGTTTTTCATCTGAAAGTTTCATGTCATATTACATCCCATTGAGACTGGAAAATTGGCCCTATCTCCTTGTTTATTTGCTACAAGAACCATTATTATAATGAGTATTTTCTATTATGCATCCCATTGACAGTAGAAAATGGGCCCTATCTCCCAGTCCGTTGGCTACAAGAACAATTATTATAATGAATATTTTTCTATTATGCGTCCAATTACAGTTGAAAATGGGCCCTATCCCACTGTCTGTTTGTTGCAAGAACAATAATTATAATAAGTTTTCTTACGGAGTGGGTGGTATACTGGATTCACCTTGTCCGTTCAGACTGAAATTTTTCGTGACACTTATCCTAGCTTCTGTGCGACGGAATGTTTTGATATATTATGACCATGAGTTGTATCATCTCTCGTATTTTTAGGTCTGTCAAGGAACCACTTCCTGTTTGCCGATACTTACAAATTTTACAATACCTTATGTTTACATGAAATTTTTCGTCAAACTTTTTCAAGTCTGTTTTCCCAATTTTCAAAATTAAAAAAGAGTGGGGGTATACTTTGCACGATAACCCGTGCAACCTCATGTTTTTAGGTTTATTTAACATTCATTTTAAGGGACAATATGAAGAGGAAAACATCAAAAACAAGATGGTTCTTTTTTATAACAAATTGAAAAACTGAAGGAGGAAAATGATCTGGATAACATATTAAACATATCAGAGACTTTCTTGAAGTAATGTGTGGGATATTCTAGCTGCATTGACGACCCATTTGTAAGCTTGAGCTGTTTTCTGATCTTTAAGTAGGGTTGTTGTCTCTTTGACACATTCCCTGTTTCCATTCTCTGACTCTTTTACACATTCCCCGTTTCCATTCTCTATTCTATTTTATGTGACATGCTTATTTTTTTACAGCTGATGATTTGAGTACACCTAGTTCAAGAGAGGGTCTACAGGCCGCTGGTATTAACTCCATTCTTCCTAAGGAGCAATCTGCTCAATCGTTTAATCTACCCATTATAAAAAATATCACAGATAAAGATAGTGTAAGTTTATTTTTAATTTGCAGGTTTAGAATTGGAATGCATTCATGGTCATTCTTTCAAAATTGCACAAATCTATACCAGGGTGCAATATAGAAACAGCCAGTTAATTGATAATATTGGCAGATCATATTGCAGTGCAAATCTTTGAAGGTCAAATACATTAATTGTGTCGCCTGCGGAACGCATGGTCGACACATAGGGATCACTATCTGTCGTCTTGCATCTTGTGTCGTCACACTTTTCTTCTATCCTCAACTACTCGTAAACCGCTCAAAGGATTTTGATGAAACTTTCTCTTAATGCACAGGTGTGCATATATATTTCATTTTTAGAAAATTAAAATTTTTTTGGGGTAAAAATTGACATTTTTGCAAAAAAAGGGGGGCAAAACTTCTATCCTCAACTACTCAATAACCGCTCAAAGGAATTTGATGAAACTTTCTCTGCGCATTAACCTTAATGCACAGGTGTGCATATATATTTCATTTTTAGAAAATTTTAAATTTTTCTCTGTAAAAAATGACATTTTTGAAAAAAAAGGGGGGGTCAAAACTTCTATCCTCAACCACTCCATAACCACTCAAAGGAATTAGATGAAACTTTTTTGAAAATAAAATAGGTATAAGCAAATATATTTAGATATCAAATACTTTACAAAATATGAAATAAGTTTCCTGAATACATGTATATACTTATCAGTATATACATGCTGTAATCCTCATTGGGTACTGTAAATTCAGAGATTATTGCGTTCAATTATTATTGTTAATTTTGTCTTTTCAGACCAAAGTGCGATTTCAATTTTTGTGATATTGAGAAAATACGCTTCATTCATATAAAAAAAAATTCCAAAATGCGAATTTAAATTTTTGCGGATACAACCCTGTCGCATTTATCGCAATAATTTCTGAATTTACAGTAGTTGAAAGCATTTTCTTGAAGTACATGTACTTTAAGCAAATTTTTATTAGATTATTATTGTTTAGATATATTCATTACAGATATATGCTGTTGCATCATGGGATTCTTCCATTCATGACTCACCATTGTTAAATCGTGTTACATCATCTAATGAAAGAGTTTATATGATCCTGAAAGCTGTAATCCGACTAAGTCATCCTGCTTATATGGAAATAGTTTTACGGAAACGGATCTGTCTCAATATTTACACTAACTTTAGTATTACCAGCCTAACTGATAGATTAAAGAAGAAAATCACGGGACAGGTAGGATTAGAGATTAATATATAAATAAAGGTTACATTATACATTGAGAGCAACAGCGTTGAAACTTTTCTTTGACGATGCAAGATGAATCAAAGTGGATGACATTGCTAGCAATAGTATTTAAAATGTGGTCATAGTAACGGCAGCTTGTCAAAACTAAGTTGATGTGATTTTAATTTTTATAGGGTAAATGTTGCTGCAACCTACAAAATTGTATGGCATTATGTGTCATAGATTGTATTGCTGTTGCCATCAGAATATGAATCTGCTAAAGATGTACAATGAAACTTCTCTAAAACAAGCCCATTTAATAAAGATAAGATTTTGTTAACATACATGTACAGAGGTTAATTTATTAAAACCTGTTCCTTATATTCTCTGATATGAGAACTTTTAGTTCCTTAGAAAATTTGTAAAAAATATCCAGCAAGTTTGAAAATGACCACATCCCATCACACTACAGATTGGAAAATATGATTAATATATTTTGGCTGTCATCAGTGAACAATAAATAGCCCAGGGTATAAGACAAAAATAAGATATGGTGATACAAGCTTAATGTTTCAATAAAAATTATTGACAGCAAAATCTGAGGGGAAAATGCTAGAAATTATGATTGTGACACACATTAGAATATGGTGTGTAGGAATTTTCATTTAAGCTTATTATTAATATTTTCAGGAAAAGTTGTATTCTAGTGGGATCTCATACGAAGTTGTTTCCAATATTCCTAAGGTAAGTCTGAGGTTGTGAGTTCGAATCTCACCTGTGGAAGGGTGTGTTCGACTCCGATCTTAATTGACAAGGATTGCCAATTTTCCTACCGAAGGTCAGTGGTTCTCTCCGGGTACTGCGTCTTCCTCCACCAATATAAACTGGCGGCCGCGAAGTAGCAAAATTTAAACATTAGTAACTGTGGTATAAGTCCATGAAAAATTGGATCATATCAACCTATATTTTATGCATAAAAGACTTGGATATTAGTTTTTTGGTTCAATGTAAGTTTGTTATAAACAGATATATATGTATCATGATCTGGAGAGACATTTGTGCAAAAGTACTAGTCAAGAGACAGTGAAATATTCAGAGACACCAGGCAAGGGATATTTAGTCTTGAGACTATCATTTTTTGCAAATATCCCGACCGCTTATGATATTAAATTTTAAAAACACAGAATATCATTTATCAAAACGCAGTGATGACAAAGATGTTACAAGTGTCCCACTCCACAGAGGGTAAAAAGGACAAATCATGTGAAAATTATGTCGCAAGGAAAATGAGACGATTTGTGAAAAAATGAATCACTGTCTCTTAGTTAGAACACTGATGTTTCATGATATCAGGGACAAAAATCTGTGGCCACGAGAAATAATTCACAAATTTGTGCATTCTCTATTCTAGGCTTCAGAAGACTTAGAGAATATGGAGACTCTAGCACAAATGGCTGCCTCACAAAATGAAGTTAATGCTTCGGACGGAGAAACTTATATTGAAAAATATATCAAGGGTGTATCAGCTGTGGAGAGTATTCTAACATTAGACAGACTTAGACAGGTTTGTATTGGCAGAACTTTTTGTGAGTTCGATTCTGGATATGGTATCTGAGGTAACCAAGAACTGCATTGTGGATTTTCCACAATGTTATTAAAAAGAAGAGAACATTGATGTTCTTTGGAACAAATACTTCAAAATAATATTGGTGCAAATCATTAATTTCCTGTTGATATATTTTCTTAATATGGACGAAAGGATATTGTGTATTAAAATCCCCAAAAATAAATTTACATGTTCAAGCAAATGAACGGTCCCTTCAATGCTGTTCCTCATCCAAAAGTCACTGCAAAGTTTACTTTCATGCTACCGTGATAATGGACTAATAACTGCATAATTGTTTACTTATGGAATTAAAAATTTCAATAACTGAAGTTTTTTTTATAGATTCTTGAATGTATATGCCTGTAGATGCCACATCTTGAAAGTCCTGGGCTTCAATGAAAGTGAAAATGAATAATAAATAAGATAAAACCGAGAATATGTAAATATAAATCCAGTAGGGACCCATCATGACCTTCATGCATTGTGGTTTTCAGACCTGATATTTTTTTTACACTTTTGAGAGTCGGGATTTGTCCGTTATGATTCCTTTATTAAATGCCTCCTGAAATATCTGCCCTTTTTCCCGTATTGCCAAAATCATGTCTAGGTTTTACTGGATCGTTTTCAATGTATATATTTCAGGAAGTGAAAGTAAAAGAATTAATAGCTGCACAAGGAAGAGCTTTAAGAAAAACTACCAGTACTCCAAATATAGCTCATGTATGTCATAGTTACCACTTAAATATAGCACATTAGTTAAGAGACATCATTTTTATCCCAAAATATTTTAGCCACACAATAGAATACAGATAAAAACTCGACCAAACTACTAAATACATGTATACATATACAGTTAAACCTGTCTATTATGGGCATCAAAGGGACCAGTAAAAAGTGCCCTTAATGAGCAGGTGCCCTTTATACAGAGGTTTATTTTACATGTTTTTGTTTCATAAATGGGACTTTTTCACTGTGCCCTATATAAACCGTGATTTGCTATATAGAGGTGCCCTTTAAAGCAAGTTTGACTGTATGTTAGTCACTCTGGTTATGCATATTTGTAAATTAGGCACTTGAATTTTGAGATTAGTTATGTTAAAACTGTCAAACTGTGAAAGCCAATTGAGAGATTAACAATCCACCAATTTGTGAAAAACAATAAAAAAAACCAAGTCTAAATAGTGTTATTGACTATACAACTGTAAATGTTACCATAATTAGGCTATCGGTTACTGTAAATTCAGAAATTTTGTGCATTTATTTTTGCGATTTTATCATTTTAGACCAAAATGTGATTTTAATTTTTGTGATATTGGGAAAAATCCAGCTTCATTGAAATAAAAAATTCCAAAATGCAAGTAAATTATTGCAATGACAACCCTGTCAAATTTTTCGCAATAATTTCCGAATTTACAGTATTAAGGAAACTTTTACAGTATTTTGAGTATGACTGTGTATAATTTTCTTTATCTATTTTCAGGCTGGCCTAACACCAACCAAATTTGATGGACAGGTATTATTTATAGATACGAATTCAGAGTTTATACATGTAGTTCTAATAGTATATTTTCATTTCAATTGTAAGATTTTATTAAATTTAAAAAATTCAAAATATGAAACTTTTTCACATTTTTAAGACCTTTTCTTTGTTGAATTGAAACCCGCATATAAAGCAAAGTATAAAATATTAACAAAAATTTAATTCAGCTCTAATTTGTGGGTTTGAAAAATAATTACATTTAAATTTATTTGAAATTAAAAAGATTCAAACACCATTGTCAAATCTTTTTTGATAAAATTTTCATTAAGAAATAGAAAAGGTTAAAAGACTATATGATATAGAATAATGGAGGATTTCTGTTACCTAAGGTACAACTTAAAATAGCTGATATAAATATGTATTTTGTATAGTTGCATGCATGAGAAATGCTATATAACGAATTGTTTTTCTGTTTTTAGCTTAGAGCAGATAGCATACAAGATTTATCATATGATAGTTTATCACCTGGGAGACGAAGTTCACAGCCTGGTAGGTTTTTTCGTAAAAGGTCAAGGTCGGATGTTGGAAAAAGCCTGAAAATCTTTGCAAAGGAACTGAAAAAACAATGTAAAAATTTAGGTAAAGAGTATATGTTAACCAAAGCATAATTGATGTTTTGCATGTGCTTTCAGTGTTTTATATATCCAAGTCCCATCACTCTTACACTCCTTTTCTCTTATTCCATGTCACTGTCCAATTTACCAAGAAGTCCCGATTTTATGGGGGATTATCAAGTGAAATAATGTTCTCAAAGTCGGGTAGAGTAGAATCTTGTTATGTATTTGATACATGACATATGGCCTTTATATTTGTGAAAGAGGTTCAGGCATTGTTAAGGTAAAAATATTATTTTTGTGCATAAATATTCCAAAATATGCAGTTTGGAATTTTTTTCAAGCAAAAAACTTGCCAAACTTCTAACGTGGAAAAAAACATAAAAAGTCTGCTAAGAAGTTTAACCTTAATGCAAGCATTTATATTTTTTGTGAGCAATTTAAATTGACCCACGATTTTTGCTTGAAATGTGAAGATTGTATTTATATGTAAGCGTAATAAAAATTATTACAATAGGTCATGAATTCCTCTCTATAAAGTTTAAATTTTGATGAAAACAAAACTCTCATAACAGGAGTAAGTTTTCACATATGATAATACTGCAACTTAAAATTTGCTTTTGGGGCCTCAGTGGCCGAGTGGTCTAGGTAGTTCATCATAACTACTAATGATCACTAGCCTGTCAACACTGAATGTGGGTTCGAATCTCACCTGTGGCGGGGTGTGTTCGACTTTGATCTTAATTGACAAGGATTGCCAATTTTCCTACCGAAGGTCGGTGGTTCTCTCCGGGTACTCGGCTTCCTCCACCAAGTGAAATAGCCAAAATGTGCTGAAAAGGGCATAAAACCCCAACTAAACTAAACAAACAATAAAATTTGCTTTCATTGTTGTTCCATGTTTGAAAATGACAGTTGGCTGTCAGAATTTGCAGTTAAAACCTGTACATATATTGAGTCACAATTTGTGAACTCCATCGGCAAATATTTGACTTTTTCAGCCTTAATGGAAGGAGATATTTTCTTTGTTGAATTGAAACCTATTCGAACTGTAAAACATAAATATAAAACTTTATTCCACTCAAATTTCATATCTCAAGTGACCAAATAAGTGATTTAAGTACCAAAAGTTACAGTAAAAATAAGTAATAATACATTTTTTTGTCTGTAGTAGGTGTAAAATGTATCAACTTTACTGCGAAAAAAAAAAAATTTGGCAGATAAAAAAGTAATGCATTTGAATTAAGACTCAAAATAAAGTTAAGCTAAAAAAAGATCTCTATAATGAGAAACCAGAGTGAGTTATATTTTCCTAACCAATGTAGGTAAGGGAGATAATAAATTTGTCTCCCTTTTAGCCTCAGGACAAAAGGGAGATAATTTAATTATCTCCCTTACCTACATTGGTTAGAAAAAGATAACTCACTCTGGTTCCTCATTGGTCAAATGCTGATGTACCGTATTTTCCTGCCTATAGGTCGAGACTTTTACTTTAAAATGACCATTTTACCATTATAAGTCTATGGAGAAAGTATCAATTAGACCTATAGTCCACATAGACTTATAGTCCAGAAAAAAAAGAAAACCCATGACAATAATCTACAATATTTCCCTTCCAATAAACACCATTAACTTATATTGCCATCCCCATTGTTGATGAAATTGCACATACATGCACTCTACTCAATGTGCTTTGGTTTTGATATTTTATGCTTCATTTCAGTTTCCATGATGATAATCTTTTGCAGTGATTTTCTGTTGCTTGGCAATATGTTCTATTTTTTTATTTACAAACGATGTAAATGTTAGGTTAAAGTGATTTATACAATGCCAAATTAATACATTTTAACTATATGATCTATTATGATATAATGGCTTAATATTTAATTCAGATTTTTATGATTTATATGTGACATTGTTATACAGTAGAATCTCGATTTCTCGAACTTGAAGAGGGTCTGGAAAATTAGTTTAAGGCATCGGTAGTTTGAGCCATCGAAGTCCAGAAAATGTTCGGTTACAAACCAGCAATAAATTTAAAATTGAATTTACATCCTTTTTATCTATTCGATCGTTAAAACAACATACACTCATCAAATCTTGATGTGGAAATAATAATTTAAGAATAGTCACCCATAAACATCAAGTGGATTACACAATGACCTGTAATTGACAAACACCTTCTTGTCATCAATGATCTGACCTCTGGTTTTTCACACATATTTGTCACATACGCCAATTAAAAATAGTGTTCGAGTTACTGAGAATAAATTACATTATATTACTGTTGTATGGACCAGAAAATTAGTTCAAGAATTCAAGAAATAGGTGCTCGAAAAATTGAGAGTTAATTTATATAGACATGACAGGACTTTTGTAAAGGGTCGAGAAATGCATGGTGTTCGAGCGACTCGAGTTCGAGCCACCGAGATTCTACTGTATTATATTTAATAACATGAATGACACTGTTACAATGAACCCTTCAAGAGTAAAAAATAGTGATTAAATTTTTGATACTTCTGATATTAAGTGCATCACATCCGTCTTTTATCATATTGCTTTTAATGTTTCATGGCCTGTTTTAAGCAATACATACATGTATTTCGGTACTAATGTGTGATATAAATGTCATATGTTCACTGAAACTGACAGTGAAGATATTAACAATTTCTATGGCATTATTTCATAATAGAGGGAAATAACTCTCTCAAATTAGTGAATTTATCTGTGATGCATATTTAAATTCTTGTCATGAGTGGTTATGATATTTCTACACCCAAGACACTAGTTAAATTTTAGATTGCCACAATGTTGCATTAGTCGTCAACGTATCATTAAGAACCAATCAATCGATAAATTTTAATTCTTCAAAAATTCAGTTTCAGCCAGTATATTGAAAATCAAATATTTTTCTAATGAGAATGTAGAAATATGATAACCTAAGAATAATTGGAAGGAGGATTAGTGTCTTCCATGGCATTTTATTTTTCAAATCAGAAAAATATTCTTTGTATCACAGATATTTGTGCTGTTGTCGAGGACATTGGTAACAAAATTGTATCACAAATCAATTTTCGACCAGTCATATCTCTGAATTTGGAGTTGTGTCACATAATACAATGCAGTTTGCCTGTTGAAATTAGTTATTATTTTACCTCCTGGTTGAGCAGGCTTTGGAAATGGCTAAAATAATAGCAGAAAGTGTTATACATTTCTCGTCTTTTTCTTGGTGTTTTGTAAAAATTATCCACAGATCTTTCCTTGAAAAAAATTTATTGTTAATTTTTTTGTCTCTCATAACCTTCACGAAGAAAATATGTCTAATCCAATATTTTTGCTTCGTGTGATGGAGGCCAACAGTTGTCATCATGTCATATGTACATGTATTTGAGTGGGTAGATTAATGTAAATACCTTGATAATTGTTAAGTTTCTGCCATCCTTTAAATTGTCGTCAGATGTAATATATATTATATTCATTACAGCACGCCCTAACTTTCTGAGTTTACGGGCCAGTGGTCCCACCACTAAGCGTATGTTACTACATCTGTTCTCTATGTTCTAGATTTGTTTTTTATTTCACGTTTTATTTTTTATGAATGCTCTATTTATAGTCATTGTTGTATTTTAAAAAGATCATGTGATCTGTAATCTATTTCGTCATGTGATGAATGTACACATTGTAATGATATATTAATTTCACTTCTTTTTATTTGCAATGCAATTTTTTTTAAATTGAGTGCCTTTATGGATAGAAAGAAATTTTTGAGTTTTTAATTTAATGGATGAATATAACAGGGTTTTAATCGCAATAATTTAAATTTGCATTTTGGAATTTTTTTATATGAATGAAGCATTGTTTTTCTCAATATCGCAACAATTAAAATCGCATTTTGGTCTAAAATGACAAAATCGCAATAAAAATGCACGCAATAATTTCTGAATTTACAGTAACGTAAGGGTTTAAATGATTTGTTACTGTTGATAATACAGTCGAACTTCGGTAGCTCGAAGTCAGATTGCTCGAACACCACCGATGGCTCCAACCATTTTGAAAGTCCCGTCATTTTCTCGGAAAGTTTAACAAAGCTTTTGGTCGCAACAGTTAAAAAATATTATATTTTACAATTGAAAACTTGAACTCTATAATTAAATGGACAATCTGATACTTAAAGGTATGCATCTAACAATCACATATAAAACAAATAGATGAATCTGACAGGTAAATATTTACTGTGAAGTGTAATAAAGATGTCATGATAACTATTGTCTAGTGATTAACCTGTTAAATTATAATTTAGAAATATTTCATGGGTATGATTAGCTATTCCGACTCATATACTGATGGTTCTGGCAATTTTTTGTACAGTACTTGAACAAATTTATATAACTCGAACTACCGATAACTCTAAGATATTATATAAGAAAACAAAATACAATGTTTTATTAATGAGAAATAACATGCAGAAATAGTTTTAGGATATTTTTTTCCTGGATATAAATATTTTCTTACATGTTCAGTGTTGTAATATTAGCTATCTCTATAGTTCTGTGTTTTTCATTCAGAAAAAAATGACCTAAAAATCTTGTTAAAATACTTGGACTTCTTAGAAGTACTCAACTCTGAAAATGTTAAAAAGTCCAAAATTTGTAGTATAGATTTAATTGCTGAGATGATTAAACAGTAAAATCCAAAATTATCTAATGATAGAGCTGTGGGTGATGGAAATAATTTTAGTTTCTGTAAAACTGAAGTTTTAAATTTCATTTTAAAGAATAAAATTTTCACTAAATTACACATTTGGCAGCAGTGCTTTTCTGATAATGAACTTTTAATTCAAATAGCATGCTATTCATGTTTAAGATTATGTATATGTAACACTGTATATAGTTGCATTTCTCATTTTGAGTATCACAAAACTTATGTCGATCATCTTTTTAGCTCACCTGTCCTAAAAGGACATGTGAGCTTTTTCCATCACTTGGCGTCCGTCATCCATCCTAAACTTTTTCAAGGATCTTCTCTTCTGAAACCACTGAACCAATTACAACTATACATAGTCTGAATGATCCTTAGTGTATCTAGAATAAATCTTATATTTTATTTTCTTGTCCGTCGAGAAACATGTCCGCCATGGCTAAAAATAGAACATAGGGGTAAACTGCAGTTTTTGGCTTATATCTCAAAAACTAAAGCATTTGGAGCAAAACTGAAAGGGGTAAAAATGTTCATCAGGTCAAGATCTACCTGCTATGAAATTTTCAGATGAATCGGTCACCCCTTTGTTGGGTTATTGCCTCTGAATTGTTAATTTTAAGGAAATTTTTTAGTTTTAGGTTATTAGCTTGAATATTATAGATAAAGACAAACCGTAAACAGCAAAAATGTTCAGCAAAGTAAGATATACAAACGCGTCAACATGACCAAAATCGTAAATTGACCTCTTACATGAGTTTTTGCGCTTAAAAGGTTATTTACATGTAAACAGAAAATAATGGTCCGACATTGTCAGATTTTTAGGGCATTACTTGAAATAAATTAAATGGTAGCTGTAAAAGTAAAATGGAGTGTCAAGGTCGTTGAAAAATTCCATAGCAACTGATGAGAAAATCCCTAGCAACCATATCTATTTGGGTTAAGGATTCTATATTTAAGCTGTACAGGTCAATATTAAGGAGAAAATTGCAACGGTATACATTAAATATCAAAAATAATCATGGATGCAAGATCTACTGGTACACAAAATAGAGCGATTCAGGCTATTGGGAGCCTCTTGTTTAGGTGAAAATTACTTTTGAATTGGTAGAACATCAAAAATGTTGATAAAACTTGGCAGCGTTCTATCATTGAAAGAGTCTCATTTGAAAGATTTAAGATGGTTGTTTTGTATGATTTGCTCCATCCCATCCCCATCAACCCTACCTCTGTCACCATGAAAAAAGAAGAAAAGCTTAATTGAATTTAGTGTAAAAAAATACTTTTGTGAAACTATAATTTTAGAAAACTTGAATAAAAGCTTTATGGGTAAATGTTTCCAGAATATGCCAGTTTTTCAGATTTTGGTAACTTTTTCATCCATATATTCTTTAGAGAAAAGATTTTTTTAATGTATGCTCATTTTTTGGTTTTTAACAGCATCTATACTTTCATTGATGTTGCTTGAAGTCACATGAAATTTATTTTAAGATTTAAATTGTATTTAACACTTGGTGGATATGTTTGACACAATTCTAAATTGACAAGGAATTGTTGTTTGTTCTTTCCAGCCTTCTCCACCATTAAAAAAGGTTATTGTGCTGTAATTGGTATTAAGCCTCAGTAAATTTAACAAAAGTTTAAAAATCTGTGAGATAAAACTTTTAGATTTTTTCACTGGAAAAAATCAGGTCAAAAATTTTTTTAATCGTATTCCAATTTCCATTTTACATAAATAGCAATATAGTTATTCAATAGTATTAAACAATTTGACCAGAGTTTTATAAGATAATATGTTCTGGTCATCTGTTGAAAAGATGACAGCAAATCACTTTTATCGCTTTTCATTTCAGCGGCTTCACCGAAGTCCTTACTAAGTCCAATGGGGTCAAAGGTCAAGCCAATGTCAACTTTAGTTGAGGAACAACAACAAAGAGAAATGAAGCCTTTATTGAAAAGAGATTCTGAGGAGGTAATGTATCTTTATTGATGTACAAAATGTACAGCCAACTTTTGTAATTTGAACATTTTGTGAATTTCACCTCAAACTTTTGCTAAGGGATGAGTTAAACTTGCAGTAGGGACAAGATTTTTCATATTTTTGAAGACCTCGCTGTGGATTTAAGATGAAGAACAACAAAAAAAGATCTTCGCCTTTTCTGTTTTTTTGTAAAATTAAAGATAAATTCAAACAAAGTTTCACAGTACTACAATGATTTGGTGGCTATTTTTATCAGATTTACAATCCTTCATAACACAAAAAACAGACTAAAAATTAAATGGCTTAAAACATTTAAATGGGTAGAGATTAAAGTATTTTTCAATTTATTTTTAAATAATTGCATAAATTGTTTGTTTTATTGAACTCCATAATTTTAATTGGAAGAAGCTAGTCAAATGGTTCTGAAAAGTGATGTTTTATAACCAAATAAAAGTAAAAATCTTGTTTTTCACTGGCTCCCATGATGAATCTGCAATCAGAATTTATTTTTTTCCACTTTTGACAAGTCCATCCTTAAGGCCAACATCAATGAAGAATTTTGTCTGTTGATGGACAAGTCAAAACAATTGTATTGGTATAGGAAGATAATCTAGAAATGTTTTTCAATATATCTACCATTCTTAGAGAAATTTTATGTCCATCGCTTCAGAATTGCAACAGATTTTCCGTTACACATAACAAAATGGCTGCCGAAGTATCTTTTCTGCTCTTTTTTACAGGGTTGTCAAAATCAGGTCAGTACATTGCAGCAAAGTAGTATTTTACTTAAGTTTTTTTTTTCACTTGTCAAATATAAAATGTAATTACATGTACACCCCAATAAAACTACAAAAATGAATCATTCAATTCTTAAAAGAGTAAGTGCTACTAATTTCTAATACATGTGGGATTATATGTATTGAGTTACATGTATATCAAAGATTGTTGTTTTTTGATATAGGAATTTGATGATTTGGATCATGGTAATATGCATAGAAGGAAATTTCAGTCTGTGATAGAGCCTGAGCCTAATAGTGTGAGCTCCGATGACTTTCAGGACTTTGAATCATATCAGAGCCAGCAGCCCCAACAGACAGAGAATACTTCACAATCTGCCACAGAAGAAATCCCACATTCATCTACAAATGATAGTCTAGCTGAAATACAAGGAAAAAATTTTACTCCAAGTTTGGTGTCCAGTGGTTATGGATCACAAGCTGTTTCTATGTTAACTTTATCATCTGAAGATTCTCTTAGTCTTAGAAGTGTGGAGGACAATAGTGAAGGACACAAAGATGCCAGAGGTAGTCAGAAAGGCAGTATTGAACAGAGTAGTGAAAGTGATGAAGACCACCAAGGTGTTCAAGATGTATGTCATTCAGAGTCAGATGAACGTTTAAATGAATGTAGTAGTAATAACATAATGGAAGCTTCTGATACAGATTCAAATAAAACTGTTTTGTCACAAGAAAAGTTAGAGACTTCTGAGAGTGTAGAAGTATGTCCTGTAGAAAATAGTAGCTGTGTAGAAAATTCAAAAGGTGCAGATTCTGAACATGAATCAAATTCAGTGGGTGCTTGTGCAATAAAAAATAAAACTGTAGAAGGGGTTGATCCGTACAGTGAAACTGCCATGGAGGAACTTGAAAAGTTGGGATTCGATGAGGAGGAGGAAGAGGAAAATATGTCCGACAAAAATACTGCTTCAGAAATAGAACTTTTTATAACGGAAGACAATGATGAGAAATTAATAGCTGATAAAAATAAAACTTTAAACAAACTGTTAACAAAAAAGAGTCACACACCACCAAGTACATTAGAAAAACCAAAAGTTGTGAAACGTCCTCAGCGTCCCGTGTCCTGTATTCTCCCATCTGAACAAAGTATAATTGAGGAGAGCATGAAAAGAAATAGTTTGGATCTTCATATGTCTGACGAGGAGGAAATAGGTTGGTATACATACATGCACATATATAAGGTGGATGCATTACATGTATATCGTGTGGGATACCAATTCTCATGGATTACTTTAAGACAAACAAACCTAGAAATTTGCCCCCCCCCCCCCCCCCCCCCACCCCCAAAAAAAAAATTTTTTTTTTTTTCTTATTTGTACTTGCAGAAACGAACATATTCACAGTATTGAAAGAATGTCGTAATTTTGATACTGGTAATAAAACATAAATTCCAATCTAACAAAAACTTATTTTAATAGAGTGGCTTTATATTATATTACAGCTAATTGTTATAAACAAAATTACAAATTGTATGGGTTGAATATAAATGTACTTTCCAACAGACCTAAATTGGAGTAAAATTATATTGTAGTTGTGAAGGTATAGGGACGGTATAAATTATCGATTTTATGAATCATTTCAGAATGTGATGATTCAGTAAGTACCTGTTCCTTTGGTAGTCGTGCAGATTTAGACAGATTACAGGAAATACCGATTCCTACTTGGATTGTCATTAGTGAGAGTGTGATTGTTACGCCTTCCAAAGGTCCGCAGAAAACTGGAGTGGTCCAGTTTGTTGGGTCTGTGGAGTTTGCCTCTGGTCCTTGGGTTGGAGTAGAATTGGATCTACCTGAAGGTATTACATTTTGATATTTTTTAAATTTTGTGCAATATTCATCTATCGCATAATTTTTCAAATATTTACACAGAAATTAAATTGTATAAAAGGAGATGTATTGATTATTAGAACAGAAGATTATTTTATAAATTATTTGATGAATTTATCACTACAAATCTTAAAAAACCAAACAGTAAATAATGTAATACATGCCCATACAGTTGTAGTACAGTGTACTAGAAAAAAAATACCAGTTTTAATTATTGGAGTGCTTAAGCTATCAGATTTTTTGTTTTAATTTTTGAATTTACAGTATTTTCTTGGGTCAGTATTCAGCTTCAGACAGCCATGATTCTATTTGTTTGTTTAGTTGTGGTTTTACGCTGTTTTTAGCACATTTTGCTATTTCGCGGGGGACAGTTTTTATTGGTGGAAGAAGCCGCAATACCCAGAGAGTACCACCGACCTTCGGTAGGGAAATTGGCAATCCTTGTCAATTTAGATCTGAGTCGAACACACCCCGCCAAATGGTGAGATTCGAATTCACAACTCCAGCGTTGACAGGCTAGTGATCATTAGTAGTCATGACAAACCACCTAGACCACTCGGCCACCGAGGCCCCCGCCAAGATTCTGAATTATTAATGTATTTTACAGGAATTTATGCACACTTGTGACAATGTAGGCAATCAGTTTGCATTTCTTGGTAATCATACTACTTGCATGAAGAAGGATTTGAGGTACTTTATGAACTTTTTGACTTGAATGAAACATTGAATAACACTTTAATATTTAATTATTTCTCTACACAGGTAAAAATGATGGTTCGGTGAATGGAATCAGATATTTCAAATGTAGGCCAAGACATGGTGTGTTTGTACGGCATGACAAACTTATACTTGACAAGAAAAGGCGAGGATCTCGCAAGAGAGCAAGTACAGACTCGAAACGTCACAGTCTTGGAAATATGCCAAATCGATCTCCTGCAAACCAGACCAAACACCTGCAAACAGGGAATTCTGGGAGTTTTATGAAAGGAACTGCATCAAGTAGTGCTAAGAAAAAATTATGAGAACAATGTGATTTTATTTTCAGTCATTGAGAAATCCAGGGAACAAGCAGTGACAAAAAAAACTATGAAAAGTTTTAAGGATCTTGTTAAAAGGTTTTTTTAAATAAGGGACAAGGTCATCTATTCTATCAAGTGTACTCCGGAATTCAAGTATGTCTTCTGTGATACCATTTCAAAGCTTGTTTTAAAGAAAATACACAAACTTGAAGTTCAGATAGAGTGGCATATATGTTGAAATATGATAAACCAACAGTCTTCACTCTATTTGTCTATAACATGCATTTTGCCATCTATTTATATGGAAGGAATATAAGCAGACAAACAGTTTTTGTTCAAGGGAGACAACTTGAAGGGAAGGATAATTTTAGTTGCTTAACAATTAAATGGTCCATTATCTCCTAAACAATTTTTAGAAATGGTAAAGTCTTTGGAAAGAAAACAATTTAAAAAGTGATGCAATCAGAAAGAGTCATTTATTTGGAAATGTTTATTTACACATCATTGTATGTCAAATGTGTGGCTTTAAAGCAGCATGTTTACCATTGGATTTAAACAATATGAAAGCTTGCCTCTGTGATAAACATGCTTATTGTAAAAAAAATTTAGATTGTAAGTGTTCATGTATTTTGCTAATGTTTCTGGAGTTCGTACTAGTATGGTTAAGGTAAACAAACAAGATCATTGCAATAAATTCAGTATATATTGGTCTACTTTTTTGTAGAGTGCTTCCCTGTGTTTTTCAAATGTCTGGATATTTTTAGAACTATTTATAGTAATTTAGGACCAGTAAATATCTATTTTAAGATACACTTCTGTGATTTATTTTTATCCGTCTGATAGAAATCGATGTTAGTGCTATGTATGTTTATTTTGTTTACTGTAACAGTTAATAAAATAAAAAAGAGATAATTTATTATGCATTACCTCCCCTTATTTCAAAGATTAAACTGTATTGGGAGATGTAATACATTTGCAGACATTTAGCTATATGCATTCACTATTTCCAATAGTGAAATTGTCTTAGAATTTCACTAAGCAGTCTGTAATCACTTACATTTGAACAGGTAAATTTAATTGCAGGAATAATAAGCATTAGTTCAAACAGTTTAAAATCAGGGGAGGTAATAAATTGGAAATTGTCATTTAATTTAAAATAGGTTGTATTAATGTGTTATGAATTTCAAAATTCTGTTGTAAAACTCAGTAACAATATCATTCAGAATGAGAAAAATTGCTTATTGTTTCATCATGCCATGCCATAATTTAGCTTCCAGTAGAAACTTTTAGACAAAATATATACATGTGTACAGAAATTTTGCAATTTATACATCTATATTTCATTTAGAACGTGTGAAAGATTTTAAGGAAAGAAATATTTGTGGATTATCTTCGTGAATATCAAGATATCATATATATATAAGAAGAGGGGAGGTAATTTTATAAATTGCATAAATCATCTATTTGTGAAATAAAGATTTGCTCCTCTGTTCCCATCAACAGTAAACGTGATTATTTTGGTATCAAGATATCATATATAAGAAGAGGGGAGGTAATTTTATAAATTGCATATATCATCTATTTGTGAAATAAAAATTTGCTCCCTTGTTCCCATCAACAGTAAACATGATTATTTTGACTCATGTGAGTCACTGTAAAGAATCTTTAATCATTGAGTATCAAGAATGCATTTGTTAGGCATTATAACGTCCAGTTAATGTTGAGCTTTAGGTGAAGATTTTAGTTCTTATATTGTGATGGAATCCAGAAAAATAAATCTTGGATAAGTATCTCATCATCCTGTTGATGTTAGTGGGTCTTTAGCTAAGTAGATATGTAATATTATTTGGATGACAACTATTCAGTTGATCAGTTTAATCAGTTTGACACTTGTTGAATTAGTGATGCCTGGTTACAGACTAGCCTCAGAAACTGGCAAGTGTCTAAATGACATCATAAAGGATGTTCGCTGGTCATGTTTTTGAATTTTTGTCAGATGTTCAGAATCATCGGGTTTTATGCATTTGAATGCCATAAATTATTTTTCCCTTTAACACTCATTTTTCTTTTCATAAATCTTTTGTATGCAAAATAATGAGCCACTTGTAAAAATCTTATAAAATCCTTATTATTTAATGGTTTTTTAGAAATAAAACTTGTCAATGAAAAAGCTATGTAAAATCAAGAGAGCATGCCAAATTTGCAATGGCTTATATCTTCAAAACAAGCAAATGGACCTATAATTTTTTCTCTCACTCTTTTAGTTCCTTTATTAATTAACTATCAATATTTACCAGTGTTATGAAAAGCTTCTTATTTTGAAACTGAGCAGCGAACATCCTTAAGGCCAACATCAACGAAGAATTTCAACTGTTGATGGACAAGGGTCCAAAGAAGATAATCTAGAAATGATTTTCAATATATCTACCATTCTTAGAGTAATTTCATGTGCATCGCTTCAGGATTGCAACAAATTTAGCTCCCATTGAGGGTGGTATTGATGGTCACATTTGATATATTTTGGGCATTTTAATTATTACCTTAAGCCATAGCTCTTTAGTATAGAAATTGGTTAGTACCAGTAGATTTAAATCTAATGAAACAGTATTAATGTTGGTGACAATTATATAAATCATACATGTATCGCTCAAAGTACCATGCCAAAATATGGATGAAGGGTTGAAAGTTATAATTTACCCAAAGAGAATTCATTTTTATCAATAAGTTTAATATCTTTTTAGTATTAAAAAATCTTATAATTTTTTGTTATTGAATTTTTTAGTTTTTTATATTTATTTTTTCCAACATTAGTGTTAAAATTCAAGATTTATAGTAAAATTGTACCGAGATACATAATGTTAAAGAGAACGCAGTAAACACAAGCTTGGAATTGTTATTTCCAGGTCCCAGAGAGCTTTTGAAGGAGACAATTTTTTTTCGTCGGAGATATGTAAAACACGTGTGTACATATACCTCTAGTTTCGAGCACTATTTTTTAGTAGAAGTGCAAGAATACAGCAAAACATGATATAACTTACTATCTATTTGTATGTTTCAAATATTTCTAATTGTAACTTGCAGATGGAGATCTTTGGGACCAAGTTGGATAAAACATCCAGCCTTGATGAGGAAGGAAAGATAAATGTTGAAAATTTTTTATTTTTTTAAAATAAAAATTGGATATTAGATGCTCCTTTTTCTTTAAGGTTAAATGGGAAAATTTTAGTGATTAACATTTCTTATTTTCGAAAATACTTTCAGATACCATTGATATGTATAAGCTGCATATATATTAACCTCAACATGTGGCCTCTAGTACTATAAGATATTAAGAATATCTGAAATATTGTGCAATATTAAAATTTCACTTTGTGAATATTTTTGAGATTTCTCTCGATTTTTATCAGACATTTGTACATTCCTGTAATTTTTGTCTATTATTTTGTAAATGAATTATCTTTTTTGTATATGTAAGTAGTGTTTGTTGTGTATATTTGAGAGTAAAATATTTATTGTTTATTAATTATGCCAGAATAAATTAAGGCAATTAACTTAAGAGAAAATTGTACAGTGTAATTTATCTGATCTGGTTTCTTAGCTATAGCCCTTCATGAACATTTCTCTGGTATTTCCACCATTTTAGGTTTTTTTTTTTTAACTTCAGAATTTTCATTCAGGTTGGATGTCACATGGTATGAACTTGGCCAAGATTTTAATAACAAAAGTTTTAAAAATTTGAACCTATGGCAGTCTCTTGGTTAACTCTTGGTTAATTACCCAGTACAAATCCAAAAAACATTTGGTCAATATGTCGGTTTATATTACAGGCACAACAGTATTGCAAATGTATCTATGAAGTATCAAGGTATAACATAGCTGTGATTTGTTTTGTGTGATGTTGTTGCAAATCATTAAAATCAGAACACTTCTTCAATCGCATAAAAATTACTTTGTGTTTAATGACTGTTGTGTCCAGATTTAAATCCAGATGACAAATATTCTGAATTAACAAGTGGGCAAAATAAAACTGATGATTTACTGTACATGTTAATTGTTGTGTTACAAGGCAAGCTGTGTTATACGATTTGTTTTTGCTTAAGTTTATGTACAAATATATTCACATTTGCACTGCATTTTGTTGAAAGTGTTGTTTTGAGTGGAGAATGAATTTTTTAGTACATTGTTAATTGAAAATCTGTTTTTGAAGTCTTTAACACCATGACAAGTATAACATGTTTATGCTAAAAATTTGTATGGCTGTAGTTTTTATATACTAAGGTGTGGGGAGAACATAAATGGAGATTTAGGCTTACAATAATAATGAAATATACCTGTAGTATTGTTATGTGACAAATTTTATAAGTTGAAACCAGTAAATAATGACCTTGTTAGAGATGAAAAAAGTTATCTCCCCTAGAGGTCCTTGGTTGTAAGGGGAGATAACTGACAAATGTTTTTGATTTACATGCTGATTTAACCATACATTTTTGTTTAAAAGTGTTTGTCTTGAAACATCTGAAATTGTTAAAAATTGATGGGAGGGAAAGTTCTGTAGTTTGTAAAGTAAACTGTAAAAGGGAGATAACTAATATTAATAAGACTTCTGCTTGTTAAGAATAAATGTACATGTTGGCATAGATGAATCTGCGTCTTGCATTCATATTATTTCACTTTTTGTTGCACTGCCAAAGAACACTGCATCTTCATTATAACAAAGTTTTCTACTGCGTTGTGTTTTTCATCACATCAATGGGCATATTGATGGCATGCAGTATATCATGTGACCATCACTGTCATGTGACATTCTTAGACGTAATATATTTCAACACATTCATTAAACCTGCCAAAATATTGTTTTGTTTTGAAAAGGCAAAATATTGTTTTGTTTTGGAAAAGGATTTATTTTTCAGTTGTGTTGTATGTCACTTCAAAAATATACATGTATATTCATATAGATATAGATTTTTTTCGAAAGTTATTGCAAATCCATATCTTTCTAACTCAGGATGAAGAATTTATTGTTGGAAAATGAGCAATTTTGTGATCTTTATAGCTTACAAGATCTGGTAAATTTTACTATTACAAATTTTAATCCATGTCGAAAAGCATTGTATTTTCATTTCAGTACGGTATATGTCCAAATCTAAAAAAATGCAGTTAAAATAATAATAATATTAATGCCAAAAGAGAAATTTCTGAAATATTGAGGCATTAAAGAAAAAAATTATAATTTGCCAACTGAAAAAGAGCAACAGGTAAATGTACTTTTCTTTGCTAAAATATTTATATAACTTATAATATGTATCAAGGTTGTACTAATCAGATATGTAATAGCTTTGTTATAAAAATAATGGGGCCACTTGAAATTAATTTGTAGATTTTCATGAGCAACTCCCCTTCAAAAATACCCCCGTCTTTAAACATTTCACCGAGTTGTCAAATTTGAATATTTTTCTATAAATTGGATAGTTTTCTGTATTGTCAGATAAAATAAAATATAAAATTTTCTAGCCTGCCCGGTCGAAGTTGTTCATTGTAGATGAAAATTTACATATTAATTTTAATTGGTCTGAGGAATAATTTTAATTCTTTTTCATTGAAAATTTTTATTAAATTTTTAAAAGTCGTCAATCATAGAATGAATTGATTTAATTTAAACTTAAAATTATAATTAATAGAATACTATATAAGATATTATTTCTACAGGGTCGGTTTAGCTTGTGTCATTTTACATCTTGCAATATGTTGTATGTTTCTGCGTCACTATGTCAAATGACATAGCTTGTTATTGTCACATACTGTCTGTTCATTAGAAATAAGTTTACATGCTTTAAAAAGTTGTAATAAAAATAATAAATACTTTTGTGTCTTTTACTCCGAAGTATTCTCATCTTGGTATCCACACTCACTTCAAAATATACTTGGAGGCCGAGGTAGCCAAGTTGCCATTGCCTAGATATTTTGTCATAAAGAGGCAAGAGTGAGCTTGTGAGTTTGTTTAAACATTGTTGATTCTCTACATTGATTTTTTCCACAGATAACTTATATCTTGTTTTGCTTGTTTCCTTCAGTCACTGAGGATGTCTACACCCAAGGTTAATTTTATTGAGTCCAAACAATTGACTATCTTTAAATAGAATACATGACAAAAACTGGATGAACACAAAATAACCAATGATGAAACAGATGAAATAAATATTATTATATCACATGTTGTTATTCACACTGAGGAATAAAGAGTTCCAATTGAAGTTGTATTCCTTATTAATCACCATGTCAGATAAAAGAAGTCTGTGTTTTTATATGGAAACCCAAAAATCATATTGAAAAAAACTAAATAAAACAGGAGGTCCACAATGCCATCAGTTACTGAGAATTCACCGAAATTTTCATGGAAATAGAGATTTAGGAGATACCAATTCCCCATCCTCCTGCACATAGAATTCCCATCTATTGTTTATGACAGGAAATAGTTTTGAGAATTGCATGTACTTTAAATGTATGAAATTTTTAATATAATATATCCTGCTTACATTAACTTTTACTCCACTAAATGAATCCACAGTACAAAACTGCTTCTGACATACAACCCAAAATGCTAATATTTATGAAGTAACTCAAGCATGAAATGTAGGTCATGTGTACTTATATGTTGAAGCAAAGAAGACTAGTTGAAAAATATCATTGATATATATATTTTGTTATTAGGAAAGACTAATATTCAAAAATATAAACAGTCACTCCACCATAGTGACTCAAATAAAGCTAAGATATAAGCTAATATTGTACTATATCAGATGACTGATAGTGAAATATCAGTAATAAATTATCATAGGTTCCTTAATAATACACCAAAATGCAAAAATTTAATCAGTCACTCAAGCATCAAATGAAGGTTGTGGTGAATCAAATGTTGAGTTGTGTTGTACTATATAAGGTGACTGTAGTTGTAAAGTAGAATCCATATACTATCATAGGTTCTTTAAAAATATACCTATTAAAATGCAAAGTTTTACCAAAGTCAACCAAGCATAAAATATAGGCCATGGTTATTCAAATTTTGCAGATGTATTTTACTATATGAAATAGAATAGAGCATGGAAACAGGGAATGTGTCAAAAACAAGAGGCTCACTAGAGCGTGTATCGCTCACCTGGAGTCTGGTTTTCATTGGACAATTAATCAACTATTTGACCAAGTTTGTTGCAATTGGTTCAATTATTCAGGGAAAATTTATTTGACAAAAGGGGCAATAACTCCTAAATGGGTTTTGGGATTTCCTTTAAAATTTCAGGGTATGTAGATCTCAACATGGCAAACATTTTTCAAATAGTTTTGGAGATAAATGGCGAAAAATGTTAAATTTTGAAAATTTGATGAAAAAAGGGCAATAACTCCTAAATGGGTTTTGGGATTTCCTTCAAAATTTCAGGTTAGGTAGATCTTGTCATGCTGATCAATTTTACCCCTGTCAGATTTTTGATATCTAACAGTTTTTAAGTTATAAGCCAAAAACAACACATGCACCCCTATATTCTATTTTTATCTACGACAGCCATGTTTTATGTCAGATCAAATTAAATTGAGGATCCTTTGTAGAGGACATGTCATAGATCATTCCTATTAAGTTTCAAACCAATCGGCCCAGCGGTTTCAGAGGAGAAGATTTTTGAATGAAAAAATTTTGAAAATTTGACAAAAAAAGGGCAACAACTCCTAAATGGGTTTTGGGATTTCCTTTAAAATTTCAGGGTAGGTAGATCTCAACATGGCAAACATTTTTCAAATTTACATTTCACTTCTATCTCAAATAGTTTAGGAGATAAATGACGAAAAATGTTAAAATTTTGAAAATTTGACAAAAAAAGGCCAATAACTCCTAAATGGGTTTTGGAATTTCCTTCAAAATTTCATCGTAGGTAGATCTTGTCATGCTGATCAATTTTACCCCATGTCAGATTTTCCATATCTAACGGTTTTTGAGTTATTAGCAAAAAACAGCAATTTACACCTATGTTCTATTTTTAGCAACAGTGGCAACGTTTTCATCGGATCAATATAAAATGAGGAACGTTTGTGAAGGACATGTCATATATCATTTCTATGAAGCCTCGATCCAATCTGCCCAGCCGTTTCAGAGGAGAAGATTTTTGAAAATCAGCCAATCAGAAACAAGAATTGCCTCTGGTGGCCATGTTTCTTGACCAATCAAAACTAAATGAGGAAACTTTGTTGAGGACCTTCCATACACCAATCATGCAAAGTTTGGTTGGAATTGGCCAAATGGTTTCTGAGGAGAAGATGTTTGAATGAAAAGCTAACGACGGATGCCAAGTGATGGCAAAAGCTCACCCTGGCAATAGCCAGGTGAGCTAAAAAAAACCGACCAAAGAGCAGAAAACAGCTGAATAGGTTCAATGTCATTGATGTCTCTAAGTTTCGGAGAAATGGACCTACATTTGTAAATGTAAAAACTTAACCAAGTCACTCATGCATGAAATGTGGGTCATAATGGCCCAACTGTTGGAAAATTGGGTTATATAGTGTAAGAGGATTACCATGGATTCCAGGATATGAAATTAATGGGAAAACTTTATAAGTCACTTAAGCATTAAATATAGGTCAAAGTTACCCAAATGTTGCTCCTCTGTCTTCAGTGTTATAATGGGTTTCTGAGAAATTGACCTGAATGCAAAACTTAAGACAGATGGACTGACAAGGGTAAATCTATATTCCTCTTCCAAATTCAACAGTTCTTGACGGCAACACAATATTTGCTACATGCACTGAGAGGACCATAAAACCTTAATAAACGAGTCTACATGTACTAATTCTCAGCTTTGTGGTCTTTCTGTTATGTTTTAGCAAAATAAGCTTGTTTGAAGCTCTTAATTTTCAAGGAATGTTAATTTTCCTTTAAGAGAAAAGGTTACTCATTTTTGAGTTTTGCCGTTGGAGGTAACTAAGAAAACACAAATGCAAGATATGGAAAATTAAAAATTTTGGACATGTCAAGTGATCCCTTATCTCAAAAACAATCTGGAAAGCGAGCAAAGCATACATGTAAGGTTTTTAATACTTTTCAGTATTTACTAAAAAAAAAAAAAATCCTGGATGACAGAAAAATGTGACACTTGCATGTGCATATTTTTTTATTTTGCCAGATTTGATTCATATTTATTTTTATTTTGATTACAGATTAATACATGTAGTTTAAAAAGTCGATGTACGTTGTCGAAGATGCACATTAATCACGTATTATCACACAGGAAGCAAATGTCTCCATGAGATTTCGCATGGTGGCAGACATGTTGAAACTTTTCAAATGGCAAAGTACTTCAGATTGCTTCCCTAATATTGCTGAGCCCCCATAATTTTTTTCTTACACCTCTACACTATAAACTTTGATCGCTTGTGAAATTTCTTTCATATTACAAAAATATACAGAGAGCTTTTTATCAGCATTAAGGTGCATCAAATTTCTGAATAAAGCTCCATTAAATTTTTAGTGACACATATCTTAAAAACAATGCCAACTTCCGAGCAAATCATATTTCGCAAGATATAAAAAGAGCAAACACCAGTTTGATTGGAGTCTCTTTTATTAACACAAGATACTTAATTTCCATTTCAAACTTAAAATATTCGAACGCCTCTTCTCCCGAATAAAATTTCAAACATTTGACCTGAAATATGTACTATGAATTTTATAGTTCTCTAATAAAGTACACTTTAAGGAAATAAAATAATGCTAAAATATATTTTATTAAAAATCATTTTCTTCCAATATACATGTACCCATTTTTAAACAAAATCATCCACGTGTAATACAATGTTTATTTTTTTAAAAAGTTGATCTACATGTATTTTAAGTAAATAGAATTGTAATTTTTCGACAAAGATAAAATTCTCGAAAAAAAAATCAATCATATAGAACCTATTCCGAGATCTTTTTCCCATTGAGTGGTCAAGAAAATCGATTTCTACTGTATTCCATGCTCAATTTGATAATATGGCAGAAATTACATAATATGTGAAAAGGTGTTCAATTTCCAGATCTGATTCATGAAAAGGTTAGGATACTGTGCCTCAGCTGGACTTGCAAAGCAAACCCCCCACCCAAGTTGGGGTGTAAGGAAATTATTCTAATATTAGCAATATTCTACTTCATTATGGACTGGAATTCCATTAATTAATTGGCAATAATAAATTCATGCACTAATTTCTAAATTTATAGATTCTGTCTTCTGGGTACTTTCTATCTTTCCTTTTATGGAATGTCTGATTTTCTATAATACCAAGTCTCATTTTCAATTTGAAAATTAAAGAATAGATTCTTGGATAATTTGATTAAATATTCCTGGATCATACGGTGGCATAGCATCAAACTGGGATGCCAGCATCTGTTGATCTGTGAATTCTTCGCTTACAGGATTCTGTATTTGGACAAGTAATGGATTAGTGTTTCCCTCCAATCGTGCTATTTTGGCAATATCCAGATATTCTTTGTCCACCTCATACTTTACTGGTTGACCTTTATGTTTGCCCATGACATGCTTGCGACAATTTCCACTGGTAGCACATCTAAAATCACAGTACGGACAACGGTAGGGTTTGATACCTTTCAACTGATGTTGTACACGTATATGTTCATTGAGTTTTGTAGTAGTTTTGGTTTTATAGCCACATTGGTTACAAATTTTCTCCTCATCCTTTGGATGTTTCCACATTTTGTGACAACGAAGGGTTGAACTGGTCACAAATTTTCTATCGCACTCATCACATCCATAATTCCTAGTACCAGTATGGCTATTGACGTGATTTTTGAATTTGTGTAGCAGTGGCGTCTGGTATGCACATGTGTCACATTTGTAGTACTGACGATTGTCTTCAGGCATCCTTACTTTGTGTGCCTGCCACATGTGAGCTGAAAGGATTTTAAATTCAGAAATTGAAGAAAAGGATACACATGCTAGGATCATCACTGTTACATGTACTATCATTAGTTAGTTTTTTTACACTGCAGAAAAATCACTCGTTATAACATTTTGATAATTTACTGATTTATTTCTGTGGATTTTTTTTCCACTTTCAGCAAATTTGATTATATTGCGACAGCCAGAGAACCACTGAATGGCAAGATTGGAGTCAAACAAACCTCATCACGAGCTGGATTCAAATTCAAGAACTCAGTGTTGACAGATTAGTGATCATTAATAGTTAGACAATACAGTCAGACCTGATATAAAGGACACCTCTATATAGCAAATCACTGTCTATAAAGGGCATCATGAAAATGTCCCCGTCATGAATTATAAAGCTTGATGAATTAACCTGCATATAAAAGGCATTTTTTCTAGTCCCTTGGGTGCCCTTTATACGAAGGTTTGACTATACATATATCACTTGGCTATTGCGGCTCCCAAACGATACTGATAAGAATTTAAACAGATGAAGCCTAGTGACATTCTGGAATGTTTTTTCCATATTGATTACATTATAATTTCCTGATACATGTATTGACAATATATTCTCACTGTAGTTTCATCCTTTATATTAACAAAAATCTCAAATTAATCAACAGCACAGATTCTTTATGATATTTTAACTTAGGCATTCTCCAGCTAGAGAGAAATATTTTGGATGAGAAGGAATAAATTAGATTTTTTCAGCCCTATGTATTTTGTATAAAAAAGGCAAATCAAAATAATTTGAAGACTTTCATCTTTGCCTGCCCATCAAAAATGGTCCCACTTTTTTTGTGCAAGTTACAATTTCTGAAATTTTATTGAGATTCTGGAAACTAAAATGGCTATAAATTTTTGTGTTAATATCCTGTGCTTTTGTGATTATTTTTGTGATATTCAGATAAAAATTAGAAAGTAATTTCCTCCCATGTACCCAGTTATTCTTGCTTATGCTGGATGAAAATATGCATTTAATTGGCGTAACGCACTTACTCATTAACTGATTTTTAAGACCACATCGATATGCACAGAATTCACACTGTAATACATAGTAGTTATCTGTGTGATACTTTCTGATATGTTCCTTTAAATGTTGTTGTTCACTAAAAAACTTCCCACAGCTCTCACATAGATTTGTCTGCATCTGTAGGTGTACTATCCGAATATGTTTTAATAACCCACTAGAATGAAAAAATATCATTATTAAATTCTGTCATTGTACTTTAAATTCAAAAATTAATGCAATATTTTTTAAATGCAAAAAAATAAGCATTTTGGGATGTACAAGGTTTAGTCTCGCACATGAATATTTTATATGTCAATAAAATCTCACCCAAAATAACTCGATCTCACCCTTAAATGAGCAAAATCTCACACATATCCATTCTAAATTTGTCACATGCATGTACTTATAACATGTTTATGGTTATAAATTTATGACAGTAGCTGATTATCATTTCACTTTGTTTTAACGAGTCATCCTTCGTCATAGTTTGGTCCCTTCCAAAGCCCTACCCTGTAATTACAATATTTTTTCATTGGAAAATCCATATTATAGATATAATGGGAAATTTCAGCTTTGTTACCTACCATCTTCTTTTTTCAAAATTTTTAATGAGAAATGTTTTTTCTATTCCAAAACATATAAAATTTACATATAGATTCTCCTTCAGAGTGATTTATGGAATTTCTCCACCCGAGATAGTAAAATTTTCGATTTTCAACTCGCGAGCCTTTAGCGAGCGTGTTAAAATCTAAAATTTAACTATCTCGGGAGGAGAAATTCCATAACTCACGAGTAAATTGAAGGAGAATCTGTTTCTCCTATGATTTTCGACAAAAACCTCAAGAAAATATCGTTGCTATGTAGTTTGTTTACATAGACGTCATTTTGAGACTTCTCTAGTTTATCGTTTCAATAACTGTAGAAAAAAGGGCGGTAATTCCCATGTAGAAATTTAATCACCGGGAAGTGGTTAAAGATATTATGTATTAAAAAGAATAGGAGAAATTATAAATAATGCTTTCTTATCAGAATATTAACAGTGGTGACATACTGTGATTTCCATGTGCAAGAAAATCTAATAATTCAAATATGAGCGAAAAGCCATTCTTTCACTCTAAAGAATAGCAACAATCTCTCCAACAGACCTTTCTCATACTTTCTCATTAAACATTTTCAATTTTTTTACTCTAATAAAGTAAGTTGTTCAGTCAAAATATGTAAATTTTATTTACTTTTCATGGGGTTAAAATTTCATGGATTCCTTTCTGAAAATGATTTTGAGAAGAAAAAATTTCATGGATTCCAAATTTAACAAGTATTGATTAACTATAGGGGTGGTATTTCCTTGGGAATTAATTTTCTGATTATACTTACCCTCGAAATAAACTAAATTAAATCCCCAATGAAAATTTCTGCTTTTACAGTTTTAAAATTTTATATAGTTATAATATAAATAACTTACTGTTTATTTCGACCCTCATAATCACATTCTGAACAGGGATATGTCTTCTGTTCTAAATGCTTTTTCTTGTGTTCATTCAAATCACTTAACGTGTACAGCACTTTACAACAGCCTTCAAAGTCACAGCTGTATTGCTAAATAAAAAGAAATCATAAGACGGGTGTAAGACGACAAAGTTTAAACTGTGTCATCATGTTCATCAGAGAAAACAATTGTTAAATTCTACTAAAACACCTTAAAAGACAGACACAGCTGAGGTTATGTAATTATAGCAAACCATGCTACTTGCGCACCTGCTTATCTCCCCATGCATTACAATTGATGATGTTAAATATTTTCATTATTTTGTCTTATTTAAAAAATCCATGAATGTGATTCACTGTAATATACATGTAATTCCCATTCTGCATTTGTTTTTATTCTAGTAAATTAAATGTGAATAAAACTGCAAAATCTCCTCTGGACTAATTTTCAAGCTCTTTCATAGCCAATATTAAGTTCAGAACCGATTTTTCAATCATAATTAGTAAGTAAGTAAGTAAGTAAATTCTTTATTTAAAGAGGGTAACACAGTTAGTTTACAAAACTAATCTTCCCTGAGGCCCTCATGAACACAACATATTAAACAAAACAAAACATATAAAATTGAATATTACAATGTGTACTCATACTACAGTACCATAGACAATTTGATCATAATAACATATATATTGTACAAAACATTGGTATGGTTCGAGACACTGTCTAGCCATGATCTTATTTATGTAAAAAGTTCTTTATTTTTGTTTTAAAAAGGTTTTTGTTTGCTACATTATGCAAACTCATAGGTAAATCATTCCATAATACTGAACCCGAATATAAAAATGAGTGTTTGTATAATTCAATATTAGGTTTAGGAACAAATAATTTTTCTATCACATTATTTCGTAATTGGTAAGGATTGTCAGAAAACTTAAATATATTTTTGAGATAAATTGGTGCTTCACTGTTAATGATTTTATGCATCAGCAAATATTTATGATATTTTATTCTCATGTCGACAGTCATCCATCCTAGTCATTTAAATAGAGGTTCTGAGGGTGCTAATGTGTCAGCATCTAGGATGACTCGCGCAGCTCTCTTTTGTAGTTTTATTACCCTAGACAATTGGTCAGTTCCACAACCTCCCCATACAATACAACAATAATCAATTAAAGGGAGAATATAACCATTGCAATATGCATTTCTAGTATTATTGTTTAAAAATTTCTTAATTTTAGTTAAAAGGTGTATTCTTGAAGATATGCATTTACATAAATGATCAATTTGGTTCTTCCAAGTAAGGTTATTATCTATTCTTACACCAAGCAGTTTTTCACATTCAGAATTTTGTAGAATGGATGAATTTATTAACAGGGATGGTTGATTGTTAATTAACTGAAGTCTTTGTTTAGTTCCAATTGTCATACATTTTGTTTTATCAATATTAATAAACATGTTATTTTGTTTGCACCATTGTTCAACATTCTGTAAATCATCTTGAACTTTAGCTTGAATGTCTTGAATATCTTTTCCTGACCTATGCAAGGTGGTGTCATCTGCATATAAATCTGTTTTACAGTTTTTTATTGATAATGGAAGGTACGTATATACATGGGGCAATGCACATACATCATACGGCAAATATTTTGTCAAATCACATTCCCCAAACTTTGAAATGAGAACAGCGAATGGAAACGGGAAATGTGTCAAAGAGACAACAACCCAACCAAAGAGCAGAAAACAGCTCAAGGCTACCAATGGAGCTTCAACGCAGTGAGAAAATCCCACACCCGGAGGCAGGCTTTACATTGTACCTGGCAACTAAACAATAATGCATACTAGTTCAGTGAAATGGACGGCACACTACTCTGCATATTGTCCCATTGCTGCAGACCTTCCAGATGAAGAACAGCAAGGAAAAAGCTATTCATGATCACTTACTTTTGGTAATATTTTCCAATATTACATGGCCTAGTTTGTCATGTACTGTATCATGAAAATCTCATTATCTGTCTTCACTTGCTTTTGTATATATACCTTGTTTCAGGTTAATTTCTCATTTACACATGTGTACATGCATGTACAAAATGTATTTATCCATTTCTATATGCTTCTGTATATTCATTTTCAGTTTAACATGGGTTAGTTTCTCTGATTATCCCTACATCCAACACATGCTGCTTCACTTGCTCTTTGTATTAATATGCATTGGTTCTAGTATTGTACAGTTTCTTGTGTACATTAACACCACACCAAACTTCACTTGCTTTTTATTTAGTGTTAAAAATATAGGTTAGATTCTTATATGCAATAATACCAAATCTTTCTTCACTTGCTTTTTTACAGTGTTCTTGTGTTACACAATGTACATGGGTTTCATTCTAATGTGCAATAACACCAAATTTTTCTTCAGTGGCTTTTGTATTGTGTTCCAGTGTCATATGGGTTAGATTTTTATGTGCAATAAGACCAAATATTTCTTCACGGCTATTGTTTTGTGTTCCCATGTTATATGGGTTAGATTTTTATGTGCAATAAAACCAAATCTTTCTTAACGGCTATTGTATTGTGTTCCTGTGTTATATGAGTTAGATTTTTATGTGCAATAAAACCAAATCTTCCTTAACGCTATTGTATAGTGTTCCTGTGTTATATGGGTCAGATTTTCATGTGCAATAAAACCAAATCTTTCTTAACGGCTATTGTATTGTGTTCTTGTGTTATATGAGTTAGATTTTTATGTGCAATAAAACCAAATTTTCTTAACGGCTATTGTATTGTGTTTCTGTGTTATATGGGTCAGATTTTTATGTGCAATAAAACCAAATCTTTCATAACGGCTATTGTATTCTGTTCCTGTGTTATATGGGTTAGATTTTTATGTGCAATAAAACCAAATCTTTCTTAACGGCTATTGTATTGTGTTCCCATGTTATATGGGTTAGATTTTTATGTGCAATAAAACCAAATCTTTCTTAACGGCTATTGTATTGTGTTTCTGTGTTATATGGGTTAGATTTTTATGTGCAATAAAACCAAATCTTTCTTAACGGCTATTGTATTGTGTTCCTATGTTATATGAGTTAGATTTTTATGTGCAATAAAAGCAAATCTTTCTTAACGGCTATTGTATTGTGTTCCTGTGTTATATGAGTTAGATTTTTATGTGCAATAAAACCAAATCTTTCTTAACGCTATTGTATTGTGTTCCTGTGTTATATGGGTCAGATTTTTGTGTGCAATAAAACCAAATCTTTCTTAATGGCTATTGTATTGTGTTCCAGTGTTATATGGGTTAGATTTTTATGTGCAATAAAACCAAATCTTTCTTAACGGCTATTGTATTGTGTTCTTGTGTTATACGAGTTAGATTTTTATGTGCAATAAAACCAAATCTTTCTTAACGGCTATTGTATTGTGTTCCTGTGTTATATGGGTTAGATTTTTATGTGCAATAAAACCAAATCTTTCTTAACGGCTATTGTATTGTGTTCCAGTGTTATATGGGTTAGATTTTTATGTGCAATAAAACCAAATCTTTCTTAACGGCTATTGTATTGTGTTTCTGTGTTATATGGGTCAGATTTTTATGTGCAATAAAACCAAATCTTTCTTAATGGCTATTTTATTGTGTTCCTGTGTTATATGGGTTAGATTTTTATGTGCAATAAAACCAAATCTTTCTTAACGGCTATTGTATTGTGTTCCCATGTTATATGGGTTAGATTTTTATGTGCAATAAAACCAAATCTTTCTTAACGGCTATTGTATTGTGTTCCTGTGTTATATGAGTTAGATTTTTATGTGCAATAAAACCAAATCTTTCTTAATGGCTATTGTATTGTGTTCCTGAGTTATACATGTATGGGTTAGATTTTTATGTGCAATAAAACCAAATCTTTCTTAACGGCTATTGTATTGTGTTCCTCTGTTATATGAGTTAGATTTTTATGTGCAATAAAACCAAATCTTTCTTAACGGCTATTGTATTGTGTTCCTGTGTTATATGGGTCAGATTTTTATGTGCAATAAAACCAAATCTTTCTTAATGGCTATTGTATTGTGTTCCTGAGTTATACATGTATGGGTTGGATTTTTATGTGCAATAAAACCAAATCTTTCTTCAGTGGCTATTGTATTGTGCTGCAGTGTTATATTGGTTAGATTCTTGCATAAATTAAACTCTCAAACATTGCTTATCTTATTTACCATTTACTACTAATGCACACTGTGAAACAAAGATTTTACCTTCATACATGTAACTTATATATACAAGTAAGTACATGAGTTTGAATGCAAGTCAACTCGCCCTCTCAGATAACTGAGACAACTCGCCCACTACTCAGACAAGTTACCCAGAGTATTGGACAACTCGTCCACTGAATTTGGACAATTTGCCCTCGTATAAAAATGAAATAATTAACCCATCTGAAAATAATATTTGCCATTAAAAAAATACTGTAATTAAAAAATTATATAATTAAAGAAATGAACCTCGAGATGCGTGTATGGTACAAGTTCTTAGTGTATTCCACTCATCAAATATATAACGATTAATCACTTTACATAATTTAATTATTTTTGACTTGGATCTTTACAGAAACTGCTCTCGGAAGGTAAAAAATAAAATTTCATCAAAGATAAACACCAAAGACGCATCCTGGATCAACTGCACAACATGGGCACAAGCAACATGGACAGTGTACCGACACTCAGTGAGAACCAACAACGACATTTAGGGATAGCACCACCGTATTAACAAGAAAGCAGAGAAAGCCAACCTATCACTCTTTGCCTAATTACTTTACTACACAAGAAAACCAGACTTCAACCAATTCAAGTAAAGTAGGTGTCTGACGACAAACTGCAGGTTCCAGAGAAAAACAACGTGCCTACTCCAGAAGAGAATTCACCAACTATGTGAAAACTACAACAGCGACCAACACAGTATGAATGAACTTTTGAAGAATGCGGTGCTATCTACTGGGGACATTAGCTCTTTAACCATAATAACTGTTTATAGTTCTTTTAAAGTTATCATATTGTGCATTCTTGTTAAAGCGATCCAATGTTATTTGAATAAATATATTACAATAATATATATTACATTCAGTTTGTTTTATTCCACAGAAAAACGATGACATCTAGTTGTTATGATTGAGCATTTGAAAATCCTTATCATCTTTATCACAGTGGGCGAGTTGTCTAACATGAGTGGGTGAGTTGTCCAACATGAGTGGGCGAGTTGACTAACATGAGTTGGAGAGTTCTACAGGGGCAACCTGTCTTGGGGGCGACTTGACCTGATACCATGAGTTTATCCTGGGTTATTGAGAAAGATGAAAAAGTGACAAATTTATGAGATATAAAAAAAGAATCTCAATGTCAGAAAATTCTGTTCATCAGTGAAGTGTAAAAAATGTTCCTTCAAAAGTCAAAATAAAACAAACCTTTATAGAAGGATGTGGAATCCCATGGACTTTAAACTGGTGAATCCTTAGAGTGCAGCTTTTAAGAAACCTCTTTTTACACCATGCACAAGGTATCTTCTTCTTTTCGGCTTCGCCATGGTGTTTTCTAATATGTGTCTCCAATGACACTTTTTGACGGAATGTAAAGCCACAGACTGGACATGGATGCTCGACTTCGGGATGATTGTCAAGTACATGTGAAGTCATCAGTTTCAGTCTTTCAGTTGAAAAATCACATTTTTCACAATCGTAAATTTTCGGAGGTTCATTTTCAGGAGTTTCAATTTCTTGACTTTGATGTTTGGAGCTAGTTTTTGTTTTAACTTTTATGTTTGAAAATTCTTCAAGGTGTTTTGGATGTTCTCGTAGACCATGCCTCTTCAGAATAAATCTGTTTCCAAACTTTTTGTGACAGTATTCACACTTAACTCCATGCACTTCTACTCTGTGACGTTTATAACTTCTTACTGTAGGTAGTCTTAGTGAGCATATCTTGCATTTTGTAGGTTTTGAACCAATTCTCCTGCAATATGAATATGACGGATAACCAGTAGCTTCTTTTGCCTGGGTAAATGTATATTTGTGTAAACGTTGTAAATGTTTAGCCAGGCTTCGAACTTCAAGAAAAGTGGACTCGCAATCAATACATTTAATCTTTTTCCTTATTTGGTGTGAATTATTAGACAAAGAACTGGCCACTGCCTGTCTTGCTTCTTCCATTTTGTACCGATGTATGACACGCAAGTGTCTTGCTAAAGATCTCATATGCCTGTACACTTTAGCACAGATGTCGCAAACAAATTTTTTCCGATTCTTAGGATCCCTTTTCTTACTTGATCTGAAAGTCATTGTAAACAGCTCTTTTCGGGTCTGAACATGTCTTACAATCTTTCTACATATTTGTTCTTGTCGTATTTGATATTTTTTATGGTTTTTTTTAAAATGAAGACAAAAACTGCTGTAGTGAGAAAATGACAGATCACATTTGGAACAGCCAAACTGATATTTTCTTCTGCTCTGGTATAAATCAGGTGAAAATTCTGTAATATTTTCTCTTTTTACATCCAATTCACCATTCTGGTCTTCATTTTTTGTGTTTCCATTGCAAGAAGACTTATCATTTTTGGAACCAACTTTTTGCTTTTTCTTTGAACTTTGCCTGGCCTGAGATAATTTTTGATTCTCTGTTTTTTCAGCGGTTCTCTGACTAACACTCTGATCTGCAACCACAGCGTTTTTCGTAAAATCCTTCAAAGTTGGATGTTTAGGAAAAAGACACTGCTTTATAAGTAACTGACTTGTAAACTGCTTGGATACAAATATTTTCTTATGAGCAACATCTTTATGGCTCCTATGTATCATTTTATGCCGACTCTTGAAAGATTTTGCACAACGATTACACTTGAAAACCTTAGATGGAAGAATAATTTTATATTTACGCTTTATCATTCTACAATGAACATTCTCATTTGAAGCATTTTCCTGAACACTTCCGTTACACATCTTTGCTTTCATATTTCCATTGCTGAAATGATCATTTTTCTCTAATTCTATTAATTTTTCTTTTTTTCGAGCTCTCCGACTTGGCAACACATCCTGCAAATTAAAGTTATCCTGCAGCAACTTTGGAGTTTGTTGCCTAAATGACAAATATTCAGCATTTTTGATTTTGTGATGTTTCGACAAGTGTGCTTTCAGTGATTTCAAGTTTAGAAACTTTTCCATACATCCCTCCTGCGTACAAGGTATGTCGGGGTCAATTCGTCTTTTCTTATGAACAGATCTACAGTGAATTCTCAAATCAAACAAGTGATTAAATTCCTCATTGCATTCTTTACACACCGGTTTTGTATGCGTGTTTATGACGAAATATCTCGGATATCCTGTTAATTTCTGTGTCTTCTCAGCAGTGTATTCATGATGCTTAATCAAGTGTGTTGCCAAGTTCCGCATTTCTTTATAATTCTTTTCACACAGAAAGCATTCTAACTTTGAAATTTTCCTCTTTATTCTGTTCAGTTTTTTCTTTTCTAAAGCCTTTTGAAATTTATTAGTGGCAAACTTTTTGCCTGCAAATCTTTCCAAGTCTGTCCTACCTCTGTGTCTTTTAGCATGTAATCTGACAACAGAAGAATATTTGTTTCTGAAATTGCAGTATTTGCATGAATAGCCATATCTAGTGAATTCTACATCACCAACTTGTTTTTTATAATTTTCAAAAATTTGCTTTCCTTTCAAAACTGATGACTTATTTTTCAGATAATTTTCAACTGAACCTTTGACTTTATTGAGGCAATGTTTTGAAAGTTTTAACTTTGGTTGTTTCTTTTTAAACATATTTTTCTTTTTTCTAATTTCAGCCAGTTGTGTTAAATTCTTTCTTGAGAATCTTTTGTAATCTTGAGTTTTCGTAACATTACGCTTGACTGAAGAACTGACATTTTGAAAAACTGGTTTTTCAAACAAATTAGTTTTAGTTTTTTCTGTCTTCTCTTGTAACTCAATCTTTGAATTCTGCAAACGGGAAGCAGACAACTGTTTCCGAATTTTTCCTAAAATAGCTTTATCTATTCTTTCCAACTTCACAACTGCACGTTTTAATTTTGTTTTTGGTTCACTATCTTTGCTCGGGGAACCTTTCTTTGGTTTATTTTCCAATTCAATACTCCAAGTTTCATCTACATAATCATCGTCAATGTCGGAGAAGTCGCAAAGCTCACCATCGGACCATTCAAAATCAAACTCTTGCTGTTTATAAGATTTCACATCCTTTCTGTCTCTCAGGCTAATCTTATTTGTTTTATTTCCTTCTTCACCCCTTTCTGACAAATTATCTGTGGATGATGGTGAATTGGAGTTTCCAATACTGAATATAAATGCTTCAGATGTGTGCAAGGCATTGTATGTAAATGACTGTTTTTCACTTGTTCCATTGGTTAATGATGTTTCAGATGAATGTGAAGAATTGTGGATAACTGACTGTTTTCTCAGTGTTTTCTTGGATAAAGGTGTTTCAGATTTAAGCACAGACTTAAGGGCACCTGACTTCTTTTTTGAAGTTTCCTCTGAGTAATGGAATTCTTCTTTCAAATAATTCTGCAAGGAGGGTATCTGAAGTGCACTGGATGTCTGTTGAAGAAGGGGCAGTAACTCTTTCTTACAGTCAACTTTTCCAGTATAGATAAACTCAAGGATTTTTCTCAACACTACATCTTCACAATCTACAATTTAATAAAACCTAAATAATTAAGAATTCTTTTCTCCTATTGTAACAAAGACTGCTCACCAGAGAAACAATTTGAACTCCATGCGTTGGAAAACTCACAATATACAATAAGTCTAGCTATGTAATGAATTTTCCACTGTGATTTCAATTTTAAAGTCCTGAAAATTCTGAAGTTAATGAATACATTAATCATGCTAATACAAAATTAAGATATAAGTAATCAATTAATCAAATTAAGGTATCTTTACACATGTAAAATAAAACAATATATAATGCAAATTAAGATTAAAGAGATTAATTAATATAAATTTCAAACATGTATTGCTTGTATTAAACTGAAAAGAGCAATTAAATATGAATTCATTAGATTTTAAACTGAGTATAGATGGATGAATTATTGTCCAGTCGCAACCATTAGCAGACGAGAACATGTTGATATCGTATGAACATGTTCCCTGCTTTGTACTAGACCGATACCTGAGCCGGATTGTGCTAGATCATAAGTTAACAGTCCGCAGGAAGAAATATCATCCCACCAGGACACATTGACTCCAAGCTGACCAGTTATATGCTCTTACTCCTAGCTAGATGCCATGTGCAGCAAATACCAATTTTACTGCCATGAGACCTTTGAGGTGGTACTAAACTCAGTATATGGCTTGTAATCCTATTATATTTTCAGATAAATCATGTTATAGAGCTCTAGATAAAATGCCTAATTGCTTTACTTCAAAAATTCATTGACAAGAGTGGACACACAAAAATGTCTCGCCTGTCGTGTATTTCTAATGAAAGTAAATGCTATCAGTATTTGAAAAACAGAGCAAAACACAAAAACTCAACTATAACCACTGAACCATGAAAATGAGGTCAAGGTCAGATGACTCATGTCAGTTGGGCATGCACACCTTACAATCCTTCCATACACCAAATATAGTAGACCTATTGCATACAGTATTCGAAAAACAGGCCAAACACAAAAACTTAACCACTAAACCATGAAAATGAGGTCAAGGTCAGATGACTCATGTCAGTTGGGCATGCACACCTTACAATCCTTCCATACACCAAATATAGTAGACCTATTGCATACAGTATTCGAAAAACAGGCCAAACACAAAAACTTAACCACTAAACCATGAAAATGAGGTCAAGGTCAGATGACACACGCCAGTTGGATATGTACACCTTATAATCCTTCCATACACCAAATATAGTAGACCTATTGCATACAGTATTCGAAAAACAGGCCAAAACACAAAAAAGTAACTATAACCACTGAACCATGAAAAAGGTCAGATGAAACCCCCCAATGGACATGTACACCTTACAATCCTTCCATACACCAAATATACTAGACCTATTGCTTATAGTATCTGAGATATGGACTTGACCACCAAAACTTAACCTTGTTCACTAATCCTTGAAATGGGGTCGAGGTCAATTGAAAACTGTCTGACGGGGATGAGGACCTTGTAAGGTACGCACATACCAAATATAGTTATCCTATTACTAATAATAAGAGAGAAATTAACATTACAAAAAATCTGAACTTTTTTTCAAGTAGTCACTGAACCATGAAAATGAGGTCAAGGACAATGTACATATGACAGACGGAAACTTCGTAACATAAGGTATCTATATACAAAGTATAAAGCATCCAGGTCTTCCACCTTCTAAAATATAAAGCTTTTAAGAAGTTAGTTAACGCCGCCGCCACCGGATCACTATCCCTGTGTCGAGCCTTCTGCGACTTATTAGTCACAGGCTCGACAAAAATCCAAACAAATTTTAAAGGAAAAAAAAAACATTTTTTCAGTATGTATTTCATTAACATGCACATTCTCTTGAAATGGAACAAAACAAGGCATTTGGAGTAATCATGGTTTTTTTCTTTAAAATATGATTCAAATAATGGAATTTAATTCAGTAATAATTAAATTCAGTTATTGTAATTATAAAACTTGGTATGATTTTAATTCGTGGTCTGTTCAATTCATTTTTTTTTTGGTCACTTAAACATGCTAATTAGTCTAGCCAGCGCAATTTTAGTCCATGCATTTTACCTCCGGTTAATTCGTCATTTGGATTCAAACCTTAAACAGAGCTTGACCAAAGCTATAGAATTTACCCGCCCTCCCATTTTCCCATTATGAATATTTTCTGCTGCTTTTCATTTATCATTTCAGTTTTGAAAGAATGGTTATAGAACCTGCGTCATGGCATATATAACGGACTGAGCTTGGTGCTTTTATGTATTCTGAAAGGACTGGCCGAATTAACTTTATGCTGCTATGGATTACCCAGTGGCTCCTGATATAACTTTGTTACTGTTGGATGGCCCTTCAGTAATTTAATCGTCATCAAGTTTTGATTGACAAGTTGGTTGTGTTTCTTAGTTGCAATAAATGCCATGACAAATTTACAGTCAAATAAATCTTATTTTCTTTAAAGCCTTTGATTCATGGATTATTTGTTAGATTCAGTACATCATGACGTCAAACAATGAGAATACAGATGTAAACAATATAAGTACACTTACAATTTATCTACGCCCCCTTTCAATCTATATGTGTATATATATATATATATATATATATATACAATAATCCTGGGTAAAGTTAAGCACTTGTGTGATAACTAACTAGATCTACTGCATAAGGAGAAAAAAATTTCTATTTCAAAAATTTTAATTTCAGTCAAGAATTTCAAAATTGGCAGATATGCACATATACTCCTTGGTTCAAAAACTTTTTTTGAGCTCTTAAGAGGGGTAATGTTTAATTTTTGTTAGATTCTTAAATTCATGATCTATTGGTCAATGAAATCTACTAAAAGTGGTGTACTACATATAGTATTGAAGTGTCAAAGTAGCACAGTATGAAATCCACTTACTGACTTTTATATGAATTTGTACTATATCTTTCCCTTTCTCAACTTCAGTTCTAACAGTACCAGAGAAAGCAGCAACGACTAACTTATGAGCTAGAACAGTTGTCCCAGTCCTTGTGATAAACGACAAATCACACAGAGCCTGGTCGTTGTAAAGTTGGTATAAATAGTCATCTAAAATTGTGGAATGTTTGTTTGGTTTCTTATTCATTGTTCCTTTGAAGACTGGAATTTTGACTTTTCGTTCAATATCCGAGCCTGCAAAAATTGCAATAGTTATATAACCTCTAATAATCAGATGCTAAATAAATGCTTATTCAACAATAATAAGGTACGAATCCTTTCTGCAATATCAATTCAATTACACCAAAAATATCAATTTTTGCATCTTATATATATATCAGTGGTTAAAAGAGGACAACTTATTGTTAATTTTTTTCAAAATAAGCTTACCTCTAGCTCCTTTGAGGAATTATGGAAATGCATGATGTAGTTGATTCAATAGTTCAAAGATGTACATGCAATGATATATTTTATTTTACAGATTTCTGCAAAGTTACTACTATCACATACTTTAAGTGGTGATTTTATCCTATTACAAAAGTGTTAAGTCCATTTAATAAGCGAGCGAAGCTTGCTCTTGAAGGTAGAGATGTCAATCAAATTATTCCCACTACTATACTATGCCAGCCATTTGCTTCTGACGTGATTACGTGAATAGAGATTATCTTGAACAAAACAAGTTATTTATGGACTTACCTCAACTTTTTAAACATTAGGTGTCATGAGATTAAAAAATAAATATGAAAGAATCCACCTGGAATCAAATTTGACAAGAAAAAAAGATGCAGACGCAAGTGTCACATTTTCCCACCATTACAAAGGTTTCACTGAACACTGACAAAGCAAACGTAAAAACCTTACGCTTTACTCGCTTTCCAGGTCTTACCTGTTTCATATTATTTCTCTGTTATTTCATATTATCAGTTTTGTTACAAAATGTTTCAGTTGGTTTTATACAAGTGTAATGGGCTTCCCTTGATTAATATAGAAGTTATAGAACCGTAACAGGTTTATAACCACCCTCCATTAGCTGTGCTAGTGGAGTACTCCTTTAGCTCAGTTGGTAGATCGGTGGACTACTGAACCAAAGGTTCCGGGTTCAATCACCGGTTGGTGCGGTAGGTAATTTTGGGAGACAAATCATGCTCTACTGTTACACAATTATGTAGTACATTGTATTAGGATGTTCACTGCTCAGTTTCAAAATAACAAGCTTTTCACAACACTAGTAAATATTGATAGTGGATTAATAAAGGAACTAAATGAGCGGAAAAAAATTATAGGTCCGAGTGCTTGTTTTCGAGGTATAAGCCATTGAAAATTTGGCTGGAAAAATATGCCCTCTTGATTTTACAAAGCTTTATCATTGACAAGTTTTATTTCTCAAAAACCATTATAAAATAACAAGGATTTTATAAGATTTTTACAAAATGGCTTATTCTACATGAGAAAAATGGGTGTTAGCGGAATTCTGAACATCTGACAAAAATTTGAAAACATGACTGGCAAACATCCTTAATTTACAAAGTATAGAAGTGGATAAGTTATATACATCATTACACTGATATTGCTGTATTGACCAGTCTAATAAATGTGTATCTTGACTCTAACAATATGCTGCCCAACCAGATTTGAGTTATGTCCCCATTGTGAAAGAGATATGTATCATGATGAAAAGACTGTCCTTGAGAGAAGTATTGTTTGTAACACAAAAAATGCCACAGTCGGAGTCATTGGCATTATTTATGTTTCAGCCAATCATACCCTCTCTTTAGCTGTCTACATTATATACAATGCCTCAATGTTTCTTAACTCTACCTTGGGTATTCTAATTATTTGATAATGTATATGTATATTGTCAGAAATGATTAAGTTTATTTTACATGAGCATTAGAAAAGGAAGAAATTTGAGCTTTACCAAACATATGGTCAGTGTTTTCCTAATTAATTATTAAGGTAGAAAAACAAAACATAATAATGATTTGGTAAACAATATATACTATAGTTATGGTTACTAGTATTAAACTGCCTTTCCAAACAAAAATTGCTAATTTGTATTATATGAAATAGATTTTAAAGAGGTCACTAATATGAAAGTGGCAAACTGATAACACACATGTAACACGCACCAATAAACTACCAATGCGGAAGTTTACGCGATCGATGTCCTGTATTTGATAATGATTACCATTACGGCATTTCAAATCTCTAAAGACTCTTTGTTATAAAACCAACATGCACAAAATATGTATTGGAAACATTTATGTCTGTCATAAGTTTTAGGAGATGGTTTGATGATTGTAAATGTTCTTGTTAAACAAAGGTGTCTACCAGCTGTCAGGGGCGGCGTCGTGCGCATATCGTCGACTGGAGTATTTAATTTGTAATGTCATAGGAGTTAGTGGAATGAGCATATACCTGTGACTGGAAACCAGGGTTTATATTACCGTCCCTTTACTTTTCCCGCGTAATATACAGTACTGGTCATCGCGTTGGTTTACACGCTTTCGAGTGATCTAATGAATAGTCATTAACTGTCTTACTATAGAATTAAGGCTAAATAGAGTAAGTCACATAACTTCTAATAATTATCGGTAAGTGAAGAACAAAGCAATGATAAAGAGTTAAAAGTGAAAATCCCTTTTTGAAAAATCCAACCTGTTTATTTTTAATAATTTATAAATGTGAAAACGGGAAAAAATTAATGATCGATAAACCATTTGAATTTCGCTAAAAGAACGCAATTATGTTTTATTTATTTATTATTATTTTTTTGTCGTATTCATTTTTCTACCAATTTTTATGCTTTCAAAACTTAAGTCGCTTCCATTTTAACAAACGTGTTTAAATGTCATTTTAAAAAGCATACCTATTCCATGAAGCTTACAGGAACGATTAACCTATTTTTAAATGTACTAAAATAAAAGTGTTAGGATATTTTTATATTTCAATCTTTCTTATTGTATCATTATTTTATAATTTATTTGCGAACTCAACAATTTTTCAAGGATTTTTAAAAATTCTTAAATGTTTTAAAAAATAAATAATAGATAGAATAACGGGTAATATATCAATAAAGCGTCTCGAAACATTAAACAAAATAATTTAGCTAAATATATTTACATAAATGTGTGTGTGTGTGTTAAACTCGTTCTTGTCCAGTAAAATATTCCTGAACGAGTTTGAATGGGGAAATTAAAGATGAAAAATTAATTTGTCACCAACATTTTCCCTTAATTCATGTTTGTATAATGTATAATTTAATGATATTAAATAAAAGATGATATTCAGTATACAATTTATTTGTTTGTTTAGTTGATGATGGAGAGGAAGATAATTTCACAAAGAAAAACAAATTTGTAATAGACAAATAGACAATTATAAAACAATATAACTTTGCATCTTCTTTATTTATGAACTGCAGAACATACAATAACAAAATTAATTTATTTGTCCTCATTACATATAAAATGCATATTAAATTTCAATGGAGCTTATGATTTTTATCTTATTCATAAACATTTAATATGCATAAAGTAAATGTAATTACATAAAATGAGTCCGAAACAACATTGCGGTATTATTCGATTTTATTAAAACAATGTCCTTATAACAACATATTGATAAGCAATTACATTTGAATTAGGATAATCCCAACAAATTTTGTTGATTGGATAATTCACAGTTGATTAGTTGTGTAATCAGTGTGACGTGTCCTGATTTTAGAAAATTGATAAATAACTATTAAAGATCGTTTTCAAAATTTATCACTAAAGAAAACAGCGTGCAACGGATATAAACATTCGCCCTCTGTCCATAAAGAATGGATATAAAGAGTCCTGAGTGCACTTTTATGTCATGAGCAGTGTTTAGACGAAACCCTTATAAAATATCGTAAAAAATTACCACTTATTTATCAAGAAAACTTTCCGTCTTGTGTGTTCCGGAAATTGCACCCGTCATCCAATTTCATTTTTAACCTTCGTGCAAACATTTCCGTTCAAACGTCATTGCACCACATGGTTGTAGATCGTGGAGCAAGAGAAGCTGATAGAAAATAATTAGAATGGAATATACCATTGAGAATAAGTCTCCAACTGTTGGGTTGATGTATGTTTATGATAGACATAAAATGGAACCTTAACGAATCCCATATTGAGATTGATCGACAATCTCATTCTCAACCTTTTTTTTCTGAACCCGCATGAAATTAAAGAATGACATAATGTTAGTTCTTAACAATTCCTAATCATTAGAATTAAAAATTAATTACTCCTTTATGCATCTGATTCTACATTAGGTTCTTGCTAATTAGCTACAAGAACCTATATGAATTAGTGCCAAGAAACAAGGAAAAGGCATCAAGTGAAATGTTTAATTTTCATACATTTGTGTTTTGTATCAATAAAGTTTTTATTATGAATGTATATATCTTCCAATAAAACATTGAACTGAATCTGTATGTTGCTGTTTCTATTAAAGAAGTATAATATTGAAAAAAAAATACAACTAGAAAAATTTTCATACATGTAGTTTTCTTAACATCAAGTTTTCTTATATTTTCTCTTCATTCTAATAATTAATTAGGAAGATTGGTGGCACGTGTCACATGCTTCTTTGTTTATTATCTTAATCCAATTAACACCTTTTGAAATAGCTGAAGACTGCGTGGCTTTAACAACTGATATAAAAAAGTTGAAAATAAACCAAAAGGTAGAAATGAAACTAAATCATCATTAAAATAACTATGATATGGTATTTGTATCGACAAAGTTTTTGTAATTTGAATGGCTTCATTTATTTTGACTAATTAATTAATTAAACAATTTATTTGATAAACATAAGACCAATTAAACAATCAAAAAGACCCAGCAAAGATAGAGAATTGCAAATAGAAGTTGAATAAAAACATGTTTTGTAGGAATAAACTAAAGTAAATAATTCATAATTTTGTCACCTTTTCCCCATCTCTTGGTGCTTCTTGTCTTAATTAGTGAGACCATACATTTAGAGAATTTTATTTATATCATAAAGACAGTGGTTCTCCTTTTATTAAGGTCTTTCCTTTACATAGGAAAGACCTTACTGTATTTCTTATGATTATTATTATTATTATTATTCTTTCTCCTGCCAAAATTCAATTAAATTTGTCGGAAAAGTTTTTAGGCATATTGACATGAAATTTGGCACCAAGTATCAGTCAGACCTAAGCTATCAGGTGGTGAGGCCGCTAAGGGTTCCCATGTACCTTATAAGAGTTTCCTCCCCTATTACTGTTATGACTGTTATCAGATCTCCTCAAAAACCGTAAGAGATATCGACATGAAACCTTTTGCAATTTCTTTGGTTCATCTGTGCGCACATTAATCACACCTTCCGAAAAGGATCTGACGACATCTTATAAGAGTTATTTCCCTTTATATAAATTTCACTTTTGATTTTTCAGGCAAATATTAAGTTTGAGTTAAGATACAAGCACGAGCCTTCATATTTAGGCATCATTTTTTGTACCAAGTAAAATTAGGTCAAGGTCAAAGGTCAAGGTCACGGTCTAATTTTTGAAATTTCCTTGTTATCAGATCTCCTCTGAAACGATAGAAGATAGCTGATAAAATGTAATGGGCAAAATGTCGAGGACATCGAGACAATGCGTAGTTTTCCTTAAGTCAAGTCGTATGACGTCATCTTCTATGCGTTATTGTCCTTTGAAAGCTTAAATTTACGGTTTTTGGCTAATAACTTAATAATCTTACAAGATAGAGGCATGGGGTCTTTTGTTTTGACACCAGGGACAAGTGACCTTCAAAATGGTGTCAAGGTCAAAGGTCAAGGTCATATTCTGGAAAATGGTTATTTTCATATTTGAAGTGTAATACATGGAATTTGTTCAAAAATGCATTATTTTTAGCAGGAATCATTTAAAATATGTTATTTTCCATTTTCGTGAGACAAAAAATGAAAAAAAAATGAAAAAATTTTAAAGATTGAAAACTTTGAAAAAACCCATTTTTTCTTGGCGCAAAATTGTTTTGGCAGTATTTCATATTTGTGTTTGATGTAGCATTTTGGTATTTTATAGTACTTCTAGAATTACCTCAACTTTTAGCACAAATGACCTTTTAATGTGTAAATACAGTCCCCCCCCCCCTCCTTTTTTTCGATTTGACTGAATGTACATCGGTTTTGCTGAATTTACCTGTAAATGCATATAAAGTACATGTAGACAGCTAGGGGATATCCAGGGCTTTGTTAATGAGAAAAAATTATGACGCTCACTCCAACCAATTTCCTGAAAATAGCGTTCGCGCAGTGCTAAATAAAAAGCTATTTTCCGCCATAAAACACAAGATTCGTCCAAATTTTACCAATTTATTGCATCCGAATGTCAAAATTCCGCGTCAAATTTACAGTACTTTATTCACGGAAGATGTCGTCTGCTGAACTGGCACCGGAAATCTAAATAAATAAATCGTGACATCAAATTTCTACATGAATCTTCATTCTGACATAAGTAAATGTGTACACGTACACTCCGTTTTCTATTTATGACTATTTCCACATCAAACAGCAAAATGCATTATCCTGTGCCATGTTCACCCGACGACGTCCCCTCTCGAAAAGAAAGAAATAAACTAAGTCCAGACATATATAAATGGACGTCACGTGACTTACACAACGTCATCAACAGAAGTAAACATTATAGTAGAAATGTACTTTTACTGTCACTTGTGTATCTAGAGAAATAAAAATACAATGCCCCCCCCCCCCCCCACTTGTATTCAGCAATCCATGGAAAACTTGCTACCTACAAATAAAAAAACTAATTAATAAACAAATAAACAAACAAACAAACAAACAAACAAACAAATAAACAGAAAAAGGCCCGTTCCGCCTTCAGAAAAAGAGATATTGCTACTTCATTTTTTATTTCTTTCTTCTTTTTTTTTCGACAATTACTATTTGGAACAATACATTAAAAATTTAAATGATTTCAAGAGAAAATAGAAGTAGCAATATCTCTTTACTGAAGACGGGACGGGCCTTTTTTTTTTTTTTTTTTTTTTTTTTTCGTCTATTTCATTTATTTCCCAAGAGTTACGCCCCTTGCCAAAAATAAAGGGGCAGGGCCTCTTTATTGCAAAACTGGACACGTGGAAAGGAAAGACCTTATCATTTGTGCTAGGCACAAATGACCTTTTAATATTGTAAATACAATTCTTCTTAGAAAGTTCGGTAAAAATCCACGCGGGACCCCATAGTAAATGTTATCGTATCTCCTCAAAAAGTACAAATCGTACAGGGCTGATATTTGGCAGACAGCTAGGGGATATCCAGGGCTTTGTTTATGAGAAAAAATTATGACCCTAACTCCAACCAATTTCCTGAAAATAGCGTTCGCGCAGTGCAGTAATAGAAAGCTATTTTCCGCCATAAAACACAAGATTCGTCCAAATTTTACCAATTTATTGCATCCGAATGTCAAAATTTCGCGTCAAATTAACAGTACTTTATTCACGAAAATGTCGTCTGCTCAACATGGCACCGGAAATCTAAATAAATAAATCGTGAGATCAAATTTCTACATGAATCTTCATTCTGACATAAGTAAATGTGTACACGTACACTCCGTTTTCTATTTATGACTATTTCCACATCAAACAGCAAAATGCATTATCCTGTGCCATGTTCATCCGACGACGTCCCCTCTCGAAAAGAAAGAAATAAACTAAGTCCAGACATATATCAATGGACGTCACGTGACATACACAACGTCATCCAATCCAGCGTCCCTGAAATAGAAGTAAACATTATAGTAGAAATGTACTTTTACTGTCACTTGTGTATCTAGAGAAATAAAAATACAATGCCCCCCCCCCCTTACATGTATTCAGCAATCCTAGGAAAACTTGCTATCTACAAATAAAAAAATAATTAATAAACAAACAAACAAACAAACAAAAAAAGGCCCGTCCCGCCTTCAGAAAAGAGATATTGCTACTTCATTATTTTTTTTTCTTTCTTTCTTTTTTTTTTTTTTTTTTTTTTTTTTTTTTGACAATTACTATTTGGAAAAATACATTAAAAATTTAAGAGATTTCAAGAGAAAACAGAAGTAGCAATATCTCTTTACTGAAGACGGGACGGGCCTTTTTTTTTCTTTTTTTTTTTGGGGGGGGGGTCTATTTTCTTTATTTCCCAAGAGTTATGCCCCTTGCCAAAAATAGAGGGGCAGGGCCTCTTTATTGCAAAACTGGAAACGTGAATAAGGAAAGACCTTATCATTTGTGCTAGGCACAAATGACCTTTTAATTTTCTTTACTGTTCTTGTCAATATTTTAATATAATCGAGTCAGTCGTAATAAACATTTGATTAACCTTTGACCAAAGTCAACTCAGGATGTAAACAGTCATTTGAGAAGTAAAGTTTAATTTATATTGCCATATGACCAAGGCTTAATTTGTTAAATATTATTCATTCACTGTTTTCAGACTCTGTTGCCAGTGTGGTACACAGATAGAACCAAATCCTACCAGTATGTGTGTGGCCTGTCTTAGAACACAGGTAGATATTACAGAGGGGATACCTAAACAAGGAGTTCTGTATTTCTGCAGAAATTGTGAAAGGTAATTTACTTAAATGAACTTACTTACTAAAATATTACATTTTCGTTATTGCCAGGTGTGTAATCAGTTTCCACCTACTTATGTTTTGTAAAATTAAAAATAATTTCTGAATTTTTAAAAAAGAACCGAAATCAAAAAAGAAAAACAACTACTTATTTTCAGTAGAATTTAAGAAAGTTGAGGCTGTTGTCAGGCAGATAAAATTTATAAAATGATGTCATCTTTCAGTAATACAAACTGGCATGACTTGAGTCTTCATTAAACCAAACCAATGATTGTAAAATTTTAATATATTACAGATATCTTCAGCCTCCTAATCACTGGGTTGCCGCACAACTTGAATCCAGAGAGTTGCTGTCTGTATGTCTTAAGAAGATGAACAACCTGAAATCTGTAAATATCTGTTGAAGCTAGAGTTGTAAACAAATGATCTTTCAATCAGTTGTTTAAATATTTTACTGCTTATAAATTGGAAAATTGAGAAAGATGCTATGCATACAAGCAGATGTACTCATTCAGAAAAAAGAAAACTTGTAAAGACGAGAAATTATTATACCCCCGCAACGTTTTGGGGGTATATAAGAATCACCTTGTCCGTCCGTCTGTCTGTCTGTCCGTTTGTCTTGTAAGCACAACTCCTCCTAGACCGCTCAATGGATTTCAACGAAACTTTACAGAAAGGAAGTACATCATCCAAAGATGTGCATGAAGAAAAATCTTTGCTTTCCGATATCACACAAGGGAGATAATTGGACTTCAAAGCGGGGGGGGGGGGGTATCCTTTGTGAGCTTTGCTCACAGTACATCTAGTTTTGTATTTGTTAATATAACAACATTCTAATCAAAAATGAGAAAAGATTTTTCTCTTGTTTTGTAGTGAACAAGGTTTTATTTTATTATAATTTTGCCATTACACTTTTCAGGTGCGATTGATAGATGCAGGATTTATTTGGACAGAACCTCATTCTCAGAGAATTAAAGTCAAACTCACTGTGCAGAAAGAGGTGAGAAAAAATACAATCAGTTTCTTGATGCCAATTTGTTTTTTCTTGTTTTCTGAAAATGTTTTTTTTTAAATGGGAAATCTTGCAGACTTAGTCACGAAGGCGAGATATAGGTATTACTTTCCGGCATGTAAAACTTTTTTAAACCTTTAATAAATTTGGACATGTAATACCTACAATTAAGATTTATGGTCCACAAGTTAGCTTACCCTGACCTCATTTTCATGGTTCACTGACTTCTTAAACATGAATTTAAAATCTGTATCCAAGTTTCGTGGTTAAATCCATTTCTCAGCAACTGTAATAACTAGGCCAACCATATTTGGTCTATAGATAGTTCTTAGTGGGTAAATGCCAGTCTGACACCTGGCTTGGGACCTTGACCTCAATTTCAAGCTCGAGTGACTTTGTCACATTTTCATGGTTGTCGGTTTCTCAGAAACTGTAATACCTAGACCCACTGTATTTGGTCTATTGATAGTTCTACGTGGGTACATGCCAGTCTGATACTTGTCTCTTTACCTTGACCTCAATTTCATAGTTGAGTGACTTTCATCCAAATTTCTTGATTAAGTCCTTTTTTCAGCAACTGTAATACCTAGACCTATCCGTGTCTGGTCTATAGATAGTTCTTAGTGGGTACATGCAAGTCTGACACCTGTCTCTGGACATTGACCTCAATTGCATGCTCGGGTGACATTGTCACATTTTCAAGATTAAGTCCATTTCTCAGCAACTTTAATACCTAGACCCACTATATTTAGTCAATAGATAGTTCTTAGTGGATGCATGTCGGTATGACACCTGCCTTTTGACCTTGACCTCGATTTCTTTTAATGCATTTTCCTTTGACTTACAAAATTTCGGGTATCAGATAATCATTATTCTGTGTCCATATGCATACTCAGGCAAGACATGTAGTGTGTCCACTCTTGTTTGTATGAGCCTAAGAAACATGTAAAAATGTGTGATGTTTATCAAGCACTTCACACCTGTTTTGTAGCAATTACAAATAAATTGTATATTTTCTGAATGTACATATATTGTTTTTGTCCTGCAGTTATAAATTTTTATCTTTTATCAAGAAAAGACATGTAAAACCATATTTCTAGCCTATTTTCAGAAGGCTATTTTAGTGTGTAATCTTGGGATAACATGGCATCATGAACACTATGAACCAGCAAACAATACAAAGTTATATCGTAAATGAAGACAAGGGCACCTGTTATTCGCCTACTAGATGAATAATGAAAAAAATATTTGAAACTCTTTTGTCTACTAAATAGACTAGTAAATATTTGTGACTCTTTTGTCTACTAAATAGACTATTTCATCATAATGCTGTGCTGTGATTGGTCAAATTATTCATGTTGTTTTTTCTCACACCCTGATCAAATGATCAAAATGCATTGTTAAATAAACTTAAAGTTAAAGAGAAAAATTAAACTATCAGTAATCCATATACATGTACAAATATATAATTTAAGGTTGTAAATGGAGCTTTACTACAACAAGTATTTGTTGTCGAGTTTGTTGTTAAGAATCACATGTGTGATGATTGTCACAGAGTGGAAGCCAAAGACTTCTGGAGAGCTTGTGTACAGGTTAGACAGAAAGTAAGTAGAATTACATTTAATGAGGCCAGACTACTACGGTTTTAAGTGGATTTTTTTATTTGTTAGATATAAAAATTGAATATGATCCTATATATTTAGGAAATAATTGTATTGTATTTTAATATTTGCCGGCATCAATTGTGGATTTGTGGATTGAGTTTACTGGGGACATGTTAGAGGAGCCAGTAAATGGATATTTGCAACCATCATATCAAAATTGATGCCAGCAAATATTGAAATACAATACTGTTATCTCCATTCTAATGTTAGTGTAAAAAATTAGTGAAATAAAGATTTTTAGAAATCTGGAATTGACGCTTTGCACATGCCATCGTCATCGAGGGCATAAATTGTAGAATTGATGCCTTGAAATTTTCAAAGTCATCCAAGGAAATTCAACGTCACATGAACAATGCATTAGAATACATGTAGGTATTTGATGCTGTTATTACATACTCATGTTTAATGTATTGATTTCTTTAAATTTTTGAATTTTAGCATTGACATTGATAAACAAGTAATCATTCTATAATTTCATCTTTAAATGTAGAATAAGTTGCAGGCAGAAGGCAATACCATGTACATGTGAACATTTTATCTCGCACAAAACATAAGAAGACCGTCTACTTCTTAAAACAGATTATTTTGAAATATAAGCTAGATTTCATTACTATGAATATCTGAACATTTTATTTTAGACAAAACATAAGAAGACTGTCTACTTATTAGAACAGATTATTTTGAAACATAAGCTAGATTGCGACGTTATTTACATGAAACCATTTTATTTCAGACAAAACATAAGGAGACCTTCTCCTACCTATAACAGATTATACTGAAACATAAGCTAGATTGCAACACTATTTACACGTAACCATTTTATTTCAGACAAATCATAAAACCTAAAACAGATTATACTGAAACATAAGCTATATTGCGACACTTTTTACCTGTAACAGTTTTATTTCGGACAAAACATAAGAAGACGGTCTACTTCTTAAAACATATTATTTTGAAACATAAGCTAGATTGCAACACTATTTACATGTAACCATTTTATTTCAGACAAAACATAAGAAGACCTTTTACTTTCTGGAACAGATTATTTTGAAACATAAGCTAGATTGCAACACTATTTACATGTAACCATTTTATTTCAGACAAAACATAAGAAGACCTTTTACTACCTAGAACAGATCATACTGAAACATAAGGCACATGCAAACACTGTCAACATAAAACCTCATCATGGTAAGATTTATGATCAGACCAAATATAATAAATTGTATATTTTAATTTTTCATCAAAATTAAAAGAATCGTAGATAGGGAAAATGTTTTGTTTTAGACAAACGTTTTGATTGATATACTTGTTGACAGTGAAGATGCTGCAAACATCATTGTCACTAAAACTCTTGATGTATTACAAAAAAATATGTTAATATCAAACACATAGATGTTTATATGCAATCTAAAAATAAAACTGTAAAAGAAAAGATGGAAAATTAAAAATGAAAAAAAAAATTTTTATTTAAATAAAATGTTTCACAGTACTGAAATGTTTTTCATTGCAGAATATATTTTAATAATTTAAAATTGGATGTAACGTGTCATTTGATTGGTCAAATTTTTCATCTATCAAATCATAGACTAAATTTTCCTTTTTACTATGATGTCATTAAAGGGAATCCGGATGTTTTAGACATCAAAACAACGTTGGAATTAAATTATAAGGATTGACAGTAATTTTGTTTTTAGTCTATTCGAAATAACCTCAGTGCAGATGGTGCACACTTTCAAATAACCCGCTACGCATTTGAGGCGATTGAGGTTATTTCTTCATAGACTGAAAAAATCCTTAAATAATATATTTATTTTGTACCTTTATTTTCAGAGGGTCTAGATTTTTACTATGTACAGAACCAGGATGCCAAGAAAATGGTTGAATTTCTACAGACTGTTGTACCATGCAAGTAGGTTTTATAATAGTTTAATATCATTAACCCTCCAATGGTTTCATTTTCATCTTTTTTGCACTTTTAAAAATGTTTCAAATTTTAACTGAATTTAGTTAACTTAGACCATTGAATATAAATAATATTCATTCAGATTGCTTCTGTTTTTAAACGAGTCTTCCAAGATGGAATTAAATTTGTTGTTTTCAAAAGGCTTTTAAAAATGGATAGCTTTATTTGATCAAAGTACTGTTTGTTGAATTTATGACATAATTTTGAAGGGGGCATTCAGAATTGATATATATCTGCTTTCAGATATCAGACGGCAGAAGAGTTGATATCCCATGATATCCATAACAACACCTATAATTATAAACATACATATTCAGTGGAAATTATACCTATCTGTAAGGTGAGCAGTGTCAGTAGATATACTAGATGGAAATTATACCTATCTGTAAGGTAAGCAGTGTCAGTAGATATACTAGATGGAAATTATACCTATCTGTAAGGTAAGCAGTGTCAGTAGATATACTAGATCAGACAAATTTTCTCAAATTAAAGATGACAAATATTGATTTCGACAACGTTTTTAGCCACTACCTTGAAGACTGGTCCTAGTAAAATTTGTTTTGAACGAAGTAAGAATTATACCTAACTAGTCTTGACTGGTATAGTGAAAAATTTCCTTACCCTTGAATTCTCAGTAATCTGGTGTTGTAATTTTGGGTTTGACCCAGTAAAAGTTGTAACCCAACTAACCATGAAAAAAATTGTTGGTGCAGGCTGTCAGATTAAACAAAAGTATACACAAAATACAGACCACTGTACAGATCTATGAAACAGTGTTGATACTATGAAAAAATCAATTAGAAATACATGTAAATCATGAGGGGCCTCAGTGGCTGAGTGGTCTAGGTAGTTTAGTTCATCATGACTACTAATGTTCACTAGCCTGTCAACGCTGAGGTAGTGAGTTCATATCTCCCATGTAGCGGGGTGTGTTCGACTCTAATCTTAATTGACATGGATTGCCAATTTTCCTATCGAAGGTCGTGGTTCTCTCTGGGTATCCAGCTTCCTCCACCAATAAAAACAGCCTCCATGAAATAGCCAAATGTGTTGAAAACAGTGTAAAACCCCAACTAAATAAACAAACAAATAAATCATGAGGATCTTAAGCTCGTATCGCTTGATTCAACAGTCGAACCAAAGGATGATGGATGAATTATTGCTTATCGTTCAGTGGCAACTATTAGGAGCATATCAGGACGAGAACATGTTGATATAATATGAATATGATCCCTACTTTGTACTAGACCGACACGCTGAGCTGGATTTTTAATGTGCTAGCTCACAAGGTAACTGTCCGTAGGAAGACATATCACCCCACCCGGACACATTATACTGACTCTGAGCCGATCAGTGCTTTGCTCTTACTGCTTGGCGAAGAAGCTGCAAATACCAACTTTAATGTCTTTGGTTTGATCCGACCGCGACCTTCCGCACTCGATGCGAGCACACTACCACACAACCACTGAGGCGGTTCGAACCAAAAGAAGTTAACAACTTTATTTAAGGATGATCACTGGTCTAATAGGAAATAAAAAGGATTTGAACTTGGTGTTTTAGTTTGAGAGAACATATGAATAGTAAACAAATACGCAAGAAAAAAATAAGGGTTCATGTGCTCATTTTAGAGCTATAAGGCCTTGAAAATTTGCAGGGAATGGGTTTTCTCTGGATTTTTCATTCTCTTTGCATTGACAACTTCAGTCTCTCAAAATGTATGAAAAAATAAAAAGGATTTCAAAACATTTTGTCAAATACCACTTTAAGGTATATATGATTGAATTATAAAAGAAAAAGTGGGGGTTCATGGGCAAAATATTTCATGTTTAAAAAATGGATAAAACCTGAGGATTCCGAAAACCTGACAAAAAGACCAAAACATGACCAGCGAGCATCCTTAAAAGCACACTTAACTTCTAATAAAAATGGTGCTCCCTATGATGTCACAGCTTTCTATATAAAAACTAAATTCATTTCACAAAGAGATGTCACAAATTCTCATAGCTAAATTTAGATACAATGGTGTTTCAGGCCTTAATTTTTTACACAATTTTAGACGGGCCTAAATTATCCAGGTGAGCGATTTAGGCTCCATGGAGCCTCTGGTTATAAAACTATTTCATATTTTATAAAAGCCATCCATGAAATTTCTTCTGTCTCTCTCTCACACAATCATATTTTGAAACAGCCTTTGCACAAAAATAATTGGGCAGGTCCAAATCAAATTTGATTGAAAATGAAATTAAAAGACTGTAAAAATAAAGTTAAATTTGAAAAAATTTTACACTTTGATTAAATTTGAACATGTATATTTTTCTTTGTAGGATAATGTTATTTGTATGCCCCCAAAGTTAGCACAGTCTTTAGGAAATATAAGTCCACTTGGTTTGTGTTATAAAGTGACAAATACTGTACACATGATTGATCCTGCTACACTGCAAGGTATGTTGTTCTCTCCCCTTCTAGGCAATGTGATCCTGCTGCACTGCAAGGTACATAGTTATATCCCCTTCTAGGCAATGTTATCCTTCTACACTGCAAGGTACATAGTTATCTCCCCTTCTAGGCAATGTGATCCTGCTACACTGCACAGTAAATAGTTATCTCCCCTTCTAGGCAATTGCTACACTGGAAGGTACATAGTTATCTACCCTTCTAGGCAATGTGATACTGCTCACTACAAGGTACATAGTTATCGCCCCTTCTAGGCAATATGGAGTGTACATTGATTAAAATATTTTGTAGTACATGTATATAGTATATACTACAGTGTATATGTCCAGTGAGAATTGTTTCTTTGTGGATAAATTCTTCCAAAGCTCAAAATGTGAATGTTTAACTCAAATGTAGAAATAAGATATATTTGTAGTCAACTGCAAGATTCTATATATTTCTATATCTTTCCCTAAAATTAATGAATCTTATATAGAACATTGCTTTTGTTTAGGGCTATGATGAAATATTTGATCTTGCCAATTTTTATACGACCGCAAAATTTTTGCGGTCGTATATTGGTATGACGTTGGCGGCGTCGTCGTCGTCGTCTGCGTCGTCGTCAGCGTCGTCGTCCGAAGACATTTGGTTTTCGCACTATAACTTTAGTATAAGTTAATAGAAATCTATGAAATTTAAACACAAGGTTTATGACCACAAAAGGAAGGTTGGGATTGATTTTGGGAGTTTTGGTCCCAACAGTTTAAGAATCAGGGTCCAAAAAAGGGCCCAATAAGCATTTTTCTTGGTTTTCGCACAATAACTCTAGTATAAGTAAATAGAAATCTATGAAATTTTAACACAAGGTTTATGACCACAAAAGGAAGGTTGGGATTGTTTTTGGGAGTTTTGGTCCGAACAGTTTAGGAATTAGGGGCTAAAAAAGGGCCAAAATAAGCATTTTTCTTGGTTTTTGCACAATAACTTTAGTATAAGTAAATAGAAATCTATGAAATTTAAACACAAGGTTTATGACCACAAAAGGAAGGTTGGGATTGATTTTTGGAGTTTTGGTCCCAAAAGTTTAGGAATTAGGGGCCAAAAGGGTCCAAAATTAAACTTTGTTTGATTTCATTGAAAATTTAACTATTGGGGTTCTTTGATATGCCGAATCAAACCGTGCATTTAGATTCTTAATTTTTGGTCCCGTTTTCAAATTGGTCTACATTAAGGTCCAAAGGGTCCAAAATTAAACTTAGTTTGATTATAACAAAAATTGAATTCTTTGGGTTCTTTGATATGCTGAATCTAAACATGTACTTAGTTTTTTTATTATGGGCCCAGTTTTCAAGTTGGTCCAAATCAGGGTCCAAAATTAAAGCTAAAAAGGGGGTAATTTTTTTTTTTGGGGGGGGGGGGGCAATTCTCCACAGCATATTGTATTACACAAAAGCAAAAAATTGAATATAAATTCAAATCATATGACCAATTCTAAGTTCTTTATTTCAGTTATTCTGTGTCAGAAACCTATTATGTGTCAAATATTTGAAGAAATTTTCAATTGCACAGTATTGCGCAATAGCAAGAAATTGATATGTGTGCCCTGTTATCAAAACTTTATTATTAACAAATTCCATTGGAAATTTGCCAATATAAAATGTGCTGATGAAGCTTTTTTGTTTTAATATCTTATCTTAACTGTTACAGCTTTTAAATTATGTATATTTAAAATTTGCCATCCATGACTATGATGTCATTTTCTATTTTAATATGTTATGGTGTATTTAAATGGGCTGTTATGGTTGCAAAGTATAAAGAAGTGGGGGGGGGGGGGGGGTAAATGAGAAATTGGGGAGGGGGTAATTTTTTCTCATTTCATATTTCATAAATTAAAAAGAAAATTTCAAATTTTTTTTAGCAAAAAAAGGGGGGGGGTTACAATAAATTTTATTGTTTTTTGTTTTTTTTTTTGGGAGGGGGGGTCAATGTGCAACTTCTAAGTGTATTGCACAAAAGCTAAAAAGAGGGGTAAATTATTATTTTTTTTTGGGGGGGGGCAATTCTCCACAGCATATTGTATTGCACAAGAAGCAAAAAATTGAATATAAATTCAAATCATATGACCAATTTTAAGTTCTTTGATTTCAGTTATTCTGTGTCAGAAACCTATTATGTGTCAAATATTTCAAGAAATTTTCAATTACACAGTATTGCGCAATAGCAAGAAATTGATATGTGTGCCCAATTTTAAATTTTAAATTGGTTATTTCTGATTTATATATAAAAACAAATAATACTGATATGGTTTGAATAGGTAAATTAAAAATTTTTAAGTTCTTAGACAACATTCATTCTGTGTCAGAAACCAATGCTGTGTCAAATATTTATTCACAATCCAAATTCAGTATTGTATCAAGCTTGAATGTTGTGTTCATAATTGCCCCAACTATTCAGGGTTCGACATCTGCGGTCGTATCTAGCTGCGCCCAGCAGAGCATTTTATTGTTTCTGAAATTTTGTTTCGGCATCTATCATGGCCTAAATTTTTATTTTCATTTCAACTGAAAAAATTCATGATTGACAGCGGTCCTGCATTATTTTTCACACGTAAAGTGATCCTGGCTTTATTTTGCCAAAATCCTCATTCTGCCATTAAATTACAAATTTCATCCTACCGCCCTCCCCTCCCCCTCCCCCATTCCACCACTGCACCCCTTTAAAAATCAAATGATTGCTCCCTTAATTGTATATAGACAATATCAGAAGTATAAATACCAAATGCGAAGACTTTTTCTGCAGTCATAGGATTTTTTTACTCTTCTTTGTTTTACATATTACGTGTATGTTATTTAACACTTGTTGTTTATGGTGATTCAATTTTAAGGGAATTGATGAGATGATACATCCAAAATTTTCAAAACTCCACTGAATGAGAAACAAATTCAAGAAGTTAGAAATATGTCACTTTTTCCATATTTGTAAAAATTGAGTGTCAACAAAAATTACTGGATTTACAGTATACGATATATAATATCCTATGTTTCAGTGGCAGAGATAAAAGGACCACAGTACTGGAGATACCCATTTATAAGTTTGTGCGAACCAAAACAGCTGACAGAATTTCTGGTGATTGAGGTGGAAATTGTTCCTGACAAACACAAACCACACAGGGCACCTCTTTCTAATAAGGTATTTTGAGATTCTCCCAAGTTAAGGATTCCTGTTTCTCATAGAGAATTTTGAGATTCTCCCAATTATATGTAAACAACACAGAGTATCTGTTTCTAATCAAGAATTTTGAGACTGTTTCAATTAAATACACACCACATACAAAACCCAGGTGTTTCTCATGTGACAGTTTCAAATTGTCTTAAATCAAAACAAAGACTGCATTTAGGTAAATTTCTGTTGGAGTTCCAGTGTCATAATTAAAATGTAGATATTAACCACAAGGATACTGATTTTCACAAAGGCCACATATTTCTGGATATGTATTTTGAAACTTTATTGAAATAAATATGAATCCCATAGGGTAGGTGTCATGAAATTTGAATATTTAAAGGACACCTTTTAGTACAAATTAGGACAGTTAATTTTTGGTTGTTGGTTTTTGGTAACAAAATAAGATAATAATACATTTCTTTGACATTTCATGATGGGTATGTTTGTAAAGATCAAACATGTGGTTAGGCATGTTAAATAAAATTTCTCCCAACAAAAAAATTTGAAAGTCTTTGTAAATGTAAAGAGAAGTATTGTTTACTTTTACAGAAAACCACATACTTCTGTTTAAGGATGATCGCTGGTCTAATTGGAGATAAATAGGATCTGAAATAGGTGTTTTAGTTTGAGAGAACATATGAATAGTAAACAAATAAGCAAGAAAAAAATATAGGTTCATGTGCTCATTTTAGAGCTATAGGGTCTTGACAATTTGCAGGAAATGGGGTTTCTCTGGATTTTTCATTGTCTTTGCATTGACAACTTCAGTCTCTCAAAAATGTATGAAAAAATAAAAAGGATTTCATAAAATTTTGTCACATACCATTTTAACTTTTTAAGGTATACATGATTGAATTATGAAAGAAAAAGTGGGGGTTCATGGGCAAAAAATTTCATGTTTAAGAAATTGATAAAACCCGTTGATTCCGAAAATGTGACAAAAAGTCTAAAACATGACCAGCGAGCATCCTTTAGTTTGAAAATAAAAATAAAACCATTTATTTCTGTATGCATGTTTATGCATGTATATTGACAGTGTGTTAAATGAAATAATAATGTTATTTATTCACAGTGTATCAAAGTTATCAGCCTAGTAGCCAGAATTTTTGTCCTGGCATGATTCATTACTCAAGTGCCTTTAAATTTTCCGTTCAAAATTTGACAAAAATATCAGAAATTTCTTAGGCTCTTCCTTTTGATGCAGAGGTAACCATTATCTGAGTTTGGATTCTTGTTTCTTTTAATTGTTTTGTTTTTTGATTGTTGTGATTATTAATTCATCATTATATCTTTAACCGGTTTTCCAACACTTTGATCTCGAGCACTGCTGATGAGTTGTCTGTCAACGAAATGGCCATACAGTGCATCAAATCTATTTCGGTATTTTGTGATACGTTTTATTAACAAGTATCATTGTATTTATAGCATGTATTAGCAGATGTTTGGGTAAATCCTATTACCAGTACAGGAATTGGAGATCAGCAGTACTCATGTCGTACACATTTGGGACATTTATTAAATCCAGGAGATACTGTTTTAGGGTAGGTTTATATTCAGAACAACTGTATTTGTCACCAATAAAAGTGGTCCAGCCATAGTTAGTTCCAGTCATTCTTGGAGCCATTTCTTCAAGACGATACCTAGATGATACCAATCTGTTTCTGTGTTTTATCCAGTAGGATGGTATCTTGTTGACACAAATCCAATATCTTTAAATTCTCATATTTATAATTGATTGGTAATCCACTATAATGACACCAGTGTGTGCTCTAAAGGTCAGATTCTCAGTACTTTCCTATTACATGTTTTATCTAGAGGCAAGCTTTGTTCCTCTCTGATAGAAGTGTCTGCATAAACTGTATTTTGCTTTACAGAAACTTCTGTAATTTGATAGTTTCTCATCTTTGTATTTTTACAGGTTTAATTTCGCCAATTCCAATTTAAACCATGCAGAATTTGATAAAATGAAAGTTGACAAGATCCCAGATGTGGTAAGATAACTCAAATATTTATAAATTCCTTTCATATAATGTTTATGATGGGATCAACCATCGTGCAGCTAATGAAAATACTTGAAAAAGCCCAAAATAATTATTCATACATTGTGATAAAAGAAAAAATAATCTGAGCTTAATAGGATGGCCAAAATCCAGGTTACAGCAATTTTGCCCCATGAAGTTTAAACCCTTATTTTAACACAATTCCAACATACATCAGGAAATTGGGTCATTGCCAAGAAGAGACTACTAAAGGGATGATAAGAACAGATCCAAAAGAAAATTTTGTATTTTACAGATGATAGTAAAGAAAATATTTGGAGACAAGAGTGCCAGAAATAAAAAGAGAAAGTGGAAACTTAGACATCTCCATGATGATCTTCATGTAGAGACTGCAAGTCATGAAAGGTATATAAAGTTCAAAGGTCATGCATGTAGTGATTGATACTATATCCCTTCTTTTTTATAATCATTCAATTCCTGAGAATCTAGAATTTAATTCATTACAACCTTATAGAGATTACATATTTATCAATAAGTCTGACATGTAGGCAAACATTTCTAAACTAAAACTTTTTCACACATAATTGTAGTCCTAAGTAGATCCCCAAAAAATTAGACTTTAATCGATGATATAGAAAAATGATCCAAGACTACTTACTTTTCACATTGAAGATGGGCCTTGGTGGCCGAGTGGTCTAGGTAGTTTGTCTTGACTACTAATGATGACTAGCCTGTTTGCCAATTTTGCTACAGAAAATTGGTGGTTCTCTCTAGGTACTCCAGCTTCCTCCACCAATAAAAACTGGCTGCCGCGAAATAACCAAATGTGCTGAAAACAGCTTAAAACCTCAACTAAACAAACAAACAAACACATTGAAGATCTCCGATTCAAACTTCATAAAATTATTATGAAGAAAACTACAATAACTTTTTTGGCATATTTCCAGAGATTACACAGATTTCTTGGAAGACCTTGAGGAAGATCCTACATACAGACAGAATGTTGATATTTATAAAGGTATGTATGATTTCCAGTACTGTAACAGTTGAGAACAGTGAGTACATGTATCAGTACTGTAACAGTTGAGAATAGTGAGTACATGTATCATTACTGTAACAGTTGAGAACAGTGAGTACATGTATCAGTACTGTAACAGTTGAGAACAGTGAGTACATGTATCATTACTGTAACAGTTGAAAACAGTGAGTACATGTATCAGTACTGTAACAGTTGAGAATAGTGAGTACATGTATCAGTACTGTAACAGTTGAGAACAGTGGGTACATGTATCATTACTGTAACAGTTGAGAACAGTGAGTACATGTATCATTACTGTAACAGTTGAGAACAGTGAGTACATGTATCAGTACTGTAACAGTTGAGGACAGTGAGTACATGTATCAGTACTGTAACAGTTGAGAACAGTGAGTACATGTATCAGTACTGTAACAGTTGAGAATAGTGAGTACATGTATCAGTACTGTAACAGTTGAGAACAGTGAGTACATGTATCAGTACTGTAACAGTTGAGAACAGTGAGTACATGTATCAGTACTGTAACAGTTGAGAACAGTGAGTAGATGTATCAGTTCTGCAACAGTTGAGAACAGTGAGTAGATGTATCAGTACTGTAACAGTTGAGAACAGTGAGTAGATGTATCAGTACGGCAACAGTTGAGAACAGTGAGTAGATGTATCAGTACGGCAACAGTTGAGAACAGTGAGTACATGTATCAGTACTGTAACAGTTGAGAACAGTGAGCAGATGTATCAGTACTGTAACAGTTGAGAACAGTGAGTACATGTATCAGTACTGTAACAGTTGAGAACAGTGAGTACATGTATCAGTACTGTAACAGTTGAGAACAGTGAGTAGATGTATCAGTACTGTAACAGTTGAGAACAATGAGTACATGTATCAGTACTGTAACAGTTGAGAACAGTGAGTACATGTATCAGTACTGTAGCAGTTGAGAACAGTGAGCAGATGTATCAGTACTGTAACAGTTGAGAACAGTGAGTACATGTATCATTACTGTAACAGTTGAGAAAAGTGAGTAGATGTATCAGTACTGTAACAGTTGAGAACAGTGAGTACATGTATCAGTACTGTAACAGTTGAGAACAGTGAGTAGATGTATCAGTACTGTAACAGTTGAGAACAGTGAGTACATGTATCAGTACTGTAACAGTTGAGAACAGTGAGTACATGTATCATTACTGTAACAGTTGAGAACAGTGAGTACATGTATCAGTACTGTAACAGTTGAGAACAGTGAGTACATGTATCAGTACTGTAACAGTTGAGAACAGTGAATACATGTATCAGTACTGTAACAGTTGAGAACAGTGAGTACATGTATCAGAAGAAATAAATTTCTGTTTTAAATAAATCAGAATTTTTTCAGGATACATTTTTGATATTAATAAAAAAAATACAGAAGTTAGATAAGTTTATACAATTGCTTTTAACAGTTATTTTGATGCACAATAGAAAAAAAATAAAAAATTGATAAACAAATGCTTTGATTTTTGTATCTACTTTCAAGTTTTTTTTTGCCATTTTTTAACTCTGATTATCATAGTATGTACGTCTTTGTCCCTTACAGTAGCTTATTAATGTTTTGTAATTTTTTGGGGAAATTTATAGTATATTGAACTCAAAATATTCAAGGCAGGTACCTAGACATTATATAAATGTTTGTTCTGAATGATTTTTTTCAGATGCCAGTAAGATTGCAGTTGATGCTGATGACACTGACGACGAAGGTTTGCCACAGATCAGTCTCCAGGAAATGCTTGATGATTTACATATATCAACAGATGCCACAGGTCCAGACGGTGCTGATATGATGACAGACTGAACATTATTATATTTGATAACATAAATATGTATTTAACAGTATAAAATTTATGTTTGAGGATAAGACATTATATTTCAGACTGTAAGATTTACAAATTGTGAAAACTTATTTAAATATTGTGGATGAATTTATTTTAATGGGAATTAATTTGTGTTTGGTTTGATGAAAAACATTTTTTTGGTCCTCAAATAGGCAAAGAAAACAAGTAAAACTAAAGAAGACATTGTTATTAGCCCTTAATTTTGTAACTACCTTTAATTTGTTTGGTCATATTGAAATTTTCTATTAATAACACAATGTCAATTATGAATTTTAGTAAATACTGAGATTCATAGATTTAGTTCTGCTTTATCCACGAAATATAATGAATTTACAATAGATTGTGCGTGAATTACCTAATTTAATTGGTAGCTCTATGAGATTTTATGAAATTGGCATCTGGTAGGGTGTTTCACAGTTCACACACAAGCATGCATGATGTTTAACAGGAGAAGTTGGAAATATCATATGCAGTTTATAACTGTTTTGTTGCCTAAACATGTTTGCTGATTTTTATTAGTGCTGTTTGCCTTTATGAAATTCTGAGTAATTCAAGAGATACACAAGTTATGACATTTACATGTAAATGCATCTTACATAGATATTTTACATTAAAGTCTATATATGTAATCTGCAAAAACATAATTTGCGAATTGTTTTTCTTTGTTTGTTATTTTCATATATTATAAGATTAGTTGTTTTTATTGGACACGAATTGTTACTTCTGTTGTCGATATTTGCTGACTTTACTATTAAGGGTTCTCCTATTTTTAACCTTCAATTTTGCAACCTGGTAATTTGGCTTTTTGTCAACACAAATAGTTTTACCATGTAATGGGAGATAACTCTGGTGGTAAGACGTATTAAACTCGGTGTGAAACAAAACATGTGCTAGCCTAATGAAAAAATACTTTTTTTTTGTTGACATGTACTTTATTTTTCAAATTTTCAAAAAATTTCAGTTTTTAAAAATACAAAATATTATACATTGTACAATGTGCCAATACAAAATAGTAAACATGCATTTGGAGTTTGAAAATAAAAATTGTTTTCATTGGAAAAAATTTCATCTCTTCCAGAATAACTTAATAAGATCAATTTAGACAAAACAGGTTTAGTCTTTCCAGTATTTAGAATTTCAAAATGACAAAAAATCCATAAAACGAGCACAAACTCAAATTCAAGACTTGGTAGTTATTGTTCTGTCTCTTTGTACTGTGAAATATAACTTTTTTCACAGAGTAATCAGAGTATATATCAGATTTTTAGCTCACCTGACCCAAAGGGTCAAGTGAGCATTTCTCATCACTTGTCGTCCGTCGTCGTCCGTTAACTTTTACAAAATCTTCTCCTCTGAAACTACTGGGCCAAATGGAACCAAACTTGGCCACAAGAATTATTAGGGCATCTAGTTTAAAAAATGTCCGATACCCTGCTTTCCAACCAACATGGCCGACATAGCTAAAAATAGAGCATAGGGGTAAACTGCAATTTTTGTCTTGTATCTCAAAAACTAAAGTATTTAGAGCAAAACTGACGGGTTAAAAATGTTCATCAGGTCAACATCTACCCGCCATGAAATTTTCAGACGAATCGGACAACCCTTTGTTGGGTTATTGCCCCTGAATTGTTAATTTTAAGGAAATTTTGCAGTATTAGGTTATCTTGAATATTATTATAGACAAAGACAAACTGTACGCAGCAAAAATGTTCAACAAAGTAAGATATTCAAATAAGTCAACATGACCAAAATCATTGATTGACCCCTTATAGGAGTTTTTTCCCTTTAAAGACGGCATCCAGCATAAACTTTCCTTTAAAGATCTTCTCTGAAACAACTAGGCATATTGAGACCAAACTTTGGTGGAATGGTCCTTGGGTGGCCCCCTTCCAAACTTATGTCTGGCATCCCTGACTTCCAACAGACATGGCTGCTGTTACTAAAATTAGAAAAAAAGGGGGAGGAGAAATTTAAAAAATCTTCTTTGAAACTACAAGGCCAATTGGAACCAAAGTTAGCAGTAATGGTCCTCAGGAGGTTCTCTTTCAGAAATATGTCCGATGACCCAGACTGTTAACCAAGATGGCCACCACAGTCAAACTTATATTAATATAGGGCCCTATGGGAAAATACATTGAAAAATCATCTTGTCTGCAACCACTTGGCAGCAATGGTCCTTAGACAGTCCTCTTTCAGAATTTTGCCTGATGACCCAAATTTCAACCAAGGTGGCTGCTACAGCTGAACTTAGTTTAACACATGGCCCTTATGGGAAAATTCATTGAAAAATCTTCTTGTCTGAAACCACTTGACATATTGGAGCCAGACTTGGCAGCAATGGTTCTTAGGAGGTCCTCTTTCAGAAATGTGTCCGATTTCATGGACTGTGAACCAAGATGGCCACCACAGCCGAACTTAGTTTAACATAGGACCCTATGGGAAATTCACTCAAAAATCCTCTCATCTGAAACTACTGAGCCAATTGGAACTAAATTTGGCAGCATTGGTCCTTAGATGGTCCTCTTTCAGAAGTATTTCTGATCACCTGGATTGTCAACCAAGATGGCTGCCACGGCCGAACTTAGTTAAATATAGGACCCAATATGAAAATTAATTTAAAAATCTTCTTGTCTGAAACGACTTAGCCAGTTGGAACAAGACTTAGCAGAAATGGTCCTTAAATGGTTCTTTTAGCAATGTGTCCATTGACCTGGACTGTCAACCAAGATGACTGCCACAATCAAACTTAGTTTAAAATAGAACCCTGTAGAAAAACCAACCAAATTACCTGCAACACTTAAATTTTTAACCCTGCTCAAGGTGAAAAGTCAAATCCAGGTGAGCGATACAGGCTCTTGAGAGCCTCTAGTTTCCTATCTTGGAAATCAAGTATTGCTCTTAATGTAATACGCAGCAATTTTAATTTAGGAATACTGCAGTCACCTGAATTTTTTTGCATCATCATGAAATAAAAAAGTGGTATTTTTGAATGTGTTGTTTTGTTGATCTTTATCTTTCTGTAAAACTTGAACAAACCTACTTTTACATTATTATACCTCCACAAACAAAGTTTGGGGGGGGGGGGTATAGGAATCACCTTGTCCGTCCATCCATATACCTTGTAAGTGCAACTCCTCCTAAACCGTTCAATTGATTTTGATGAAACTTTATATGAAGATTGGGTGTGCACAAAGCAAGATTATTATTGCCGGTTGCTTACAAAGGGAGATAATCCAACTTAAGGGTTTTACGCTTGTTTAAAGCTTGTAAGCACAACTAGTATTGCAAGCAGGGGTATCACTCAGTGAGGTCACTCAGTTCTAGTAAGCACAACTAGTATTGCAAGCGGGCGGAATCACTCAGTGAGGTCACTCACCGTTCTAGTTGTGTACAACCGGTAATACTGGAAGATATTATGGCTTTTGTTTTCATTGTAATATGTTAAATCCATTCTGTTCCAGTGGATCTATACTATGGAAGTCATCTTTGTCCTGTCATTATCTCAAACATCCAAGGATTTATTTTTAGGAAAATAATAAAAGCTATCTTGAAATTTTGACAGATTGGCAGAATGTTTTAACAATTATTAGGGATCCAATAGCATCATAATTTATCCTTATTGAAAGTAGCCATATTGAAAAATTAAAATTATGCTAACTTTATGGCATTTCCAGTTATTCAGGGTACATGAAATGTATGAGTGATACTACTTACCAACTGAAAGTTTTGTCTTGTATCAAAATGTAAGGATATTGGGGTAAGTGCCATATATATAATACATTATTATTGGAAATCTTTGGTATGACCAGACCAAGGATCGAACCCGCGACCTTCCACACTCAAGGCAGCCAACAGTAGGGAATTTGCATTAAATATACAATCTTATAGGTAAATCTGGATCACCAAATGGATTAAGATATTTTTTCATGATTAATGAACACAGACTAAAAATAACAGATTCTCAATATGAATTGAATGTTTAACCTTGAGAAAGAGCCTCATCATACTATGAAAAAGTGATGGATGGATTAATGAATTATTAACGTCCAGTGGCAATTATTTAATACATATCAGGACGAGAGCATGTTGATGTGAATATGAAACCTGCTTTTTTCTAGACAGACACGCTGAGCTGGATTAATGTGCTAGCTCAAGAGGTAACAGTCCGCATGAAGACACCACCCCATCTGGACACATTATACCGACTCTGAGCCGACCAGTACTTTGCTCTTACTCCTAGATGCCTTGTGCTTGGCGGAGACGCAACAAATACTAATTTTAATGTCTTTCATTTGACTCCGTCGGGGATAGAACCTGCGACCTTCCACTTTCATTGTGAGCACGCTACTGCAAGACAGAAGGTTAAACGACTTAAGAGTAATTTATATTGTTTGGTTGAAGCACTGATAGACTGGGATCATTTTCAGTTAATCTTCAAGCCCTACCGCACTGAACTGGAATGATTCGTTATAGCATTTATTCACATCATTGTTACTTTGTTATCATCTTTAAATGAACTTGATTACCTCAAGTTCCTGGTTTGAAAGATTAGATTGATTGATTGTTAAATTACATTAGTTCAATCTTGAATTTGAACTTTAGTTTCATTACTGAGTATTGGTATTATTAATAATGAATTACTACAAATAACTTTCAAAACTTCAGAAAGTTAAGAATAAAATATACTTTTATTTAACCAATCACTTTAGATAAAAAAAAATGTACATCAAAAATAATATATTATTTTTTTCTTGTCCAAAACCTTTAAATATGAGAATCGCATTACAAAAGGGGAAATAACTGGAATCCTCTCTTATGTCGATAACTTACTTCATATAAATGAAAATAAGAATATCAAGATACCGAGTATGCGTAAAAGATATCATTAATATACATGAAATTGATATATACATGGAGGTTAAAGAGACTTGCAAAGAGTTACAACATAGAGTAAAGTCCCATAAAAACGATCGTTTTTTTTGTGAAAAAAATACAAATTAAACCTTGAAGAAATATGAAACCTAAGATTATAAGAAGTCAAACAGAATTGTATTTTTGTAGAAAATGAGAAAAAAAAAGTTTTCAGATAGTTTTTATCACCCAATTTAACCGCTTTTTTTTAGCGTAAAATTAAGATTTCACATTTTCTCAACTTATTCTTCTTTATATATATTCTTCCCTGCACCGGCTATCTGGAGTACCACTACTTTTCTAGTGTAGGACGGGTAAGCAACTGTGTGCATGTGCAGGATACAATTACAGTGAGAATATAGGTGCACAAACCAGCATAACAATGCCTATGAATCAGTTTTCCCAAATACTGGTATAAAATTGAATGAAAACAGTCAAGATATTCCATCCAAATCAAACTCCTCTAAATTTAAGAGACCAATTAGAGTAGTAAATATTCAATCTATTTATAACAAAAAACCAGAACTTGAGGAAATTATTAACTCTGTAAAACCTGATATAATCACAGGTACTGAAACTTGGCTAAATCCAAATATACCATCTCATGAACTATTTCCACCAAACCCAGGGGCGGGTCCAGGTGAGGGCGTAATGGGCGTACGCCCCCCCCCCCCTTTTCAACAAACAAATTTAAAAAAACTATCGTAATCTGCTTATATTGTATTGAATATGGCAATTTATCATATTCATTAATTAAACACATACTCTAAAATATACATGCTCCAAGTCAGGAATCGTTACATTAGTGCATTTCACAATTATTTTATGTTTTTAGCCAAAAAAAGGTCCAAAGAAATTTTCGCCTCGCTACGCTCGGCCGAAGTTTTATTTTACGCCCCCCATTTCAAATATCCTGGAAACGCCCCTGAAACCTTTACAATGTATACAGAAAAGATAGAACACAAAACGACAAAGGAAAAAGTCATGGCGGAGTACTAACTGCTATTACTAAAGATTTTATAGGCTCCAAAATAGATGAATTCCAATCAGATTGTGAAAGCGTATGGGGGGAAATAAACATTTCTGGCACCAAAAAGGTCATTGTCGGATGTTATTACCGACCCCCCTCAGATGATGGAACATCTCTTGAAAATTCAAATATTTCTTTAACAAAAATTAAAAACATCTCAAACTCCAACATATGGCTTGGAGAAGACTTTAACTTACGCCATATTGATTGGTCAATTCCATCAATTGTTGCTGGGAAACCAGAACCAAAACTTCACCAACAACTTCTAGATATAGCTTTCGATCATAATTTACAACAAATGGTAGATAAGTTAACACGCAAAGACAGAATCCTAGATTTTTTCTTCACTAATAATCCATCTAGTCTAAATAAAATGACAATTTTACCACCAATTGGTAAGGCAGACCATGATATAGTATATCTTGAAATTGATACATGGTTGAAAAGGGTACGGGAACTACCTCGTAAAATTATGGAATTTAATAAAGCAAATTGGGAAAACATAAAATCTGATATTACTGAAATATTAACAACAATACAAGAAAAATACAAACACAGCAGTGTAGATAAATTATGGGAGACTTTTAAGATAGACCTATTAAAATCTATAGAGAAAACTGTACTACACAAAATGATGACTACCTTTGGTAACAGATAAACTGCGTAAGCTCATCAACAAGAAAAACAAAGCTTATAGAAAAGGAAGAAAGATCCAGAAAAATATAAAAAATTGAAACAAACAGTACAAAAGAGAATTACGTACAGAATATTCGAAATATATTGAAAAAAATGATCTGTTTGTTTGTTTAGTTGGGGTTTAACGCCGTTTTCAGCACACTTGGCTATTTCGCGGCGGCCAGTTTTTATTGGTGGAGGAAGCCGGAGTACCCGGAGAGAACCACCGACCTTCGGTAGGAAAATTGGCAATCCTTGTCAATTAAGATCGGAGTCGAACACACCCCGCCACAGGTGAGATTCGAACTCACAACCCCAGCGTTAACAGGCTAGTGATCATTAGTAGTCATGACGAACTACCTAGACCACTCGCCCAACGAGAGGCCCCCAAAATGATCTGTGATATACCAATAAATGAACCTGGTCAATATGAAACATCAAAAACAAAACCCAAAAATCTTTTCAGCTACATCAAAAGTACACGATCTGATAACTCTGGTGTTGAACCTTTGAAAAAAGATGGCAAGTTTTTCACAGACACGGAGGAAAAAGCAAATATTTTAAACGAACAGTTTCAATCTGTATTTACAAATGAAACAGATGAAAACATCCCAGATAAAGGTAGTTCTAAGCCCCCACCATCAAATACCAAACATAACAATCAATGAAGCAGGTATTACCAAATTATTGTCAAACCTTAATCCACACAAAGCTTGTGGCCATGATAACATCAATGGCCGAGTCCTTAAAGAACTAAAGGAACACATTTCACCAATCTTTACATTAATATTTAAAAAGTCTCTTGAAACAGGAGAAACACCTAAGGATTGGAAACATGCAAATGTAGCCCCAGCTTTCAAGAAAGGGGAAAAATATACACGCGTCAATTACAGGCCAATATCTTTAACCTGTATATGTTGTAAGCTCATGCAGCATATCATTACAAGCAGTATTATGTCTCACCTAGAAAAACATCATATATTATATGATCTTCAGCATGGTTTCAGAAAATCAAGGTCTTGTGAAACACAACTTATAGATTTTATTCAAGTTTAGTTTTTTGGATAAAAAAAACCCATTGCTATGTTGATACCTAATTATTCATATTATAAATATGTTTCGGAAGACGGATTTATATAGGCATCCAGTTGCTTGTTTCCGAATCCCACCTATCTTTAATATTGTATTGTATTGCGATGTCTGCTTGATGTTTTTGAACAAAATATGTTTATACTAAGTTGCAAAAACATATCAATCAATTTTAAATAATTTTCATGTATTTTAAACATTTCCAGAAATAACTGACTAAAAAAGCATTTGAATTGAGCGCGCATAAGATCGTATTTTAACCTTTAAAACTTGTTGTCAAAGTAAAAAGTTTTGTTTATCAGAAAACGAACTTTTTCTCATTTTTTACACAAATAAAATTCTGTTCGAATTCTCATAATTTCAGGTTTCGTATTTTATTACAATCTACGTTTTCTGTCATAATTTGTAATTTTTCCGAAACACGATCGTTTTTATGGAACTTTACTCTGTGTTGTAACTTTTTGTAAGGCTCTTAAATTAATATATTATTATATAAATATTATATAAACGATAGCGTAAGATTTCAATTATAAGATTAATCAGTTTGTGAAATTATTAAGTTTAAGGAAAATTCTCTTCCCCTTTTAAGTCCACTAAAGAAATATTGGTAATTCTTATAAAAAGCTTCTTTTAAAGGTGTGACAGCTAAAAGCAACAAACAAGAATTTTTTTAAGGTGCATATTCAAAATATTGTCGTGCGTCGTTCAAAAATAGACAATATATATATATGTGTTGGAATCTAAATCGAGATTCTAACATCATGCATGGACTGTTAGTTCTAAAAATAAAAACAAAAGGGAAAAATATAAGAATTATAATAAAAATTTATTACAATAGATTTATGAACCACAAGTGTCTCCACACTCCTGTATCCATGTGCACTATGTTTAAATTTGAAAGCTCTAGAGTGTATAACAATACTGTACAGAAATAAAATGCATAAAGTGAAAAATGAAAATAAAATGAAAGAGAACTTAAGGTCACAAGCTAAAATTCAAAACTTCAAAATTCCAAATTTTGTTGGCTCCAGGATTTGAAAAACAAAATTCTAAAATCTTAAGTTAAGTTAGGGTTAGAGTTAGGGTTAGGGTTAGGGTTAGGGCTAGGCCTAGGGCTAGAGTTGGGTTAGGGTTAGGGTTAGGGTTAAGGTTAGGGTTAGGTTAGGGTTAGGATTAGGGTTAGGGCTACGGTTAGGATTAGGAGCAGGATTACGGCTAGAGTTAGGTTAGGGTTAGGGTTATGGTTAGGGTTAGGGTTAGTTTTAGGGTTAGTTTTAGGGTTAGTTTTAGGGTTAGGGTTAGGGTTATGGTTATGGTTAGGGTTAGGGTTAGGGTTAGGGTTAGGGTTAGGGTTAGGGCTACGGTTAGGGTTAGGAGCAGGATTACGGCTAGAGTTAGGTTAGGGTTAGGGTTAGTTTTAGGGTTAGGGTTAGGGTTATGGTTAGGGTTAGGGTTAGGGTTAGGGTTAGGGTTAGGTTAGGGTTAGGGTTAATGTTAGGGTTAGGGTTAGGTTAGGGTTAGGGTTAGGGTTAGGGTTAGGGTTAGGGTTAGGGTTAGGGTTAGGGTTAGTTTTAGGGTTAGGGTTATGGTTATGGTTAGGGTTAGGGTTAGGGTTAGGGTTAGGGTTAGGGTTAGGGTTAGGGTTAGGTTAGGGTTAGGGTTAGGGTTAGGGCTACGGTTAGGGTTAGGAGCAGGATTACGGCTAGAGTTAGGTTAGGGTTATGGTTATGGTTAGGGTTATGGCTATGGTTAGGGTTAGGGTTAGGGGTAGGGCTAGGGCTAGAAGTAGTTAGGGTTAAGTAGGTGAGGGTTAGTTTTAAGGTTAGGGTTAGAGTAAGAGTTAGTTAGGGTTATATACCTAATAACCTGGTAAACCTAATCCTAACCGAAACCCCCTAACCATAACACTTAACCTAACCCTACCCCTAACTCTAAAATTAGTCCTAACCCTAACATTAACCCTAACACTAACACTTACCCTTACTATAATCTAGCCCTAATCTTAATTCTAACTCTAACCCTAACCCTAATGCTAATGGTAACCCTAACCTGACTCTGAAACCACTTGGTCAGTTGGAACCCAACTTGGGAGAAATGGTTCTAAGATGGTCCTCTTTCAGAATTGTTTCTGTCCCGGACTGTAAACCAAGATGGCCATCACAGCGGAATTTAGTTTAACATTTGAAAATCTACTTCGCAGAAACCACTCGGCGAATTAACCAGACTTGGCAGCAATGGCCCTTGGGTATTTTTCTTTCATAATTGTGTCCAACCTTGACTGTCAACTCAGATGTCCGCCACAGCCAAACTTAGTTTAATATAGGACCTCTTTGGGAAAACAAGCCAAGATATAAACTGCTACATTTAAATTTTTAGTCCTGCTCAAGGTGGACAAGTTAAGTTCACGGGAGCGATACAGGCTCTTGAGAGCCTCTAGTTTTTAAAATGTTCTTGCATTAATTTTCCATTAATTTCTAATATGAATTATAAATTTCAACACATTATTATATGGAATTCTCATAAGATAAAAATGATTATTTTCCAGACAACTATAAAAAGCATATTTCAAAAGCACATGAACAATCATAATGTATGAAACTACATGAGCTATGCATGTGATCAGTGTGATGCAAAATTTGTACATGTAATTCGTTCTTCATTATTTGCTCACAAACAATGGAAGCATCCAACTGACGACTGAATATGGTTTGTAATCAGTGTAGTTATAACTAAATGAATGTCATGGTTCAATGAACATGTTATTGTAAAAAATCAACTGAAAGGGGTCAAACCTTTTAAATGTCTATACTGTGTTCCGATCAGAAACAGGATCAAATTGTTGTAGGCATGTGATGAACATACACAAGTACCACCCATCAAATACGAGTGTTAAACAGAATATCTTGATGCGCCTAAAAAGGCACGGTGGAGATGATCACGAAACCCTTGTTTGTAGAATAACAAAACATTTATTGAGGGGTTATCAATTATCAACAAGAAAAGTGTTCTAAGAGCCTTGAACCAATTTAACCATGTACACCAAAGGTTTGCATTAATCTTCATTAAACTGATTACATGAAATTTATGTGAATTGTTTTCAAAATTTAGTTTCATCAAATTTACATTGAATTTATGATTTCATTATAATTTGGTTGAATTTATGCAAAAAAGAAAAGAAAAATAAATGAAATATGTTCAATAAAATTCTTTCTAATTGTTTTATATACAAATTCTAAAAAAATGTCCATGAAATATTTTGTAACATACATGTATAACTTATTATTTAAATGTATCTACTAAGAAAATCTTAAAAGTTTAGATTTCTGTGGAATTTTTGTTATTTCTTCAAATGCCATAAAAAAAATGCCAGGATAAAAGACCATTTTTTGGCCACCAATAACAAATGATTGCTCAATTAGTAGAGGAAGCAAAAACACCCAGAAATCAGATATTGGACAAGTGTACACTATCATGTAACAACATACATCCCAATGCTCTGGATTTCACCCTGAGCCTTCAGGAATTTGACCCACTTACTGTGTTTCTGGGTTAATAGTAATTTTCTCCAGGATTTTCAAATTTCTCAGGGAAAAAATTTCTCGCCTATCTTTCACCATAACAGAGTGAAAGATTTAAGAAAAATCATCTACAATATCTTTTTTTTTAACCTAGAAATGTCAAATTATCATAGAAACACCATCAAATAACCTTCAAATACCTTTTAATTAATTCATTTTTGACTGGGGGGACTTTGCCCTGGACACAATGGGGACCTTACAGCAGTCCCCAGACTCCTCGTTGATTTTCTCAGGGTTTCTCTTATTTATAGGATGGCAAGTATGGTAACAGTAATTAAATAACACATTAATTATATTATAACTTTATTTCATAAGTTCATGTAAGTGTCCAGAGAATACATTTATTCTAATAATAATAATAAAAAAAACAGATATCAACAATGACATACAAATTTTGTTATTTTTCTGTTATACTATCAAATAATAATTTTGTTTTACACAATTTAAAAAACGATTTTTTTTAGTTTAATTTTAACAGTATAAAAAAAACAGCAAAAACCTAAGAATACAAATGTTTTTAGATAAAGTTTTGTTAGTCTTCATAAAGGATTTTATTGTAAATTTGAACAAGACTTAAATTCGTTGATATATTTTTGACATCTTATCCATTTACCTAAAATGTGCAATTAAAAAAAAAGAAAGAGAAGCTAAACCAGTCAATACCATCGATGCGATAAACTTTTTGACAACATGTACTTCTGATTATTATTGTATAAAGTTTAATTTAACCAACAGACACATGTTCTGAACAAGTAAGCCTCTGACAATGTTTTACTATAGCAAATAAAATGCTGGTTTAAATACACATACTTTATGATAATAATAACAAATGGCTTGGTTCACAACAATATCAACTTTAAACATAATATCCAGTGATTAATGACATATTTGTAAAAAGTCAAATGTAAAAAGTCACTGTTTCTCAAAATATACCTACACTGTAGTCTTATACTCAGGAATTTGATTTGTATGTTTTTGTAGGAGTTATCTCCCATCTGAGATGCTGTTACTAGAAAACTCTATGAATTTTGCAAATATTGCTGAAATGATTATTTTTAAACTAAGAAAAACAGTTCAAACAAAGACATTCATGAAATACATGAAAATTTGCTATTTGACTGAATTTTTTTCCCTATTACACCTTTGTTGCAATATCGTATGTAATGGGAGATAATTCTTACAACTCACAATTCATTGTATTCATTTCCAGTCCATGATAAGGTATTCGTTATCATCCATTTTGTTGGCGAAAGTGAGGAAGAGAGATGTTATGCATCCAATATTTGACGAATACTTTGTGAGTGCCCAAATCCACCACAAGTTCCCTATTCCGTACTTGTCGACAGCAAGAATTTCAGCACACATAGGTCTTGCCACTCATGGAAAAATAAAATCCTTTGACCCACGCCACATTTTTTTTACGTTTTTAAAGGTCAATTCTGCTCAGCTGCCTACAAGACTTTAAATGGCTAAGGCAGATGTGGTGAACAAACTCTTGATACAAATTCCGAACATGCATAAGATAAAAGATCAAGCAAAAGAATAGCTATTTTATGGCTGTTCTTCATCTTTATGGCACAGAAAGTGCTTCAACAAAAATATTTGACTCCACTGATGGCCCTTAGCACTGGTTAGAGATGGATTCTTTATTAAATCTTGATCACATCAAGTATGTGCAAATGACTCACCATTTCTACTCAATCATTACTCTGAACAATCTACAAATACATAATTAATCACTTAACATTGAAACATAACTAATAATAACAAAACAATATTTAACAATAAAATATATACATATACAACAATAATATGCTGCTTAAATACAATATCTATATAACATTTAAAGGTATGTAAACCATACATGACCACCTGATTTTTCCGAATATCCCGGATGTTCCATAGGATGTAATGGTATTGACCTTGATAATTATCTGCAAACTTTGGGAATGTGATATAAACTTATTTCATGGGCAACGAATACAAACAATGAAGTATGTTTCAGCTTCAGAAATATATACAGTTGACTGTGGAAGGGACCAACAAAAATAGTTTGAGATAACAGGAGTTTGAGATATTAGGAGGAAATATAGTGCAAAGTTAATTCTGGTGACCAAAATTTTACTTTGAGATATCAGGAGTTTTGAGATAAAAGAGTTTGAGATAACGAGAGTCAGCTGTTTATACATTCTTGCTTTAAGCTTTAGTTAAAATTAATTATGGTTAAAACGAAATATAATTCACAGTTGTGATGTATGAAAGTAGAGAAGGTGCCAAAAACCGGAAATTGGAAAGAATCCATTATTTTATATAGGAAAATATAAAGACTAAAATGGTCAAAATCCGGAAATCTGGCAAATGCCTGAAACTTTCATCCATGGTCAGAATACCTTAAATGTATATGAACAGAAAAATTACAACATTTTAAGTAGATAATAAATCTTATGGTATGTTAAATTTGTCAGAATAAAAGACGAATGAAAATAAAGAAGACTATATGGATTTATTTTCATGGGAATAAATTTTTGTCATTTACTTAAAATTTTTTGTAATGCAACAATGCAATAAATATTGATATTTGAAAATGCAGAAGACTTTAAGACAAATTTTTCAACTAAGAAAAACAAGACTGGTATTCTGTATAAAATTTTGAATTGTAAGTGTAATACTAGCAATTGACAACTGAGACGTAATATTTCAATTAGAGTATACCAGAACACTGGAATTGGAAATAACAGTTCAAAACAATGGATTTTTAGACAATGACATTCCAGCCAACAGAAGAACACATTCCTCCTGCACAATCTCGGTATGTACAATAAATCAGTTTCACTTTAGCATACAATTTCTAACCTATGCCACCATAGACAACCAGTAATTCCAGAAACATGATATGTTTCTTTTTATTTAAATAAAAAATCATCATGTCTCATAAGTGTTACTAGTTGTACATAGTCTACAGATTTCACTATGAAGAATTACCTTTTTTTCTATATCTTTTCAAAATCTGAAAATAATTTTTATAATTGAAAACCTCATTTCTGAATATCTGCAAATAAATTCAAAACAAGAAAATAAAAAAAAAAAAACCTTTTGATTATACACAGATCACAGTTTGAACAACAAGGACTAAATATATATGTCTTCAAGCATTAACAAAGTACACAAAATTATAGCAAAATTCAAATAATATTATTTTCATGTTAATCTGCAATTTTTGCTTACTTTTACATATGTCTGTACATCAAGATAAAGGTAAACGTTAATGGTTGACTGCACACAAAAAGGAAGTATTTAAAATGGTAAAGATAAAAATACCTACATGCTAACCTGATCGACCTTACCTATTTGTTTTACCTACTCATCTTAATTTCATACCATTTTTCTCCTGCCAATTTGCAAGATTAAACAAAATCCAGTTTACTGTTTATAAAATGTCCATGTAAACTCATGTGATTAAGTAAATATGATACAAAGTAAATTAAATTTAGCTACGATGGCAGGGTTAACACTGGAGGATGATTCTGGCGAAGAAATCACCCTACAGTATTTGCCTTACCTCTTGTAAAAAGTGAAGTTTGAGTAGCCCTGCGACCTGGTCAGCCGCCCGAACTTGTGTCAAAGGCAAAATTTGAGTTGCCTTTAAATTTAATCAATTGCCTGATACATTTCAACGCATCATGGAACTAACTTGCAACAGGAATTGCAGAAAAATTACTTTGGTCAATAACGTAAATATTACAGAACACAATTTTTATAACAATTATTGTAAGAATGGATAGATTGTTATCCATGAAGGCCCTTCAAAGATATATTCTGTGCCAAATTTTACCCTCATAAATTTACAAATTTGTTCATGTCCGTTTCTGAATTGGATTTGAAACTGTACATTCTGTATTAGTTCTTGGTATTTGCAGTGAAAATTTTCTGATGTAATAAATAATATATAAAAAATATTTTTCTTGGATGAGGATAGATTAAATCTCATGCTTCATTCGGACCTAATAGGAAACAGTATACAAAGTAATAAAAATTCTTTTAACTTTGAAAAAAAAAAAACTTTATGTATAGGTTTTCTTGTATATAAATACATTTATACAATATATAACACTAAAATAAAAAATCACAAGGTTTAATATGGAATGTCTATATGCTATAATAAAACAAAAACAAAAACAAAAAAATATCCACATGCAAAACTGTTAATAAATAATATGGAAGCATACTGTTACAATTTGCCAGGATATATAACATGCTTATCCTAATGAGGAACCAGAGTGAGTTATCTTTTCCTAACCAATGTTGATAAGGGAGATAATTAAATTCTTTCCCTTTTGTCCTCAGGCTAAAAGGGAGACAAATTTATTATGTCCCTCACCTACATTGGTTATGAAAAGATAACTCACTCCGGTTCCTCATTCTTTGTTCATTTAAAATCAAAACAGAGCCTGTAACAATATTTGTAACCAGTGACAAACACAATTTTTACCAACATTTTTACCTTATACATTTGTACTAATAGCAAACTGTCAGTTGTCCAAAAATATGAATGGCACAATAAAATACAACAGTACAATATCAGAGGAGACTGTCCTTGGATTGAAAATATTGTTTTTACTGTCTACAAATATTGGTGGTTTTGACTGATACATAATTTTTTGTAATTTCTTGCCAAGACTATTTTGAATATTATACTTGGCATTTTCCATTTGTTCATTAGAAAAAATATTCTTAATAAAGATATGTAAACACTCCTTTTGTTAAAATGTTCACCACATGAAAACAAAGTTACAATACTATTTCAATATTGATATTTTCTTAAGTCAATTAAGTGTATAAAACCAACAAATATCAATATACATGTATGAACAATCATATTGTGTGATTTTACTGGTATGTTTTTTAAACTGCATACTAAAGATGTTGCCGATGAAGGGCAGTTTCACAGCCGCAAGCTTCCATGCTTAACATAGCTTACTGTTTTTGTTAAATTTTCTTATATACATGTAACAGAAAAACCCCAATACAAAAAAAATAACTGCATAAACTAATTCAGCATAAAATATTGCGATATTAAACAGTACTATGACTAAATCATCATAAAATGTATAGTATTTACAAAACACTTGTATAATTATAATAATATGTACAAATTTAAAATAAAACCACACAAATATTGCTTTTGATTTAAGTAATTTTTATTCTTTTTCACCATAATCAGCGTGATAATGAATTTATCATATACTAAGGATTAATACAATATAAATTGCATATATGAGACAGGCGAAACCAGCCATAAATTTACACTCGAGACTAATATCACATTCTCACTTGAACTTTGAACATAACTGCCCTGATATACCATTTCAGCAAGGCCTAACATGAAATGGTAGATCAGGATTATCAGCTCTGGTCATTCAATCATTAACCTGTAGACTGACATGCTTTTCCTTATTGTATGGGTTATTGCCCTTTTGTTGATGTTTATTAATGGGTAAACATTGAATGTGCATTATTTTACACTTAAAATGAATCCTAGTCGTAAGATCTTTTTGACAGTAAGGATAGATATCCATCTAATTTCTCAAATGCACAAATTGAAATTTGGACATGTCTGACCCTCCATTTTACCACAATAAATATGCATTTGTATGGCAGGTCTTGTTGACAGAAGATCATATTTTCTACAGCTTTTCATTAATCTAAATCTAAAAATTAAATTTTTTTTAAGTAGACCTACATGTATCACATCTTGTATTAAAAATTTCAATTTGAAAACATTTTATATGTCACATTCCTCCTTGAACCTTTTCCGCTGTAAATTATTTTTACCTCCCCTGATTTCCAGCTACGCGAAATGATATCAAAACACTCCAGGGAATTAGTAAACTAATTCTTCCATACATTGATCAAGTAAAGTTGTTTATTGTAACAATAAACAATATTTTGGTTTTTTACAGTAATGAATTTAGAAAATCTGACAAACTTTGTTACAAATCAGGGGAGGTAGTAAATCTTCTAGTGGAAAGTGAATCTTATTTTCCTTGTATTTAACATGCAACAAATACAATTATACTGGCCAAGACTAATTTAAAAATACAAAATTCACTCTAACAATATCACTAATTGTGACTGAAAATATCACTAATTCTGACTATAAACATTAACATTTATGAAATGATCCAAGAAAATTTATTTGTACAAGAAAGAATAAGAACAAATCTTCAATTATTTGAATATTCTGAAACCAATCTAAATAGAACTCACTATCACTAAAAATATTTTGTATGAATTGACAGATTTTGAAAAGTTTTAAGGTGTTCAAAAGGTTACAATGTATTAACGTAAAGATTATTCAGCTCCAATGAAATATTTGAAAAGCACAATATAACGATAAAGCTACAATAAAACGAAGCGATTTTATAAATCTTCGATGTATTTCTGTAGTACCTTCCTGTCATATCTACAAATATTTACAAATAGCGGCAAGTAAATAAGGTTTTGTATTCTTTGGTGTCTTATTACAAAGATTTTTCCACAAGGGGAAACAACTCTAATATTTCCAAATTAAAAAAAATCATAAATCGTCATCACCAATGGTACTGAACGCATCATTTGTCACAACACCTTTCTTGTCCTTTTTATCACCTGCTCCTTTTGTTTCCTATAAAATAAAAGTTCAAAGAATTAATAAATGATATATAACAATAGGGGAGAGTGTCATAGCATTTTTTTTCAGCAAAATTAGATATATTGCTGCAGCCAGTTTTAACGATGGAGCAAGCCCATGAAGTTAAATCATATCAGAAATTTTTAAGCTTTACAACTTTAATTACTTGGAACTTTGTTTTTGGATTGTGGGGAGAGACAGGAAGGGTGTAACTTAGTTCTGATGACTGATGGTACAGTGTATGCTACTTAGAGTTTTTATTGTTGGAGGAAGCCAGAGTACCCAGAGAGTACAATTATTTAGCAGGATATGAGACAATCCTTGCCATTTAGATTGGAATCAAATACACCTCCCATTCTTAAATTTGATCTCGTAGTGTTGACAGGCTACTGCTTATTATTATCTATGAAATTACCTAGACCATTTGGCAACCAATGCTTCTTTGGAGATAAATTTCTGTTGTTTTATTTTCTTAAATAAATTACCTCATCAGGACTAGATAACGGTGATTGTGCAAGTCCTGTGGAGTAACTGTTATCTCTTTTTAACTGCATTTTCTTTGATGTTCCCTTTGATCTATCTTGTGGCTAAAATTACAGGATAATAATATATGAAGGTTGACCATCCTTCATATAAATACAATAATACATCTTTATGGTTATCTTAAACATAAACAATGATATTATTGTATACCATTTCTTAATTACCTACTTTACATCTACAGGTCCATAAGTTTCTTAATTCACTTGCTGAAAGGGATGTCAAATGTTAAAAGATATATTTCATTGACGCTCATAGTTTGTTGGAACTTTTAACATGGGTGTGCCATATTTCTGTCAGAATTTTAGCCTCAGAAAAGTGAGGGGTAAAATTCACAGAAATATGGCAATTCCATGGTAAAATTGAAAAAAAAATGAAATTTTTGCATTCAAAACAAATTGTGATGTTGTTACTTCATACAGGTCGTTGTATATTGGAAATTTTACCACAGGTCTGTTTTAATGACATTTTCAGCAGCCCATATTAGAATTCACAACTTAACATACATGTATGACCACTTACACGTTTGATTTTTCTGCTTTGTTTCTGTGATATCAGCTCATCCACCATAGACTGTAAACACATACTCATCAATATTGCCTGGAATAAAAATATTCAGTAATTTAAAAAAACCGATTGATTTTTAGGTGATTTGGTGATTTCACTGTAAATATAACAAAATCTGAACAGCTGAAATTTCATTTGCATAAATCCATTCTTCTTAAATAATTGATCAAACCATGACGTTTCCGTATAGCTTTTAAAAATATATTTCACAGAATGCATTCAATTCTGCACAAAACAATATCTTTATTTACAATATTCTACAGTTGATCTGAATTTAGTTCATTTATAAATGTCCAATAACTTCCGATTCTAAAACTCTAATATTTTTATCTGTAATTTTTATATATGATATGATGTTTAATAGTATGAATTCAGTTAGCTACGACATCAAAAGTTCAATGTAGGATAAAAAACTTAATTCCAATAGTTTGGGGAGAGGGGGGTGGGGGGTAAAAATCGCTGCAGGTTTTGTTATCCGACATTGATTTTCAGATTGAAAAATACGGATTCAAGTTATGTCCAAGTCAATATACAGAACAAACATACATTGTTGAGGAAAAACAGGACCCATGATACAAAAAGTATACTCTCAAATCCTATGCCCATATTGATCAATCAATTTTTCCCAAATTAAGTTAAAAGGGGGGGGTGGGGGGGGTCAGTGAAAAAACTATGTGAATTAAGTTTTTTATCCTACATTGAACTTTTGATCTCGTCCCTTATTTTTGTGACATCAATTTTCGTGGAGAAGGGGGTAAATGCATATTCATGGGTTCTTAATTTTGTGTATTTTTAATTTCAAAATAAACAAAAATAATTTAAAATTAAAATCTGTTTAAATAGGCAAACATTTTTAAAATAAAAATATAAACAGTTTTTGATCTGCAATGTATAATCAGATCTGATATTGATCAATTTCAACTTTTAAGTGGCCATTTTCACTTTCCCTTTGCATGAATTTGGATACACTTAAGTGGGGATTTTGTGTCAAGAATTTATCCATCATACTCTTAACTGTTATAAAATTAATCACAGGGTTCCTACAAAATTGGAACTCAAATTCAAGGAGTCTTAAAGGGGTTTCTAACACTTTTCCAAGTCATTTTTCAGCATAACAATCTGGTTAAATGACATGCCATTGTAGCAACACTCCACAACTGTTAAAAGACCTTGTTACACTAAGTGTGAAGATGACTAAAAGGCAACTGGTTCCTTGATGAAATAACTTGGCTAATCTTGCTACAACCAGTACTAAATAGTTTCCAGTTTTAGTCAGAAAAAAAAACAAAGTGTGACTTTGTCAAAATTCCCAGTTTCTTTCAGATTTTCATTAATTTCAACAACTTTCTAGGATCAAAAAGTCCAAAAGGAAAATTTCCTGAAATTCCTTAGTTCTCGGTTGCACGAGAACTCTGTAATCAGTTTGCAGTAAGAATGCAAAGGAATGTAATAACTTAGGATTATCTCCCCTGCATTACTTGGTAAAGTTAAGGGAAATATCAAAGTTTCTTATCACACCCCTCACCTGTTCAGTTTTAATGCTTATCCACTGTAATGTATCTCGAGACATTAAATATTCAAATGCTAATTCCATCTGTGGTAGTTTTGTACTCTCTCCATTCCTTTCTGTAAACTGGAAAAAAAATTTAAAATATCTTTATAGTCAGTGAAGCGTGATATGCCTGTTGTCTTGTGAAAAAAACATAATAAATGTTTTTGGAATCATCCTTTATCTAGTGGAGCTGCTGGTGGGATGTATATGGAAACCCGGCAAAACATAAGCGTGTAAACTTTTAAGCAATAGCGATGTGACCAAAAAAGACTACAATTTTAACCAAAAAGCCCAATAAAAATTCAATAACTCAAAAATAAAATAAAGAATTATCACGAAAATGTATACAGATCTTTAGATTAATATAACTAAGAAGTGTGTACAGTTTTATGCAATAATCATCAATCGTTTTTGAGATATGACGCGACATGTGAAACACCCCCCCCCCCCCTTTTTTTTTTACAAAAAAAACTCAATAACTCTAAAATGAAATTTTGAATCATCACCAAAAAGTATACAGATCTTTAGATTAATATAACTAAGAAGTGTATAAAGTTTTAAGCAATAATCATAAATCGTTTTTGAGATACGACGCGACAAGTGAAACCCCCCCCCCCCCCCCCCCCCCAATTTTTTTTACAAAAAAACTCAATAACTCTAAAATAAAATTTTGAATCATAACCAAAAAGTATACAGATCTTTAGATTAATATAACTAAGAAGTGCGTAAAGTTTTAAGCAATAACCATAAATCATTTTTGAGATACGGCGCGACATGTGAAAAAAAACACACTTCTGTTTTAGTTACAAAGTCCTGTAACTCGAAACATTTTAATCTTATTTTCAGCAAAAAGTATACAGATTGTCTGACCATCATAAGAAACAACTATGTTAAGTTTCGTGAAATTTGGATGAGTTGTTCTCAAGTTACGGTGCGACATGTTTACGACGGACAGACAAAATTTTGATGGGCGTATAAAAAAATCCATCTATGTCTCATACTGTTCAATTAGAACACAATAGTAAAGAAAGGAGATATGATGATGAATGTTGATAACATTAAAAAAACTTAAAACTGAAAAATTCAGTCTATATAACTGTTTATCTCCTGAATTAATAAATCGAACAGCGTTCCGAAGTCCCCCGCCGCTAGAGCATCAGAAACCCTTGGACAAGTGAAACATAACAAAATTTTCTCAAAGAGAGAGAATAGAAGGACAAACAATTTGTGGTTATTGCTAAAGTTTTTTACAAGTTAATGAGTGGTATGAAGATATTTATACAATATGGCTATAGTGTTGAAATCCAATTTTCAAAGTTATTAAGGGGCATAACTCCTACAAAAATATTTCGACATGACTCATCTTCGAACTCCCTTGAGGTATCATTGAGTTAAAGCTACTGTATAAATATTATCCAAATCGGTCAAGAAATAAATTTGCTAGAGCGCTTACATGAAAATTTTGTCAATTTTCTAAGTTATTAAGGGGCATAACTCCTATAAAAATATTTCGACATGACTCATCTTCGAACTCCCTTGAGATATCATTGAGTTAAAGCTACTGTATAAATATTATCCAAATCGGTCAAGAAATAAATTTGCTAGAGCGCTTACATGAAAATTTTGTCAATTTTCTAAGTTATTAAGAAGCATAACTCCTACAAAAATATTTCGACATGACTCATCTTCGAACTCCCTTGAGGTATCATTGAGTTAAAGCTACTGTATAAATATTATCCAAATCGGTCAAGAAATAAATTTGCTAGAGCGCTTACATGAAAATTTTGTCAATTTTCTAAGTTATTAAGGGGCATAACTCCTACAAAAATATTTCGACATGACTCATCTTCGAACTCCCTTGAGGTATCATTGAGTTAAAGCTACTGTATAAATATTATCCAAATCGGTCAAGAAATAAATTTGCTAGAGCGCTTACAAGGTGGACGGACGGACGGACGGAAGCACGGATGGAAGCACGGACGGATGGACGGACGCCCGGCATTACCATATCCCCCGCATCGCGTTGCGGCGGGGGACAATTATTCACTCTGCCAAAGATCTGCATATAACAGATGCACATTTTGAGGATCACGAACAACAATGTCAGAATTTAGGTGTGACATCACTGTATGTTCCACAAAATCATGGTCAAGTAAAATTGTAAAAAAGTGTCAAAATAAAAATTTTTTTGTTGAATTTTAAATAATAAGCTTGAAAAGAAAGCTTTCTTTCATACATATATCTCCCCAAAAACAGATATTTTTTCTTATTTATGCCTTTGTAATTTTATTCTATATTCACTGTTAAAAATAAGTTATTCTATTTTTGAATTCATTCATCTTAAAATACAGAAAATATCTGGCAAAACAATAATTAAAATGTAAAATAATGTACCTGGCAAATGTGATTGAAAAAAAAAAATTGTTCCAGTGAATGGGTACTTACTTTTGGAACAGAACTTGTGATTCTCCAACATTTTATTCTTGTAATTTTAAAACATCCTTCCTTCACTGCATTCTGGAATATTAATGGTAAACTTTTTAAAGGTCTGTAGATTGACTTTAAATTGATAATATACAACTCCTATTGATCCACTAAAATTCAGTTAACATCTTTTACTACTATGTATATTGCTTCTTGAATTTCTTTGCCTTTCACTGTGCGTAATTTACTGATATAAAGTTTTATCGACAATTCGTACATATTTCCTTTGATCATTTTGCCTAATCTTTTCGAGTACCACATACAGGCTGTATCACTGAAAATATTAGGCAATACATTGTGTGACGTAACACGGAAGGATCTACTTATCTGATCGTTCAATGAAAATGAATTACGGAAATTATCGATGACAAGTCGTCAATTCACGCAAATAGTCAATATTTTGCTTTCCCAGTCACTGTCAAGAATGTGTTTCAAAATGATGTCACGCACCAATGATTGGTCAACTGCACTACAACCTTCTGATATTTTTCAGAAAAAAATGAATTACCAATAAACAGAATATTAGGTAGTTTCGTTTTTGATACTGACTATATAATGTGGAATATCTAAACTCGCCTTCGGGGTCATCGAGATATTCCACATGATATAATCAGTATCAAAAACGAAACTATCTATTATTCTATATGTATTGTACAATGCTTCAATTCCACATATATGATCAATATTAAGACGATACGTCTGCCAATGCTTTAACTTGCAGTAAGATGTGAGAATTTTTCCCGTGTTTAAGGCATCCTGGTGACTTTAAGATGAAGAGCAGGAATAAAAGCACTATTCATTTCATCGAGTGATAGAAGATTATAACTATCTTTCATACAGAGAGATGTAGGATAGAGGAATTCCACTGGAGGGGTCACATTTTTCTGTCAGACACGATGCTTGCTTTATGGGATTTTTTAAATATTTTTCAAGTCTGAGTGAATGCTCATAATGTCAATATTATCCAAACTTGTCCCAGACACATCTGAATGGGTTCGTTTGTTCTGCTTAGCTGGTTTTTCTTGTGAATCTTTGTTATTTTGGTATTTGGCAGCTAACAATGTTTGTACTGTTTTACTACTTGACTGTTTATTGCCTTGAGATATACTGTGGTAGGATAACAATGAATTCTAATGTTTGTTCATGTAGTTGGAGTTTTATGTTGTTTTCAGCACATTTGGCTATTTCGTGGCAGACAGTTTTTATTGGTGGAGGAATCCAGAGTACTCGGATAAAACCAACGACCTTCTGTAGGAAAATTGGCAATCCTTGTCAATTAAGATCGAAGTCGAACACACCGCACCACAGGTCCATCTAGACCACTTGGCAAACGAGGTCCCTGAATTCTAATGAGATTTAATCCAAGTCTGCACATACAAAAATTTATCTCTTCTGTATCTTTTTCAAATGAACAAATTTTCCAGTATGAAATTCAGAAACATAGTCCATCTAAACTGAATATGAACATATATTTTTTGTAAAAGTTAATCATCTAAAAAAACATGAAAATGCCAAAAAAACTACAGAGCTAAATTAGATCACTACTACTCTGGCAGCCATGTTAATCCTTGTTTCAATTCTGAATTATGTCTTTGATTATTTTTCTGTCTTTAATGAGAGAAAATTTATCATTCATACAGAAAGATGTAGGATAAGGGAATTCCACACTCCGGATCACATTTTTTATTGTCACTCAACAAGCCTTGTGTCTGACAGAAAAATTTGACCTCCGGGTGAATTCTCCTATTCTACATCTTTCAGTGTGAATGATAAATTTTTTCTCATTAAAGACAGAAAAAAAAATCAAAGAAATAATTCAGAATTGAAACAAGGATGAAAATGGCTGCCAGAGTAGTAGTGAGCTCATGTGTCTGACAGAAAAATGTGACCCCCCCGGGTGAAATTCTCCTATTCTACATTGCTGTGTATGAAAATTAGTAATATTCTTCAAGTTAACAGATGTACACCTAAGTTTAAAAGATACTTACTGCAGTTGTATGGATTCTAAAGTTTAGTTCCCTGCCTCCAGTACAGATCAACACTCTAGAATTAGGTTGAGGGTAATCTGTAACACAGGGCTTAAACTGTATGTAGCCATAATACTTCAAAGTTCTTGCAAGGCGTAAATACTGAAATAATGAAAGTTTTTATAGAGCTCAAGGAAATATGAAATTATATTTTCATATGTAAACAATAAAATAATTTCATATTGAGATTCAATTATAATTTTCACTATATATACATTTTATGGGTAACTGTCATGAATTTAAGAATACTGATATATTTATGTCAGTTCTGAAATAAAAAAATTCGTAAGGGTTCCGCGGAACCCAGTGTCTCGCCTACTTTTGATGTTGTCTATATTTTCAGTGTGATAGGTGAATGCACATAATAGATTTGCAGTTAATAAAATAAAACATTTGAAATGTATGAAAAAAGATTTTGTTGTAAAAAATTAATATAGTATGCAATTATATATATATATAGATTTATAAATGAGTAGAAACATAAATTTATTGAATGAACAAATGTTAAAGAAGACAAATTTTAAAGTGCTTAATGATCTAGCCTTTAATTAAAAAAGTAGAATATATATATAGGCTCTGAAACACAGTAAATAAATTCCTGCAATGAAATAATGAAATCAATTCCAAAATTATCGTCTGGATACTCTATTTTGATAATGAAGAAACTTCTCTGCAAACTTAATAAAAATAATAAAGTTATTAAAATTTTTAAAAACTTTCACAACATAGTGAATGCAATGTTAAGTCCATTTATACGTAAAAAACTGAAAAACAGAAATAAATATTTTACAAAATTTTCTCCTGGATACAATCTTTATATCATAAACAAGCTTCTGTCCAAATTTGGTAAAATTCCTGGATAGTTTAAGAAAGTTATTAAAATTTTAAAAACTTTAACCACAGAGTGAATGTAATGTTTCCTGGCAGAAAAACTAAGTCCATTTATAAGTAAAATACGGTAAATTTTTTTTTTTTTTACTAAATTTACTTCTGGATACTATATTATGATCATAAACAAGCTTCTGTCCAAGTTTGGTACAAATCCAGGATAGTTTAAGAAAGTTATTAAAATTTTGAAAACTTTAACCACAGAATGAATGTAATGTTTCCTGGCAGAAAAAACTAAGTCCATTTATAAGTAATATACAGAAAAACTGGAATTTTTATTTTACAAAATTTACTTCTGGATACTATCTTATGATCATAAACAAGCTTCTGTCCAAGTTTGGTACAAATCCAGGATATTTTAAGAAAGTTATTAAAATTTTAAAAACTTTAACCACAGAGTGAATGTAATGTTTCCTGGCAGAAAAACTAAGTCCATTTATAAGTAAAATACGGAAAAACTGGAATTTTTTTTTTACAAAATTTCCTTCTGGATACTATCTTATGATCATAAACAAGCCTCTGTCCAAGTTTGGTAGAAATCCAGGATAGTTTAAGAAAGTTATTAAAATTTCAAAAACTTTAACCACAGGGTGAATATTTGTGGACGCCGCCGCCGCCGCCGCCGCCGCCGACGACGACGGAATGTAGGATCGCTATGTCTCGCTTTTTCGACAAAAGTCGAAGGCTCGACAAAAATATGAAATGGTAACAAGCATAACTTACCTCCCTTTTTGAACCTCTTTGTTGTAAAGTTGCTAAATGCTTCAGCTGTTCTTTGGTTCCCAATGTCCACTGTCTTTCAATATCATTCACAGCCTAATGTCAAGAAATAAAATTCTAGGTTTTATAAGGCATAATTTGTGTACATGTATTCACTTTACTGATAGTTTTCAAAGTTTACAATTTTTTATTCCATACATTTTTTATATAATTTAGATGAATATACAAATTTATAAACATATAATTTAATATTGGATATAACATGTAATTTGATTGGTCAAATTTTTTTCGTCTATCATATCAAAGACTCAGTTTTCGTTTTCACTATGACGTCATTAAAAGAAATCCCGACAATAATCGTTGGAATTAAATAATAAGGATTGACTGTAATTTTGTTTTCAGTCTATTCGAAAGAACCTCAATCACATGGTGCACACTTTCAAATACATGTAACTCGCTATGCGGGTTATTTAGTGTGCACCACGTGATTGAGGTTATTTCTTCATAGACTGAAAAAAAATTACGGTCAATTCTTAAGTATCTTAAAAAAAGTCCTAATTGATAATGCATAAAAGAACAGTCGGATCTGTCCGGAAATATCACAATTTCTGCTATCAAAAGGTGGTCTTTCAAACAGTTAGTAGCTCAAAAGAGGTTTCTGCTCTTTGGTCGGGTTGTTGTCTCTTTGCCACATTCCCGTTTCCATTCTCTATTCTGTTATTTTATACGGATATTGTAGAGTTGTTAAATTTACTCTTAATGATTTTCCAAAAACAGCATTATAAACATACATGTATGTTGCAAATTAAAATATCTTATTCTCTGTATACCTGTACATATAAAAGATTCATTGCAATTTTGTTCTCTAATAAATCATCTTCATAAGTCAAATCCCAGAATCTGTAAATAGAAAATAAAATATAAAAACAATTACCAAGTAAGGGATGAGATCAAAAGTTCAATGTAGGATAAAAAACTTAATTCAAATAGTTTGGGTGGGTGGGGGGTTTAAAAATCGCTGCAAGTTTTGTTATCAGACATCGATTTTCAGATTGAAAAATACGGATTCAAGTGATGTCCAAGTCAATATACAGAACAAACATACATTGTTAAGGAAAAACAGGACCCATGATACAAAAAGTATACTCTCAAAACATATGCCCATATTGGTCAATCAATTTTTCCCAAATTAAGTTAAGAGGGGGGGGGGGGGGGGGGGGGGGGGGGGGGGGGTCAGTGAGAAAATTACGTGAATTAAGTTTTTAGCCTACACTGAACTTTTAATACTAATAAATATATGTTAAGAAACATATGCAATACCTCTGTTATATGTTCTATAATTATTCAGAATTAAACAAACGGGGTCCAATCTAGGTTTGGTGTATATTGAGTTTTATCACCGTTTTCAGCCTAACTATATGTAGATACTTTGTGGTGGCCATTTTGATGGACTCGGGAAGCTGGAGTACTAAAAAAAGAACCAACAACCTTCATCAGGAAATCTTGCAAGACTTGATACCAACAAGAAAACACATATCGTCATATTCTACAGTTGCCTGTTAACATGTTAATATTGGTTAAGCAGATTGAATAATTTCCTAATGTGATTTTTATTTGTAACAATCATACCATGGATTTACATGTATTTTGAGCACACCACATGAATTTGCTGTTCTTTCCTAATTTAAATTTTTTTATATCATCATAAGATGAAGTTTTATCATTTGTGTACATGTCTTACTGCTATTAAATAGAAAAAAAAACAAGAAATGTATACAGTAAAAAAAAAACTTCATCTTAGGGTCTTATAGAACAAATAAAAATAAGAACTCAATATCATATTACAACAAGACAGAAACCACAATATACTCACCCTTTCCGAAGTACTATTCTATGGTGTCCAATTTTATTTGCATATTTAAGTGATATATATGGCGACTCAAAATCCTGTAGTTTCCGTACAACTGAAAGGGAAAAATAACATATGTAAGACTGTGTTGCCGTAATTTTTTTAGTTTAAAGCATCCCGGTGACTTTAAGATGAAGAGCAGGAATATTTTTCCATTCAATATTTCACTAGAATGAAAAACAACATTATCAACAATGTCAGCAAAATGTACTGGTACAAACGTATATCACAAAGAAACCTGCTTGACCAAATGTCTTCATACATTAAAAACATGGATTATTAGAGGACTTAAACAGTTTTGCACTCTTTCTTGAAATTTTGACATACTTTTTTCTTTTCTTTTCATATTTTAGAGAGAGTGAGGGTTAGACAATTTTGATCTTGCTTAATAGTGTGGGAAACGGTTCATCACCACCTCCTATGATCTATTGTCTACATTTCATTAATGGTATAAAATATCGTGTGTCAAAAATTGAATTTTGTTAAAAAATGAAATAAATCACCCCTGCACCATATCAAATGAGATGTGGAAAACTCATTTCATAAATAGAAATTTTCGATTTCGTTTGTAACATTGATAATGTCTTCAACATACTTGAACTGTCACCATCTTCTTCTTTTCTCACCAAATATAGCGTAAAATAATAAGTAAACTCTTCTGGTAGTTCTAACTGTGAGGCTATAGTCTAAAAAATATATTTTATAAAACATTTTCTGTCCACAGTTTATAATGGTCCATACTATGGTCTAAATTCAAAAATAAATAATCCAGCAACTAATGACTATCACAAGATGTGATTATTACATTAAAAATGGTGACGTACAACAGTTTAAGAATCAAAAACAAATTGGATCATTCTCTAATGGATGGATGGATGAATTATTGCTTAACGTCCAGTGGCAACCAGGTGCATATCAGGACAAGAACATGTTGATATTATAATGAATATGATCCCTGCTTTGTACTAGACCGACACGTTAAGTCGGATTTTTAATGTGCTAGCTCACGAGGTAACAGTCCGCAGGAAGACATATCACCTCACTCGGACACATTATACTGACTCCGAGCCGACCAGTCTTTGCTCTTACTCTTAGATGCCGCGTGCTTGGCGGAGAAGCAGCAAATACCAATTTTAATGTCTTTGGTTTAACCCGGCCGTGGATCAAACCCGCGACCTTCCGCACTTGGGGTGAGCACGCTACCACGAGACCACCAAGGCGTTCCATTCTCTAATGGAAATAAAATGATTACTTCTGATTATACAACAGATGTCCCCAACAAAGCTGCTATATTAACGTTGATCCTTAACGACAAAAATCTACTGTTTGCTCATTTCATCTCTTCAATGTAACTAAATAAATGTGTTGTTAGGTGACATTTTGTAGGTTTTAGGAATTCAATTTTTTTAAATGAGAGAGCCCCATGTTTGTACTATTAATTATTTACGTATCATAGTAATGAAGGTTATTTTAAAGTAATTTATCCAAGTGTAAACTCGGGCAATTCACTCACAAACTAAATAAAGTCCAAAGGACTCAATGCAAAGTTTCGGTATTTTTGGTTATGAGTACTTCTTGTTTAAAATACATGTAAGTTTGGTTTTTGGTCTTCCAAATGTTTGAGTTTTAATGCTGCTGATGAGAGGTAACTTCTTGAAATGTGTCGTATACAGCATAGTATAAATTGACTATATCTAATATTAGTATCTTTGAATTGTTATTTTGTGAATGATAAGCCCGAGTTTACACATTAATAAATTCTGTAGAAATAACATTTATTACTTATAATTCAAAAGTAATGCAGATATATTGCATGCGTACGTACTCATACGCTCGATGTCATGAAAGAGATTTATCAAGTCATAAACTTTTTACCGGAAATGTTTTTTAGCCAATGAAATTTGAAGTTTTGAAAACAACATTGGAATTATACACAAATAACCAAGAAATGTATACAGTAAAATACCGTATACAATTTGATTTAGCTGATCATCACCATGAAATATTTTTTAATTAAACATCAAACATGTTAGTCACAACTCGGTGTAAACATTTACAACATGTCACAGTATCCTAATAAACATCTGTTGAAGAAGGTCGTATGGAGCAAACTTTTTAAAGAGTTTTTGTACTATTTTTATCATGTAGAGACTTTGAATATACATATATATCAATGGATACTCTCCTTCCTTTTTTTTGTTCAAAGAATGAAAATTCATGGATACATTAATGAGAAAAGTTTACCAATAAACTTTAAATATACTGATAATGTATGCCAAACACAATATGTGCAAATTATAAATGTATTGCATTTCCAGATAAAAATAAAGAATTTAGTCCACTTGTGGAATAAGGAAAATTATCATTTAATTCTGTGAAACATTTATTATACCTCTAGTACATCTTCTGTTTGGTCTGTAGATAGAATTTTTACAGTTATCTTATAGCCATTCATTAGGAAGGCATCCAGTGACACAGATTCTGATGTTTCTTTCTGTGTTTCCTGTAATTACAAAGAATTCATATTTTATCAAAATTTCATTTTAAACCTGCCTTTCATTCTGATTCAGTAATCAATTCATTCTGTCGTTCGTGAAAAATCTAATAGCAATTCTGGGATGAAAGTGATGTTTGATGAAAAAAGAGGGAAATTTTAGGCCGGGGGTTTGGGGTGCAGCCCTGGTAGGGGTCCCAGGGGGCAAAGCCCCCGGGAGCGCCTGAGATTTAAAAATTTTAGGTTTGTTTCTCACATGTCCTGAACATAGTGTTTCATCATTTTCCATACCATGCATTTTGATATTTTGAAAAAAGCTTTTGAGGACTCAAAACTTCAGACTTTAAGACATCACCCCCCCTCCCCCCCCCCTAAAATTTTCTCAACGGATTTACACGTATCACAAAAATTACCAAATCAGCATCAGAAAAAGCAGAATTCCGCGAATCCGCGGAAAACTTTCATCCCTGGCAATTACAAAGAGATCAAGGATTTAGAAATTATAGAGGTGTGTTAAAAAATGTTAAAACCCAATTTTTAATAGCTGGTTAATACCTTTCCTTTAAATATCAAATACTGTTGTAATAGCAAAAACAAACCTGTTGTGCTTTAAGTAGAAATCCATTGAACACATCTGAATTAGATATCTTTGGTTCTTGACTTACTACAAAAGAATGAAACAAAATTGAGAGATTCAAAGAACAGATTTTATTTATCAAGTACAGTAGATGACTTTAAGTTAAAGGAAAATTGACATAGCTGAGATTCCAAGATCTAGTATGGTAGATGACTTTATGTAAGGAAAATTGCCAGTGTCATACCGTATACAATTTGATTTAGCTGATCATCACCATGAAATATTTTTTAATTAAACATCAAACATGTTAGTCACAACTCGGTGTAAACATTTACAACATGTACCTTTCAGACTAATATACTTGTGATTGTTAGAAGCACACCTGTAAGTATCAGGTAACATGCTTATCCATTTTATAATTGACTTTTGAGAATTCAGGGATTTTTAAACATGAAATTAAAGGGAAAATCGATGGTTTGAGCCACTGATGGAATTTTAGCAATCTAAGTTGTAGCTACCAAAGCTTGATTGTAATGATATTTTGTCTCAATGACATACCCTGGCAAACTTTATTTTCTTACATTATACTTACTTATCTGAACATATCTTTCTAACATAAGACGCCTTTCTTCTAGTTTTTCTGGAGTTAAACCAAACAGTTTCTTAGGTGGAAATGGTGGTAACATTGCCGACCCAAATTCTTTCTTGAGCTAAGAAGTGCATAAATAAACAATTAACATGTAATCTAAGTTTGCTGAAAAATATTCATTATGTAGATGAAATTCTGGCATTTTGTGCATTATTTCATATTATTATATATTGTTTTTTCCTTTACTTCTGGTACTTTATATGTCCATATCTTAAATTAGAAAAGTTACTGACGGAATCCATTATAACTTTCAACGCGGATGTTGTTGTTCAAGACTTATATTCCAATGCTTAAAGAATTTACAACAAAAATGACAAAACTTTTGCTAGGGTTGGAAATACAGGGTAGTCCACTGATAGTGTGATACCCATGCTCACGTTATTGAAAATTGAACCACAGAGATTTCCCTGTAATAGAAATGCCAGTACAGTTACTACACATTTATTTTAGATCATACAACAGCTAAAAAGTAAACATTTTTCTCTTTATTGCTAGTCTTGGCTGTTTTGCGTCAACAATCCTTCAAATTCATTTTACATCTGAAACTGGCAAGAAGGGGTATTCAATTTCTTTCATTTATTAAAATTTTACAGTGAACAAAATATCAAAATGTACTTTGCATTCACAAATTCTAGAAGAAGTCCAATGCATTTTTTCTTTATATTATTTAAATGCATGATATCATCTTTAATAATCAAATACAAAATTAAAAAGTAAATTATTATCAATTTTATTTATAATTACCTCTTCATTGAAGGCATTTAACAGGCTGTATCTCACAGAACAGTGGAAAACTCCATTAACATGTATATTGAAGCTCTGAAATTTAGAAAAGAATCAGTCTGCCAGAGGATGAGGATTCAATAAAGCTCAGATCAAAATTTAAAACAAAATCAATGTGAATGAGGAAGCAAAAATTCAAGAAAAGTACAATACTGAACAGATTTCCTGTTCAGCTAAAAAAATATTATATGCAAGAATAGAATACATACTGTTTGTTCTTCCTATTACATGACCTTTTAAATTCTAATGATTTTATCACTTGTGTTGGAGATAAAAAAATTATTTGACATGAATATTTAGGATAATTTTGATTCTGTATGATTGAAGATTCATTATAGAATTATCAAAGTTTTTTATCATTATATCTGGGATAGTTGAGAATGAGATAAACAAACTCAAAGGGGAATTTTTTTAAGGCACAAATGGTAACTATAGAATAGAATAGAATATTTTTATTTTCCAAATTACAGGGCCCATAAAGGGCATAAAATCAGATACAATTGACATAATTGGTAATTACAACAATAAAAGTCACAGAGTACATGTACATATATATTTAGTATATTAGCATTGGTCAGAATCAAAGCCAAAAACCATACATATATTGTGAATAAAATTACATTATATGCATTCATTCTCAAATCAATTACTTGACTTAGTGTCAATATTAAAAGATAGCAACTTCAGTTATTGCTAGGATTGCCACTGGTCTGAACCATCATGTTGTTTACTTTGAACTGATACCAGAAGTTAAGTGAATATCTGATCATTAATTTGGAAACCAGTTTCATGTAAATTCACACAAAACAGCTCCACCTAAAGTAACTGAAGTTGCTAAAAAACTAAAAGACCATATAATATCTTTTAAAAAGTTTTTCCTTGCTTTAACTGACAATGCTACTGTTGTTTGTCCTTTGGATTGTATGCCAACTTAAAATCAGATTAGTATATCATATTAAAATCTATATTTTTGCCCAAAATCTGGTAAAAGAGGATTGGTCCCAAAAGGCAACACCATCCAGGAAGATATTTTCTTTTTATTTATACCGTATAGGATGTCCCGGTATCTTCTTTCAATGCAGATGTATCAGGTATTGAAAAATGCATGATTGCACTTGTATTAGATCATTTATGTTAATCTTCTAGCCAAATTTTCTTGTAAAACAAAACTGAATACTCCCCTTTGACATCTTTCTTCGTAATTTTGTCACTCAAACGCTTTACTAAAACCCCTTTTATTCCAAACATTTGTAAGACGCAATCTCTTTCGGAACATGCTAGATTTTATCATTTTATTATATGTTCTCGGGGCTTTTCCTATAATTTGTCTGTGAATAGCCGGGTGTCGGGTGTACAAGAAAGAAATAAAAAGAACCAAAATGCCTGCTGTTTCATCCGAACCTAATAAAAAGGGAATAAATGCAGTACTTTTAGGGCCTCCTGGAGCAGGCAAAGGGACACAGGTGACCTTTAAAATCGCACAAAACCACATACACGTGTAACATGATAGTTATCATGATTACAGATTAGTGTATCTGAAACAAAAACCCATATATTGACCTAACACATGAAGCATAAACTCAGCACTTTTAATCTGCATTTCTTTGTATCTTTTGATTAATTATATTTAAGTTTTCCTGTTTATTGTTTACACTTTAGAGGTCAATATGACATTTAGACTTAGAGTGAAAAATAGGGGCACCTTGGAGGGAAAATACATATCATATCTACATTAGGCCAAAAGAAAATATATGTGTGTTTCAGGGTACCCATCACCTCATTTTAGCCGTGATCTCAAACATTTTATTGACGTCAGATCGGAATTTAACAGTTTTTTATTTAGCCTTTGTATCGCGTCTTTAAAATGTTTGATTTCAGTGGAACTTTTAAATGCAGTAAGCGTTCACTAAGAATCATTTTTTCTTAGGATGCTCGTCACAACCTTAACTTTAGGGGTAACAGGCTTAGTTTCTAAGATGTTACACATTATTCTAAGCTTGTGAGAATTATATTAGGCTGTTTCCTTTTAGTTTAAGGTGTTGCCCCTAATATTTGTGCGTGAGGATTATTCTAAGGGTGTTACTAGAAATATTAAGGATTGTGAGGATTATTTTTTACCCCCTGGGGTACTCCTGACCACTCAGCCATGCGGACATATGATTGGTCAGTTGTTTCTGATAAGACTGAATGCACGTGATTGGTCGGTTGTTTCATATTATTATTAATGGATAAGACTGAATACACATTCACTCTAGTCAATACACGTTTCGTTAAAATTAATTTACTCAATAATCAAAATCAATACTATTGTCTGCTGTCGATTTAAAAAATATTAATCATAAATGAAAAATACGTAGTTAATAAATTTGTCACACACAGGTAAGTATTATAACAGAGTGTTTCCTATAGACCGACTTAATACCCATGTGGTCAATACACATCCGTTTTAAACGCAATCCTAATCCACTTTCGGTAAGATCAGTTTACTCAATAATCAGCATCAATATTGTTTAGGTCTGCTGTCAATTTTAAAAAATAATGATATATTGACTCTGTTGAAATTGGGCATCCGTTGTCAGGTGAAAGTTTGTTAATTGACTAAAAAAAAAAACACGGTTCAACTTGGTGGTCAGCAGATCGATATAATAAAACGGGTTAAAAATTAACGTTTTCCAAGTCCATCTGTCTTTATCTATAGTTATTTATTTTATTCCAGTCTTTTTCATAATTATTAATTTCCTTTGATGTCAAGTGTTTTTTACGTTCGTATATCGGTGTCAGTGTAAACAAATGGGTCATCATGTAGAGAATAATAAACAATAATCTTGACCGCGCAATACATAGGTAAAGGTATAATCAACTTGATTGTTTATACCTGCAACAAGGATGTCAAATTATGTAGCTGTGACAAATAACCCACAAAATACTCGTGCAAAAACTGCGGGAAAATATACGACGTTCGTTAATTGACTGAAAAAAAACAAAGGTTCAACTTGGTGGTCAGCTTATCAATATTATAAAATGGGTTAAATATATATATTAACGTTACGTTTCCAAGTCCAATCTGTCTTTATCTACAGTTATTAATTTTATTCCAGCATTTTTTATAATTATTTATTTCCTTTGATGTCAAGTGTGTTTTATGTTCGTATATTGGGTGTCAGTGTAATTAAATGGGTCATCATGTAGAGGATAATAAACAATAATCTTCTCCCACGCGCGGTACAATGTTAAAAGTAACAGGTCAAGGTATTATCAACTTGATTGTTTATACCTGTAACAAGGATGTTGACCAAATTATGTAGCTGTGGAAAAAAACGCACAAAATTCTCGTGCAAAAACTGGCGGGAAAATATACAACAGTAATAAATACCATTGTAGTTTATTTTGGAAAAGTATGGCATACGGATGTTCGGGAAAAATATTGACTTCAGCTTCAACTAAATTTAGTGTATACTCCTTAAAAACGTAAAGATACACGTAGTTTTATTATATAATTATGATAAACGAAATATTTAATTGTGTTTGTCAAGAATGATGAGAATTAATTAACTAAATTTTACAAAGTGGACAGTAGTGCATGTAAATATAAGTTCATTTGGATCCGAAAATGTTGAATAAAATATACCAATTATTTTTTTTTTTTTAAATATATGACTTCGTCATCCAGACCACCCCTTCAAGTCAAATGGTCTACCACAGGAATTTCTCGTGAGCAAGACCGATAAAATAATAATTGATATGCTTTGTCAACCTAATAATTGATAATTAGTACTTGTTGAAAATAGCCGAATAAACTTGTTCAGAGTCAAAGTAGATGGTTCCAGGATGGATGCAACTAAAAAACTTACTTAGTTTGTGTTTAGGGTTGAATGATTATAAATATAAGGCGACATTTTCAAAAAAGGACCTTTTAAATGCAATACAGATATTTCAAAGATGTAATAATATACAGACTACATTTGTACTATTTCCAATCCTCGTATCTCCTTTACCTTATTTTTATGTTACTTTATTCAGTATAGAATAAGTACCTTTCTAAAATTAGAATACTACACATTTTCTATATAATGAGAATTAATACTTAGAAATTCCCAGGTCCCTCTTTATAGATTTGTATGGTCTTGACAATGTATATTTTTATTTTTGAACTTCTGCAATTCTGAACAGCTTGACGTCTAGCAGACAAAGGTAAAACATATACATGTATGACAAAACGTTGGTAAATGTATAATAAACACAGGTGTCAAAAATTAATCCCCCCATTACCTTGAAACAATTCAAGCAAATCTCCTTTTTATTAGGTTAAAAACGAGAACTTGTTGACAAGTTAATTAACAGGTGGACAAATTAATGTACACATGTATCAAACATTTATGATCCAAAGGATATCGAGTTTTTCAACGAATTATCGGCATTTAAAAATCAAATTTTTTCTAGGACTATTACGCAATATATATTTTCCAGTTGTTTTTCCCACTTTTAAAAATCACTATTTCTATTCTCACAATAGATGTTTTGATAAATAATTTGTAAAATTCACCCAAGATTAACCTGTTTTTTTTTTAAAGAAAACATATTTCTTACACTGTTTAAGTATAATATTATAAAAAAAAAATAAACACTGTTTAAGTATAATATTATTTAAAAAAAAATAAAATAATAATACACTGTTTATTTTTAATGTTTTTTTCTTCTTCAAAGAAATACTTAAAAATAAATAATAAGTCGGGTCATACTTAAATACGCCTGCCGGGTTAAAATACGACTGCCGGTGTAAAATACGCCTGCAGAAGAAAAGTATACGCCTGCAGCATTAATAGTGTGTTTTCATTGAAAATAATGTAATATTAGCATAGTAAAATGTATTTTGATTTAATAAATTATATTTTCAGGAAGGTATTAGTTGCTGTGGAGTTGTAGTGGTCGATGTAAATAACGATCTGGCAGGCGTTCGGCAATCGTGATTGGGCATGCGTATTTGTATATGAGTTAACTAGTTACCAAAGTAAATTTGAGGAATGCAATGCATAAAAAAAAAGATCGAAATATTGGGATGAAAATAAATTTATTTATATATTTCACACGTACATACATACATACATATTCTAAAGCAATACCAAAGAGATACATAAAGTGACACACACACACATATATAAATAGAAATGTTCAAGATATAAAAGATAACACAATCATGACACAGACAGACATATGTTACATATAAACAAAGTTCTATTCTATTATACTTTTAGTACAAGACAAGAATTACAAGCAAATAAGGTAGCACTAATATAGGCCCTATAACATTCATAAGCACTAACATAAATCGCATAAATCAGATACAGAACAAAATATTGTACTAACTGTAAAATACATGTATTGAACACAAATATAAACAGAACAAGAGCACACATACATAATCTAAACTGTCCTTTGCCGCTTCGGAATCGTAGTTGTCTTGGCCCGTCGTACCCGTTTTACCTGTCCCAGTTTTTTTGGCCAATTTCGCCGTAACTGGGATTGTCAAATGTCAGTCAGACGAGTCCTGAAGGTCCGTCCGAGGCGGATTTGTGATCTAATTTCCTCCGAGACATTCTTGTCTGAAAGATTTCGCTGACAGTTATCTTTTAAATGTCTAGTACGTAAAGTATGTTGGGAGTTTGAAAAGACAGTTTTTATTGCGTTAACTATAGCAAATTCCTCGTCTGTGCCAAAAACAATTTTATCGACGGGAACGTTAAAGCCAATAGCCGAACGTATCTTAGCTACAGTAATTTCAATGTTTTCATCTAAAGACACATTTGGTGACCCTTTAAGCAAAATATCAACATCAATAATATCAATATAATTTCTAATATTGTAAAATAATTCATGACGCTGTCTAATAAATAATGGACATACAAATATTGTACAATATCCGAATTGGTTACAAAAACATATTCCGACGCGGAAAATTCATGAAAGTTATTTTTTATAAATCATTATTGTACATAATTAGTTTATTTTCAATATATCACTAAAACTGATTAAGTAATTGACAAGCCGTTGTGAGTTATTAACTTGTTAATTGCGTTACGCATGATATCTCACAAAGATGCCGACAAACGGACGGCGCGTGTCTCTTGAATAGCTAATTTATTCCTTATTTTTTACACTACGTCTCTGAAAATGAGATAAATGTATTTATTTAACATTTATTTATTAATCTTTGTTGGTTTCATTCCTAAATTCAACTATTTAAATCGGCAGGCGTATACATTTCTTCTGCAGGCGTATTTTAACGGGCAGGCGTATTTAAGTAGCACCGCTTTAAGTCAGATGAAGTAAGATTAAAAAATCATTGAATTTGTAAACTTAAAATAGTGTAATCCGAACAAATAAATTGATGATAGATAATATTATAACAAAATATAATCTAAAGATGTGAAATAAAAGTATACTCTAACAATAATATTACTTGGGCCAATAATTAAAGATATGAAATAATGAGTGAAAACTGTTCACCTTACTTCTAAGCATGAATAATAAACAGACAGCAATCAGATTTGATTAATTTTAACTGACTGATTTATCCAAGCTGAAAAAATCAGAACAATTTTTGCAAGCTAAGAACTTAGCTGACAAATACTTACTCAGCTGAGAACCCCAAGCTTTATCATTTCCAAGCTAAAACTTAATAAATAATTAATACTTTTATGCACATTGGTATTATTTTTTTCATATACGTTTGTATATGTATGACATTTGTGCCTATTTTGAAAATTACCTATGTAACTGGTTACGTTTGCACCGAAAAAATGTTTTAAAGTATCTCGTAAGCCTATATATAGCTGGGTATTAGTCTGATAATGTTTTATATTTTACTCGTTGTGTTTGTAGACAAATAAGTTCTTAACTTGGGACAGACGCAAAAATGAGGTAGGGCTAAGCATGGTTTCAGAAAATGACTGTGTTACCCGTAATTTTATATATATCTATGGAATAAATACACATAGAAGGTCTAACAGTGGATTTCGGGAATTTTAAAAAATATCAAAACATTGCCTACACAGATTCAGATTCAGTATTTTATTAAAGTCTCACCATTTGTAAAACATTACAATACTATACAACTATAACAGCATTGTATACAAAATCCAAAGGATTATTATATATATAAAATACCAGTGCCATTCTATGAAGAATTATGAGACTGTAAAACAATTATACAGTAAGACATAAAAATATATCAGTAAAGCACTTACTAAGATATAAACAATTAAAAAGGATTAATTATGAATATAAAAAGCCATTCCTTCTGCTAAGAATATTAAAGCAGGTTTTGGCAACTATGTCAAGGTTGTCAGTACTTTTAAAAAGGTTAATGAATTTATTATCATATTTAACATTATAAGATTGAGCTTCATAAAACGATTTTCACGTAGATCTGCATTAGAGGGCAAACTTATAACAGATGTTGCTCATCTTCAGTTTCATTATTAGTTTAACTTAAATACGTCTCTGTTTCAAAAACAGGTTCGAGCAATATATAAGTTCTTAACTTAATACCAACATTCTGGGACAAAATTCTATTTTGTCAGTCTATTTTATATTTTATCCCCATGAGAACTATAATTTCGAAATACAAACAGCTGGAAAATATGTTGTCAAAGCTACATTTTCTTTAATTGCGTAAAGTTTGTATTACTGTAAAAAAAAATAAGATTTTTAAATACCGATAATTGGTTGAAGAACTCGATATCCTTTGGATCATACATGTTTGATACATGTGTACATTAATTTATCCACCTGTTAATTAACTTGTCAACAAGTTCTTGTTTTAAACCTAATAAAAAGGAGATTCGCTTGAATTGTTTCAAGGTAATGAGCAGATTAATTTTTGACACCTGTGTTTATTATACATTTACCAAAGTTTTGTCATACATGTATGTGTATACTTCGTCTATCTGCCTGACGTCAAGCTGTTCAGAATTGCAGAAGTTCAAAAATAAAAATATACATTGTCAAGATCATACAAATCTATAAAGAGGGACCTGGGAATTTCAAAGTATTAATTCTCATTATATATAAAATATGCAAAATGTGTAGTATTCTAATTTTAGAAAGGTACTTATTCTATACTGAATAAAGTAACAGAAAAATAAGGTAAAGGAGATACGAGGATTGGAAATAGTACAAATGTAGTCTTTATATTATTACATCTTTGGGTACACGACATCAATTTGAAATTTCTGTATTGCATTTAAAAGGTCCTTTTTTTAAAATGTCGCCTTATGTTTATAATCATTCAACCCTTAACACAAACTAAGTTTTTTAGTTGCATCCATCCTGGAACCACATTATTAGTTTAACTTAAATACGTCTCTGTTTCAAAAACAGGTTCGAGCAATATATAAGTTCTTAACTTAATACCAACATTCTGGGACAAAATTCTATTTTGTCAGTCTATTTTATATTTTATCCCCATGAGAACTATAATTTCGAAATACAAACAGCTGGAAAATATGTTGTCAAAGCTACATTTTCTTTAATTGCGTAAAGTTTGTATTACTGTAAAAAAAAATAAGATTTTTAAATACCGATAATTGGTTGAAGAACTCGATATCCTTTGGATCATACATGTTTGATACATGTGTACATTAATTTATCCACCTGTTAATTAACTTGTCAACAAGTTCTTGTTTTAAACCTAATAAAAAGGAGATTCGCTTGAATTGTTTCAAGGTAATGAGCAGATTAATTTTTGACACCTGTGTTTATTATACATTTACCAAAGTTTTGTCATACATGTATGTGTATACCTTCGTCTATCTGCCTGACGTTAAGCTGTTCAGAATTGCAGAAGTTCAAAAATAAAAATATACATTGTCAAGATCATACAAATCTATAAAGAGGGACCTGGGAATTTCAAAGTATTAATTCTCATTATATATAAAATATGCAAAATGTGTAGTATTCTAATTTTAGAAAGGTACTTATTCTATACTGAATAAAGTAACAGAAAAATAAGGTAAAGGAGATACGAGGATTGGAAATAGTACAAATGTAGTCTTTATATTATTACATCTTTGGGTACACGACATCAATTTGAAATATCTGTATTGCATTTAAAAGGTCCTTTTTTTAAAATGTCGCTTTATGTTTATAATCATTCAACCCTTAACACAAACTAAGTTTTTTAGTTGCATCCATCCTGGAACCATCTACTTTGACTCTGAACAAGTTTATTCGGCTATCTTCAACAAGTACTAATTATCAATTATTAGGTTGACAAAGCATATCAATTATTATTTTATCGGTCTTGCTCACGAGAAATTCCTGTGGTAGACCATTTGACTTGAAGGGGTGGTCTGGATGACGAAGTCATATATTTAAAAAAAAAAAAAAATAATTGGTATTTTATTCAACATTTTCGGATCCAAATGAACTTATATTTACATGCACTACTGTCCACTTTGTAAAATTTAGTTAATTAATTCTCATCATTCTTGACAAACACAATTAAATATTTCGTTTATCATAATTATATAATAAAACTACGTGTATCTTTACGTTTTTAAGGAGTATACACTAAATTTAGTTGAAGCTGAAGTCAATATTTTTCCCGAACATCCGTATGCCATACTTTTCCAAAATAAACTACAATGGTATTTATTACTGTTGTATATTTTCCCGCCAGTTTTTGCACGAGAATTTTGTGCGTTTTTTTCCACAGCTACATAATTTGGTCAACATCCTTGTTACAGGTATAAACAATCAAGTTGATAATACCTTGACCTGTTACTTTTAACATTGTACCGCGCGTGGGAGAAGATTATTGTTTATTATCCTCTACATGATGACCCATTTAATTACACTGACACCCAATATACGAACATAAAACACACTTGACATCAAAGGAAATAAATAATTATAAAAAATGCTGGAATAAAATTAATAACTGTAGATAAAGACAGATTGGACTTAGAAACGTAACGTTAATATATATATTTAACCCATTTTATAATATTGATAAGCTGACACCCAAGTTGAACCTTTGTTTTTTTTCAGTCAATTAACGAACGTCGTATATTTTCCCGCAGTTTTTGCACGAGTATTTTGTGGGTTATTTGTCACAGCTACATAATTTGACATCCTTGTTGCAGGTATAAACAATCAAGTTGATTATACCTTTACCTATGTATTGCGCGGTCAAGATTATTGTTTATTATTCTCTACATGATGACCCATTTGTTTACACTGACACCGATATACGAACGTAAAAAACACTTGACATCAAAGGAAATTAATAATTATGAAAAAGACTGGAATAAAATAAATAACTATAGATAAAGACAGATGGACTTGGAAAACGTTAATTTTTAACCCGTTTTATTATATCGATCTGCTGACCACCAAGTTGAACCGTGTTTTTTTTTTAAGTCAATTAACAAACTTTCACCTGACAACGGATGCCCAATTTCAACAGAGTCAATATATCATTATTTTTTAAAATTGACAGCAGACCTAAACAATATTGATGCTGATTATTGAGTAAACTGATCTTACCGAAAGTGGTTTAGGATTGCGTTTAAAACGGATGTGTATTGACCACATGGGTATTAAGTCGGTCTATAGGAAACACTCTGTTATAATACTTACCTGTGTGTGACAAATTTATTAACTACGTATTTTTCATTTATGATAAATATTTTTTAAATCGACAGCAGACAATAGTATTGATTTTGATTATTGAGTAAATTAATTTTAACGAAACGTGTATTGACTAGAGTGAATGTGTATTCAGTCTTATCCATTAATAATAATATGAAACAACCGACCAATCACGTGCATTCAGTCTTATCAGAAACAACTGACCAATCATATGTCCGCATGGCTGAGTGGTCAGGAGTACCCCAGGGGGTAAAAAATAATCCTCACAATCCTTAATATTTCTAGTAACACCCTTAGAATAATCCTCACGCACAAATATTAGGGGCAACACCTTAAACTAAAAGGAAACAGCCTAATATAATTCTCACAAGCTTAGAATAATGTGTAACATCTTAGAAACTAAGCCTGTTACCCCTAAAGTTAAGGTTGTGACGAGCATCCTAAGAAAAAATGATTCTTAGTGGTTTGTATAGGGGGAAGTCACAAACTGTTTAGCAACACTCTCCGCCATATTGTTCAGGTGAAAACATCTCGTTGACCATTGTGGTGATACATCAGATTGTCAGATTTATCACGTTTTGAAGTTAAATTAATATGTCATAATGAGTTACAGTTGTTCAAAAGTTAATCACTTTTTTCACTTTCAATTATTTCAATTGCTTAGTAATTATTCTGTTACAAAATTTTAAATGGACACACAAAGTCATAGGATTAACAACTGGGCCCAGACAATAGTGCAAAAATACAACATGATGAAACCATTTAGTGGAATGAGAATAATGGTTTATTAAATAATGAACGTGCTAATTACACAAAATTTGTTGAAATTTGTATATTCAGTGCGTCAAATGGTGTTCTTTTATTCTTGGATTTTTCTTGATTTTTTATGATGTCCATTCTTGAGAATGATGTATAAAGATATATGGGGTATGCATAAAAGTGCAGATTTTCAACAACTTAAAACTGAAGATAACAAGGATGTCCCTGCAAACATTGAATAATTCAAAATCTTCTGGGTGTTCATATATTGGAGTTGGACCGCATCGGTGGTCTCGTGCTCGCCCCGAGTGCGGAAGTTCGCGGGTTCGATCCCCGGTCGGGTCAAATCAAAGACATTAAAATTGGTATTTGCTGCTTCTCCGCCAAGCACGCGGCATCTAGGAGTAAGAGCAAAGACTGGTCGGCTCGGAGTCAGTATAATGTGTCCGAGTGAGGTGATATGTCTTCCTGCGGACAGTTACCTCGTGAGCTAGCACATTAAAAATCCGACTTAGCGTGTCGGTCTAGTACAAAGCAGGGATCATATTCATTATCGTATCAAAATGTTCTCATCCTGATATGCACCTGGTTGCCACTGGACGTTAAACAATAATTCATCCATCCATATATTGGAGTTTCATTTTGACAAAAATCTGTTTATATATAATTTATATTATATTTGAAACAAAATTTACACTACAAAGAACAGAATTCACCAATTCACAAGCATTAATCAACAATGGTCTTCTCTTTGGATTTGTAGAAAATCTACAAAACCTAACTGCATTTTGTCACATTATGATACATTTTTACCAGATCCATATTTATATCAACCTTACCTAAAAATTACAACTTTATATATTGGATCACATTAAACAGTCTTCTCACCTGCAAGCTAAGGACCCCCTCCCTGTCATACCACTCCTGGGCTGGGATACAGGTGTCTTTTCAGTGTTGATTGTTTATTACCTAACAGAGCCCCAATCAATTAATTCACACCTTTTAAAACCCAAAGATTAAATGTAAATAATTAAAGTGATATGTTCCAATTTGATTTTAACAGTTTGTCAAAAAATAAAAGTTTTTCATGTCAAAATCATTGAAATCATATAATTAAAATTTTTTAATTTTCTAAAAAAGAAGTTAAGTGTTGATAATTAACATAAAATTTCACTGATACTCAACTGTCATTAAGTTTTAACATTGTACAAAATGTATTTATTTAAAAATCACTGAAATGTATAATATCTTTATTATATTCATTGATTTGTTTTGACATCAATATGGTTGTCAGGAAGTGTAACTATGGTCAATCTTAGCGCCACCTTATGTCCAAAATTCCTCCTATGATATAGATAAATTCTAAACAAATGGCATGGCTTGGTGGTGGCCTTGCAGCGTAATTATTTTTCGGAAAGACAAGAAAATAATTTTTCAAAATAAAATGTTTTTCCTACCTACCCTACCCTATGTCATTTTGGGCATGTAATAGGAAACACACATATATTATTTAGGCTCAAGTAATAAATTGTGTGATTTTGGAGGACATCATGCATTCTAAAGTATCATTTACATATTTGATTGAAAAAAAAAGCTTAAACATGCTTCCACAATGAAAGACCATATCAATATCAGTAAAACAGTTTATTTACATTGAATAATACATAATTATTGTACGTAAATGCTTAAAATACAATTTATATATGCAATTAAATATCTCTGATTTAAAAATCTAAAGTTGTTATATATGCAACTTTCATTGTTCTTGCAGATATTAAATTAGAAATTTGAAAAATATTAATTATAATAAGCTATAAAATAATATTTTAGATTTATTGTTTCATGAAAAAATAAATTGAATATTCCAAACCAAAATCAAATGTTCTGTCTGTTTTGTATTGCTTTCAAATTGTTTAATTGGTGGATGCAGTTTTAAATAAATATGAAGGATCCATTTTAGTCAGTATGATCAGTAACAGTTTTTTGCTTATCATTTGTTTATTATGTACGAGGAAACGAGTCTGATTATCTATTTATTAATCAATTCAATTAAGCCACTGACATCATTATGTTAATCTTGTTAAGGGAAGTAAGTTGGACTAAATTTTTTTATTTTACTGCTAAATTAATTCTGATTCAAATAACAACAGGTCTTTTGCCACGGTTTTTTTACACACTGTAAAATTATCTTTTAATCTGGTTAAAGAGTGACCAGGTTTTATTTGTTTACCTTGAAAAATCTTTGAATTATATTTTTAAGCAAAGTTTTTATTTTTTTTGTGGCCATTTTCAAAGCATATTCATATCTGTCATTCAGAAGTCTTTTCCAATTTTAATTTTAGATTACCTATGGTTTCCAAAAACCCTAATGTTGATGCTTGAAAATAAAAAAAAAAAAGATATGAATCTGTTTGTCAGAAAGGTTGCATCATAAGATTGGGCTGGGTTATCATACATGTAATTAAAAAAAAAGGGGGAATTTAGATTGCCTGTTTATAAATGTTGACACTTTTTCAGGTACCAAAAAAGCACCACTTAGGATGATCGCTGGTCTAATAGGATTTAAATCGGATTTGAAATAGGTGTTTTAGTTTGAGAGAACATATGAATAGTAAACAAATAAGCAAGAAAAAAATATAGGTTCATGTGCTCATTTTAGAGCTATAAGGCCTTGAAAATTTGTAGGAAATGGGTTTTCTCTGGATTTTTCATTGTCTTTGGATTGACAACTACAGTCTCTCAAAATGTATGAAAAAATAAAAAGGATTTCCAAAAAATTTGTCACGTACCATTTTATGGTATATATGATTGAATTATAAAAGAAAAAGTGGGGGTTCATGGGCAAAATATTTCATGTTTAAGAAATGGATAAAACCCGAGGATTCCGAAAATCTGACAAAAAGACCAAAACATGACCAGCAAGCATCCTTAAAGCAACTCATTGAGTCTTTTTATCTTTCCTTTATGGAATCATAATACAAAAAATTGTTACAAACATTTATGTACAATAAGGGAATTATATTTGAGTGCAGTCCAGAATTGTACATTAGTTGTAATACAATAATGTATTTCTCATTTGTATATTTGTAGGCACCATTAATGGCAGAAAAGTACTGTGTTTGTCATTTGTCAACAGGTATATACTGCATAGTTTAGATAGATGCTATTAATGATATTAAATGATACTTACTATATGTCATATATTAATAGTTCATTTGTCCTAGGCATAGAAGCATAAACAAGCATTTCTCACGTGGTTTGCAGAAATTAAAATGATCTGTAATTTATGTTTGGATATATATAGATTCTCTTTCAGGTATGAGTGAGTTATGGAATTTCTCCATCCGAGATAGTTAAATTTTCGATTTAACTTTTGCGAGTGCGTTAAAATCTAAAATTTAACTATTGAGGATGGATAAATTCCATAACTAACGAGTAAATTGAAAGAGAATCTGTTTCTCCTGATTTTCGAAAAAAAGACCCAAGAAAACGTCTTTGCTATGTAGTTTGTTTACATAGACGTCATTTCGGGACTTCTCTAGTTTATTGTTCCAATGACTGTAGAAAAAACGGCGGTAATTCCCACATAGAAATTTAATCACTGGGAAGTGGTTAGAAATATGATGTATTTTTATCCCACCATTTAAACACGTCAAAAATAGGAGAAATGGTTTTTATCCTGCAATGATTGTTATTTGTTATCTAGAAAAGGCATAAAAAATTGACATGTCTGGCTGATTTGCAGAAAAATTTTTGTTTATGTTACAGTATTGACATAAAAATGTGTCATAAGGCAGGAGATTTTTCTCATCATAAAAAGTACTTGCCTCTGCCCTTAAACAGTATCCAAATTACAATATTTTTCAGAAGTTGGCATTGGAAAGACATGGTATCGATCATTACTGCACACTTATTTTTTTGTGTATTTTAGTGGTTGATGAATAATTCCCAGAATTCATTCCACCAAATTTATATTTGAAGACATTATTATACTGTATGACAATTTTTTAAATTGGCAGAAATTTAGAACTCAAAAATTATTTTGTATACATTCTTCATATTAAGTCAAAACAATTTTACACAATTCAAAAAGAAAGCTATATTATATATAATAGTCATTTACTTATTACTATTGAAATATGACTTCAAAAAAATTATGTTTTCAATGAATATACACATTCAATTGGTAGAACAGTTTTTAGAAACAGTGTCCATTATTTTATCTACACAGGTGACATGCTAAGAGCTGTGGTTGCCTCTGGGTCAGATTTGGGGAAGCGCTGCAAAGAAGTAATGGACAAAGGTCAGTTGGTCAGTGACAGTTTGGTTGTTGAAATGATTGATCAGAATTTAGATAAACCAATTTGTAGAAATGGTTTCCTGTTAGATGGGTTCCCGAGAACGGTCACACAAGCTGAAGCAGTAAGTAACTCATTAAATGTGTAATGGAAAGATTACATCTGTTTTGATGGGGGACTGCGGTGGCGGAGTGGTCTACTGTGTGTCCAACATACTTCGGCAACTGATTTCTTGATGAAAAACTAGAGACTCAGTGTTCTCCCCAGAACTTTTAAATAGCATTGTGGTAAAAGATTCAGATAGGTTTATAATCAATCAATCTATTAATGTAATGAAAAAATTTATAAGAATTTCAATAAGATTTTTGATCATTTATATGAGAAAAAATAAAATTACGTGTATTAAGTAGAATTTTAATGGATTTTAATTATTCTGGTTGTCCCTAATGTAAACTAAGGTAAAAGGGAACAGATCACAGCATAAAAATTAGAAAATATATACATTTGTAAAAATTAGTAGTGCTCACAATGCTAAGAAATTATAGCACAGTGGTAAAAAATTATAGGACAGTGGTACCACTGTGGTATATAAGCCTGGGGAGAACACTGAGACTATTACAATTGTGTACATTTCAAATAACGATGAGGTGTGTCTAAGAAGTCAACATGGTTCAAATTTGGAAACAAAACTTACACATATTCTGCAACATCACATTTGTTTGTGGTGATGTCACATTTTACGTGAAAATCAACATTTTACACAAAAAATTGAAAATAATTTGGACATTTCAGCAGTAGAAAAGACAATAATGTATTATGACTATTGGGAACAAATGGTAGTGTAATACTTTTTACTTATATTTGAAAGAAATATTTGAGATCTTCCAAAAAAAAAAAAAGCTTTAGATAAGACAGACGGTAGAAAGTTTGTGATAATGTTCTGCTTAAAAAAAATTAAAGAAGAAAAATTTGGTTTACTGTCATTCAGAACAAAAAAACATAAGAATTGCCAAAAAGGGTATCAGTAATTATAAAAAAAGTTAAATGCAGAATGAATAAAAGGCACACTTAAACAATACAAATTGAAGATTACCATTGTATTTACATGATTTTTCCATGTTTTCTGGTTCTGCAATTCTGTTTGTTTGTTTGTTTAGTTATGGTTTTATGCCGTTTTCAGCCCATTTGGCTATTTCGCGGCGGCCAGTTTTTATTGGTGGAAGAAGCCGGAGTACCCAGAGAGAACCACCGACCTTCGGCTTGAAAATTGGCATTCGAACTCACAACCTCAGTGTTGACAGGCTAGTGATCATTAGTAGTCATGACGAATTACCTAGACCACTCGGCCAACGAGATTTTGTATTGCATACACTGAAAGCACAGGCATCATTTTCTTCCGTTTTAAAGCAGAATTCCGCTTTTGGAAGTCAGGATTTGTTTATTATGTTAATTCCTTTATTATGCATAGTGAAATGGCTGCCGAAGTATCATTTCCGCTCTGTTTCGCCCGTTGTAAAAATCATGTCTGAAAATAGTAAATGACTGGTTCTATAAAGAATTTATTTGATCTTTTTTATTCTGATAGCTTGATAGCTTACTCGATAAAAGACAGACCAAGTTGGATGGGTGTGTAGAGTTTGTCATAGATGATTCTTTGCTGGTGCGAAGGATAACTGGTCGATTGTTCCATCAGAAGAGTGGCAGGTCATACCATGTGGAATTCAATCCGCCAAAATTTCCGATGAAAGATGACGTGAGTATATAAAAAATCCTGTGCAAACATTTTGTTTTCCTCAAATATGAAAATTTTTTAATATTTTATCAATGACATACTAAATATTCAGTAAAGACAGATGTTCTTTCTGCACTGTAGCTGTTGGAAGCCGTTACTTTATTGTTTTACATTTAGAATAATCAAGTAGAGGTCAAGTTTAATTAAAAAGTTTTCACTTACTACATTTCTTGAGTTATGACCCTTATCCATCATCGATGATTTCTTTTGTTATTTCAGTTTGAATCAGTTTAAAAAATATTCTATGATACCAGTATTCATGCACAAGATACACTATTTTTGTTGATTTACAATTCCTCAATTGTACTTAAGGCCAAAAATGTTGAAAGCATAAACACAAACCGAAACATTTTGAAAAGCAGATTAAGTCCAAAATGACGAAAGGGTAACGCAAAAACAAAATTTATTATACAATTATGGCACTTTTCTGAGTGCACTATCATGTTTTAGGGATCACTTTACAGCAATATAGCGCAAGGCCAACAGTCATGGGCAATATTGCTTTAAGTGATCCATCAAACATGATATTGCATGACAGTGAAGTACTATAATTGTCTTAAATATTATTACATTTTACACTTTAAGAGCTGTACATAATAAGAGCATGAATTGGAAATCACCTGTTCTTAAAATATTTCACCATGCGATATCACTTTTCCTGTGCAATATCACAAAATATGGACTAGTTTGAAAAACACTGTTTCTATATAAATCTAAAAGTACGAAATGTAATAATTATTTGTATGAAATGAGGATATGTAAAATATATATGATGTAAAATACCTGGTCTCATGTGGTATTTTGACTCTATGGGAAACTTACCCTGGGGTCAGAATATCATAGGATATTCTTACCTCTGAGTTTTTTGTTACATAAAAAAATAAAAGATTCTCACACAGATTATAATGTTAGATCTGGGACAGATTATACAAGTGTAAGAAATTATGTTTTTTCTCAAATGGAGCACTGTGGACATAAAATTTCCAATATATGTGGAAGATATCCAGATTATTCATATTTTACAAATGTAAGAAGCTATTCCATAAATGCAGGTTTTTTAAGCTTAGAAAATTTCACCATTCCTTGAACAGAAGTGATGTCATGGAGCCACCTATATTTTTATATACAGTCAAACTTCGGTAGCTCGAAATCTGAACTTTGTCGATTGAACACAACCGATGGCTCGAACTGTTTTGAAATTCCCGTCAATTTTCCCATTATTTTCATGTTGAAAAAGCCCCTGTTTCTTGAACAGCGATTTCTTGAAAAGTCGAACAAAAATGCTGGTCCCATCAGTTACAAAATAGTGTATTTTACCATTGAAAACTCAAACTCCATAATTAAATGGACAATCTTGTTGCCTGATACTTACACGTATGCATTTAACAATCACAAGTTTAATACAAATAGATGAATCAGACAGGTTAATATTTACTGTTCAACGTAATAAAGATGTTATGATAACTGTTGATTAATGATTAACCTGTTAAATTTTAATTTAGAAATATTTTGTGGTAATGATTAGCTGTGCCAACTCGTATTCTGATGGTTGTGGCAATTTTTCGTACCTGGACAAATTTCGATAGCTCGGACTACCGATAACTCGAACAGATTTCAAGGTCCCTTGGAGTTTGAGCCATTGAAGGTCTACTTTACAATCCAGCTTTGAATTAAAAATAGGAAGTGTCTAAATATATCTATCCACATCATACGTATGACCCTGTATTAATATTGTTTTCAGATGGAAAATTCTAAATATTGAAAAAATTGGAAATTGGTAAAATAAGGACAGGATTAAATGAAGAGATAGATATTGTAAGAATCTAAAGCTGATGTTTATTTGGCCAAAATGTAAAAAGACATATCAATATTTGTTTTACAGTTCACTGGAGAGCCTTTGATAAGGCGGTCAGATGATAATGAAGAGGCCCTGAAGAAGCGTTTAAATGCCTACCATACCCAGACAAAACCTCTAGTGGATTACTATGCAAAGAAAGGATTACACAAAGCTGTTGATGCGTCTAAACCACCTGCTGAAGTGTTTGCACAAATTCAGGCAATTTTTGCACCAAAGAAAGTTGAAGAAAAGAAACCAGAAAGTCAAGGATTTTTTGCAAAACTAAAAAGTATGGGTGGAAAATAGATTTAATAAAATATATAGGAAAATTTAAAAAAATTAAAACCAAAATATATATTTATTAATTAAATCATGAATACCTCTAAAAAAGGACAGTTGAATTTTCATTAATTTCGTGGAATTGGTATAATCACAATAAGCTAGTATATTGAACAGAAGTATAACCCGTTTGAGACTTCACATTTTTGAAAAAAGAAATTAGTAGCTTTTTGAATTGACCTGTTAGATAATGTAATATATAGAAAATATACATGCTTGCATGTATACATAGTGTAGATATACTGTTAGCTCAAACAGCCATTACTAGGCATACAAAGTTCCTGAATATTGTAAAATTTCTTTACAAAATAATCTCTGAAACCATTAGGTAAAGTTGAACCAAACCTTACATGGTTGGTTCTCTTACAAAATTATGACTTGAATATGATTATTGTTTTTAAAAGTACAAAAATCAGCTGAAAAATATTTCTACTATTCTGAATCTACCAGGACAATTTGGACCGAAATTTGATGGAATTATGTCCTTGGTCCAAACTGTAGATCAAAATAGCAACCATTACCAAAATTTGAAAACCATCTCAAACGAAAAAAAACTTTAATCTTTCTCTGAAAGAACCAGGCTGAATGGAAACAGACATTGGTAAAACTGTTCTTGCACAGTCTCTGACTTGAGGTCTGGACCTTGAATTAATATGGCTGCTTTTTAGCTCACCTGACCCAAAGGGTCAAGTGAGCTTTTCTCATCACTTGGTGTCCGTCGTCCGTCGTCGTCGTCTGTTAACTTTTAGAAAAATCTTCTCCTCTGAAACTGCTGGGCCAAATTGGACCAAACTTGGCCACAAGCATCATTAGGGTATCTAGTTTAAAAAATGTGTCCGATGACCCCGCCTGCCAACCAACATGGCCGACATGGCTAAAAATAGAACATAGGGGTAAACTGCAGTTTTTGTCTTGTATCTCAAAAACTAAAGCAACTAGAGCAAAACTGACATGGGGTAAAAATGTTCATCAGGTCAAGATTTACCTGTCATGAAATTTTCAGACGAATCGGTCAACCCTTTGTTGGGTTATTGCCCCTGAATTGTTAATTTTAAGGAAATTTTGAAGTTTTAGGTTATTATCTTGAATATTATTATAGATAAAGACAAATTGTAAACAGCAAAAATGTTCAAAAAAGTAAGATCTACAAATAAGTCAACATGACCAAAATCGTTGATTGACCCCTTATAGGAGTTTTTGCCCTTTAAATACGGCATCCAGCGTAAACTATCCTTTAAAGATCTTTTCCTCTCAAACCACTGGGCCAAATGGGACCAAACTTTGGTGGAATGGTCCTTGGGTGGCCCCCTTCCAAAATTATTTCTGGCATGCCGGACTTCCAACCGAGATGGCTGCTGTTACTAAAAATAGAAAAAAAGGGGGGTTGATTTTCAAAAATCTTCTTATATGAAACTACAAGTCCTGTTGCAACCAAAGTTGGCAGTAATAGTTCTTAGGAGGTTCTCTTTCAGAAATATGTCCAATGACCCGGACTGTTAACCAAGATGGCCGCCACAGCCGAACTTAGTTTGACATAGGGCCCTATGGGAAAATTCATTGAAAAATCTTCTCGTCTTAAACCACTTGACCAATTGGAACCAGACTTGGCAGCAATGGTCCTTAGATGGTCCTCTTACAGAGGTGTGTCCAATGACCCGGACTGTCAACCAAGATGGCCGCCACAACCGAATTTAGTTTAACATAGGGCCCTATAGGAAAATTCATTGAAAATCTTTTTGTCTGAAACCACTTGACATATTGGAGCCAGACTTGGTGGCATTGGTCCTTAGGAGGTCTTTTTTCAGAAATGTGTCTGATTTCGTGGACTATGAACCAAGATGGCCGCCACAGCAGAACTTAGTTTAACATAGGACCCTATGGGAAAATCACTCAAAAATCTTCTCGTTTGAAACAACTAAGCCAATTAGAATTAGACTTGGTAGCAATGGTCCTTAGATGGTCCTCTTTCAGAAATTTGTGCGATGACCCGGACTGTCAACCAAGATGGCCGCACAACCGAACTTAGTTTAACATAGGGCCCTATGGAAAATTCATTGAAAAATCTTCTTGTCTGAAACCACTTGACATATTGGAGCAGGACTTCGTGGCATTGGTCCTAAGGAGGTCACTGCTTTAGAAATGTGTCTGATTTCGTGGACTGTGAACCAAGATTGCCGCCACAGCAGAACTTAGTTTAACATAGGGCCCTATGGAAAATTTCATTGAAAAATCTTTTTGTCTGAAACCACTTGACATATTGGAGCCAGACTTGGCAGCATTGGTCCTTAGGAGGTCCTCTTTCAGAAATATGTCCGTTCACCAAGATTGCTGCCACACCGACCTTTGTTTAATATCTTTTAGTCTGAAACTGCTTAGCCAGTTGGAACAAGACTTGGTCCTTAGATGGTTCTCTTTTAGAAACTGGACTGTCAACCAAGATGACTGCCACAGCTGAAATTAGTTTAACATAGAATCCTATAGAAAAATCAGCCAAATTGACTGCAACACTTAAATTTTTAGGTCTGCTCAAGATGAAAAGTTAAATCCAGGTGAGCGATACAGGCTCTTGAGAGCCTCTAGTTCTATAAATAGAAAGGTAATCACTAAAAAATTTAAATATCCCATTTAGAACAATGAACCATGAACCATTTGGGACTAGATTTGGTGGAATTTTCACCAATATGTTTTTGTCACCAAAGATAAATATCAGCAAAAAGCCAATAGCACTGGTGATGCTTTACATCTTATGATGATGATTGGTTTCTCATGGATTGCAACTTAATTCTAATAGTTAGGTACAAGCTCCTGGCAGCATTTAGTTTTTTAGCAATGGCAATTTTTATGATTAACTGTGCCTCATGAATCAATATTATTTTCATAAATGGTTGTAAATATTGTAGTGTTACGTTTTATATTAAACAATTGGTAAGAAATCAGCTTTGATTTTAAGGTCAAGCACAAAAGATAAAGCTTGATCAAAGGTATTATATTTCTTGAAAGAACAACTTATTATTTACATCAGTTATGGTTTACAGTTATAAATACTGTATGATCAGTATTACTACACAATATTTAGTCCATTTTTATTAAGGTTGCATTATTTTTGTTCAAAAGTTATATCATGTTTTTTTTTGTAATGTCATCCAATGTTTGAGTAAAATGATTAAAAAATAGGGGTTGCATTTTTTTGGAAAGTGTTTTTTTTTGTGCAAAGCATCTATATATAGGGTATTTTTTAAATTTAAACAGTGCTTGTTCAGAAATAGCCAAAAAGAATTTTAGCATAGGCCCTGAGGATTGTTTTTTTTTAAATTTTGCCTCAGTTGTTGTATATGTTGCATTGATATATCACCAATGTAGAACTGCCAAATATATAACTTTTACGGTAATAATTAGTAGTAACCTCCCTTACATTCCATAATTATTCTATCATAAAATTTCTAAAAATAAACCCCAGCCAAGGGATATAAATACCCATAAGGATCTCTTCTCGTATGCAGATGAATCTTTGAGGTATTTTAATATTTGAAACAAGAATTCTGCATTCATTTGTGTAAACAGTGTTCTGGTTACAGACAGCTACTAAAGTCAATGGCAGCTTAGCCAACCCAGTCAGATTGCCCATAAGTGGTCCAGAAATTTAAAGGTATTTCCATGTTCTGCTTTATATACTGCACATTTCACAAAATGGGCCAAAAATCTAACAAGCATTTGCTTTTTAAAAAAGCATTCAATTAGGGACGAGATCAAAAGTTCATTGTAGGATAAAAAACTTAATTCACATAGTTTTTTCACTGACCCTCCCCCACCCCCCCTCTTAACTTAATTTGGGAAAAATTGATTGACCAATATGGGCATATCCAAAAATAGATGTCGGATAACAAAACTTGCAGCGATTTTTACCCCCCCCCCCCCCCCCCCCCACCCCCAAACTATTTGAATTAAGTTTTTTATCCTACATTGAACTTTTGATCTTGTCCCTTACTGGGTTATTTGTGTCGGTGTTCATTTACATGTATGTGTAGGGATTTCAGCTGCATAGGTGTTAAGCAAGTTTAGTTACGACTGATGAATGGCTCCAAACAGTGGTAAAGGCCAATTTGGTGGCTGAAATATTTTGTTATGTCCCTTGGCTGTAGTTCTCAGGATGTTTTATAATGTAAATGTTTAGTTTACTGAGACTTTGTATATTTAAAATGTGAAAGACATGACCTTCAAATTTAATGTAATATATTGTGTTGAAAAGATGTTTTAGGTGTAATTATCCATTGTTGTTTTGGAGAAAAATAAAAATCACGATATTATGCAAATTTTTAATTGGTTATCTGAATGACTGCAGGAGATTTTTACTGATTGTCTCACAAATAAAAAATAGAATAAGTGAAATGTTTTATTTTATCCAGAAAGAGCCATTTATTAAGGAGAAAAAAAGTTTTTTCTCAATGAAGTAAATATACATGTACATGCCACAGTCTGTTGTTCTGTTCTGGGCTTTGTATGTTGTTCTGTTCTAGGCTTTGTATGTTGTTCTGTTCTGGGCTTTGTATGTTGTCATGTTCTGGGCTTTGTATGTTGTCATGTTCTGGGCTTTGTATGTTATCATGTTCTGGGCTTTGTATGTTATCATGTTCTGGGCTTTGTATGTTGTTCTGTTCTGGGCTTTGTATGTTGTTCTGTTCTGGGCTTTGTATGTTGTCATTTTCTATTTGTACTTCAATTTTGTCATTATTCATCATTGGTTCTGAGCCTTGAGTGCGGAAGGTCACGTGTTCCATCCCAGACCGGATTAAAGCAAAGATTTTACAATTTGTCTATACTACTTCTCTGCCAAGCACATGGTGTTTAGGAGTAAGAGCAAAGACAGGTCAGCTTGGAGTCAGTATAATGTGTCCCTATGGTGTGGCAAGTCTTCATGGTATCTCGTGAGCTAGCAAGTAATTTAAAAATCCATCTCAGAATGTTGGTCAGATACAAAACAGGGTTCATATTCACATCAAATCAACATGTTCTCATCCAGATATGCATGTAAGTAGAGGCTCCCAAGGGCATGGATTCGATTTACCAATCAAGTGCCATAAAATCAAGTGAAAGGCTACCTGGTTAGGGATCGGGTTCTATAGACAATTTTTTTTATCATCTGCACAACTTTTACAGAGGAAGACTTTTTGAAGTGAATTTACCCACCAGTCCTATATCAGGTACCGCCTCAGTGGTTCCGTGGTAGCGTGCTCGCGTCGAGTGTGGAAGGTCGCGGGTTCGATCCCAAGCCGGGTCAAACCAGAGACATTAAAATTGATATTTGCTGCTTCTCTCGCCAGGCATCTGGGAGTAAGAACAATGGACTGGTCGGCTCGGAGTCGGTATAATGTGTGCAGGTGGGGTGATCTTCCTGCGGACAGTTATCACATTAGAAATCCGGCTCAGCGTGTCTTCATATCATATCAACATGTTCTTTTCCTTATATGCTCCTAATAGTTGCCAATGTCGTTAAACAATAATTCATCCATCCATCCTATGTAAGGTAATGGTTTCCATCTTACATATAGATAGTAGTCTTGGTCAGAGGACAAACATACTGCTGCCAAGTTAGGTTCTCTTTTGGTAAATATTTTCAGGGTAGATTTTTAGGTGAATTGTTTACATGGGTCTTGGTATATTGTCCGAGTCATCAGACACAATTATAAAAAAGAATCTTGGTTGGCAGTCTGGTTTATCAGAGGACTATCCAAGGACCGTATATGCGGAGTTTTAAAGTGAATTTTCCCATTTGATCATGTTACAATAAGGTCACATCTCGGGTAGCATTTCGTGACATCGGACACAATTCTGAAAGTATTATCTAATGAGTAACTGCAACTTGGTTTCAATTGGCTCAGTAGTTTTAGACAGATCGGCAGTGACAGCCATTTTGGTTGACAGTCCAGGTCACAAGATACAATGCTGAAAGGACCACTAATGCCAATTTCCGTTTCAACTGACACAGTGGTTTCAGAAAAGATTTCTAAAAAGAATTTTCCCATAGAGTCTTATCTTAACTAAGCTCGGTTGGGGACATACTTCTTGGTTGACGGTCCGGGTTATCGGACATAATTCTGAAAAAGACCACCTAAGGACTATTACTGCCAAGTTTGATTCCAACTCGGCAAGAGATTTCAGATAAATATTCCCATAGGGCCCTTTGTTAAACTAAGTTTGGCTGCGGCAGTCATCTTGGTTTTCAGTCCAGGTTATCGATCACAATTCTGAAAGTTGACCTCAAGGAGACCATTTCAGCCAACTCTGATTTTATCTGGCCATGTAGTTTCATAGAAGATTTTTAAATCCGTCCCCATTTTTCTATTTTTAGTAGCTGAAGCCACGCTGGTTAGTTGGAAGTCGGGGATGCCGGACACTATTTAGGAATTACAATACCACCAACGTAAATAAAACATCAATTGATTATGCGAAAATAAGCAAATTTAATTATAATTATTTTTGTTACCATCGTAACTGAAATCTATTTTTGTCAGAAATTCTCGGTTTTCCAAAATTTGAGGAGTGAAAATAAGTATTTTCTCTGCTTGCTTTGTGAAGACCCCCCTGATCACTTTGCCACTTGTTTCAGGTTTTATTTTTTCAGCATATATCATATTTTAATAAAATGGATATAACATTTGCAGTTAGATTTTTTAGCGAATTCACATCAAAATGACCAATATTGACTGCTTTTTTCCAAACCACCTTTATATTCATATTTTAGGATGTCAGAATTTATTTGAAATAGAAAAACTGATATTCATAATATACGTTTTAAAAATCATTGATGCTACATGACATATTTTAACGGTAATCGAAATTCTTTTGATATCCTCACCATGGATACCTGAAAAATTATGATTTTAATTACCTTAATTTTTGGCACATTTTTCATGTCCACTTATAAGCATATTTTGGGTTTTTTGTTACCATGGCAACTGACTGACATTCCCCGTTGATATCATGTTTTAATAGTATAGTATTAAGTTCACCTGTCAATTTTCAAGAAATTCTTAGACCATGCATTTTTTGACTCTAATAATAAAATTATGGTCCTTACTGAGAGAACTGGTGTTAATATAACGTCTCCTCTGCCTAGGATGTTTGCTAAGCAGGGTTTTGGATACATTTTAATGATATTTTGGTTGCTTCTTTTCAAAATTTCCAGACTTTCAGTATTTTTGAGTTTGTAAATGTTTACCTTTATTAAATGTACACATCGGTCTTGTGCATCCAAATTGGTATCATAGAATTTATCAAGGATTTGCTCTGATGCTCCATGGCCCAGTAAATTACGACAAAAAGCCCATTTCACATCTGAGGAATCTCCAGCTACTGTAGGATCGGCTTCTATTTTCAAGTTTCAAGAAAAGTATCATCTGTTGACTCAGGTGAGAATCACAAAACTTTGGTATAATTATTGAAGCTTTCGATATTATATCAGATTTGTTCACACTATGTTTGTATGTTTACTTTCTGGTAGTTTGTCTTTTTTTCAATTCTGTCTTAATTCAGCACAATTCATTTTGATATTTATCCTTTTAAGTTCTTTTGTTTTCAGGAAAACTTACTATTCACCATGGTTCTTCTAGATATTATTTTTTTATTTCTAAGAACTTTATTTGATCAAAAAGTGACGATTACTAAATATGCAGTTTGAGAAATTTCAGAAAACCTAATCTTGATCAAATTATTGTGATTGATAAAACCAAGTGACAATTTTTAAAAGTATAATTCTTTATTTCCTAGGTTTCCAGAAAATCGAGTACTGCTCTGTCAAGTGGTATGAAAATTGATTCTTTGATATTTAACTTTGGTAAATAAAATCAAAATGAAATTGAAACTGTTTTTCGAAATAATTCTTCACTAAGGGAATTTGCAAAGCATGTCTGAACCTGTGTCACACTTGACGGTTGTTTTTTCTCTGGTTGATCATATTACAGTTATATTATCGGATTTTGTAAAACAAGAATTTTATTTCTCCAAAAAGATGTACATTTGGTTAATTGATTAGTGGATTCTACACTTTTCATCGACATTTTGTGTATATCTTGATGCCATTTTTATTTAATTATTATTTTCATATAATAATTAACCATATACCGTATTTAAATAAAATATAAATTACATATGCATAACAAATATATAAGATTAAATATTTCTTGAATATCACAAGAACTTTTGTCTTCTGAGTTCAAAATTATGTTTTCGCAAATTGCAACATCCCTGATCACTCTTTACTCATATGTATTTACTGCTTGAAAATGCATTTCGTAAAGTTTCTAAGAAGTGCTTTGACTTCGTCTTTAAATTTTTGGTTCAGTAACCAATATACAAACGGATTGATGACGCTAGAGACAAAATACAATCTTGTCAGAAAATCGTACCCTATAAATTGTTTACTCGTAATAGACTTTATAAAATCTGGATGATGCCCACCAAGTAATTTGAAAATTAAATAGGGGAGATAACTCGTAATAAAGACAACCGTTATTACAATAAACATGATAGTTATTCGTTTCTTCTTTTGTGAGATCCCTGGTTCAACACGTTTGTTAGATTTCTTTGGAGAATCATTCTCTCTTGACGTCTTAAGCATTTCGTTTTCGGTACTATTTCTGACGTGTGAATTGTTTATCAATTTTTCACCATTCATAGTTTCTTTTTCCGGCTCCAAGTTCGAGGATTTGGTTTTTATACCATCTTTAGAATTAGACCCATTCTGCATTGTGTGTTGTTCGATTATATCATTTGATCCCGATTTATTTTCAACTTTGAGATCTCCTCCATTGCTTGAGATAAATGCATTTCTTTTTTTCACTCTGTACGTGGATTCAAAATTGTGAAGTTTATGTTTAGAATCTCGTAGTTTCCAAATTCTCCTTATAACAGGTACATGAAATCCAGTCAAAATTAATATCGGCAAAATGTAAACAACAGAGATTAATCCATCGTAAATATCGTGAAACACGGTACCAGAAAATTCTTCCAGTATAAAACATACCTTGAAAATGTTGTCCCCTACTTCGCGAGAACTAGTCCCATACACAATCAGCATCGGGATTGAGAAGGCGCCGGAAAACACAATTATCAAAAAGGAGACCAGTCGCGTTTGTTTTGGGGATAAATGGCGGTCATGAGGATTGCAAATTCTTTTGTATCTGTCGTAGGCAATAATATCCAGAATCAAAAGAGATGTTACGATACTAAATGTTAGAACAAAGCTGAAAACTTTGCAGAGTCCATTCCACACAAACGCCAGTGGATATAGAGTATTATAAATATGAAATGGAATTCCAAAAAGACACGTAAGCAAATCGAAAGCAGCGAGTGTTAAAATCAAAATGGCGGAGGTTGTCCGCTTGAATCGCAAAGTATATACCACTAACACAATACTATTTCCAGCTATACCGGCGAGTAGAATAATACTGAAAATCACTGCTATTGGTATACTCTCATCAGTCGCCAGTTTGTAAGTACCGTTGGTTGTTGTGTTATTCATTTTAGAATTGTCTGGATGTCGCAAAAGTCATGACGGTTGTGAATATGAAATACAGTGTAAAATTTCATTTAAAAAATATCGTTAAGTAATTAAAATCAAGCCATATGACAATGAAAATCCCTTATTGCCTAAATCCGTATTTGCAGTTATATAAAGTTATTAGGTATAATATCGTATAATCCCGGAAATTACACGATCAAGACAACTTTCTAATTTACACGGTTTAATATGCGCAATTTCGGATGATTGTTACATCCGTTTTTGAAATAAATTTAGAACACATTCAATCTTTTTTATTTCCGATATCTGTAGTCTGAGTGACTAAGATGTCACACGCTATACTTACGACATTTTAAGTGCTGTTACACATGTACCATGTATCGTGACAGTCAGTTTTTCATTTCAATAGGCTATTTTACGTCTTTCAGTACGTTACAAACAAATGATGGGACGTCATAATTGATTTTATTTAATTTTCATGACTTGATGGAAATAATATCATGTGAGCAAACCTTAAGATGGTCCATATCACATGTATCATGAAAAAAAAAATAACAATCCAAAGATACTAATATTAGATATAGTAAATTTATACTATGCTGTATACGAAGCATTTCAAGGAGGTACCTCTCATTAGCAGCATTAAAACCGAAACATTTGGAAGACCAAAAACCAAACTTATTTTAAAACAAGAAGTACTCTTAACCAAAACTCCGAAATAGGAAGCCAAATTCCAGCTAAAGGAGATCTACCATGTGCAATACAAGGAATGAACCAAATACTCCTCTGCATGCTCAGAAATGAATTACATGAGAATAAAACTGAAAAATTTTGTTTGTTTATTCTCTTTTTTTTCTTTTTCTTATGGCCTGTTCGCACTTAGGGCCTGTTCGCACTTAAAAAATCAAGATTTAATCGTTCAAACTAGGATTAAATCAGCCCAGTTTGAATACAGCGATCGCGTTACTTGTATATCATTACGGTCTATCAAGTTACAAAACCAACTGTGTGTCACACATACCTCTGGGTGTCACACATACCTACTGGGTGTCACACATACCTGCTGAATGTCACACATACCTACTGGGTTTCACACGTACCTCTGGGTGTCACACATACTTACTGGATGTCACATATACATACTGGGTGTCACACATACCTCTGGATGTCACACATACCTACTGGATGTCACACATACCTACTGGATGTCACACATACTTACTGGATGTCACATATATCTCTGGGTGTCACACATACCTACTGGATGTCACACATACCCACTGGGTCTCACATGCCTCTGGGTGTCACACATACCTCTGGGTGTCACGCATACCTACTGGATGTCACACATACCTCTGGGTGTCACACATACCTACTGGATGTCACACATACCTACTGGATGTCATACATACCTACTGGATGTCACACATACCCACTGGATGTCACACATACCTCCTGGATGTCACACATACCTCTAGGTGTCACACATACCTACTGGATGTCACACATACCTCTGGGTGTCACACATACCTCCTGGATGTCACACATACCTCTAGGTGTCACACATACCTACTGAGAGTCACACATACCTCTGGGTGTCACACATACCTACTGGGTGTCACACATACCTCTGGGTGTCACATACCTACTGGATGTCACACATACCTCTGGGTGTCACATACCTACTGGATGTCACATACCTACTGGATGTCAAATACCTCTGGGTGTCACACATACCTACTGAGTGTCACACATACCTCTGGGTGTCACACATACCTCTGGGTGTGACACATACCTACTGAGTGTCACACCTACCTCTGGGTGTCACACATACCTACTGAGTGTCACACCTACCTCTGGGTGTCACACATACCTACTGTGTGTCACACATACCTACTGGGTATCACACATACCTACTGGGTGTCACACATACCTACTGGATGTCACACATACCTCTAGGTGTCACACATACCTACTGAGTGTCATACCTACTGAGTGTCACACATACCTACTGGGTGTCACACATACCTACTGGGTGTCACACATACCTCTGGGTATCACACATACCTACTGGGTGTCACATATACCTACTGGGTGTCACACATACCTACTGGATGTCACACATACCTCTAGGTGTCACATACCTACTGAGTGTCACATATACCTCTGGGTGTCACACATACCTACTGAGTGTCACACATACCTCTGGGTGTCACACATACCTGGTGTCACAAACCTCTGGGTGTCACACATACCTCTGGGTGTCACACATACCTACTGAGTGTCACACATACCTCTGGGTGTCACACATACCTACTGGGTGTCACAGATACCTCTGAAGTTGATTCTTCTAACACTAATATTGCACATTTCAAAGGATGATCAGAATGTCTTTAAAGCAAATATGGTTTAAACCTTTTGGAAATTAAACCTACACGCATACAGCAGAGGGACAATTGTGAGGACGTCATATTTATGCCAAATAAAAAACAACACACAACGGAAAACCCCTCTATTGGAAAATATGGAGCATAATGGCATTGGATAAGGCAGTAACAAATTACAAATACAGAACACAAATGGCGAGGTAACAATTTTTATTGAAAATTTTCAGACGTTTCAAAACAATCTCCGAAAACTTCATGTAGTTAATGTGAGACACACAGTTGTATATATTTATTGTTCAAGCTTTTCAAAATTTTGATTTACAGTGCATCGAAAATGGTACCAAAGAAACACAAATAAAGCCACTACTGTGTATCCAAGAATCCCACACACTTCAGCAACTGATCTCTTGATGAAAACCCCAAGACTTCATTAAAATTTTGTACATTTCAAATAACATTAAGGTATGTCTTAAACGTCATTATAAATTTAACTTTTGGAAACAAATTTTTCAGGTATTCAGCAATGTCGCATTAGTTTATGATGAACTTTAGGTATAAATAAACAAACTGCATGCAAAAAATGAGACGTTCTCTCTTTAAAATATACGAGGTTAAAAAGAAAATATTTTTAGTTATTTGAAACAAAAGGTAATGTAATACTTATTACTTTCATTTTGAAATACTTTAATACTGAATGTAATGCGTCATTTGATTGGTCAATTGTTTTCGTCCATCATATATAGACTAAATTTTCTTTTCTATGACGTCATTAAAGGGAATCCCGAAGTTTTAGACGTCAAAACAACCTTTGGAATTAAATTATAAGGATTGACAGTAATTCAGTCTATTCGAAATAACCTCAATGCACATGGTGCACACTTTCAAATAACTTGCTACGCGTATTATTAATGTGCACCACGTGATTGAGGTTATTTCTTCATAGAGTGAAAGAAAATTATAGTCAATCCTTAAATAAATATGCTAGATATTGTATAAAATTTCTTGCATGTAAAAAAAGGCACACAGTAATACAAAACGACTAAAATTCATTATGCTTGTATCCCAGAAAAAAATCCCTATTGTTTACATTTGCTTCGGAAGACATTTTTCATCACCTGTTTTACACCGTCTCTGTATTGTTTATTTAGAAACCAATAAACGAGTGGATTGCTCATGTTAGAAATAAGATATGTCCGAAGCAGCAAATTATAGGCCACAAATTGCGGAATTGAGATACCTTCCCAAAAGTCCTTCTTCATACCACCAAGAATTCCAATTATTAGAAATGGAAGAAAACTGACAATAAAAACTACAGTTATCACGAAAAGCATAAAGGTTATCCGAAGTTTCTTTTGTAGTTTTCTGGATTTAACATCCTTAAAGTTTTCTGATTTAGCACATTCTTTCATGGTGGATCTCTTTATCATCCCACTGTTCTCTTTTAACGATTCTGTTTCTGAGTCATAAAGTTTCACGATCTTTCGGGTAGTTTCAGGCTTTTCGTTATAACTATCTGAAATTCTTGCAGCTCCATCATAATCTGAACTGCTTTCAACACGTCCAGCTTTAGATTCATCAACCTTTGCAGAATTTATCCTAGAATCCATAGCTGAATTGGCGTTATCGCTTAGACATTTTCTTGCATCCTTATTTTCCGAATGTCGAATGGTTGTTGCCTTTCCACCCATTTGCGTGTTTGGTGTGTGTTTTAAGGCTCTAAGTGTCCAGACTGTCCTACCGATCCTAATATACATTAAAATCATCAGTACGATGAGGACTATATAAATGAGAAGAATCAGAATGTCGTAAAATTGATGGAAAAGAGTTCCTTTAAATTCGTCTGCAATAAAACATCCTGTTCCCGTAGCATTTCCTATTCCTGTTGGTTCTGAGCTATTTCCATAAATAAATAAAACTGGAACCGATAAAAGCGCTGACATCACAACTGCTCCACCGCAGAGTCGTTTCGTATACAATGGCGACGTTTGTGTTTTTAAAGGTTTGCATATCTTTTTATATCTGTCGTACGCGATCAAATCCAAAATGAAAACGGAAGAAATTACTGTAAAATAAAGCGCATAACTGAAAAATTTACAAACTCCAATCCAAAAGAACATTATTGGGTAGATAACGGACAGAAAATGGTAAGGTATTCCAAATACGCATGTCAGTAGGTCAAAACTGGCTAATGCTAAAATCAAAATGGCGGATGTCGTTTTCTTGAATTTTAAAGTGTATACTATAAGAACAAGCACATTTCCAACTACTCCAATCACAAGAATAAAGCTCAGGTATACTGTCACTGGCAATAAAGCTTTAGCTCTAAACTCATTTACCATGAGAACTATCAAGCTATCGTCCGAGGAAGCAGTTGTGTTCATTATGTCAATATTTCCTTGTGAAAAAAATGTATAAACTTTCAATTTCTTTCTCAATAAATTTTTTTCGTCAGCACAAAAAGTAGATGTGTTCAATACGGAAATCGTCTTTAAAAAACGGCCGAGAAAATGTATTAAAACATTAAAATGACTACAGACCTTTCCAAACTCTTTAATGTTTTTATCCCTCACTGCATTTTTGTCTTCGCGATTAGCAGAATATGGTTTTTCGAATTTTCTTTTTTTAAATAGTTTAGACAACGCCTTGATTTTTATGCGAGGTTAATCTAGTACAAAACGTTAAAAAAATTGTCATTAATTGACGAAATTAATTGACTACAATCGGATATGTTTAATTAAAATAGGAAACCACTTAAAACATTGTTACTATCAGCATTGTCACCTTTGATATTTCTATATTAGGTTAGCCCTACTGACCACACGTTTTACGACAACAGTTTAGTAGTCAGCGTCATGTTTGACCCTGTAACATTCCAAATGTCCATGTTTCTAGCATGGATCCGTATTTTCCGAGATTTGTCCCCGTTTACCTATTGTTATTCCTTTATTATATGGAATATTGTGTTTATTTGGATTGCGTTTACCATGGTTACTCTGTTGAAGTTTTAGTGCTTGACAGGTGGTGTTGACTGTAGCTTCTTGTTGACGACCATAGGACACTGTAATTCAATACACTTATGGGATAATGTCATCGACGTCTGCCCATTGTCATTACATTTTAATGATTCCTGGTATTGTTCTGGATATCAGTTTTGGAGCAGTTTCTTTAATAAGCATTCAGGTTTACAACATCCTTCTTTTGCTTTTAAACGTGTTTGGCCTTGAGCATAACTGATAACAGCAAGTTTTAAGCTTCAATTTATCACCAAAATGAGCTGCGTTGATACTCTCGGGGACTTCGAGTCAGCAGAAGCATCCATGTATGTGAAGTTTTGTGATATCAGTTTGGCAGTACTTAATAACTTTCTATATGTGTAAATATGTTATTATGTAAATTGTATGCAGAAAAAAATGTAACATGCAAATCCATCACAGGAATGACACACAAGTTTTACATAGTACGTGCCTTATTTGTACGAACTCGTTAATAACATTGGCTTTACAAGTTACAATGATGACGTCAAGTATAGGCCTCAATTTCAAATAAATATCTCTTATCATTCATTCTGTTACAAAACATGTCAGTTTTAAATAATCAATAACAATTAAGAAGACAATTTTCTCCTATTTTTTTTAGCTTACCTGGCCAAAAGCCATGTGAGCTTTTGTCATCACTTGGCGTCCGTCGTCCGTCCGTTAACTTTCCTCATTTTCATCTTCTCCTCTGAAACCACTGGGCCATAGTATGCATCTATGTAAGGTTCTTTACAAAATTTCATCATTTCGCCCCGATTGGACTACAAAAATGGCTACCATGGGCAGTTCTTGTTTCTGATTGGCTGATATAAAAAAAATCTCCTCTGCAATCGCTTTGCCAAATGGAACAAAACTTGACAGGAAGCATATACGGAAGCATATATGGAAGGTCCTTTATCAATTTTCCTCATTTCGTCCCGATCAGACTACAAATATAGCCGCCATGGGCAGTTCTTGTTTCTGATTGGCTGATATAAAACAATCTTCTCCCCTGAAGTCTCTGGGCCAAATAGAACGAAACTTGGAAGGAAGCATCAATGGGAGGGGCTTTACAACGTTTTCGCATTTTGTCCCGTTCGGGCAACAAACATGGCAATCATGGGTAATTCTTTTTCATCCTGATTGGACAACAAGCTTGGCTGCCATAGGCAATTCTTGTTTCTGATTGGCTGATATAGAGAAAAGTTCTTCTCTAAAACCGCTTGGCCAAATGGAACGAAACTTAACAGGAAGTATCTGTGGGAGTTTTTTTTGCAAAGTTTCCTCGTTTTGTCCAGATCAGTTGACAAACATGGCTGCCATGGGCAATTCTTGTTTCTAATTGGTTGATTTAAAAGAAAATCGTTCTCTGAAACTGCTACATGTAGGCCAAATAGAGCCAAACTGGACAGAAAGTGTCTATGCCTTATAACAAAAATCTAGAGAACCACAGAATTGCTTGAAACCAAACATGGCCTGTACGTTCCTCATAAGGTGTCAATCACTCATTCAAGATGGCCACCAGAAGAGGATTTATGTCAACATAAGACCCTATGGGAAACACATGCAAAAATATTCTGGAGAACAACCCAATATAAGAATATGCTGACCTGTAAGTAGAAGGATTTTGATGGAGAAAAATTTGGTCGCTACAAGGCTTACCACACTTCATAATGATAGTGATAAGTGACTTCTCTCTTTGAGGTGCTTCAATAAAAACGGCTTTCATTCCAGGTGAGCGAAACAGGCTCAGCCCTCTGAACCTGTAGTTTTATTTTAACCTTAGTGTTTAACAATACAAGGGAAAAAGTTGTTTAATATTTATATACTTATTGACTGGGTATAAAGGGAATAGTAAGTTTATTGTCCCCGAGATACTAGCTATTGCCCGAGGAGTAGCGAGTGGCAATGATTGGCATCGATAGGACAATAAACTTACTATTCCCCAAATATGAAGTCAATAAGTGTTTTATTATACCAAAAGACAATTTACCGGTCAATGGTTTCCAAAACTTTAACTGATACCCTTGTTACATTTTTTGGTGTTTTACGCATCCCTATCGTTTTAATTTATTTTATAAATCCTCCCCGGAAAGGGAAGCAAATCGCTTTCTATATAAAAATCAAGACAACAATTTATAAAAAGAATTGTCTGTTTCTAAACCTAAAACTATTGACCAGTAAAGTGTCTTTCGGTATAATAAAACAATTTTATTATACTTATTATGTACAGTCTATATAAAAATAAACTACAGATAAATTTGTATTATTTTAATTTTTCATTCACAAGAGATGACTATTGTCCATAGGGAGGGGCAATGATCATCTCTTGTGACAAATGACTATTTTCCCTAGGGACAATAGTTCAAAAGTTGCGCACTTTTCCCCGCGCTTTTTATACTTCGGACGCCTTCGGTACAAAGAAACACCTATTCAGTGGCTATTCGAACAATAGCAACTTTATTGCCGCTCTTGACACCAACTATTTCCTTCGGCGTTGCCTCGGGAAATAGTTGGTGTCTCGGGGGCACAATAACCTTGCTATTGTCCTCATAGCCAGTAAATAGGTGTATATTATTATACCTTAGATATATTTTTCTATAATAAATACATGCACAATAATTTCACTATTTTTAACATTTTCAGTGATTTAACTATTTTCCCCGGTCACCGGTCAATAGTTTCCAAACTATTTTCCCTCAAAAAACTATTTTCCCTCTTCAAGTTACGTTGTTTCGCGGATTTTTAATCCCGGGCACGGGATTGGCTGGGAGGTTTTAGCCGACCCGTTCGGAAGCTCCCGCGTTATAGGTTATCGTCAATGCTGAATCCCGAGATGTTCCGGTACGTCTTCAAAGTATTTAGAAAAAGGGATATGTCATGGTGAGAACATGAATTTAAAAAAAAATAATGGACTCTGTCACTCGATCATGCATCTCGGGTACGTACACATGACTTAAATTTTGCCTTAATTATCTCTTGTGTTTCTTTCGGTATAATAAAACACTTACTGACTGAGTAGTCGGGGAATAGTAAGTTTATTGTCCCTCTGAACAACTATTGCCCCTCGGCGTTGCCTCGGGGCAATAGTTGTTCCTCGGGACAATAAACTTACTATTCCCCTCTTACTCAGTCAATAAGTATATAATAATGACTGAATATTCGGGGAATAGTAAGTTTATTGTTCCCTCGATACCAACTATTGTTACTAAGGTTGCCTCTATTCCATTTATACCCAGTCAATACGTACATGTATATATATACTAATTCATGCTAATAAGACACAGGAGAAAGTCTTAAAATCGCTTAAATTTAATACGGGGCGGTTAATTATCATAGATTTCCAGTTTTTATGTTTCATATTTCGTATTTAATGCTTACTGCTGCAGGCTACAAATGACGCCATGACGTTCAAAACATACTTTTGAAAATAAAACATACATGTTCACAATAAACTGGCTTTGGGCATCTTGATTTTTCAGCCATACATGTATATATGTATGAAGTCCTCACTTTCTACATATTTCATTTCATAAAACAATTTTGACATGAAGTTTAACCAATGGCAGCAAATTGTACAATTTTTTTTTTAAATATCTGTAAAAAATGTACTTTAAATACAAACATTTGACTTCTAAAATGACTTATTTCTAAAATTTCAATCCCATAATCTTATATATTCCCATAAAGTTCCCAATCTCCCCTTTCAATTAAGAGGTAAAATTGTCCATTTCACCTTGTTTTTTCAGCAAATTACTTCACATTTTCCACATGTAAACATCCCTTTCGCAAAAGTTCAACAGATTTGGATAGACACTCTGAGACAATGCTGGGCAAATCATTATTTTAATACGGGTTGGTGGGCGTTGGCTAAATAAATTATTAATGAAACTCTTCTATGAACCATTCCTATCTTTTGAACCTAATTCACATATATATTAACATTTATTCTTAATTTACAGCAACTTAAACTTCAATATTTATTATTTCTTTTATACTGGGAGGACAAAATTCGAAACTTACAAAATTAAAAAAAACCTATTTGTACACTGGTACCGAAAGCATAGACATTAAATCAATTAAAAAAAGGAAAAAGGAATTAAGCTGGTAAATTATGAGTTTTCAGGTAATTTGTATGTTCTCGTCTTATGTTCACTTTCCAGTTTCTGTCAATATGTCATCGTTTTTACTTCAACGTAAACCCGTATCACACACCACGTTTGCACCACAAGACAATTCGCTTAATCTGGTGCAAAAATCATGCAAGTCTATACTTCATCTAGTATATCCGTATAATTGATGCCTTTATAGTGACATGCGACTTTTGATAGATAAAAATATGAATTTTACGCAGTAATAATTTCACAACTCGAGTTTTTTGCTCATCTATCAAATAATAAATTCATATGATAGATGGAAGGAAGATATACTCTTTAACATTCTGTTAGTATTTTATGAAATATTGCATTGAATTTAAATGTATGCTTTTATAACAAAAATCTGTTCTCTAAAGTTATTTCCCCACCATTCTCTTCCTTATACATATATATTATTAACTTTAACTATGAATTTTATGATTAAATTTGGAGTTAACCCGAACTTTGGTATTTATACTTTTTTCTATTTCTGATAATAGACGAGGGCTATTGATTTTATATTGCAATACATTTTGTTCTTCTTTGAAAAATAGGGCCACTTTACCATGTATTTGTAGCACTTATTACTACGATTTTTTTTTAATTTCCAATTTCTAACGTAAAAGACAGTATTTGAATATTAATAGATAGAAATATAATTCTTTGTCATTAATAATTTCGAGTTTTCTACCTCTATAAGATATGAATAGAGGTTTTTTGTAGATTGGATAACGTACTTTTTGCATCAATTATTGGAACATTGTCTCAATGGACTCTCACAAACAAACCCATTTTACTGTAACATGAAAAGAGATACGTGTACTTACGTAAAGCAATGGATTGTTTCTCAGTTCCCTTCACAAATGCCTAAATATCGGAAAAAGAACACAGAAGCGACAAAACAGTGGGCAAAGTCCACAAATTCGAAGTCCAAGGAAAAGAAAGTCAGGAGAACGGAACAAAACAAACAAACGCAACAAGGAAACATGTATAACTAAGAGAATAAAAAACGTATAATAAACTAAACAAAACTAGAACAAGACAACACATAAATTAAAGTACTAGCAATGTGAACTCCCATGTACGGGAGTGACATTAGGTGCTCCGGAAGGGTAAGCATGTCATGCTCCGTTAACGGCTAACAACTGTCTTATAGACCTTAACAAGAGGCTCTCAAGAGCCTGAATCGCTCACCTGGTAAACAATGCACTATAAACTAAATTAATATATTAATGTTTGCTGTAAATTAAACTGAGTATTAAAGGTCACGTAAAATGCTGAAAATACCTTTAAAAGCCTTTCAAGAACCTCTGGAAAGAAATGGGCATGAGTTCTCCCTACGCTTGATTAAGATACAGTCATGGTCAATCTGATGATTCATAATACAAAATACAAACTTTAATTAATCTTCAAATACAAGTATAAATCTTTTGGTCTATATGTTGTCTTCGTTTTTTAAAATGTTTGAAAGAAGTTATGTAAAAATTGTGGGTTAAGGCTTTTTATTGTACTTGAAAAGGAAATATTGCAGGAACAATCATGCTAAGTTTCATCCAAATCCCCCTAGTAGTTTCAGAGGAGAAGATGTTTGAAAATTTGTTAACAACGATTATGACAGACACCAAGTGATGGCAATTAAAAGCTCACATATTATGAAGTTTAATCATTGTTATACAACATTCTCATCATCACCATTCACTAAGGATACCATGTTTACTTTAAAAACCAAATATTGTTGAAATCCGAGCAAGTGTAAAAAATGGCGGGAAAATGGCAGTCATTTTAAAAATGGCCGTCCAAAACAAACTTTCATCATCACCATTCAACTCGGGATACCATGTTTACCTTGAAAGTAGCTTTCATCTTCATTTTATTTCTATAATTCAGGAAAGAATAGCAAAAAATAGCATTTTGACCCCTATGTTCTATTTTTAGTAAGGGCGGACATGTTTTTCGACCAATCAAAAATCCAAGCATTAACTTTTTGCAGAATACACTAAGGAACAATCTTACCAAGTTTCATTTGATTTTGAATAATAGTTTTAGAGAAGAAGATTTTTGAAATAATAACATAAAAAAAGCCAAAAATGTCAAAAAAGGGCAATAACTCTAGCATCAGTTGACAGATTTTCACGAAAATCAGCACGCAGGTAGCTCTCATCGTGCTGAACACTTTCAACCTGCAGAATTTGGCATAACCTAATGATTTTTGAGATATTTGCGAAAAACTGTTGTTTGACCCCTATGTTCTATTTTTAGTAACAGTGGGCATGTTTTTCGACGGATCAAAAATCGAAGCATAAACTTTGTGCAGGATACCCTAAGGAACAATCATGCTAATTTTTATCCAAATCCATTCAGTAGTTTCAGAGGAGAAGATTTTTGAAATAATAACATAAAAAAAGCCAAAAATGTCAAAAAAGGGCAATAACTCTAACATCAGTTGAGAGATTTTCACGAAAATATGCACACAGGTAGCTCTCATCATGCTGAACACTTTCAACCTGCCAGAATTTGCCATAACCTAATGGTTTTTGAGATATTTGCGAAAAACTGTTGTTTGACCCCTATGTTCTATTTTTAGTAACAGTGGCCATGTTTTTCGACGGATCAAAAATCGAAGCATAAACTTTGTGCAGGATACCCTAAGGAACAATCATGCTAAGTTTTATCCAAATCCATTCAGTAGTTTCAGAGGAGAAGATTTTTGAAATAATAACATAAAAAAGCCAAAAATGTCAAAAAAGGGCAATAACTCTAACATCAGTTGACAGATTTTCACGAAAATATGCACACAGGTAGCTCTCATCATGCTGAACACTTTCAACCTGCCAGAATTTGCCATAACCTAATGATTTTTGAGATATTTGCGAAAAACTGTTGTTTGACCCCTATGTTCTATTTTTAGTAACAGTGGCCATGTTTTTCGACGGATCAAAAATCGAAGCATAAACTTTGTGCAGGATACCCTAAGGAACAATCATGCTAATTTTTATCCAAATCCATTCAGTAGTTTCAGAGGAGAAGATTTTTGAAATAATAACATAAAAAAAAGCCAAAAATGTCAAAAAAGGGCAATAACTCTAACATCAGTTGAGAGATTTTCACGAAAATATGCACACAGGTAGCTCTCATCATGCTGAACACTTTCAACCTGCCAGAATTTGCCATAACCTAATGGTTTTTGAGATATTTGCGAAAAACTGTTGTTTGACCCCTATGTTCTATTTTTAGTAACAGTGGCCATGTTTTTCGACGGATCAAAAATCGAAGCATAAACTTTGTGCAGGATACCCTAAGGAACAATCATGCTAAGTTTTATCCAAATCCATTCAGTAGTTTCAGAGGAGAAGATTTTTGAAATAATAACATAAAAAAAGCCAAAAATGTCAAAAAAGGGCAATAACTCTAACATCAGTTGACAGATTTTCACGAAAATATGCACACAGGTAGCTCTCATCATGCTGAACACTTTCAACCTGCCAGAATTTGCCATAACCTAATGATTTTTGAGATATTTGCGAAAAACTGTTGTTTGACCCCTATGTTCTATTTTTAGTAACAGTGGCCATGTTTTTCGACGGATCAAAAATCGAAGCATAAACTTTGTGCAGGATACCCTAAGGAACAATCATGCTAAGTTTTATCCAAATCCATTCAGTAGTTTCAGAGGAGAAGATTTTTGAAATAATAACAAAAAAAAGCCAAAAATGTCAAAAAAAAGGGTGATAACTCTGAAATGAGTGGTTGGATCTTCTTCAGAATTTCAGGGCAGGTAGATCTTGAGGTGCTGATCACTTTTACCCTATGCCAGAATTTTGATATCTGCGACCGTTTCTGACTTATTTGCAAAAAACTGCGATTTACCCCTATGTTCTATTTTTAGCCATGACGGCCATGTTTTTATACGAATCAAAAATCCAAACAATAGATTTGTAGCACCCATACCAATTAATAACTGTACCAAGTTTGGTTGCAGTTGGACTTATGGTGTTGGAGGAGTTAACGTTTGAAAAAGTTAACGGACGACGGACGGACGGACGACGGACGCCAAGTGATAGCAATAGCTCACATGACCCTTCGGGTCAGGTGAGCTAAAAAGGGTGATAACTCTGAAATGAGTGGTTGGATCTTCTTCAAAATTTCAGGGCAGGTAGATCTTGAGGTGCTGATCACTTTTACCCTATGCCAGCATTTTGATATCTGTGACCGTTTCTGACTTATTTGCAAAAAACTGCGATTTACCCCTATGTTCTATTTTTAGCCATGACGGCCATGTTTTTATACGAATCAAAAATCCAAACAATAGATTTGTAGCACCCATACCAATTAATAACTGTACCAAGTTTGGTTGCAGTTGGACTTATGGTGTTGGAGGAGTTAACGTTTGAAAAAGTTAACATACGACGGACGGACGACGGACGGACGACGGACGCCAAGTGATAGCAATAGCTCACATGACCCTTCGGGTCAGGTGAGCTAAAAAGGGCAATAACTCTAACATCAGTATACAGATTTTCAAGAAAATCAGCACTCAGGTAGCTCTCATCATGCTGAACACTTTCAACCTGCCAGAGTTTGCCTTAACCTAATGATTTTTTAGATACTTGCGAAAAACTGTTGTTTGACCCCTATGTTCTATTTTTAGTAACAGTGGCCATGTTTTTCGACGGATCAAAAATCGAAGCATAAACTTTGTGCAGGATATCCTAAGGAACAATCATGCTAAGTTTTATCCAAATCCATTCAGTAGTTTCAGAGGAGAAGATTTTTGAAATAATAACATAAAAAAAAGCCAAAAATGTCAAAAAAAAGGGTGATAACTCTGAAATGAGTGGTTGGATCTTCTTCAAAATATCAGGGCAGGTAGATCTTGAGGTGCTGATCACTTTTACCCTATGCCAGAATTTTGATATCTGTGACCGTTTCTGACTTATTTGCAAAAAACTGCGATTTACCCCTATGTTCTATTTTTAGCCATGACGGCCATGTTTTTATACGAATCAAAAATCCAAACAATAGATTTGTAGCACCCATACCAATTAATAACTGTACCAAGTTTGGTTGCAGTTGGACTTATGGTGTTGGAGGAGTTAACGTTTGAAAAAGTTAACGGACGACGGACGGACGGACGACGGACGGACGGACGACGGACGACGGACGCCAAGTGATAGCAATAGCTCACATGACCCTTCGGGTCATGTGAGCTAAAAAGCAAATCTGTTAGGCTGTCTCCATGGTCTATGTTTAAAATGTGCGCTTTTAGTTAATAATTTTGTAGATATTATTAGAAAATCTAAAGATGGCACTTACTAGGCTCGATAAATTATGGAAGACATTTTTGAAAATGGCAAAAGAAGTGATAAAAAAAATGAAGAAAAATGGCCCTACTCCTTTGTTAGAAAATTGGATACCATCTTGTCATAGAAAGGTGACCTTGGAATATCCAATACCAGTTAAAACTTCAGTCTTTCACCAGTGATAAAATATGCTACCACATAGAGGATGAGTCTTGGGGTGGATTCCAACTTGGCGAGGATATCACCAGTTCCGCTGCATGTATTTCCATTAAAGGAGAAGGACAACTTTACCCTGTATTTGATTCAGTCATGACCATTCAGTTTTTAATCTTATATATTTGCCTACTTTTTTTATCTTAAACGATTGTACGCAATACAATTTCAACAAACCTATTTCTCTTATTCATAACAATTGGTTACTGTAAAATGTTTACAATATCCAGAGTAATTTCAAAATTTCGGAAATGTGATTCGATAAAATATTTTCAGTTTGATGAGTACAATGTATGTATGTATTACAATTAATAAATTGTAAATATATACAATTCTCCAAACAAATATTGGCTATGAAAGCGATCGAAAATTAGTTCAGATCAGATTTTGAAGCTATACTCGTATTTCATTAATCGAAATTAAACAGCAATGACAGCAATGAAATAATATTACAGCGAATCACATTCTTGGATTTTTAAACTAAAACATAATAATGAGAATATTTAATGTTATTCATTTTTATGCACGCGAGAGATAAGCATTCGTATTACATGCTTTTGGTTTTTTTCTTTTTGGTAGTTTCGGCATTTGGATCTGTTCTTCATATTTTTGGTTGTTGTTTGGTTCTCAACATTTTCGGCCTTGACTTCAACTGGTAATTCGTAAATATGGACGAAACATATATACATCTTGTGCAACAAAATTGATGTGACAAAATAGGAATTTAAATAAAAAATAAAAACCAGGTTATAACCATCCATTACAAATGTTAATCCATCATTGTGTGGTCTTCCTAAATATTTAACCAGGTTAATTGTAAACATCTGAATTGTCGATCGTAATATTGTAGAAGTATACCATGTATACCGGAAATTCGGATATTTTAGCTGTCGTTATATTTTGGTTTATTTGGGAACTGTTGTCAATGTGCCAAAAATAAACACACTGTAATAAAATAAATCTAAAAAATGAAGTTCCAAAGTACTTATAAAATAGATTAAAGGATGTTCGCTGCTCACTGGTAAATATGGATAGTTGATTAATAAAGGAACTAAAAGAGCAAAAAAAAAAATTTATAGATCCGTGTGTTTGTTTTCGAGATATAAGCCATTGAAAATTTGGCGAGAAAATATGCTCTCTTGATTTAACATAGCTTTATCATTGACAATTTTTATTTCTCAAAAACCATTAAATAATTAGGATTTTTAAAGATTTTTACAAATAAAAGAGCGAAGAAAAATATAGGTCCGTGTGTTTGTTTTCGAGATATAAGCCATTGAAAATTTGGCTGGAAAATATGCTCTCTTACTTAATCTGCAAAAGATTTATGAAAAGAAATCTGGGTGTTAGCGGAAAAAATAATTTATGGCATTCAAATGGATAAAACCAGATGATTCTGAATATCTGACAAAAATTCAAAAACATGACCAGCGAACATCCTGAAGCAGGAGAAATTACTGTTGTTTATCTAATTAAACAATTCAAGTCAACAGCAATAATCAATTGTCAAAAATGACAGCTTGTAGTGACAACATTATTAAAAAGTACTATTACACAAAATACTTTATTATATTATAATTTATGTAAAAATTGGTGATTTTCTCCATGTACTAGACTGAAGACACATTATAAAACACAAAAATAAATTAAAAAAAAAACAACATTTAAAATATCTGTGACTATTGACACATGTGTAATCATGGAATTACTTCTTTAGATAGAACACATGAACCAAAAAATGTCAACATGCACTTCTGAACTTTTCTGTGTAATAAATTCAATAACACAAGACTGACAGGATGATAGAGCAGATTGTTACCCTTCGCCTCCGTTGACAATGTTTTCTCGGGGTAAACATCTGCTTTATCACATAGTCATTCGTCTGATATTCATATATTAGTTAAGGCGACACCAGACTGATTTTTAGTTCTTTTTAATTTAGCTGCTCCAATTTTCAGACCTTGTAAATTTTAAGAAAAAAAGAAACAAACTTTGCCGCTGGATTTTACAAAAATGCTGAAAATTCGCCCACAATTCTTCATTTCTAGGAAATTAAATATACCAAATTTTCGACGGCTGATAAAATTTGGTAAAAATATGGATTTTCCATTTTGCCCAATATCTTAGTTAAAAAAATTGTGCCGCATGTAAATTCGACGATCGCCCGAAATAGTTTAAAATTAAAATTTCGCTCGCACCAATTTTGCCATAAAAAATCCAAAGAACTGAAATTGCATGAGTTTGATTTTTACTTCATTTCTGTTTTGTTTTTGTTTTGCTTGTTTGTTTCTCTATTCTTAAAGTAATTAAACTTTAACACACCAAAAATAACATCCATGTTTTTAGCAAAAAACCAACAAATTACCAACTGAGCCAAAATACAACAATGTACGGTAACAGTTTTAAACAACTTTGCCATAAATGGCCAATATCATGTTTCGGTTTATTTGGATTCACATTTTGCCCAAATTATTATTAATTGCAGCTTATATCCTTTGACCACATTATCAAATAAAATTTTCACTTTTCACTCTTCAATGTATACAATACCACATTATAAATATTACAGGATTTCTATGTCCCTGACCTTAGTTACAAAATGAACGATACAGGAAACGATTGTTTACGTATATGTTAATCTTTTAAAGCAAATAAGCAAAAAAAGAAGAAGAAGAAGAAAAAAAATCATCTATTACCACACATCATTAAATCTCATTTATCAAATCTGAAAAAAAAAAATTACATCTTGCCTTTTAATGACGTCAGTAATTGTAATATTAATACGGTCATGATTCCAAATTGATTATAGCATACATTTTGAGGAGTTACTTCTCAGAAAAGTCAACACCCTTTCCCCTACTTTCATTTAGCGATTAGTAGAGTTCAAATTTATGAAATGAAAATCATACAATTCAATTCAATTCAATATTTTATTAAAGTCTCATCTCTCAACAATTATAATACAGATAAAATCAATATTACATAAAATGAGAGCCACTCTGTACAGAATTATAAGAGACTATAATGATAAACAGAATAATCATAGCAATTAAATACATGCAATAATAACATTATTTACAATATAAAATATTTTTACGCCTATTTAAAATTAAATAACAGGTTTTGGCACATAAACGTATCATATTTTCATCGGAGAATAAAAACTCCAATTTCTGTGTATCATTTAAGAGCATAAAATCTTCACGAAAACTTTCAGCATTTAAAAATAAATCGTTTCTAAAATCATCATGCATAGGACATTTTATTAAAACGTGTGCCTCATTTTCAATACAATCCTTACAAAAGTTACAAACCCTATCAACCAGTTTTATATTTTCGTAACGCCCAGTTTCAATACGTAATAGGGCTACCCCACACCTAAATTTAGCAAACGCACTCCTGTAATTAAACGGTAGAGGTATTTTACAATACTGCTCAGGTTCGAAACAATGCTTGAATAGTCTATAAGTCCGCAATTTATTTCCACCTCTTCCAGATTTAGATCCTTCAAAATGAAGACTAGAATTCCAATGAACAATATGGTTTTCAAATAATTTGGACATAACACTTTTAACAACAAAATCAGTGTGAACACAATCAGAAATCGAACAAAAATGACTTAAACTTAGCTCACATAAGGATTTTGTCACATTAAAATTCCAGTTTTTGACACATTTATGCTTGCTACTCATATCATCAGCCCACTTAAAAACTTTTCTATTCAGACGATTTGAACTCATACTGTTAAATCGACACCATAAGCGAATCACACTTTTCCATTGCTTATTATAAATAGTGTTATGATATTGTAATTATTATATTTATTTATCTTGGCCTACTTTGTTTTGCGTAGCCTTATAACATGTATACTATGTTTACATAATACTTATAGTTGTTTACCAAATAATGTTATAACTGCGCAGTTTAGAAATCACTGGAACAATAATAGATACTAATGGAATGACTAGAACTTTCTATTTGACTTACGTAATAATTCTGGTGTACTTCAAACTTCTACAGTATTCCAGAAGTTTCCGTTCTACAGTATATATACGGACAAGAAAGTTAGACTTTCAGAACATCATTTATCGGACCAGAGATAGACATTCTTGTGTTCTCAGCTGTTGGATTTATTTACGTTTCCCACATCATCCTTGACATACTTTTATTTACGTCACATCATACTAGATTGTGACTGATTGGATATAATATTCCGTTTGGATTCCCGCAACAGTGACGAGAAGAATTCCGGATTAGGAAAAGACGGAGGATTTTGAACAGTAAAGTTGACATTTTATTTTGTGTAATATTATTTTGTAAACTTGTATATAATAAATCTTGTTAAATTTTATTATTGATTTGTGTCTTTTGTTGGCTACAATTTAAAGGGGATTTCGGCCGTAACAATAGGGATTAAACCCATTTCTGCTGTGACTGCCACATTTGGTGTATATTTCCCTACTCCAAGGAAAAACCTACAAGCTCTATTCTGTATAGCATTTATACATGAATATTTTCTTGTGCCCCAAATACCTGCACCATATTCAACAATTGGACAAACCAAGCTCTCATATAATTTTACAAACACATCGTAACAAACACCACCTAAAATCTTACACTTGGCAATTACCAGACCTAAAGCTCTGTTTGCTGAAGCTGCAACATCTTTTGCAGTTACGTTATAGTCTAAGTACTCGTTTAAAACAAGACCAAGATATGTATAATTGCTAGAGTATTCAATAATTTTATCATTACATTTAAATACTGTATCAGACTTAGAAATAGAAGGAGGTCTAAAATGTACAATGTTGCTCAGCATTAATTGTCATACAGTTGTCCTCACACCAAGTACCTAATGCATTCAGTAAAATTTGTAGTTCTTTATCATCATTTGCTATGATAACAACATCATCAGCATATAACAATATGCATAATTTATCATCCCCAATATATATACCACAGTCAAATGACTTCAGGAATGTAACCAAATCATTGACGTACAAATTAAACAAGACAGGAGACAATCGACAACCCTGTTTAAGACCACTATTTACATCAAACCAGTCTGTAAAATGCCCATTTATCCTGACAGAACATAAAACATTTTTATAAATCGACTTTACAGCAGTACAAAAATTCTCAGCAACACCAATTTTACTTAGTTTAGACCATAATCTATCTCTATGAATCGTATCGTAGGCCTTCTTAAAATCAATAAAGGCGCAAAAAGTAGACTTGCGCAATTTTTTCCTAACATCAATTACATTAGTCAACGTGGAGAATTGATCAATAGTACTACGTTGTTGACGGAAACCATTTTGTTCTTCCGCTAATTTATTATTATCATCTACCCACTGGGTTAATCTGTCATTTAAAATATTACAGTATAATTTGTAAGATACTGCAGCTAAGGCTATGCCCCTATAACAAAGAGGATCCCGCGAATCAGCCATTTTAGATTTTTGTATAGGATTTATGATCATCTTATTCCATATATCAGGAACTATACCAGATCTAAAACAAAAGTCAAATAAATGAAATAAAAATATAGCTGAACTCTGATTTAGAAAAGATTCAATAGGTAAATTATTAATACCGCCCGCTTTTCCCTTTTTAGCATTTTCAATAGCATGTATTGTTTCTGGAAATGAAATGGGTTCCGTCAACAAGAAATCGTTGAAAGTACTTTCTTCAATGATTCTTGTACAAGAATTAGAAACCCCAATCGAACAATTTTGTTGATTAAGTAAATTTGAATAATCTGACTTCCATCTATTAAGAACATCTGTTAAATCAGAGCTAATATTACCATCGCTAACTATCACTTCCATGGGAATAACAGATTTACGATTCTCTGCTATACCTATTTTACCAATTCTTCCAAAAGAGGCTTTGGTTACTGGTAGATTCAGAAAGCAATTGCTCTTGCATTTTGTACCAGTATCTTCTCTTACTCTTTTGAACCTCCCTGTCAAAACATTTTCTTTTCTGTACATATACAGTTTTGAGCTCCCTTTGTTGCTTATTATTACACTTATTCCAGGCCTTTTGTGCCTCGCACATATCAGACCATAATTTATTCAAACTTTCATTCCACCAGGGTTTCTTATTCCGATATTTTTTCTTTGACTTATTACAACCAAAAACAACAGTCTTATTAGGCAGTTTATCAGACATTTCTGATTCAACAGTTTTACAAAACTCACTATAAATGTCGTTTACACAGCTTTTTTCTTGTTCAAAATTCTGTAATTTTTCTATAAGAGTACAAATTTCTGAATATATTTTATCAGAATTCATAAAATCTGAAGGTAAATTGGTACAGTCAAATTTTACAAACTGCGTACCTAGATCAGTATCCTTTTCAGGTAATATATTTGACATAAACGAACTGAAATCATACATGATACTCCAAAGGCTATATAGTCAACAGGCGGAAACTTACTTTGAACAATATTTTTAAAATTCTATATAGAACTGGTATCGACTTTCAGTAAGTATTAAATTATAATTCAAATTCTTTATTTGCAAAATTACACCCATGTGGGTCAAGCAAATACATGAACAAGAAAACAAACAAACAAACATAAAAAGTCACAGTTGGAGAATATATGATATAAAATACATGATAAATCACCTTTTATTCTGAAGATTGCTTTATAAAGTCTCCTATTTCTGTCAAAAGTTCAGAGTTAGAATTTAACAAAAACATTATTTGATCTAATGGTTCTTTTTCAAGAAAGTCAGGCTTATTTAATACTATTTTGTGAAATAAATTGTTCCCAGAGAATGATTAGCTGTACATTTTAAGAAAAGGTGGAATTCATCTCCTATTTCATTTAAATCACATTGTTTACATATTCTTTCTTCTCTTATTATATTTTTATATCGCCCTGTTTCAATTTCTAAATTATGATCACTGACTCTTAATTTTGTAAATAATTGTCTTGTTTTGAAGTTAGAGAAAAATAGTAAATAACTTTCTAGCTTAAACTCTGATTTTAATTTACTGTACAAATATAATTTAGAGGTGTCATTGAATGATGAAATTTTTTCTAATATTTTTTTTATTACTAGTATATGAGTCATGAATTACTTTCTTAATTTTTTTTCTCGATGATTGTAAATGGCCTGGTAAAATCTTCAAAATCTAAAATTTCAAGATAAAATTCTTGAAAAATATTTTTTTATAAAACTATACCAAGTATAGATTCCACCTGAGTCAATAGACTTGCAGATGGAAATGTTCAATATCCTCTGAAGTCAGGGTTTTGTATCCACGTTCGTTCCTTCAAACCCCTGACATCACACATTATATTTGTTTTTGTCACAAATTATTTATGATTTTAAGACAATAGAACTTTGAATTCGAATTGAATTGAACTATAATATTAGTTTTTCACGAAACTGTAGCATAAAATCGAAGATTTTTATAAACTATTCGACCTTTTTCCAGGAATACACGCATATCCTACATGAATGTAACAAGTTGAATTCAGGACGTACTTTCAAAGTTTTAATAGCAAAAAAAATTGGTACACCGACCCCCCCCCCCCCCCCCCCCCCCCAGTCGACGAAGTCAAATAACGTTACACCTGATTGGTCAAAACATATGTGCATTTGTGCACGGCGAGATTTGATTGGTCTAAAATCAGTGGAAGATGAGGTCTGGTGCAGTGAAAGACCGATCTTCAACGGGTCATCTCACACAGAAAATGGCCGTTTACGGAAGAAATCATCTCACACTGAAAATGGCCGTTTACGGAAGAAATTATGCTACTGGACAAATATCGAAAAAGAATATTCGACACCTTTTTATGTCTACTAAATAGTCTAGTTTCAGGATAAAACTTACTATTCAAAGTTAATCTTAAGTATCAGTCTCACTAGTTTCGAAATTCTAACAACCGAAAGGTATAGAAATCCTTTAAAGCTACGAGAAATCATTTGTGGACTTTAAGTATTTTGGACACAAAGTAAATGGACGTTAGGGACAAGATCAAAAGTTCAATGTAGGATAAAAAACTTAATTCACATAGTTTTTTCACTGACTCCCCTACCCTCCTCTTAACTTAATTTGGGAAAAATTGATTGACCAATATGGGCATATGCTTTGAGAGTATACTTTTTGTGTCATGGGTCCTGTTTTTCCTCAACAATTTATATTTATTCTGTATATTCACTCGGACATCACTTAAATCCGTATTTTTAATCCGAAAATCATTGTCGGATAACAAAACTTGGAGCGACTTTTACCCCCACCCCCAAACTATTTGAATTAAGTTTTTTATCCTACATTGAATTTTTGATCTCGTCCCTTATAGCATAGTGTTTACAAATCACCTAAACAATATACTAACATTAAAGATTTATGACAATGAAAATACTTCGAAATTTTTACCATGGTAATCCATTACAAAAGTTCATCGATCATGGTCGACTCGTTCCACCCAAAATTAGAATAAACAGACATATTGAAATTTTATAAAAAATACATTTAAGTCAAAATACTTTTCAGTCAAAATTGAAATATAGGCAGCCATGGGTCTTTCGGAGAAGACAGAAATCGGTCCTACGTGAGTTAATATTTATTTATTTATTTCATGCCAAAAAAGTTTTTTTTTCATCAATTTGATAATTATAAACTAACTCACAATTTTGAGTGAATCTGAATCTTTAGGAATTTGTTATTTTCGAAGACAACCGCACAACATTTTTGTAGCTGGTTTGGTATAATTGTTCTTCGATGGTATTCATGCATTCTGAAACAGGCGCTTTTCAATGTTTGATCCTGCTTCTATTTTCGTCGAAATTTTGGTCCTGGATTGTTTTTTTCGGCTGCAATTGCGGTCTAAAATTTTATTTTCATTCAAACAAAAAAATTTCCTGATTGGCACATGTTCTGAATTTTTTTCACACCTAAAGTGTTCACTTTGCCAAAAGTCCTGCCTTTTTATTTCAAATTTGATTCGAGCCCCCCCCCCCCCCGGATAAAAATCAATTGGCGGCCCCCTAAGTTAGCTAATGAGCGCAGTATTTATGTTTTGTCACATTTTGACGTTAAAATTTCAAGATTAAGTGTCTACGGTATTTTTTTTAATAACTTATTCAAATTGGAAAGATTTAAGAAGAAATTAAGAGGTACAATGTTTGATGTGATTACGCGTCGACTTTTTTGTATCATCGAAGTATGCGACGTATATTGTTGCAACTATGAACGAAATAAGACTTTTACTTCACATGTGAAATACCAGATTTTCTGTCACAGTTTTGAACAAGTAAGAATTGAATTTGTTTTAACTGAAAATAAAAAAAAATCCCATGCATTTAACTTTAACACGAATATTTAATAAATATCATATAGGTGAAGATAAAGATATTTACATGCATATAATTGAACTTCGTGAATTAAAATTATATAAAGTGAAATGAAATAAATCGAACGAATAAATAAGGAAACTGCTATTAAAATGCCGGACGTCTTTCTTTTTTGGTTATAGTTCTTGTAATTTTGAAAACTACAAGTTTATTCACAATATCAGGACAATTTATATCATTACTTTTCATGGCAATAAAGCGAAGTCTGAATATATAAGTAAATGTATATGAACGAGAGTTCATTGACATTGAAGTGATTTATAATGAATGAATAATTTGTTGTCGTATCATGTGATGCTAAGAGTAAATGAATAAACACAGAAAATGTTACTGCAGCTGCCTGCAACTTGTACGGGAAAATTAGCTTATAAGGAGGAAAGTGGAGAGTGGCACGAGGGTAGGAATTTCGAATTCCATAATATGTTTGCCTCTTTTCCTCAGTTTCCTAAATTTTTCGCTCAATTTTCACAATCCCCCCCCCCAAAATAACTCTTTTTTTCCCTAATTCAATAAATCGTATTATCCAAACACTTCTCAAGTCAAATGTCATTGCGAATTCATATCGTTCATTTTTGCATATGATATTAGCAGGTTTTTATTACTTAGTTTTGCTTATTTTTATAATTATAATACTTTATTTGCAAAATTACACCCATGTGGGTCAAGCAAATACATGAACAAGAAAACAAACAAACAAACAAATATATAAAATCACAAATTCAGAATTTATGATATAAAATACATGATAAATCACCTTTTATTATTAATACTGTTATTACTTTGACCAACAAGGACCTCATTTTTGCAATTATGTATATTGCTTCATAAAGTCTCCTATTTCTGTCAAAAGTTCAGAGTTAGAATTTAACAAAAAAATTATTTGATCTAATTTGATCTTGGTTCTTTTTCAAGAACGTCAGGCTTATATAATACTATTTTGTCAAATAAATATACGTAAAGAATTGAATAACAAGGTCAATATAATAAAACGTTGGGTAATTATTAGGTGATTCAATCATTTTTATTTTATACCATAACCAATCATGGTAAAACACTAAATCATTTTTGTAGCTTACTCATTGATATTCTACAAACGACGTGTTTGTAAACAGTTATGAAATTACAGTGAATAAATAACCAAGATGTGCACGCTTCTAGCTTATCGCAAGACAATGCCTCATCTTGTACGGTTCATACCGATTGAAGAAAGGTTCTCCAGAAATTCTGGAAGCAAATTTTTACCAGACGAAGAACATTTATCTCGACAGAATTCAAGAACAAAAATTTTACCAAAAGATAAAACTTCCAGTAAATTCGAAGATGAACTCAGGTAGGACAAATTAAAACACTAGTTTCCTTAAATATATAGATAATATGCAACTTACACAGAAATACGAAAACGGATAACGGCACCGTTTTACTTTTTTTATGTTGTTAACCAGCATTTCATTTTCTTTAAGTAATTATATGTGTGCGTGTGTATAATTTCATCATTGAATTGAAAAATGCATAAATTTATTATTAAAAAACCTTGCTTACGTTGATAACAGTGATTACCGTTGACGAGAGCTTAAATGAAGAAAATATTCAAAAAACTAAAAAGAAGATATTGTATTCAGATATTAGCTTTGCAAATACAGTTTTTGTTTTTCGAAACAGAATATATATTAGTTTTTGTATTAATGTGTAAGTCTTTTCTAAACAGTTTGGGCGTACAACAAGGCTGTTCTTTTATTGCTAAAGCATATTCCAAGATTAACGAAAGTCAAATCATAAGATTTATGGACTCAGTATCGCATTAGATATTTCAGTCGCCAGTGAACTACTTTGAACTACAGATTGGGCCTAGTTACTTAGCAACAAAATGAACACAGTTGAACGATTATAACTTATTTGCAAGTTAACAAAAACCATTTGAAAAACCGTTTCCCAAATGGAAATGGACCTGTTCCATTGGTGTTGTCCCTTCATCATACCGGATTTGACATGGGCAGCATGGCGGGTGTGCTGCAGGAAGCAGAGACTGCTTACTCCTCCGGGGCATCTACCCCCGTTGTTGTTATTCATATGTTTTTAGGTCTTGTCTTCGTTGTTCTCCGGAGTTTGTCAGTTGTTTCGATTTTCCCTCCTTCGAATATCCCTTTGGTATTTCTTGACTTTACTTAATAAGAATAACAAACTTAATTAGCCCCCTCGTTACATCATAGGTTTACATTATCCACGGAGTTTACTAGTCTTTTATATATTTTTAAAGATTGCTTATTCCAGTGGCTTATATACGGTAACTCTTCTTTCCAGACAGCAAACTATTTGATCTCAATATTATATTGTAAATAATCACTTCATAGTAGACATCGAAAGTATGATAGATTTAGACACAACTAATTTGTAAGGAAGTCGTAAACTCATAATTAGATGTCTTATAGGTAAAATCAGCTATAGATATATACCTGATATATAAATACATATATTTTTTTCGTATTTCCGATGTTTTGATATGGTAAATAGGTACTTGCACTAAGACGACTTGGCTTAAGCAATTTCTTTTTAAATTGTTACCTTTTTTATGGTTTTTCTGAACATTTCTTTAGAGTTGGTTCTCGAAACTTGCAGTTTCTTTATTTTAATAATATAAAGATGCACCCACCTTTCTAAGTAAGCAAACATATTTTTTCGTCGCATTAAAAGGTGATAAGACGGGTATTAATCGCAATTCAGTCAAAGTTCGTGTACAAGTAAATACGCAGTAATTTGGACTGTATATATGTATGTATGCCTATTTTTAAATTGACTCGACAGTATATAGTGCGCAAGGCTGATGAAAAAAAAAACAAAAACAAAAACAAAAACAAGAACTATTTCATCGCACTGAACATCTCTCTGACTATCTTTTCTCTGTGGCATTTTGACTACCTTTTCACTGCATGTAGTAAGTATTATTCGGGACATTATCAAATGCAACATTTTATTTTCACGCCCTAAAAATCACACGAAACCTATCTACGTCAGCCGCATTAAGATTGGGATAGTAATCGTTGAAAGCCCTTAGATAGCTAGGATTTTAACAATAGCTAGCTTTGGATTAAAGGGGATTTTAGTTTGACGTCTTTTTGCTAGGTGTTGTGAAACTTTCACTAGGCCGGGACTGTAATAACGCAATATAAAATATATATTCAGTCAAATACCTTACGTAGTGGTTTTCTCAGGCCCAATGAAAACCAAGAAATATTTACTGAAAAGAATTAGTAGACAGAAAACCAGTTTCAAATTCTTGAGAAATTTTTATTAACCCTGTGAATGCTAATCTTAGTTTTGTTTAATTGCTTATGTCGACGATACTTATATTTCAGATCTTGATAGAAGTTGTCATGGAAAATCTCTACTTTGATAGTTTTGGCTTTACCCTGTTGAATTGTTTAATACGAAATATTGGGTCTATTCGGAATTCTAACAGTGGTCAAAAGAGTAACACAAAAACCATCAAAGGGAGATAATCCTTAGTTTTTACAACAATTACGTACTAGCAACTCAGGAGTCCACCAACAGCGGTGTCAACTTGGTGACAATAACAAATTTTTAATACCAATGTTAATGGACAACATAATTTCGATACTTTTTTATTTGTTTAAGGAAACCAGACGTTCATTTGACTTACTTAAAAATAGTAATCTGTCGTCAGAAACGAAAATAACGACTTTTGTTTCAAAAGTAATGTCTGGTACCAGTTTAAGACTTTGCACTAACTTGTATTTATTCGTGTGATACATTAAACCGACTATGACTTTATAGCGGCTTATCGAAAAACACCAAAATTCCGAAATAATTCTAATCGAGATGTAAGCATTGAATTGATATTTGAGATATAAATATCGTAAACAAATTAACGAAACGACAATAAAACAGTGAGAAAAGTCATTAAAATCGAAATTCAAAAGGCTAGACAAACTCATGATAATGGAATAATACCAAACAAATACCACTAGGGTAAATAATTAACTAAACGAAATAAAAAACTGTAATAAACTCAACATAAAACAAGAAAACACAGAAGTTAAAGCACAAGCAATGTGAACTCCCACTAAAAACCCGAACTTATCCGATAAATCATTTATCAAACTTAAATCCGAATTCGTGAACTTTTCACAAGTATGATGTTTTGAATAATTGTTTATAACTTCTAACTTGACGTCACAATACATTGAAACATCAAAGCTATCAATCATTATTCATACTTTATTTGTTTTCATTTTGTTGGGACCAAAGGTCTATCGTGATTAAATTTGAAGAATCAATCATTTACAAAACAAAACAATATATATATATATATATATATATTTTTTATGATTAATTGGCTTAAATAATAAACTAATTTATATTCTATGTACCTTTCGTATTCCGTTATGAATTTTAATAATTATTACATTGAGTGAGGGGAAATATCGGGATTTCCGAGTGAAATCAAATCTGATAATTCACCCAGTGAAATCAAATCTGATAATTCACCCAGTGAAATCGAAAGTCATATTTCACACTAGGAAGTGACGTAACAATAGCAGTCGCCAACGACGTTGCTATACAATGGTCGACGCGTAATCATATAAAAACATAATCACTTGTATTTTCTTGTTAAAATTTTTGAATACATTTTTGAATGTAATAAACAGTATAACTAATCTTGAAATTCGAATACCAAAGTTCTACAACTCGTGACCGAAAAACCCAAATAATTCACTCGTGCGCTACGCGCACTCGTGAATTAATGTGTTGTCTGGTAACTCGTTGTAGATTGTTAGGTATTCGCATTTCAAGATTAGTTATACTACAATTGTTGCAAATTTTTAAAAGTAACTCTAAAAAGGCAAAAGGTTAACTTTCTCCACTTACAAGTTTACCAATATTTACTTCCCATAAACATAAACTCTATTATAATAAAACTTATGTAAACAAACAGAAGGTCCTTTATGTTATATAGAGATTGTGCGACTAGTGCACGACTAGCCTAAAATACCCCATTTTGCGAAAAAAAAAATGGAACTGAAACAATGCAATAAATATTGCTAACTAAGACTGGATTCTAAATCATGCCGACACCAGTTAGTTTCAAACTTCTCGCCTTAGTGTTGACAAGTTACGACGGTCATAGCCGTTAAAGATCATTAAATTAAATCGCGTTTGTGAAGTTATAATGTATATATATTTATCGTATTTCCCTATGGCTATATCAACCTGCTGAGGCCTTCAGAATTTCCCGTATTTCGGCACTGTGACGTCGTAAAGAGTTGACCCGACCCTAATATGAGCTGACCCGAATATATCAGCGACGTCATAATGTTTGACCCAACGTTGACATCAGGAAAACATCCGGTTCTAGGCGGATGGCCATTGAAAAGTAAGAAATTCCATTAAGATTGCTAGTTAACAATACGATAAATTTATCATCAAGTTTTCTTCAAACAAATATTGTAAAATATAAGCCGCTCGACACAATATGAAGCTTTTTGGCTCGTTCGCTACGCTCACTCGCCGAAAAAGCTTCATATTGTGTCTCGCGGCTTATATTTTACGATATACGTTTGCAGAAAACCTGATAATATGTACATATGGGGTAGAACCACTATTATTATGGGAAACCCCCTTTTATAACCAGACACTGACAATAGTGCATATATAGAAAACATAGTTCCTTGCGCTGCTCAGTTTTTTGTAAATTCAAAATTAAAATTGTAAATTAAATTCGGTATCTATGGAAAGCTAAGGGTCTTGGCAGAATTTTTAAATTACAGACACGAATTTGTCAAAACTGTTGTGGGTGTACAGACTGTCAAAGGTGACCATTAATAATGATCGACATTCAGTTTGTAGGTGCAAAATTCGGGACTTTGGAGATCAAATGCACATTGCTTTCTTACGTACAATTTAAGGTAAGGTGAGATTTTAAGGAATAGAACTGACATGGTGCTGTTTTCACATGATATGCCTCACACTTAATTTAAAATCAATATTTTTCCATAGAAGATTGAAATTTGACAATTTAACGTAGAATGCTATAGGAAAATCTAAGGCCAAACCAAACTGATCTTTCGTTCTTTGTTTTTCGCCGCTCCAATTTTTGGACTAGGTAAATTTTAAGAAATTTTTTTTTTGCCTTTTATTTTGCAAAAATGCTGAAAATATGACCCAAATTCTTCATTTTTCATGAAATTAAAAATAAAAATTGTTCGCCCGCACCTGATTTTTTCCAATGTTGCAATATTTTAGTTTAAAATGTGTAATATACGTAAATTTGATCTTCGCCCGAAAAAAACTAGTCCTCAAGAAAAAAAAATTAACAAAATAAAATTTAGCTCACTCGCACCTATTTTTACCACCAAAAATCCAAAAAACTAAAAATCAATTTGGTATCACCTAATGGTGGTTTTACTCATATAAACTCGTAAGCCGATTCGGATAGAATACTGCTATTGAGCAATTTAATAAAGGGTATTTAAGCATAAGGAAAAAGAAATTAAAAATAATACCCATTAGATATACCTGAAATCCATAACAACAAATGTTTGATATTTATTTTCATTTTAACAAAAAAAACAAAAAAAAAAAACAAAAAAAAACAAAAAAACAAAAATCCTGATTGACACAGTTACTGCATTTTTTTCACACCTAAAGTGATCCTGTCTTTTTATTTTGCCAAAATCCTTGTCCCGCCTTTTCATTTCAAATTTGATTCAAGCCCCCTCCCCCCATAAAAGTCAAATAGTTGCTACCTTATATTGATTGGGGATGGTTTCTCATATGCATTAAACATGTTAAGCAAACACAATTATTAATTTGTTTATCTATTTACTGAAAATAGGTAGGATTTCATATAAAAAAATATATCCAAATTTTTTGCGGAAGAAATTCGGTGATTTCCCTACCATTTAACTGTAATATACTTGTAACAAGTCAAAAATTTGTAAACAAAGTAATTAATAATCATAATTTTCCTATAATTTGAACAATCCTTCAGTTCCATGTAATGATTACCTGAATGGTTGTAATTTTGACGTAATGATCTAAAGGATAATTCATTATGTGTTATTTAGTGTCAAGTCTGACACACTTTTTGGATAAATAACATGAAAATTATTTTGTTAGATTCTGTCAAAACGATACTTGTATTTCTGTCGTAACAGATTTATGTCAAAACAAGTTATAGAAACGAGAAATGAAATGTCAAATTGACAGCAAAACGGGTTTTCCTCAATCACAATTAACAGAAGAACCACTCGCCTGTTCATACACTCACCGTTGTTCGTAAAATAATAACCGTATTACTCGGTTAATTATCGTGTAATTTTCACTATTGTAATTTAAAACACTTTGGACAAATATGTCTCATCATTTGTTGTCATGACTGAGAGTATAAGAAGCCGAGACGCAATGAATAAGTATCCGAGTCTGTTTTGTGACAAAACACTAAATACACAAGAAAAAACCACGTTCGTTCCTGTACACATAAAAGATACCCTGTGAAGAGAAAAGTACCGTGATACAGAAGTAGGTCATTGGAATACAAAACTAACGGCCCCTGGTTCGATTTCCGTTCTGGATGGTGTATACTATAGTAATTATGGCGTAAAGTGTCCCATATTGGCTTACTTATTGGTCCGAGACAAGCCATATTATATGGCTAGCAAATGACCAATAACTAAGCAAATATGGAAAACCTTGCGCAATTTTACCTTTATTCACAAACCAGTCCAATATGCCATATTGACTATTCCAATATGATCCTTTGTTGACCAACCAGTCCAATATTTCATATTGACCAGTCCAATACGGCATATTAGACGGGTATGTGTCACATTGGCGTACATTTTGTATTGTATTGACAGGTTTTATGATATTTAGTCTTATATTATTTTCTTAGTCAATAATGAATCGTATTTATGGGCTCGCACGAAAGAATACAATGGGAATGTTTGCATAATATGTCCTGCCCATTAAGACCAGGATACTGAAGTCACGACAAAAAGTTAATTCTATAGGATTCAATTCTATAGACGATATGAATTCACAGCAACACACACACAAAAAAAAAAAAAAAAAAAAAAAAAAAAAAAAAAAAAAAAAGAAAAAAAAATTAATACAAAGATATATAACCAAAGGAATTTTCATAAATGAAACCGAAGAAAATGCGATTAAGACAGCACAAAAAATAAAGTGTTAGCAAGGTGAGCTATCATAAAACTAGAGGCTCCCAAGAGCCTGTATCGCTCACCTGGATTTAACTTTTCACCTTGAGCAGACCTAAAAATTTAAGTGTTGCAGTCAATTTGGCTGGTTTTTCTATAGGATTCTATGTTAAACTAATTTCAGCTGTGGCAGTCATCTTGATTGACAGTCCAGGTCATCGGATACATTTCTAAAAGAGAACATCTAAGGACCGTTTCTGCTAAGTCTTGTTCCAACTGGCTAAGCGGTTTCAGACAAGAAGATTTTTAAATGAATTTTTCCTATAGGGTCCAATATTTAACAAAAGTCAGTGTGGCAGCCATCTTGGTTGACAATCCGGGTGATCGGACATATCTGAAAGAGGACCTACTAAGGACCAATGATGCTACGTCTGGCTCCAATATGTCAAGTGGTTTCAGACAAGAAGATTTTTCAATGAATTTTTCCATAGGGCCCTATGTTAAACTAACTTCGGGTATGGCGGCCATTTTGGTTGACAGTCTGGGTCATCGCACAAAATTCTGAAAGAGGACCATTTAAGGACAATTGCTACCAAGTCCAATTCTAATTGGCTTAGTGGTTTCAGACGAGAAGATTTTTGAGTGAATTTCCCATAGGGTCCGATGTTAAACTAAGTTATGCTGTGGTGGCCATCTTGGTTCACAGTCCACGAAATCAGACACATTTCTGAAAAAGGACCTCCTAAGGACCAATGCCGCCAAGTCCTGCTCCAATATGTCAAGTGGTTTCAGACAAGAAGATTTTTCAATAAATTTTCCTATAAGGCCCTATGTTAAACTAAGTTCTGTTGCGGCGCCCATCTTGGTTGACAGTCCGGGTTATCGGACACATCTCTGTAAGAGGACCATCTAAGGACCATTGCTGCCAAGTCTGGTTCCAATTGGTCAAGTGGTTTCAGACAAGATGATTTTTAAATGAATTTTCCCATAGGGCCCTATGTTAAACTAAGTTGGGTTGTGGCGGCCATCTTGCTTGACAGTCTGGGTCATCGCACAAAATTCTGAGAGGACCATCTAAGGACCATTGCTACCAAGTCGAATTATAATTGGCTTAGTGGTTTCAGACAGGAAGATTTTTGAGTGAATTTCCCGTAGGACCCTATGTTAAACTAAGTTCGGCTGTGGCGGCCATGTTGGTTAACAGTATGGGTCATTGGACATATATTTCTGAAAGAGAACCTCCTAAGAACCATTTCTGCCAACTTTGGTTCCAACTGGCCTTGTAGTTTCATATAAGAATATTTTTTAAATTCACCCCCCCCTTTTTTTTAATTTTTAGTAACAGCAGCCATGTCGGTTGGAAGTCGGGGATGCCAGACATAATTTTGGAAGGGAGCCACCCAAGGACCATTCCACCAAAGTTTGGTCTAAATTGGCCTAGTGGTTTGAGAGGAAAAGATTTTAAAAGGAAAGTTTACGCTGGATGCCGCCTTTAAAGGCCAAAAACTCCTATAAGGGGTCAATCAATGATTTTGGTCATGTTGACTTATTTGTAGATCTTACTTTGTTGAACATTTTTGATGTTTACAATTTGTCTTTATCTATAATAATATTCAAGATAATAACCTAAAAATGCAAAATTTCTATAAAATTAACAATTCAGGGGCAATAACTCAACAAAGGGTTGACCGATTCGTCTGGAAATTTCATGACAGGTAGATCTTGATCTGATGAACATTTTTACCCCATGTCAGTTTTGCTCTAATTGCTTTAGTTTTTGAGATATAAGACAAAAACTGCAGTTTACCCCTATGTTCTATTTTTAGTCATGTCGGCCATGTTGGTTGGCAGGCGGGGTCATCGGACACATTTTTTAAACTAGATACCCTAATGATGCTTGAGGCCAAGTTTGGTTCAATTTGGCCCAGTAGTTTCAGAGGAGAAGATTTTTGTAAAAGTTAACGGACGACGGACGACGACGGACGACGGACGCCAAGTGATGAGAATAGCTCACTTGACCCTTTGGGTCAGGTGATCTAAAAACACGGTGACATGTGCTCTGAAAAGGTACGCATGCCTTGCCCGGTTACAGGGGGTTTTTGTTTGGTATTTTTTAACCAGAATGTTTTAGCGGATTTTTCCAACGGTAAATAATTTGGTAAAGTACGGCGACACGACGGCTCCAAATACACGTGTAGTAATGAAGAATATTCAGTTTGTTGTCGGTTTTACAGCTCATTTTCTTGTCTTTAGGATAATGTTAGAGAGAACCGAACGTCGAATTAAGAAATTATTTCCGTTTACAATTGGTACACGATTAGGAGACAGGTTTATATTTAAGGAAGTTTTGCTTGTTACTGAATCCTATTAGCATTTATTGTTTTATAGTTTTGTAATTGCATTTAATTGTTTCAATAAATATTGTTTAAACTAAATTATTTCCAAAGACGATAGATAATAAATTTGGCCAACCAGGTGCTCGAATAGAAATTGTGAAGGTTAATAAGATCTAAATCAATCAGAACAAGTATTTACTATATATACAATACATAGTCATTGTCGGAAAATATAAAATTTATTTGGGAGAGCTTTAGAAATATGAGAAAATACTTTGTGTTGTCTTTATCCTGCAATCCCCCTTAGATGCGTAAAATTGCCGTGAAAACGCAGGAAACACCACGACGTCATCTGGTACATTCACTACGCTCCTCGTGCTCTTCATGTAAACAAGTACCAGTAGACTTTATTAGGTCATTGGCCTAATACTCTACCCCTTTTATTAGACCGGAAATGGCAGGATAATATATTGCAGGATAATATATTTTATTACATGTTTATTTATATTTCAATGTTAACTTTCCACTTCATATCTCGTCATAACATATTTCATATACATGTATAAATAGCTCTTCACTTTAAATTTACAGTATACAATTATGTACTGTAAATTTAATAAAGTAAGTCAATTGCCGAAATCAAGATTATTCTAAACTAAAAAAAAAAAAAAAAAAATGCACTGTAAATTAGCAAAGCAAGTTCTCGCGTACTTATCCAGATTTATAATCATATCGACGTACTATGTGCATAAATGGTGTAACATTTACAAAATACACGCATTACTGGAAACAGATAAAAGGCACGAATTAGTGAACCATTTGATGCACCAAAAGCCAGTTATTCAGAACTGTAATATATCATTACATCGTGTCTAATTTATGTTAATAAATTAATGACGAGGTAGGAGTATTTAATACAAATGGAAATTAAACGTAGAATGGAATAAATAAACGCCATATGGCATTACGTATTTTCATCCTTGAAAATCGTTGAAATTACCATATAACTCAAAATAAAGAAATAAAAATAACTTTGAATTTCGATTTTTTTTTATCAGGTATTGCTACAAAAAAGCCTACCGATGTATATGCAGATTATATATCTTTGTGACTTTTGGCTGGCTCTAGATTTAGGTGTAATCGTAATAAGAAGTCACGTGACCAAATTATATTTGCTTAAGCAGATTAAGTGAATTATATTGCACATTGCAGATGTTATTTTATTCATCATATATTGTCATATATGCAGAACGTCGACAAACAGGATAACATTCGTTAAACCGTATTAGTAACAGCTTTATTCTGCAAAGGTAAGATAGAATAATTATATTTCTTATACATGTTTCTCATAGATTTCGAATGTACGAAAACGTATAATATATACTATGATTCTTATATCTTATAAAACTCAAATGTACGAAAAAGATTCATAATTTTTATTTGGTATTTACTTATCGTTGAATTGATACTTAAATAATACTGTTTTTGTGGAAACGAAGGAACTATTCTTCTGATGCATAACACTATCCTAAGTTTTTAGGTGGGGGGGGGGGGGGGGGGGGGAGGATGAGGTTTGGGGATGGAATGTGTTCGGTCATTTTGGCTTTCGAATCGGCTCATCAACGTTTTTGTTTACTCTTTCGAATTTCCAAATTTTTGCTCTTTAGCACTACTGCTGCTGATTCGTTCATTATTGAAGTGCACATGCAGTGCATCAAAGTTGAAAGCGGATACTGTTTATTATTCACTTCACTTATCAGCAAAATTAGAAAGTTGTTGAACACATGCATGATGTCTTTGTTTATGTAGAAAATTTCAGTAAATGTACTTTGTGGATATAAGACTCCATACACATGTAAGTTGTCCTGAATGCAGACAAGGTTGAAAGCCAAAACAATTGGCAAAAAAATGCTGAGAATATTCAAATGCCTGCATAAATGACTTAAGCGGTAAACTTAACCAAACTATGAACGCCAAACCATGAATTATTGGTTTCACCGATATCCGGAAAATACGAGCTACTGAGCTGGTACATGGTGTTTAGTCGATCTTGCTAATAACCATGTTAGAGTAACCTTTGGGATAAGAATGTTAATCCCTCGTTTATGATAAATGGACATGTTTTGGCAAAATCACAAATGTTGCCTGTCTTTTTATCTTCGTAAAACTATTTCTGAAATCGATTGAGACAAATTGGTTGCTTTTTCTAGTTATTGACAAGTACTGTGTTGTGTAAACGTTTTTCTGGCCATTACATGTATTACCAGTAACCAACAAAAAATAGCTGATGTGAATCGATTTCTCCACAGCCGTAGGAATCGTACAAAATCTATCAACTTGGTTGCAAAACATGCTAACAAAATTCTCTTAGAACTATCATAAAGTCAAAAAATCAGAATTCTAGCTTAAGCTTAATAGCATTAAACTCTTTATGTGAGTGTTTCAGTGTTTTTTTCGTTTATTAGAGTGACAGTATCCTACAGCTATGGAAGCCTTAGATAGTTTTACAGTTAAAACGAGCACATCCTGACCCTGCTATCTAAATTATGTACCGTCCAGTCTAATTTTGCAATTTTAGCAAGCGGTCACCTTGTTGGTAATCATATTGTATTGGTTTTTATAGTTTGTTTTATACAACAGAATGTCAGGATAGATAAAGGGGAGGTTTGGGTACCCATACAACCGGTTTAACATCACAACTGTTCAGTGTCTGTGTCACGTCCGACTATCCTGACTCACTGTTTTGTTCATATTTTTGTTTTTTTTTGCTCTTTTATGTTATTTGTTTGTCCGGATTTCTGTCAAATGGGATGCTTTGAATGAATGGTATGTCACGTTGACCTTTCACCTTTCTTGGTATCCATTTTGTTGTTTATTGTATAAATGTCAAATTTAAGAAAAGTGAAAATTTGAAAATCTGTTGTATGCGAACTTAGCTTCTTGTTTTTCCTATTTTTTCGGTGAACTGAGTTCATAGCTATTAATTTATTTGGCAATAAAACTTCCTGTCATGAATTCGTACATCGTTATCCCGTACAGAAATGAATGATTACTATTTGGTACAAATATTTTGAAATGTTAACCTGTTAAGCAGGAGAAAAGATTTTTAACATTTATTAATGTATTAGTCTATTGCCTTTTAAATAACATATTCTTGCGTTTGTTTATATTTTTAGAGGTTGACGAGATAGGATGTTAATCTTTTTCAGTAGCGAAGATTTTGATAAGTAGACGAAATCTAAATTTGATTAAAAAAAATAATCAAACATTAACATTAAGGTCTATATTCTTATAGTACTAAATAACACAGGGGTATAAACACTGGTTTGCTACAGGAAATCTAGAATAAACAGAAATACGTCAATTGTATACGTACAATATATATATTGTATATATACTTATATCAGTAAATACCATAGAAACGTAAACGACGGGTTTGCAAAGGAAGGCCATTTTCCTCTGCATTTATTTCACTTCTAGGTCCATTTTCAAAAAGTCGTCTAAAACCTTTGAAAATCTCTGGATGCATAGCCTGGTATGTGATCTCTAAAGATTTGCCAATAAGTAACAAGTAAGTTACTAACATTTTTTCTACATACCTGAATATCGCTTTGTGAGACAGTTTAACGTCTTTAAGATATTTTTTCAACATGAAGGACACTCTGAACCAAAACGAATATTTGCTGTTAGTTAGCTTGTGTATCTTCCTGTATATGACAGTAGAATGGTTGTGGTTCTGAATGTCCTTCTTGGCAATATTCCAAAAATGATGCTTATTGACCCAAAATCACCTATATACACGACCTTTGACGGTAGAAAGCTTGAAATTATTAATGATTTAGGATAAAAAAATTCTTGCTAACATGAAAATGCATTGCAAACAATCGTTTACGGTAAAAAATAGGTAAATATTATACAATTACTGAGGTAAATGTGTGGAGTTATTTACTTTTGAAAAACTGTTATCACATCTTTTCAAAAGTCAACAACGCCACACATTTACAGAATCAAAAGACAGTTATTGTTCTATTCAATAATGCAAATAAACATTTTAGTTCGTTGTCATATTGGCAATATTTTATCTGTTTCCTGCGGTCGTTTTTTGCAGGGAAAATGGTAAAATTTACTTTCCAGGTACTAGGTTGCTCAATTGTGTACCCGACTCAGGTCAAAATATAATAACATTGCAGATTGAACAAAAAGTCAGTGTGTACTAAGCATATCTTTTCAAGTTGTAAGATGAATTAGGTGTATAAAAATATGAAAGAATTTTACATCCATGTAAAATTTTTATAAATTTTGTAATTACTGCACAGAAAAAGGCGGCAAAGTACCGGTAACCCTACTTTTGTAAAGCTGGCTTAATAGGAAGATGGTCATCATGCATTTTCAAATATATTTCTTAACTATTATGAAAGTACTTTAATTGACTATGAATGTTGGCTCTGGGTTTTTGTTAAATAGTTGTGAAAATTTGAAAAAGGGTATAATTATCCCTATGGCAAAATAAATACTACCGTTTTCCCTACAAGATGCCATGATGAGGGAAACTCCTGACAGTGATTCACTTCTGCTCCGGTACACATACGCTGCTTTAAAAGAACGTAAAGTCAAAATTAATTTCCATTGGACGATAGAAAAGGGATTTCCATGATTCTGAAAATAAATGGTTTCCCCGAGAATATCCTTTTTGCCCGGTGAATATTCTTTTTTATTCAAAATATCGTATATGCAATTTTTTTTATTAAATTATATATATTATTGAATAATTAAGATTATAAAAAATCAGTGGTTATAAGCGACCTTTCGTTTCCCAATAAACAGGAACAATATAGAATACCCCAGTTGATTATGTATATATAGATTATGGGTTTACTGAAGATTTATGAAATAACATATCATAATATGAAATTTTGTTTGGCGAGTGAACGTATCGAACGAGCCGCTCGTGCGGCTTTGTATGTAATAAGCGAATGGTATTACAATATGTATCTGTTTATCGCATATTAAGTATATAATGAAAAACTATAGCTTTCCTACGTTTTTCAAGTCCTAATAACTCCAGGTCAAATCTTGATAACGTCGGGTCAAAAATTTTGACGTCAGCGATAACTTCGGTTCAAAAACTTTTGACGTCAGCGATAACTTCGGGTCATCCGACATTGCTGATTATTTAATCAGGTTATCTTCTATTAACGTTTGTGACGCCAGAACTGGCCGTTGTATAGACTTTTCTATGGCTTTTGCTTTACCATATTCGTTATTTGTTTTTGTTGTTTTTTTTTTTTAAATTTGTTCTTCAAAGATTTAGATTACTGTAAATTCATAAATTATTGGTGTATTTATTATTGCGATTTTGTCATTTTAGACCAAAATGCGATTTTATTTTTCGCGATATTGATAAAAAATCCCGCTTCTTTCATCCAAAAAGCGAGTTTAAATTATTGCGAATACAACCGTGTCGCATTTTTCGCAATAATTTCCGAATTTACAGTACTGTATATTGTTTTGGTTTTCAACATTTTTAGCTTTGGGCACAACTTGTGAGTCGTACATCCACGAAATGTGCACATCTTGTGAAACGCAATTAGTAACATAGAATTTACTATATAACTAGGCGTATGGAAATGCCATAAATATTGTAAGATTTTATAGTACTATAGATATGTAAGCGTAAGAGTTTGCAGAGAATATTTCCCATTAAATAATAAGACTTAAAATTTTGTATTCTGATCTTTATATTCTCGCATACCTGACTGGGGTTGTATAATTTCACAAATATGAAAAAATATTTTGCTTAAGGGAGCAACCATTTGAGTTTTAGGGGGGAGGCTAGGATCAAATTTGAAATAAAAAAGGCTTTTGGCAAAATAAAAAGACATGATTGCTTTAGGTGTGAAAATGCAAGACCTGTGTCAATCAGGATTCTTTTCGGTTTAAATAAAAATAAAAATTTAGCCCGCAATAGCCGCTGAAAAGATATCCACAACCAAAATTTCGACGAAAAAAATAAGGAGGATCAAACATTTGACCCTAACCCTCTCCCCACCCCCCATAAAAATCAAACAAATGGTTGCTCCCTAAGAAACAATGCAACTTTTAAAATCTATTTATTTATGCGTATTTAGAAATTGTCATGAAGGTTTCCAATTTTCATACCCGAACTCAAAGAGCTAAAGAAACATTTTAAAGCATTAAACACTTTCACTGGAGACAAAACAGATTTTTATAATTTTCAGAATTTAGCTTCCCGTAATAATAAAGTAAAAATCTTTATTGTAATGTGCCAGTAGTAGGTTAAACCTACTTTCTTATCTATCAATTTATTTCACCATGGTTTATACTGAATAAAATATTTGACAAATAATAAATATGCCACATGAACAATTACATTGTATTTTCAGATATAGGCAAAAGAATACCTACTTCTGTAGACTATAAACTGACTATGATAAATCAAAGTTCAAATGTATACATCTATTCTTCAGAATTAAAACTAAAGAATAAAAAATGTATTGTAAAGTAAAGTAAAAAGGAAAAAGACATTACGAAAACTAAAAAAAAAAAAAAGAAAAAAAAAATTAGAAAAATGAACTCCTTTTGTTCTTTGTGGCAACTTTGAATTTGCTCTTCAACGTTTTGGATTATTGTTTTGGTTTCCAACATTTTTGAACTGGAGAATAACTGATTGAGGTTTTACGCCGTTTTCAGCACATTTGGCTATTTCGCGGCCGCCAGTTTTTATTGGTGGAGGAAGCCGGAGTACCCGGAGAGAACCACCGACCTTCGGTAGGAAAATTGGCAATCCTTGTCAATTTAGATCGGAGTCGAACAGAAATTAGTTCGTTCATCTATGGCAAATAATATAATTCACAAGTCATACGAACAAAGAATAAATGAATAATTAAACAACTAATTATCTAGATACCACTTATGTAATAATTCATATCGCTACAGTATTGTCTCCTTTGACTATCCCTATCAATGGTTATCATCTGAAATACCAATCTATGATTAGAAATTGTGTCAGATTGTAATTTACCGTCATAATAGTCTTTTATAACACTGACATAAAGTGACCTTCGACCTATAAAAGGTCAAGTAGGAGCTAGTTATCATAATATCAGTTCAGTGCATAAGTTATTTCACTTACAAATGCAAAGAAGATGCAGATAACTAATCTATATATCTTTATCATTTTAAAGAATAAATTTTAAAGAAGAAAGATAATAACCCATATTAGACATTTTTTTGAAAAAAGGTATGTTAAGAATCTTTATATCAATTCTAGTTGCTGCTTCCCGCATTATAAATTAAAGACTAAAATCTTGGTGTCTTGGACCCGCTTGCTTCAGATTACCGAGAGGATCCGATTGTTCTATTCAGACTAAAGTTGCAAGTCCGAATCAAACTTTGACAAGGAATGCACATTTTCTGACCAAATTTCACGGTTATATCCGGGCATTCCTTTTTATTTCTTCCAGAGATGAAAATATTTTGCCACGATACAGCAAATTACACTAAGAATAAAAAAACTCCAAGAAACAAAAGTAAAGTCTTAAAAATAAAAATTCTGCATGAAATAAACGCAGAGTTGTAAATATATTTTCCCATTTAATTTGGAAAACCATTAATACTGTATTGAGCTACCTATTGTGACGTTTGACTTTCTACAAATATAATACTCGATATAAAAAAAACTCTTATAAAAGCGTGTAAAGATTCTCGTAATAGGTCACGGAATTTGCAAAAAAAAAAAAAGGTTTTTTCATTTAAAAAAATGTATTTTGTAATGCAGAAATAAGTAAATGGAAAGCTAATCTCACATACGTAAATCTTTCACGTATATGTACATAAACAACAAAATGGATAAGAGGAAAGGTTACCAATGACATACCAATCAATCAAAGCAACCCAACTGACAGAACGCTGGACAAAAATAACATAAAAGAGCACAAAACACAAACATGAACACAACAGGGTCAGAATGGTCCGACTTGGTACTGGGACTGAATAGTGGTGGGTTCAACCGGTTTTATGGGTACCCAAACCTCGCCCTTATCTATCCTGACACTCTTGGTGTATAAAACACACTATAAAAACTAATGCACTATGATTACCAACAAGGTGACCGCTTGCTAGAACTGAAAATTAGAGTGGACGGTAAATGATTTAGATAGCAGGGTCAGAATGTGCTCGTTTTAACTGTAAAACTACCTAAGGCTCTCATAGCTGCAGGTCGGATACTGTCGCTCTACTAAACTAAAAAATCGGAAATAACACTTCCATAAAGGGTTTGGTTTAATGCTATCTCGTCATAGGGGTCAATAGAAATCGACAGTTATTGTGAGATGCATATCCTATTTCGACATCATATGTATAAAATAAAAGTCGTCCTGTAAAAATTGTAAACAATTATAAGATAATTTATATATCTCGTGTTATCGATCGTTTAACCGTATTTCATAAATCTTACAATAATCCCTGGTCAGATACATGCTTCTAAGTATGAAAAATGGAATGTTTGTTACGAGAAAAATGATGAGTGATTATGTTCTTATTTATGCGGTTTTTGAAAGATTTGATCAAAGGAATGTCTTTCGATAAATCATGATTAAAGTAATGATAGTGAATAAGAAACACGTTGAAACATTACTACGACACATTGTACTTTTAAATAACCTTTGTTGCATTGGTGTTATCTCCTCTTCCGATAGGTTGGCGGAGTAGATTGTATAATATAGGTATGTTTGTATATTTAAAACTTGAATGAAAAGTTAACAAATTTGATATATAACTGTACTTTGATTTCGTGATCAATTTGTTTTTCTTTTATGATGCCCTTTTGTTACTTTTTCAAAATATTTCTTTTTTTTTGTACTTTTAGAATGAGAAAATCTTGATCAATTTGTTTTCTTTTATATTGTCTTTTTGTTACTTTTTAAAAAATATTTCTGTTGTCTGTGAGAAAAAATGGTCAGTTATCTCCCTTAACCACGTGAAAAAGGGAAATAACTGAAATTGCCTCCCTTTGATATTCAGGGATAAAGAGAGGCTATTTTGTTATCTCCCTTAGGTAACTTAATAAATGAGATAACTAACGATGTTTCTCATTCAAAGATTATTTGGTATTTCTATAGCGTTAATCTGAAAATGTGACACAATGTGTAGGATGTTGCTCTTTGAAAACCACATGACAACATGACGATCTCTATATGTTATAATAGTTTTTCCCATGTTCAATCATGTGAGGTGTTGTCTCATTGACGTATACATTTTAAATGGTTCCAATCTCTCTCACATGAATACATTAAAATCACGGAAAGATCAAGAACCCAAAGATAAACTGACCTTAATCGAATGTATGTCAATATAAAGACGTGTAAGGCTACAAATATTTACATGTACTTACTCTATAATTACTTGTCGGGTTTTATATCTATCTCATTATGATAGAGACGACACAGAATGTTCTTTATCAACTTATATGTACATGTAGGTGCTAATATTCAACATATACTTTAAAATTAAATCTAAAAGTATTAGACAATCTCCATGGAAACAGGATATGAAAGTTTCGGTGGGAAACAAGGAAAAGTTACCAGGTAAGACAATAAACACTATTTACGTCCGATTAACAGATGAAATAAACCTGAAAGTTAACACTTGAGTACTAGTATTCGTTTTTGTCTTGAAACTAAGCTTTTACCTGACCAATATAGCCTGCCCAATATTGTTTTTCGATATTGGGTCAGTAGCGCAATATAGTCTCCTTTGTACCTTTGTCCTCACATAAAACGCTATTTTGCATTGCGTTCTGGTTCACAGTGATTATGACGTCGTGTTAAGCTAGATTACGCGCCAAAAACGACACTTCTTCAAATCAGCTATAAATGTTCCATTTTCATGCCTTTACGCTGAAACATATAACCTCGCATTTCTACCCGTTTCTAAGGCTCGTACAGATCAGTAAACTTAATATTTTCTGACAATGTAATTATATTGTATTTATATACTCGTGTTTGTTCGATGACTATACATGGTATATTTGACACTTGATAAACATGTATAGCTCTATGGAGAAAGTTGACAGTAAGTACACCGATTGTATCGTTAACTTAGTGATCGTTGTTTTTTTGGCTGTGACACGGGTTTTTAGATGCAATTATTGAAATTTTCAGTTAAATTACAACTTAAGGCAAAGTTGACCCTATTTGTGTAGGCATATTTGATTTTTTTTTCTCTCAGAACAGTTTTATACTTTTAGACTTCTGAATTTGATTTAGAAATAAGTATTTCAGTTTGCTTTTTCTATATATAAATTAAGACGATAATTTTACTGTTTTGTATTTTTCTAAACCTGAAAATATTGCCTCGTCAAGAGTAGTTGAAACTTTTTCTCTCGGTGTAATAAAACACTTACTGTCTGCATAATGCCTATACATATTTGGGGAACAGTAACTGCATATTTTGGGAACAGTGACTGCATATTTGGGGACTAGTGACTGCATATTTGGGGAACAGTAAATTTATTACTTTTATTATGTTCTTAAACCACATGAAAACTTCCAATATAAAAATAACTAACTATTGGAGATGAATTCCACCACATTTAATTGTAGTAATAATAAACACTTCTAATGAATTCTACAAACAGTCCTAGAGAAAAATCTTTGTAGTAGATGAAAATAAGAATAGTTTACAATTATGGCGTTCACTATAAATAAAATGTAATATTGTATTTTACAAATTTATATAATATTTTCTATAAATTTGAATACGTAAGCCACACAGGAAAGCTTGAAAGGTTTTGCCTTTGTTGATTTGGTGGTAAAATAACATTGAAGCGTTCAAAATAGTTTGCCAAATTGACCACTTTAGCTAGCTTTATGACTCTATCTGAAGGAGAAAATGGGTCAAATCTGGTTCCGGATTGTCTGTCTCAAAATTATGAACAAATATATATATGTATATATTCAAGGGCATCTTCGACTGGTGCCGCATTCCTCACATTTACTGATAACCATATATCCTTAATTGAACATAACATACATGACATATTTGAACATTGTGCACTCTATTCACATTTAAATTTTAAGTTTCATCAAGGAGTGGATTGAAATGATTGAAATTTGTTTTTGTGTCAAAATCGTACGGTTATTTTCTTCTGGAAGTAGTTTAAAAGTAAGAGTTGTTAATTTAATATGTTTGAAAAATTCTTCATTACATTTGCAAACTTATATTATGCCTATTTGACAGCAGTAAAGAACTGAAAAAAACTAAATTAAATAATTAAATGAACTTAAGGAATTCTGTACGTCTAAAGTTTTATCCTCCCAGATCTTATTATTTCATTCCGTTAAATATATATCCTTCTGAATTAATATCATAATTAACCAACATAAGAAACGGTGACTGAAATTTCAAACCGGATATTATGATACGTTAAGAACAAGGTGTGTAAATCAATGACGGAAGTGGACACGGAAAACATCAGGATTTCAAAGAAATTTAAGCAATATAAGTAATGAGTTGACATAGTACTTCACAGTAAAAAGAGTATGAACCTTTTTACACTGGGGAAAAGTGAAATAAAACAAAAGTACAGTTAGGTAAATAAACAGATACATTTACTTATTTAATCCTTATATTTTTTTAAAGGAAATTAGGTTCACTACCAATTTGTAACTAATGTGAACTGAAAAGGTAAAATGTTTAAGCATGCTTTTTAAATTTTTGCTACGACTTAGAAACTTGTTCTTGAACGTTTGACATTCAATAAAAAATAAATAAAACTACAGTTTTTATCCGTTTACAAAAATATATATAAACATAAACTAGAAAAATAAAAAATAACAGTGAATTGTTTCTCTATGAAAAATTAAAACTAGATTTTGAAACAGAACTATATTTAGATACAAATCTATTTGAAAGAAGACGTAATATTACTAATCTAAAAATAAGCGATCACTCTTCATTAATTGAAAAAGGAACACATTTAAAGATACCCAGAGAACAACGTCTGTGTACAAAATATAAAATTATCGAGGAAGAAGAACACTTTTATTTTATTGTAAACTAAACCTCGAAATAAGATCAAGCTTAATTCAAAAAATTGAAAAAGATAGAATAGTCTTTAATGATTTATACGGAGCAGGAACTGCTTACCTTTCCGGAGCACCTGGGTTCACTCCTGGTTTTTATAGGAGTTTGTGTTGTTCATTGTTTTTTAGTTTTCTGTGTTTATTTGTTGTGTTTGTGGTTGTTAATTTGTCTTCCCGGGTTTGTCTGTCCAATAGATTACGGTTTTTTATTGCTCCTTAGGTATATTTGTCCTTTTTTTGTCTGAAAATGAAACGTTGAAGTACTTTCTCTGCCCATCAACCCCAAAGCAAATTGAAAATGTTATTTCCTTTATTAAACAGTCAATTGAACTACAGTCAATTGAACTGAGGACAGGGGACTTATAAACTGGTAACTGTATGTCTGTATACTAGTATATAGATTTACTAGTTTACGATTTCCAAATTGCTTTTCTATTTTATTAAGTTTTCAAGCGTTATGATTTATATTTGTTTATATTTTGACACAAATCTTCAGGATTTATATGACAATAAAGTATTGAATTGAATAGAACATTTTTTTTCTCTTTGGCGAACAATCGTACAAAGCACCAATTCATTTCTTATATATTGTGAAAAATACAAGATTGTATTGAATCAATAGATCGTAATAAAGATTAATATTGAAAGAATTTCATGGCATGATCTAGTACCAGTCTTAAGCTTATTTGTATATTCCTCTACGTGGCATCATTGTAATTACCTTATAAACAATCCAGTCGTGATAAACTTCACGAGAGGTGGTTCAGTTTGGTTTGCAGGAGAAAAGTCTGAAAGAGAATTTAGAAATATCAAAATTCTACATTTAAGACTTATCTTTGACGCCATCTTTAATTTAAGATAACCTTTGGATTAGATGAGGACTGAAGATAATGGGTTTAAGGTACGTGTAAGGACCAAAAAATAGCACAATATCAATCATGAACATGTGAAAGATAGTTGTTTGTTAACATTTATATCACATTCAACTTAAAGGTATAAAATTCTTGACACATTTGAAAGAATAACAACTATGTAGGTGATATCCTTGACAAATTGATCTGAGCATCATTGTCATCTCGTCGACTTATCAGTAACAAAACACATCGGTAACACGAAAAATGCAGATGTGTATCTGATGAAAAACTTATAAAAGAAAACACTGTTACATGCATTTCATTTGAGAAGTCACATTCATACCAAAAAGATGCTCTAATTTCATGATTGTTTTAATTAAAATATTTCTATCTGTAGAATCAATTGATTCAATATCTAGTCATAATTTATTACATATAATGGAATTTCTTCGTATTCCATCTCCCCCTAGGTATGATAATCTCTGCCTCCTGGAATCTTTATTATCCGATCCCTCTTCATATGCATTAATCTTGGGTCATCCATGATTAAAACAATACGATATGATCTGTGTTTATTTAGCCACTAGAACTGATGATAATTAGAATGTATGTTGATAAATTAAGATTGTCTTATTTGGACTTGAAATATTTGATAATGATGGATTGAGAATTGTGTTGAACGTGTGACATAGACGGAAATAATTCTATTATGAAAAACAAGTATTCAATGGATCCGGAACATTTACGGACTACTGTTAGTCCATACACGTAAGTCTAATCTTAAAAAAGCAGTTTTAAAAGCTGTTGTAATCTGACTTAAAGGAAGGAATTTAAATGAAAAGACATGTCGTAGAATTAAGGACAAAAATACAATAAACATGATTTTATATGCAAAAAACATTCTGATAAACAGGATAAAAAGTTGAAATTTACGGTAAAAGAAGTACGCTTGGAAATTCTCCTATTCTTGGCGTGTTAAATACGTGGGATAAAAAGACATAATATTTTAAGCACTTCCCGGTGATTAAATTCCGGTCGTTTTTTACGTTTATTGGAAAGATAAACTACAGAAGTTCCGAAATGGCGTTACTGTAAACAAAATGCGTAGCAACGGCATTTTCTTGAGGTTTTCGTTTAAAATCATATGAGAAACAGATTCTCTCGTGAGTTAAATTTTAGATTTAAGCTCGCGTGTTGAAAATAAAAAAATTAACTATCTCGGGTGGAGAAATTCCATAACTCACTCGTACCTCAAGCAGAATCTATATTTATAGCAACAACTCGATTACTAGTATTTCGACACTATTTTGATAATGATTCTTTAAAATTTGCCGTTATAAAATTGTTAAACTTTGTTGAAACTAAGAGATATCTTGCTCGCGCATAGCTCTGTCCTTAGACGATTTTGATATCCCCTTCTGTCGTTATGACGTTTCATTCTGCTCTTTACTATTTTTGGTTATTGTTTAGGCATTTAACATTTTTTGACACAACTGATGACCCGTAGCAATAAACTCCAATGCGTTGAGTCAACCGAGTAAAAAACATACTTTCTTCAGTTGCGGATGGTATGCCAGATTACCACACGAAGGCAACAAAATCGCCCGAGAAATAGTCTGGAGTGATATTTTATTTTGAGTGTGGTAATCTGGCATACCACCTCAACTGAAGGCAGTATGTGTTATATTATACTGGATGCAATTGTCACCGCATACGGAGAGGGTAAAATCCAAAGAATACCACCCGTCGTCAAGATGGGTGGAGCCTAGTTTCAGGTGATTGAAATACCACATCTCTATCAACCAATGAGAAACCAAGATTTTTGCACTATAAATTATCAAATACCTAATCAGAATACAAACGAAGAATACCCTCTAACCGTGTTTCAACACATCAATTTTTATTTGCCCACTCCATTAAGAGGCTTTGTCAGTTGCTTTCCGTTTATACCGTAGTGTATTTAATTGAATTTCTAATTTTAAATGTGAACGATGAAGAGCTTGCTATGCAGCGTTGCTAAATACTTCTATCTGTATATCAAGCTGAAGGCTTCAATATACAGTCAGTTTTAAGTGTTAAGCTGTTTCTATATTGTACAGTACAGTAATTAATCCCTAAAAAATCTTGTAAAGAATATGTATACATAAATTAAAGAACAAGAGTCACTTTTGTGCACTAAAATGTTAAACATATACCTTATCTGAATATATCCGTCGCTGTTGTTTAATAAAACAATAAAAAGTGAGGAAACATTATCATCGATCTAAATGCATAACCATAAAAATAAAATATACTAGACATTGAACCCGCGCGAGCGCGGGAAAATAAGCTTTTTTTGTGGTGGCCATATTGACTATACAAATTTGTTGCGGCCATGCCATTCATGGAACAGGAACTCAATATGGATGATGTGGCAGGCTTCCATAAACTTTCCTGTCAAGTAGGTGGTATCAACTGATAGTTTCATGTCTATATGTGCTGCATGTACTATTCTTAGAAATGAATTTTAATGCAGACTTTAACCAAAGTCACTGAAGCGTGAAATGTAGGTCATCGTGACCCAATTGTCATGGCTGTTCGTTACTACCGAAGATGTATCCACTGATGCAGTAGACTGTATGCCACGTAGAATTACCAAAATGGACCTTAACGTGCCATCAAAGTCAAAATCTATGACGAAAACACAACCACATAAATTGTCAATATTTTTATTGTTATAATTAATTCTGAAATGGAACTTGATGAAAAGCTTTCATTACTAAATACACATTTCATAATGCATTACCTTTTTCCTTCAGAATAAATATGAAAATGAAATTGTAGACGTAAACATTTCCTTAGTGACGGATGAATTTTTCAAAAGATGCCGTGAGTTATTTAGAGCATATTTTTGGAAAATAATTGTTCCAATTGTTCCATTGTCATCATGGGCAGGGCAAGCGAGGCTTAATTTCACAAATATATCCAATAATCAGAAGGTGTGAAGCATTTTTAGTGTGTGGCTGCTTGTGTTGTCCCCGTTTATATTTATCAAAGATGTCCGAGATAAATGTCGTCATTAATGATAAAGATGACCATTTGTTAAAAATATTTTTATCTAGGGCTTACAGTAGAGATATATTTAGACAGGTCACATGACAAATAATTTAAAAATAGATAATGGTTGGTTTTATCACTTTGTGCAAGGTAAACATCCGAGCAATCCAAAAAACAACTAAGTTAGGAATTCCTCTGAACTTTACCTTACTTCTTCATTATCTTCAAAGTTCATAACCTTTACAGTTAGGAGAAATTGCGTTATTGTAGAAAAACAATCCTGAATACATAAAGCGGAAACATCCCACTCGAAGAAGAATGTTTTTAATTTTTTTTAATTCTTCTTCTGTAATTTCAAACAGAAATACATTAAAAATATGTGCATACTTGTTTATTTAAATCAATGTGCTAAAATGATGCCTTCGAGAACCTTCTAAGGGATACGTTGGGAGAATTCATATCGGAAAAGTGGATACAAATTCCATTTGCACATAAACAAAACTGTAGTTTAAATTTATAAATGCAGATTGTCAAATCCGATAATAACCTTTATAATCTGAACTATACATCGTTTATTTTGAACCACGCGTTTTGCCGCCTATTCGGCTAATTCGTAAATTTAGTATTATAGATTTCTTTTAACTGTTAAGCACGTCTTAATTCAGTCATCAATTGTTTTATAAGTACACTTTTTTCTGGATAGCTCTGGGGGACAGCCTCTGAATTCGGTCATCACGAAGTTTCCATAGATTTTTCCGGACATTCGGTCCTGCAAGGATGTTGGATTTGCTGGACCGAAAAAAAATAGCCGACATTTACAAACATTTGAATGACCCGGATGTTTCGATTGCGATTTTAATTTTCGAACCGATGTCAGACATGTCAGACTTTCGGACCGGGAATGTTAAATTCCGGCGGACCAATCCCGATCCCTCCGGAATTGTCTGAATGACCAACGATTTTCGAGAAGACTGTGAATTAACCTCGGCATCCGTTTCAAATACTAGCAAATACTTCTCCGGATAAGCTGTGCATTACTGGTGTGAATTGCACAAAATGATATGGTGAAAGAAGAAAAGGTCTTAAATTCCAACAGGAAATAAAACTATACATACATGTTAAATTTGAACAGGGTCCATTTATATGTAGTAGGGTTTATCTTACATCCTGTAGTTGCCATTGTCTTTTTCTTTTATATTGCGGCGTTTCCTTTTTAAATGTTAACTATGTACAATGCAGTAAATCTGTAAGGATTCACGGATTACAACATGCGAAGATGTTATTTTCAGCGCATAATGTAAGTTCTTCATTGTATCATACTTGTTTAGGCCACACCAAATTGATTTTTAGTTCTTTGGATTTCGCCGCTTCGATTTTAGACTGTAAATTTTAATAAAATTTATTTTTTGCCGCTTCAATTTGCAAAAATGCTGCAAATTCACCCAAATTCTTCATTTTTCAAAGAAATAAAAAATAAAAAGTGCTCAACCGCTCCTGAAATTTTGTTGAAATTAGGTATGTTTTCCCTTTTTTGCAAAATGTTAGCTAAATCATTTGTGCCGCACGTAAATTTGATCTTCGCCAGAAAAAAACTAGTCATCAAGAAAAAAATTAAAATTTCGCTCGCTCGCACATATTTTTGTCAAAAAAAATCCAAAGACCTAACAATCTATTTTGTGTGGCCTTACTTAAATTAAAGAGTTTCTGATTGGAAAACACATTAAACACATTAAATCAGTACAAAAAAGCAAATCCTATATTATGTTTTTCTTCGTTTAATGACATACATCAGGAAGCTGATGAACTTTCATACTAATCCTGAAACACAATAATTTTAATACCAAATGTATATGATTTATATAAACCGTTAATGCTGCCTGCCCAAATAGTACACGCTATAATTAATTTATGGATGTCATCAACGTTTAAAACCCTTTCGTTAACCGAAAGGCCGAGTATAAAAACATGAGATCGAGTATGAAAACTGTATTAATATGCGTATGAACGAATTATCGATCGCTGAAATCATCAACGTTGCTCTTACTCCTAGATGCCGCGTGCTTGTCAGAGAAGCAGCAAATACCAATTTTAATGTCTTTGGGTTGAACCGGCCGGGGATCGAACCCGCGACCTTCCGCACCCGAGACAAGCACGCTACCACGAAACCACCGAGGCGATTTATTAAATTTGAATTCCTTAGCGTAGTATAATCTAAAATAAAATCATCAAAATGTATAGGCTGTATTTAAATACGCTATAAAAAATCTAAAACAAATAGGTAGTTCTAGGATTTATCTATTCTTCATTGCATATTGATTACTAAAAAATGAGATATTAATTAAAAGTCTCGACTAATGGATGTTCACTTTGTCATTTAAGATAATAAATAACAATGCAAAGTAAATTTCTGATTTCATAGACGATTATGAAGGTAGAAAGATACAAATTTTTATAAACGTGAAAGATAGTTTTAAAGTATCCTCGAAATAATATGCAGAAAAAAAAACAAATGAAAATGTGGCAGAAGGGTGACTTCAAAAAAGAAAAAAAAACTCTTGAAACAATGGATTATTTATGTTTTTGGCATGTGTTATCTTGATTTCAATATTTATATATATTATATGTGACAGCTATAAATATTGAGAGTACGATTACACGTTTGCCAACATTTAATTTCAGCTTTTACTTTCAACTGGTGGGTTGGGGGGGGGGGGGGGGAGGGGGGGAGATCAAAATTTTGAAACTGCATATTTTTTCGTTGGAATTTGGTTCTGGTTTTTCTTTTCCGGCCGCTATTGCGGCCTAATTTTTTTCTTCATTTAAGCCAAAAAAGGGCCCTTTTCATCTGATATTGTTTCATTCGGTTAGCTTAACTGTGTATGTTTAATTCTAAATGTGTTGACACACCTTGTTATTCAATCAAGACCAAGCTAATATATATAGTTATCCCACTCGGACTTGTGTCTGTTAAGTTCCATTTTCGCTAAAAGCACATTTAGAACCAAAACACTAAACACACAAAATTTGACCATTGTTGCAGTCTTTCAGGAATTCCCACTTAAAAGGTGCAGAAAATGACAAAAATGTGTTTTCAACGTTTTTTATGAGCTTACTGTAAGTTTTGTGTTGGATTTATCAATGCAGAAAATTGAGACGTAAACAGAAACTATTTTTACTATGAGAAAAAGATAAATTTCACAGATAATAACTACTTTCAGAAAATGGCCCTCTGAGTGAAACAATTTCTCGCCTTATTGGCCCAACCTCTTTCCTGATTGACACAGGTCCTGCTTTTTTTCACACCTAAAGTGATTCCGTCTTCTTATTTTGCCAAAAGTCTGATCCTGCCTTTTTATTTCGAATTTAATCCTAGCCCCCCCCCCCCCCCCCCGCTAAAAATCAAATGGTTGCTCATTGGAACATCTTCGCAAATGTTGTCGACACACATCGCGCTATTAGCTTGTGCTTTATATACATGCTCCTAACAAAATATCGAATCTTAATCTTGTTTCAAATATATACGGGGATACATAGTGACTATTTTAGCAAACGACGGGAGGACATATGTACTGTTGCACTAAATGCATTTATGTTTGCAACAAGAACATCATAACAAATTATTTTTTAAAAACGTGATTTTTTACCACATAAACTTAGATTCGTATCAAACTATATTTACAAAGAGAAGGATACGAATAACATTTCAAGGTAAAGGATATCTCGAACATCAAACAATGTACCTGTAAGGAAGGAGTCTAGTAAAGATAAATACATTTATGTTTATCTAAAAGATACAAGAATTACTCGATTTTCATTTATATTTTAATAATATAAGCGACATCCGCCACACAACAAAATATAGTACATTATTGTCAATATCAATGAAAATACAAAATATGAATATAAAACTATTGTAGATTGGAATTTTAAAATTATTTATCGTGTACATAAACGTTAAAAGCGTAATAAATAAAATTGCGTGTATGAAGGCACCCATATTGTATTGAAACATGACATTTTTATGATTTATTAATTATATTCAAAAATAGTTAATAGTATTGATGATGTAATTTTTGATGATTTTTTTAAATGTTTTATTAAAACGCTTAAGTGATGAATAAATTTAGATTTGAAATGCCTAACACATGATACGTTTTCTATAGCATGTAAAATTATCATAAGTTTAAATGAGACATGGACTACCGAATTATACCAAACCGATTAGGGACGAGATAAAAAGTTCAATGTAGGATAAACAACGTAATTCAAATTGTTTGGGGGTGGGGGAGGGGGGGGGGGGGGGGGTAAAAATCACTGCAAGTTTTGTTATCCGACATCGATTTTCGGAATGAAAAATACGGATTCAAGTGATGTCCAAGTCAATATACAGAACAAGCATACATTGTTGAGGAAAAACAGGCCCCATGATACAAAAAGTATACTCTCAAAGCATATGCCCATATTGTTCAATCAGTTTTTCCCAAATTAAGTTAAGACGGGGGATTGGGGGGGGGGGGGGGGGGGGGGGGGTCAGTGAAAAAACTATGTGAATTAAGTTTTCTTTATCCAACATTGAGCTTTTGATCTCGTCCCTTACGTTAGTAGTGTTCATTTGGTAATTCTGTATTATAGAAGGTATATGAAGGATTAATTATTGACAAAACTACAAATGTAGCGATTTACTCTTAATTTTCTGCAGCGTTTGCAGAATGGCAAAAATAAAACAAAATCCAAGAATGGGGAAGGGGGGGGGGGTGGTGGGAGTGGGGGTGTGGGCTGGGGATGGTGGTCGCGGAGACAATTGCTTTTGTAAAGATTGAATTTTATCACAGCATTTCATGCAAGTATAAAGTAGAAAACTGGGGTAGAGAGGTTCTTAATGTGGAAAAATGAAGTTGGACACTGCAAGAAATTATTTATTGACCAAACGAAATCCTCTTAAAAAGAGCTGTTACAGGCAGTTGTTTACTTAGATAGAGACTGTCCTTCTCAACACCAGGTGTAAGCCAGTAGACTCTGATTATGGAAATGTATACCTTGGAACTAACTCGACCCTGGGATGTAAATGGGTAGGGTAAACTGGAGCACTACTGATAGTGTTTGGTCATATTAATTTCAAAGGTTCCCATCTAATATTTTTAATGAAGTTTTAAAAATAATCTATACCACAGGTCTAATTTTTTTGTGACGTATTTATAATTGTTCATTCATTTCCCCAGTTTTTGATTTTTAGTAAGGTTAGTTGTTCATGTCATAATGCTGTCAATATTAATACTATATACGTTGTGATGAACTTTATCAACGGTTATTATAAATGATTTGGAAGTTTTTACAGTCATTTCAGTTAATAATGAAACATTTGACATTTGACCAGTTTGACACATACATCTAATTTTCAAAATACAAAGGATAGATAAATTGCAGTGCTAGAAAATGAGTAAAACGTAAGTATGTACTGTTATGTTAAAACAAACTACATAATCTTGAAGTTTCATAAGTTTATAAAATCTTTGTACAGTGGACTCGCGCTTCCTCGAATACGTTTAAGTCGAACGGTCGGGTAACTCGAACAAACTATTTCGATTCTATAAATTTACTTTTGAAGGCTCACTTTTCCGGTAAAGTTAAAGGAAATTGGCTGAAATTACCTTTAAGTTGTGAATAAGCTACAAATGATGTTCTTAAATGCTGATTTTTTTCATTAAAATTTGAAGTTTGCTGGAAAAAAAGGACCTTTTAAAAATATTTGATTACATTACGGTTTCTTTTGATCAAACTTAAAACAATTACGCCATGGAACATGTATGGTTGACATATATTATACAATTATGGCACTTTACTGAGTGCAGTATCATGTTTTATTGACCACTTAACAGGAATATTGTCCAAGGCCAACGACCGCGGGCAATATTGCTTTAAGTGGTCAATATCTACTTAATAGCTACTGATGTATAGGGAAATATCAGGATATACAGGCTGCCCGAGGGTCATGGTATGGACCGGGAAACTGATACATTTCACTTTAAATAGCATAAATTGGAAATCACCTGTTTCTAAAAATAGTTGACCGTACTATATCACTTTTACTGTGCAATACCACAAAATATGGACTAGTTTGAAACGCACGGTTTCTATATAAATCTCAAAGTTCGAACTGTAATAATACAAAATATGGTGCAAAACGAATTATGGAATATTGAACATGAGAAACTTAATCATGTAATACTGGAACGTAACACAAGTAGTAAGAAAGCGCGATTTTATGACTGTTTATCCAGTATCTTCATAGTCTCTGTAAAGTATTCAACAATCAACTCAAAAGCCACGTTGAGTTCTAATTACCTGATTCGAAGTGATATTAAATCATGACATTCTTTACAACATTTGCAGTCGTGAGTTCAAGAAGTTGCTATTTCAATAATACCATTTTATACCAGAGTTTTCAGTTCATGATATCATTTTTAAGTAGAGTTTTGACTTCCAGAAATTCCTGAGTTTTAAACATGTTATTTTCAACCAGAAGTTTGTAATTCAATTCAAGCCATTTTAAACCATGTTTTTTAATTCTGGAAATTGCTATTTCAATCATAACATTTTTTACCACAATTTTGAACTCCAGAAGGTGCAAAATAATTACACATGGAAGTATAAGGTCGTCATATTTAATTGATCAATAAGCTACATTTGTATAATAATTATTTTAGTACAAAATCTATGTTTTGCACTAGTCCTGAAATAAATTATTTCCCGTTTGTTGATGACCATATCCCCCATATGACCCCCATAAAGGAATAAATTAGCAATGTCAGTAAACACTAGGGGCGCCACTGGACGGAAACCACAGTTTGTTTACAGTATACTGGTCCCAAAATAGGCTGGAAAAGGTTTTAACGAAGCGGAATCCAGTTTTCAAATAACTTCCCCCAAAACAGCTACCTGACATTGCTAAATAAATAGGACTGCAGGAAACTGATGAGTATTTATTTTAAAAATAACCCTTTGTCCCAAGATGTATGTTTGAAAGGAATAATATATAATTCAAATATAATCATTGAACTCTGATAAATGTTTCCTCCACGTTCTTTGAGTGGTAATGAAAATACGGCCTCTTTAGTTCATTATAAATGGCAATCTGTAAATTTATTGTGCTAACGAACTGTTTTGTACTTTTATTCAAATGTAATTATTCATTTTTTTCTTTCTTCATTAGCGATTCTTATATGTGATTAATTGAAAAGAAAATTAGAACTAAATTGTATATTTTCGACTTATTCTTTGAGTTCTGTTATTATTAGATATAGAAAATATGTTGTAAGTTTTTAATAGATCAATTATGTTTCTATTTAAGTGCAATGGTCGTTTTTCTCGTTACTTAAACGATTTCTTAGTATATTCTTTCCATTGCCATGATTTAAATTTCGATACACTGAAACAAACCGAGTGTCGTCTGAAATGGTTAAGGCCAAAGAAATGGCATGCTGAAAAAGCAACAGAAAAAAAAAAAAAAAAACAACAATATATAGGAATCAAATTCAAACGCAGAAGAGAGGCAGGTTATAAAAAACCTTTGGACGAGCTATCATAAATTTAAAACTTATTTAAATTTTCTTAATAAGTAGATAACCAATATTGTTATCTTCATTATCAAATATAAATATTTGTGATCTGATGACCTTTTCACAACAGTTGACCTTTGAAGTTTGCCTACCATTCATGAAATATATATTTGTTTAGGGGAGGGGAAAATCTTGTAATATAGATTTATGAAACTCTTCTGTCTACTATATATAAAAGTTTCTTTACACACATGACTGTAGTGGCTTTGAGGTTTTCAACGATAAATTAATAGAAACACTCACACCTTACTAGAAGACCTGAGGGGAGAGAACAGGACAGGGGGTATTTTCTCCTCTGCCCATCCCTCTCTGCCTTCTCCTGTCCAATCGCCCCCTTCTCCCCCCTTTCTCCCATATCCCGTTGACATGCTCCTCCTTCTCTCTCATAACGAAATAGCCTTTTTGTATTGGTTACCATTCATCATTTCAATTTGATAGACAAAAGACCTCCATATCTATGATTTAGGAGTCTTAGATTTTTTACCGTGTGTTACGGAAGTAAGCATTACCAGATACGATTTTCCACACTTTCTCCTTTCTCAGGCCCACTCTCTCTCTTCTTGCTCCTCTATCTCCCTTCAGGCTCCCGCCTTAAGTTTGACTTGTCGTTGGATTTCGGTCTTGTTGACTTTCCTCGGTCATTTCGCATCGGTATATTTTTTTGACGATATTCCTTGATTTTCGGAATTTTTGTATGGCCAAATCGACAACAAGTTGGCCCTATCGCGGATTTCGCAGGCATCAAGAATTTTCGCGCACATTGGCCTCGTCAAACATGAGTTGATGACAAAAACAGATCTATAAATAAAACCCTCCCACCCGCTCTTCAATTTACGGATTATTGTTTTGGTTTTGAACAATTAAGGCCTTCAGCCGACAACTGATGACTCGTAAATCGACATTTTGCATCACAGAGAATTTGTTGACTTGAATTTACCTTAGGGAGCAAACAAATGATAGATCCTGCATATTTTTTTCGTCGAAAATTTGGTCCTGGATTTTTTTTTTATAATTTTCAGTTAAGCCAAAAAATTTCCTGATTGGCACAGATCCTGCATTTTTTCACACGTAAAGTGGTCCTGTCTTTTTATTTTGCCAAAAAATCCTGGTCCTACCTTTTTATTTCAAATGTGATCCTAGCCCCTCACCCGCATCCCCCCAATAAATATCAAATGGTTGCTTCCTTACAAGAGATAATAGAATCCAAACGAGCCTGAAGAAAACAATGGATGCATAAAAATTATTACAGGTATAACGAATTAATCAATTAATATTAAAAAATAGTTCTTGAGTATGAAAGTTATCAGATGTTAAGAGAGAGTTAATCTACGAGCTATGTTCTAATGTGACGTTATAGAGTTTTCAGGTATTTTGATGTGAAACTGATATTGCAATATCCGGTCGGATGTGTTTATTTCTATACATAATCCTTAATTAACGGAGAATGCGTTCGATTTTGTGTAGGTTGTGAAATTTGTTTTTATTTCACACTTCCGCGGCCCCTTTCATCTGGAATTAAACATAAGCAAATTTAACTTTATTTTTATTTACGTATACATGTTTATCAAAATAATAATAGAATATTTTATGGTTTTAGTGAAACTAGATCAATCGAAACACAAATGATTGAAAAAGAAATGTATATGCGGAACTTGAGCTGGTAGCAAACCAATATACAAGCCACTAAATGGTCTCAGAAACGAGTGGCAAAAATCAGTGAATATGGCCATGGATTCTAAATTACATCTCAGTGGATTCTAAATTACATCTGTTAAAAAAATTGGGGGTCGATAGGCAATAACTTAAAAATCGGGGGCTGCCTAAGACTAGTTTAATAAGAAATTGCCCGATTTAAACAAAGTTCTCAGATATCAAGCTACATGTACATATATATGAAATCACACATTAAGTAAAACTCTTTCCGAGTAATAAGTACTTAGTTTACGTACTCGAAACTAATACATGAAACGATTGAAATGAAAATTGGCAAAATCAAAGCGACGCAATAAACTGAAAGAGGAAAACTACCAAAATCCAAAGGAAAATCAGGAAAGAGCTATTCACGAGAAAAATACATCTTTGCTCCCAAAAATTTATTAATTTCATAACTGCATGTTACAGGTATCTAGAAAATAGTCTTAAATGATATTTTCTAACTTGTTTTATCAACAGCTTAGGTATTTGTTTTTTGTATTATTACTTGTAAATGAAATTTGTACTGGTATTTAGCTGAACCAAAATCTTTGATTGATGTCAGTATTATGGGAGGGAAACATAACTTGAAGGAACACCTTATACATAACCTTCAATAAACTAACATTTAGTATTCTTGTTTGTGAAAAGAATAACTTTTCAATGATAAATCTGCCAAATGTTTATACCAGCGTGCTGTTCAAAGCCATTATTAAAGCGTTTGGACGAATTAGACGTCAAATGAGACCTTTTCGCATTTCCGCTGCAAATACCGCAAGTGTCCTAATTGAAATAGAAAATAAGAATTTAATTGGTTTTTGCATGTTAAATTAAGTCGTATTTGTGCAACCTAAATGAAAAAATGTAAATAGCCAATCTGACATCACAATAAGATGCTATTTTGGTTTGTCTCTGCGTAAAGTAATCCGTTTTAAATTGGATTTAATTTCATGTTTAAACTTAATTCATAGTATTAGTATTTTAATATATAAAAGCTAACAACATTTCTCAATACAATAAAACACATTTTAAAATGTTTTCTCATGTTGAAGACGATCTAATATGATAATAAGGATGAATAAAAGAACTAAAATTTGTAAAATAGATTCGTTTTTTCGTGTATGTGAATTCATTCTTAACAAAATGAGATAGATTCAAATGTCACTTCATTTCGCCATTATGAAGTTAACATGTTAAAAAAAATTAAAATTAAAATATCACTTTAAAAACCATTTATTGCACGTGCAATTATTGTGCATTATATTTCACTATCATTGTGTCTGTTCTGAAGAACGCACAGATAATCAACTTCATCATCACCGTAGACACTGTACGCATAAGAAGTGTAATCGCTAAGGTAACTAAAATAAAAACAAATCAGGCAGATATTTTTCCTTTTCCAAATGAATTAGATTTAGGGGATAACTGTATTGTATTTTATCAGTTGCCGACGTAAACCGCTGGTTTTACCGTCGCAAATTGAGTTTACCTGGCGACGCGTAGCGGAGCCATGTAAACGGATATTTGCGATTGTAAAACCAGCGGTTTATGTCGGCAACTGATAAAATACAATATAGTTATCTCCATTCTAATGCAACCTCCGTTAAACGTTAAAAAATAGAATAAAAAGTAAACAGGAAACGTCAAATGCGTTTGCGCAACGTTGTCGTCAATGGTAAACCGTGGATTTTACGCTTGACGTTATCCAATCAAAAAGGACGTTATATGTTATGTTGCATTAGAATATGATATTGAAATATAAAGTTTATAGTAACGCAGGCAATTAGTTTGTCTTGTATAATACACAAAAAGACCAAATATATTGTATAACGTCCTCATAATCTTTGTTATTTTACCAATGTTTATTTGCTATGTGCAGAAGTTAATGGACCCCTTTGTGTTCTCTAAATCTTCAGAGATGTTGTCACAGAAACAAAGCCATAAACTAAAATTGATGTCTAAAATTAAATACTGTGGGATATGGCTGATTGTTCAAAAAGAATCTCATGACAGTTTGCATTTTGCAGTATTTTCAAACAGAATCAGTGTTTTCGTTACAAGGGACATTTCCTTAATTTAAGTACATGATAATAAGGATAATGAAAAGGTGTGTTCTAAAATTTGTTACGTGTGAAATGAATTAACCTTTACGTCTATTTGAAAAAGCTGCATCTCCTAAAAGCTAAAGTCTAAAACACCCTGAATGTGCCTATCACTATTCAACAAGCTCTTATAGTAGTCAGATATATATACAACAGTCTATACCTTTATCTGTGAAAATGTGAAAACTCAAGAAATGTATCATATATATAAGTATATAATAAAACGTATCACAAAATACCGAAATAAATTAATTTGATGCAATGTATGGCCATTTCGTTGACAGTGCTCGAGATCAAAATATTGGAAAACCGGTTAAAGATATAATGATTAATTAATAAACACAACGTATCATAAAAACTCGAAAAATCATAAAGTAAATATAAAAACCATTTGTCAACATTCAATAAATTTTCATTATGTAATAAAAATATGTCCATTGACCCTGACTGTCTATTGCAAACAGCACGGTGAATGACAGACTTTGTGAAACCGACTACAATGTATGCCTGCAAATTTTTCCCACAGTTTCGTAAAATTGTAAATAAAAAAACTCATAAATACATATAACCTAGGCGTTTCTGTGTGATTAGAAAGGTATGAAAACAACCATTAATAATTACATAACGCGTGACAGTTTTTTCGATTTTATTTCTGATTGCAGTTTAAATCATCAAATGATAGCGGTCTTTACCCCCAAAACCAATCAGCAAACGCGTTACATAAAAATACAATTGATATTAAACTGTTAATAATAGGGTAACGACTATTGTCATGTCAAATAAGAATTTTAAATCCGCAATTATAGAAAATAGTGAACAGAATTTGCATTTATTGGTGGCAGAGTTCAGACAGTGCCTGTAGGATTTAGAAAATTTAATCTTTCACATGCATAACATCGTGGTGATGAATTGATTTTTGTCCTTGAATCATCAAAACAAGCATAAAAAATCTGACAATGACAATATTACATAAAATTTATTTGAATTGATTTGTGTGAAATAAAACGTATCACAAAATACTGAAATAAATTTGATGCATTGTATGGCCATTTCCGTCGACTGGCAACTCATCAGCAGTGCTCGAAAGCTGCTCAAATACCTTGCTCTGCCATAAAACATCGAAACCGAAGAAATATAGGTAATGTTCTATCGCGTTTCAGCTTTTTCCTGATTCATATAGAATTATTTAACAACTGTTTAGCATATTTGGTCTGGTCATATGTGTGTGCAAAGCGTGAAGCTAACTTTTCTCTTTTTTTTTACACAGGTCGCGCCCTCTTCTTCACCATACGTGACACTCTATCGGATTCTGCTCAGTTGCAATAAGACGGGTGCCGTCGACGGAGCAGCATATGCTTACTCTTACCTGATGCCACCCTCAATTTTTTCTGGGAGTTCACATTGTATGTTGTTTAGTTTTGTGCTGTTTTGTTCGGATTCTCTTTAGTTTCCAATGTAGCTTTTGCTCCTTTCGTCGCGTCTTTGTGGTTTTTGTTTTCTATGTTTAAGGTTCTCACGAATTCCCATTATCTTATGATTTTGAACTTTCATATTGAATCGATATTCATTAAATCAGTTTTCCAGAATACCGTCAATTACATGTATTTATAAGAGACCAATTTACATTTTACATGTATTATTGAGTTGAATTGCTATTGTATTACGCTGCGTAAGAAATCAATTCCAAAATGAAAATGGACACTTTCTTTAAATAGGTTGTTACAATAAAATTAAAAATTTACAAATCAAAAATTTTTATATAATAAATTTATAGATATAAAGAGCCTAGAAAAATTAATGATGAGGCAGAATATTAATGCTATATTTTATCAAACGTATTTTTAAATTAAAGTTTATTGAAAATATCTTTAAATTCCTGTCATATATGGCTATGGTTACAAGTAATTGTTGTTACACACAATAAGGGTGTGACATTTGATTTGGGGGGGGGGTGGGGATTCATGTAATTTTTTCCCCAGAATACATTCACATTTTCAGCAGATAAAGAGTTATCATAGCTGTTGTAGTCGAATGATTTATAGGTCAGTTTGATATTCAAGCTTATAAGGATATTGCTGATCTTTATATGGTTTTTCCGAGCGTTGTAAGGTTTCTTAGCTGTTTTATCATCTACATTTAAGACATTAATTGAAGCATTGAAAGGTACTTGTAAACTTCTAATTTCTAAAACACAAATATATTTTAATGTATGATATATTTATTCTTTAATGTACACTACAAAATAAAATACGTAACTAGCATTGCGTAATGTTAATAATAATATCGTATTTCATGATAACTGAATAATCGGAATGTTTAACTAGCTTGGATCGTGGGTGGTCAGGATATAGAGTCGATACTATCTTGTTTTAAAATATTAAAAAAATAGAGAATGGAAACTTGTCAAAGAGACAACAACCCGACTAAAGAGCAGAAAACAGCTGTAGGCTACCAATGGGTCTTCAGTGCAGCGAGAAAATCCCGCACCCGACGGCGGGCTTCAGCTGGCTCCTAAACAAAAATGTATACTAGTGTAAAGCCGTATTTAAAACAACCCTTATGAAATTATACCAAAATAATGATCTAGAATCATATATAGTACATTTGTCTCGATACACTTGATGACAAAATAACTCCATTTGTTGGATACTCAAAATTGATGTGTCTAAGCAAGCAGTGGTTTATCGCTGGCTCAGGCAAGTGCACTAATGATGTCTTTCAAAGCACCTAATGCCACTCCCAGTTTTTCGTGGAAGTTTAAATTGCATGTGATTTATTTTTTTGTTTGTTTTATTTTTCTGAATCTCTTTGGTTATCTATGTGTTTTATACACCTTTGTCTCTGTGTATTTGTTTTTTTCAGTTTTAGTAATTTGCCTTGTCTCTGGAGTTGAGAAATTTTCCCACTGTCTAATTTTTTCGGGAGCATTTTTCGGATATTCCTTACCGCATTGGTAACAGCGGTTATGGGCGGACTCAGAGTTCATTTATTGTGATAAATAGAATAGAGAATGGAAACGGGGAATGTGTCAAAAAGACAACAACCCGACCAAAGCCTACTCTGTTGTTTAAAACGTTTAATCAATATTTAAATTTTTATGCAATTGACGATATTTAAGTGGGATTACTCGATTAAACAAAGGTTATTTAAACCGTTAGGTTTGAAAGTTATTTTAAAAATGCCTCAACGAGAATTTTCTTCCGTGTTTTGGAAATACAAATACGTATTAACAGGTTGATGCAAAAAGTGTCATGTTTAGCTAATGAATATTTAGATGGCATCTACAACGTGTTTAAGGTGTGAAAAGAAGGACGGCGACAAATTTGTTTAAATTGCCATGACCCCTTTTAAATAAGTTACTGTTTAATGTGAAAAAGATATTATCTAAAGTTTGCATCACAAGGCCTAAAATGGTCCAAAAATAAAACTTTATGAAGAATCAGATAATATCGAGATTAAATCTATACTCCAAAATACATAGATAATAGAAAAAGGGAACGTATAAGATATCAAAAGAGTGTTCACCAAACAAGCACCAGTTATATAGTAAAACATGTTACTTAATATCAAATGTAAAGCCTCTACAGATTTATTAACTTTTTCAGTCTATCATCCCCACTTTTATATTTCTTATTTGAAATCATCAAAGACAATCCCTCTGTTTTTAGCTTTTAAACAATATTGCAGATTAAATTATGACTGACTATTATTCTGTTTTAGGGCTATTAGAAATAAGCTCAATCCTTAAATAAATCGCTACACGGGCACTACGTTAATGAGTTTTTTCTATTGTCTTCATTGACAGAAAAACAGTATAAAAAAATGCTAATTGAAGCATTGTTACAACCCACTTTGAAAATTACGCACTTTGAAAACTAGTATAGTATTAAAAGAAGAAAGATATTATATAAAATACAAAAGACTTTTGTGAAATTGAGCCCTGTGTCTCTTAAATTATCAATGTAGAATTTCAATTGCCTGATAACCTTTTAAAGGGTTTCTCAAGCATTATTTGAGATAGGACCATTCATTATTGCCATTGTGTCGAAGATTTAGAAATTTTGTGGAATTCGCCCTCAGACAAATGTATTTCGACCGATCTATTAATTAGTAAAATTTTCTTAAGTAGTAGCCATTGGTTTAATCCTGGTTTGCCAACATTTAATTAGGGTATATAATAAACAGTTAAACAAACAAAAAGACAATGGGCTTAATGAGGAAGGTAAACTATAGTCTGTTCAAGATTTGTATGTTATGATTCTATGTTTTTGCATATGGTGAGTGACCCAATGTATCACAGCACATGATATATATTTTTATTTTAGCCTAAGAATAAAAATTAAAATGTTAAAAGAATAATTTTGTGAAATTTCATCGTGTGTTGAAACATATACTGTTTCAATGTTGATATTCTGAACATCACATGTTATAATTGTCTCTGTATTGTTCATGTCTTTGGTAGTGAAAAAGAAATAAAACCATGTTATAATATAATATTTTAATATCTGTTTGATTAGATAATTTTACAATAGAATAACATAACAAAATTTTTTGACATATATTTTTTTTTTGCATTTGTACTTCTGTTAAGCTGATATTTTACAGGTAAATTCAGGTAAAAATTATTCAAATAGATACAAATAAGATATCGGCTTTAATTAAACACGCCTTTGTTTATTTGAACATGTAATTAAATGTTGGCAAACCAGGATGACACCTAACCATTCCAGTGTAGCAAACTCTGTCAACAGGAATTTCCATGTGACATATGACACCTGGCGCAAGATCCTAAGGGAGTCCAAAAAGGAAAAAAAAAATGACTGCACCGAACTCTTCTCACAGTACATGTATTTGAGATAGGAACATGAAAAGTAGTGGGACATGAAAACAATAAGAATAATCTGTGCTTAGTGTTTGTTTGGAATTCTGACATTTGGCCCGAGGCCAGAAATACAGTTAAAATGCATTTCAAGTTATCCAGTAGTGATACGAAAAAAAATTGTGACCAAATTAACGCGATTTGAAAAACTTTAACACAAAAATGGGGGAGAGGGGGTAGTAAAACATGGCAGCAATGTTATTGTTTTTAGGTGAACATCTTTCAGAAATTTACCCGATCACCCAGACCGTACACCAAGATACCCGCAACATCCAAACGGGATATAGGAAAGTTTACTTAAAGATCGTCTTGTGTAGTACCACCATGAAAATTAGAACCTATAAATGTTTGTTTTCACTACTTTTAAAGATACAAGTATGAGAGCCTCCTGACAATCTACCTAATTTAAAATTCATAATAAATATCTGTTTTCTGTGTCATCACACCATATACAAAATGTAAAATGAAGTTCTATAATAATTTCAGATGCCTAAAATACAAAACAGTTGGACTTTTCCCCCATTTTTTTACCAATGTTTTGAACTTCCGGGCCAAAATCCAAATTTCAAAAGCCAATGTGCATCAACACATTATCTTAATACTAAGCTAAAAACTGTAGCTTAAGTTCAAGTGACATAAGAGCCTTTTTGGTCCCTTCGTTGAATCCATAAATCAAAACCCAAAAGCTATTGAGCATCCACAGATTATCTACAATTATTCTGAAACAAAAATCCAACCCTAAACTAAAAAAAATGTTCTATGAGTAACAGAGTCATTAAGCCTTTGTACGGAGACTCAATGACAATTATGACTTTGTTTCCGTAACAAAATTAAAACCATAAACTAAAGAATATGTTGATTAGTTTAAGTCAATCCTTTTGGGTCTAATATTTGGACATCCTACCGGAGCAAGATTAAAATCCTTGGAGTCTACATTATTGTATATGAGACTAGATATCTTCGGTTAGATTTCACGTCCTTCTGGAACTGACACCTCACCAGACTTGACACATCACTGGCAATATGACGGGTGCCGTTACCGGAGCAGGGATGCTTACCCTTCCGGAGCAGCTGATTTTTTTTATGGGAGTTCACATTGCTAGTGTTTTAGTTCCTGGAATCGCTACATATACCGATCCGTAAAAAAGTATCGGTACAAGTTATTTAAATCATCCCAAATGTTATAATTCTAAAGAAGAAATTTCGTTAAAGGGAAGCTGTTGTTTTTCTTTTAAATTTTTGGATAAAGATTTGTAAGCATAATTTACGCTTGCAATCATTGCAATCACAAGATTGGAGCTGATTAGGCCTTGTTTTGGCTGCAATTCGGCGTTTAATCCCTTACTAAACGTCATTACGTTGATGATTTTTTGATGTATACTGTTAACGCATTTTCAAAAAAAAAAAAAAAAAAAAAAAAAAAATCAAACAGTTTAAGTGGTTTCGATTTTTACGCGATTGGAAAAATTAGTTATAATCGCGTTGAGATGGTCCAGATTTTTGACGCACTTTGAAAAAAATTCAAAAAGGGTTAAGTTTTTTTTAAAATTGGTTGTTACACAGCATTATTGTTCTCTGACGTCTAGTTAAGTGTAACGAGACTTCCCTTGAGGCGATTGAGGTTATTGAACCGTAGCGCCCAATGAGCAGACAAATCATGCTATACTGTTACACTGGCGTCCAACTAAATAAACCAACGTTGTCAAAAAAGAATTGAAGTTGGAATATCGTTATAGTAGGACTATGAATCTTGAGGTGAACTTCCCTTGAGAGGAAGGAAGTGAGAACCGTACCAGGTTTATAATCAGCGTCCATTACTGTAGTATTCTTTAAGCTCATTTGCTCTTATGTTACATATTCAACTACTTCATGGTTTGGCTTTCCAGCTTTTAACACTAAAATTCAGAAGCTATTGCATTATATAAACAACAAAATGGATAACAGGAAAGGCCAACAATAACATACCAATCAATCAAAGCAACCCAACTGACAAAACGCCGTACAAAAATAACTTAAAGAGTACAAAACACAAACATGAACACAACAGAGAGTCATATGTATGATTTTCAAAATGTCACGACTCGCCCATATCGGCGAAAAAATACTTTCCAGCCGATGTTTTACCTGCATATGAATCTTGGACTAGGGAAACAATAAATTATTCAAGGTTCACGAGTTTCTGAATTAGAAAATTATGACAAAATCGATGACATATTTGAATTCAGAATTTCAATTGTCAATTTAGGAATCTTAATTAAGATTTTCAGTCCTCGTATGTCTTGATGATTAATTGATTGATCTCTCGAATAGAAATTGAAGTATTAAACCCGTGTAAGGAAAATGAAAAGTGGGTAATTAAAGGAAAATTCTATGGCAATCCATAATCAATTAATTACTAATTCAGATGTCGTTGTTTATGATGAATGTGTGTGTACAGGATAGTTAGAGATGACGACAGAATCTTAGCATGATAATAAAAATCTAATGATTTTATCGCCGTATTCATTGTATGGGAAACACTAGTAAGCGTAAAATGTCCTTATTAGAAAATTGTTTAACTATAGGTAACATAAATTTAATGCTGCTAAAATATATATGATTGAATTTATATCCCAATGGTTAGATATCAAAATAACAGTAAATCGAAAATAATTTATTTTGCTTGAAATGAAATTCCAATAGTTTTAGTCTTTACACAATTTTCAAATAGCTGAATAAAATAAATTAACAGTGACATTAATTAATAGTACATCCCATGATAGAAATTGTAATTCATCTTTCGTCTATTATGTTTAAGAAAATTATCCAAAGGCCAATATAACTAAAGGGTTAAAGCCAAATAAATCATCTGAGACAAAGCTGTACACAAGGGAGATAATCAATTTAAAGATTTTATGACAGGGAATTTTAAAGTATCATAAATTTATATATTATATTGCATGTACATTTAGCCCAAATTTGTCGATGTGTTTAACTCGTGCATAGCTCTGTAATCGGATGGTTTCGGCTTTATCATTTTGATCATATAGGCATTTGAATGATATTCTTATCATATTCGGCATTCGACGAAATATGCATTAAAATTGATGTACTCATAAATGAAATAATAATAATAATAATCAGGGGCGTTTCCAGGATATTTGAACAGGGGGGGGATATAATAAAACTTTTTTGGACCTTTTTTTTTGCTAAAAAACGTAAAATAATTGTGAAATGCACTAATGTAACAATTTAAAAAGAAATCAGAGTATGTGTTTAATTAATGAATATGATAAATTGCCATATTCAATACAATATAAGCAGATTACGATAGTTTTTTTTTGAAAGGGGGAGGCGGCGTACACCCATTACGCCCTCTCCTGGACCCGCCCCTGATAATAATCTTCATGCATACAATAAACATGCACAATTTCCATCTTTCCACGTACCATATAGACATGTATAGATAAAATAGTATCACATATGTATTGATGATATGTACGCTTGTGCATGGTTGATAATGACCGGAAGCAATTATGGGTTATCAACACCGGGGGAATACTGTTTATCAGCCAGCCTCTCCAGCAAATATTAGTTTTATATTAAAAAAAAAGCTTGCATGAGTAAATCTATTGATTCAAACAACTGTCCATTGTTCTAAAAACTAAGGATGTTGCGAAACAGCTATCACGGTGTATTTTTGTACAAATTGTAAATAAAGTTTTATTACCCCAAAAATATTCTAAAACGATTCAGAAATTGTATTTGATACTTTAAATAGTAATGTTTTTTATTATGATAAATAATATTTAATTCTCATTTATGTCACTTTTCTTGTAATTATTTATTTTTCCCATTTTAATCTCCTTCGTCTCTATGTCAAGGCTCGGTAAAAAGCTTTTGGCACATTTAATAATACAGATTATTTAATCAAAATAACTATTTTTATTTGTCAAGTAAGATAATAAGAAAATGCTCATTAGGCTCTATTGTACCAAAATACTGAAAACAGTTCAACATTTTTCGGATCATAGATTAGAATTACAGATTATACGTGAAATTATAGACAAGACAAGACAAATACTTTATTAAAGTCTCACCTCTTGAGTAACAATATAGTAAAATACACAACAACACAAGACAAATTACACAAGAGCCACTATTAAAAGAGTTATGAGAGACTATAAAAATCACAATTATTTACATTTCTACATTACGAATATAAAACACATTTTCTTTGAAATAAAATATCATGGCAGATTTTGGCAGTATAAAAATACAAATCATTATTACCGAAAATAAAAATTAACTTTTCATCATCCGAAAAATTTATGAAATGTTCATCAATAAGGCAAGCAACATTACGTCAATCTGCATATATTGGGCATTGCAATAAAACATGTTTTTCGTCTTCAATTATATTTTTACAATTAAAACAAACTCTTTTATCAATGCATAATGTTCATATAGACCATATTTAAACATTTTATAAGTACGAAGCTTATTAGCTTCATTTGACATAATTTTATTATACCATTCTTGTTTATAATATTCAAATGGCATGTTCTCATTTTCTTTTATCACATTTTTACTCAAGATATAACCGTTATTGCATACATATGCCATATCAAGGTTTTCCAACTTAGTAATAACTTTAAACTGCCAGTTTTTTTACATTTCTATTACCACAGTTTTTACCCCATATAAAGACCTTTTTATTAACTCTACCATCACAAATTTTTGTCAATCTTGACATATTTCGAAAAACACTAGTCCTTGTTTAATATTACAGGGGATCCAGCCCATATCACCATACAAAGACAAATTTGGTGTGTATTTACCAACACCTATAAAAGAGCGCATGGCTCTATTTATAACACTGTTTATACATGAAAAATCCTTTGTGCCCCATAATCCAGCACCATAATCAATTACGGACGATACAAGTGAATAAAAAATCTTTGTATATGTAGAATACTGAAAATATAAACCATTAGCTTTACATTTAGAAATAAACAGTCCTAACAATCTACTTGCGGATTTAGCCACTGCCTTCGCCATATCGTCGTAACTTAAAATTCAGTTAATAGTAAATTCTACAATTCGTGATTTCGAATTCAAATTTATATTTTTGGTAGGTCCTAAATGGGCTTCCGTAATACGCAACATCAATATTATCACCACCAAAAGTAAAAGGAAAAGTTGTTGTAGGTGCTGATTGTTTTCTAAAGTGTATAAGTTTTGACTTGTCTAAATTAACAGTTAGATTATTGTCACAACACCATACATTTTCGTTAAAAAGTGTCAGCAACATAATTAACTTCAAATCAGACACTTGTTTTATTGTAATTTTATTTTTTTTTTTTTAAAGATTCTTAAATGATCGAATGTGTAAAGTTAATGTGTTAAAACAATAACCGGAAGTTTTAAAACAGTGATCCATTATTTCACTTATTCGAAGGAGTCACTATTGTAAAGTATTTAGCCTTGAAATTAATATTGAATATTACATTGAGAAATTTATTACATTTTAGGTACACAATTTAATGTATTACCTGAAAATATTCAAATGCTTCATTCATTTAATCAACCATAACAATAGGATTTATATTTACATATTATATAACTAATTGCCCTTTCAGTAAAATAAAATGGTGTCTTCTGGCCATTCCAAAATTTTAAAATTTCATATTCTGGCTACTCCAACATGGAAAGAACAATTGATGTTTAATTACAACGTATAGTGTTGTTATAACAATAAGTTTCTAAATAGATTTACAGGTAAATGTAAAAATACATATATTAAAACCTAATGTTGGATTAGATTCTGAAGTGGATTCGTGAATATATTAGATATTAAAAATGATAATAATTCAGCATAATATTTTCTTGTTGTTTTCTACGATTTTATATTTGGTTTTGTTCGACTTGTGTATTTTATACATTTAAATCGTTTTATGCCCCTTTTGACAGCTCACCATTTCCATTTCTCTTCCTTGTTTATTGTTCTGTTCGTTTAAATATGTACATTTTCCTTCCTAGCCATAACATAAATATGTGATAAATATATTACGAGATTAAATATATCAGCCCTCGATGTAAACGGATATGGAGGTCTGATATCAGAGCGCATGGAAAATACTATAGGATTAAATACGATTTTGTACGAGTTTATCGATATGTAAACACGGCCGACTCACTCACAAACTAAATAAAGTCCGAAGGAATTTATGTTCAGTTTGTAAGTGAAAAGGCCGAGTTTACACATCGATAAACTGATACAAAATCGCATTTAATCCTTATAATTCCATTTCAAACATCGAAAAGTTGTTCCTAACCGAAATAAAAAATAACTTTGCCCTTTTCAGACGACATTCATCTTGAATCTGGTACAATTTTTGTCAGCTGAGAATTTGAATAAAAACGTCAACAAAGTCATTTACAAATCGAAAAAACAAGGAAACTTACGTTTTGATAGATTTTAACATAATCTGAAGCGTACAGAATCCACGCAATGTCCGATTTTTTTCCGTTTGAAGAATTCAACTTGCGTTATTTACAAATATGGCGTTGCAATCTTGACTGTGACGTCCGTGCAGCAAATTTCGCGGAATTTTTGAAAACCAATTTTCATCAATTTTTAAACCATTTTAATTACATTTTAGTTATTATTGTCAGTATCGTCCTTAAAATTTATTCTTTTACAGCATTCTTCACTTTTAATGTCTCATTTGAAACTTTAAGTAATCAAGAAAGCACATGAATATACTTGCCAAATACGGGTTTTTCGATGTATAAACTTTTATGATTTTGCCCTTTCGACCAATGAAATTTTTGTATTTTATCATATGCAAATTAAAATGGAATTTTAGTAATATAGCTCACTTAATACGTGGGTATTAATTTGCAGTTTACCATTTAAAAATAAAACGTAGATTCACTGTGGTTAATATAAGAGATAAATGTACAAAGCGACTGAAGATTTTATTCTGTGTCAGTCGGGATCAGGTGTAAACACTGTCAAAAATATTACCTAATAATTCATAATTCAAAAGTTAGTTACTGAGGATTAGAGTCGGAATTATGGTCCATAAATACAGGTAAAACTATTTCTTCCCTGTTGTTAGAATTACTTTAAAGAAAAGAACAGTAGCCGTTCATAAGCCCTGCAAAATTATAATTTCTGCATATATTTTAAATTATTCATTATTTTTAAATATTAGTGATTGGAATTTATGTACACCGAATATTTACTATCACTTAAAATATTTATTACGCGTGAGGTAATATCGTTACCGGTTTGTAATAACACATGGATTTGATTTTGCAACGAAAAAAAACATCCATTTAGTAGCTTAGCCATATTTTTTGGACAGGCGGCACCAAACAATGCTGAAGGAAATTCTGGTTTGCTGACAGTTGAAAACTTCTTTTCTGGTTAAAAACATGTTTTTTTAAAAAACTTTTAAGTTAATCAATACGGGTATTCAGTTTAAAACAGGTTTTCAAGCACTCCAGGTAGACCACTTCAGGCAGGGTTGTCCTTATGGAATCTATTAACAATTTTACGTATTAGATTAATAAAATGTTTTTGAAACACACAACTTGTACAGAGCTCAACGAAATAAGTATCACCGAACTTTCATTCTGAGGGACTGATTTTTTCATATATATGATGTATACTCCTTTTATAGGTTGACATTAGACTCTTTAATGACCAAGTATACGGTCTACAAACCCCTCAAAATTATCTTGACATGAATCTTCTTTTGGAACTTACATTTATTAAATTGATAAATGCTTCATTGCATGCGAGAAACATCACCAGGGGTTGCAATTAATATTCGAAAGGCGGAGTTAGAAATGCAAAGAAGGGATTTAATATAATCGAATTTGATATTACGTCAATTTTAACACCATTAGTCTCAAGAAAACGGTTCATCTGAAAACTAAAGGCTCAAAGGACGAGAAATTATTATATGTTTTTGAAGCTTTATGGAATTTTTATTTGTGAGTTCTGGAAACACACCCGAGTAAGTACATGTCCTATAAATTTATAGATAACAATATTCGTTACTACACAAACAGATTTAGTGATTTGTTTGAAGTTTTTGGGTTTGTTTTTTAGGATTTCCGTTTTCTCAGGTAAAATTTCCGATTTTTTTTATAATGAGCCCTAAGTACAATTTATTCCCGTTGGAAAAGAAGTAGGGCCATTTTACCATATATTTATTTCACTTCTAGGGGCATTTTCAAAATGTTGCCTAAAACTTTTCGAAATCTCTGGAGGCATAGCCTGGTATATGGTCTCTTAAAATTTGCTAATAATAACTAACAAGCAAGATACTAAAGAATTTTCTATATACCTGAATTTCGCTTTGGGAGACAGTTTTGACACAAATTTGCCAAATCAACGTCTTAAAGACAGTTTTTTTTTCAACGGGAAGGAAACTTAGAACCAAAACGAATTTTTGGCTCACGGTAAGTGAGATTATGAATCCCCTTTCAGACGACAATAGGAATGGTTTTGATTCTGAATGCCCCTCTTGGCAATATTTAAAACAGTGATGCAAATTGACCCAAATTATTGATAAAGCACACAATTTTTCGATAAAAAGCAGGTAGATATTAAAGTTTAAAAAATCAATGTTTATGAGTGAAACATAAACAGGAAAAATTGGCCCTACTCCTTTACTTTTCATCTCCGATTTACTGAACGCTCGCCTTCGAAGATAAAAATAATGCCGTATTTAGATTAAATAGGCGAAGATTATGCTCAAATTCTGCCTCTGCCTCATAGTAATGAGTAGAGAGACTGAAGGGGTGAAAAATTACATTGATAGCTACAGAAGTATTTTTTTTTGGAAAATTAATTAATTAATTGTGTGGAGTTGTTACGAAATAGTTCGGAAATGATTTTTTTTTAAACAATGGAGATAAAAAGAAGAAAAGAAAAATTATCAGACACTGAATTCCAATAGATATCGACAATGAAATGAATATCTATGCAATCCGATTAGGACAGATGTTCGGATTGCTTTTGAATTTTAACGTATATTTTATTTTGCCATGTTATCAGCTAATCAGCAGTGCGCTTTAAATTACAGCTGTGTATTGGACTTATAATTTAAAAAGAATTTACATTGGCGAATCGGTACTGAGCTATTGATTATACCCTGCATGGTTTACTTTTTATTTTCAATGTCATCTCGGGAATATTGCAAATTTCACTGTAATGTCAACATTTAATTTCAGCCTAGAAATGACGGCGTATGTCACTTTCATACAAAGCTAACGGCAGTTTATCATGGAAAAATACTATCTTTAAAAAAGATATTAGATACATTTTTCGACATACATCTTCTCTTAAACCCCGGGAAGTTCCCGCATTGATAACCACCGCATTCTATTGCAAATCTGACACGAAAGTTTGGCGTTAAAAATTGTAAATTGTTTAATACTGCGAAATATTATGAATTTCTCAAATTAATATTAATAATATAAAGTTTTATTTTTATAAGATAAGAATTAATTTATATATGAATATTAATTTTCATCTTCTGAACGTAAAAAATCAACAAATGTTTTCGTCCAATCACAGAGCAGATAATTCACAACGCCCACGCTGTTACTATAGGGGGCACTTCGGTAAATAGCTGGAGGAAAGTAGTACAAAATAATTCCTATGGGTTTCGGCGTCGAGCTGTCACAACTAATGCCACACTTTAAAGCATAAACAAGTGACTTTATTCTGGAAAGGAATGAATACCCTACGACATACACTTTACGGAATGTCAATAACCCTTAAAAGTTTCGAGAACTGGGCATATTAATGCGCCTGTAATTTTCGGTATTCAGTTTGAAGTGGTGGGGCAAATTTTCAGCGGGAAATTGGAAACGAGAAAAAAATTCTTATTTGGTAAACAATGTACTGTTCAAGTACAGTTTTCTAAGACAGCTTTTATTTGAAAAAACATGTCAACATATTGCCCGACTTGGGAAAATTCATTTTATTTTCTTCCCTAATTTTTGAAAATGACGAATTTAACATTGAAGTAAACGGGGGCTCGATTTAGTGGTGTGCCTTCTATAGTCAATCATTAAAGATCAAATTTCAAAAATCGAAACTATACCGATTGCGATGGAAAAACGGGATCTCATGGCTTATTGCGAGATTTTGATAAAAGAATATGTTATAACTACAACTTGAACAGTATACCTATATCGTGTCGTTACATATGGAGTTCGTGGCATTTATATATATCAGATTCTAATATGACATCTGCCTAATAGGCATATAAACAACACCGCGGTAAAATTTAGTCAAACCACGCTCGCGCAGCCGTTTTTGTTCCGTTGTTGTGACTGTTCTCTTTATATCCCCAGTAAAAGCACATTACTCGGACGTAATTTTCGGTTCGTCAGCTTCAGAATATTATCGCTATGTCAAAATATTTCGGACAAATTTGTCCCCAGTGAAAATTGCAACGAAAGTTGAGCACGCAGGGGAGATTTACAAAAATAAGACGCACCCGTCGTAAAATCTCCCAACAACACACAGTATTCCATGAATTATTTCTTAAGTAAATAAGTTGACCAATCATATTGCAAAAATAGTTTTAAATCAAATTGAAGTACGTCATTTTATGTATAATGTGGACAGTTTTCTGTTTTTTGCAAAAGTTGTTTTTAATTTTGTTTTTTAATGACATTCAATATTGTTCAGTTTAATCCATTACAGATTTGTAAATAAAAATACAGTAATACCTTTTGTGAATGACATTTTCATTTTCAGGTCGACTGAACCTACCCAAGAATCAGATCTTTCCATTAGTTGCTGAATTAATTTTCACTGGACCATGTCTAGTTAATTAAAGCAAATAAGCATGATAAAGATAAATATTTCATTAAGAATAAAGCTGTTCTTTGAGGATTATGGGTTCTCTTGTAATATGGTTCATATTTCAATTTCAGAAACTTGAAAGTAAAATACATTGTGATTTATTGGAAAAATGTGTAAAAGTTAAACGTTTGTTCAAAGAATGAAAACAAAATCTATAATTTTTTTTAAATCGGAAGTGACTTTTAATACCTTGCTTGTCTTGTTTTCTGAGGAGATAAATGGTTTTGTTTTTAATTGATATATTCAGTAATTAAAAAAATCACTAAGGTTATTAAGAAAAAATTGATTTACTTGAAGAATAGAATTTTTAAAAAATACTGCAAAAATTTATTTTTAAAAAGCTTTTATTATAACCTTAGTAGTGATAAACAAGGCCTGAGTTTAAATTTTCCAATATTTTAGAAATCGCTTTTAAAGTTATTATTACAGCAGAAGACACTTGTCGCGTGATTGTTAGGCACGTGATTCTTATTTATGCCATCTTTTCTTAATGACGGAGAAATCGATTTCTATCTACATTACATTAGTTTAGATACAAATGGTAGCACTAATTATGGTGTTTAATTTCAGGATTAAAACAAACGTTTCAAACGTGACCTCCGGGATGGAAGCATGGAATATGTATATTGCGAACAAACTTCAGGAAGTGCGGTTTGGTAAACCAAAAGAAGTCCATATACTACAGTTTGGGGAATTAAAAACCTGGTCCTTTTGGAGAGCAGTTTTGGCTGAATTTGTTGGAACCTTGTTATTCGTGTTCTTAGGATGTGCTTCAACGATACCATTGGATGGAAATCCTCAACTTACGATTAAGGTTTGTATTTTTATATATTTTTACAATTGAATATGGTTTTCACACATAATTTTTGCATTCAGAATACTACTTCATATCACCTTCAAAATACTACTTCATATCGCCCACAAAATACTACTTCATATCACCCTCAGAATACTACTTCATATCCTTAATGACTTTTGGTACTTTACATATAATCATGATTAGAAAATGCTCCTTATCACGGAGCTACGTTGAATATTATTAAATACTATGTGAATTGTGGACCGCTTGATACGCGGATTTATAGGCTCAATTAAATTCATATCGGGGGAGGCAATGCCAAGCTCGATATGAATTTTACTGACCCAATAAACAAAATAATTTGACAACGGACAATATTGTGATTCTTTAACGTAACAGGACAGTATTGCAACCCGAGATTGATTTTATGTATAAGAACAATGATGCGTGTAATGTAAGGGAGATTATTCGAATCCTTTGCTTAATGTCGTATTTGACTCGTCTTTTCAAAATGTCGACGAATTCACACCTTTTCCTGTTTCAGATTCATAAAAAATACATTGCCTGTGCTTGTATGTGTGTTTTTTTTAAATGATACCATAATGTGAGGGTGAGCCAAGAAAAAGACATGTTCAAAAGAATTTACCCTTTTCCAAACACCAGATTTCATGGGCAGATAATCCACGATAGCTTCAAAAGATTGCACAGTGAAAATAGGGGGAATCGGTGGCCGAGTGATGTAGGTAGTTCTTCATGACTACTAATGATCACTAGCCCGTCAACACTGAGGTTGTGAGTTCGAATCCCACCTGTGGCGGGGTGTGTTCGACTCCGATCTAAAATTGACAAGGATTGCCAATTTTCCTGCCGAATGTCGATGGTTCTCTCCGGGTACTCCGGCTTCCCCCACCAATAAAAACTGGCCGCCGCGAAATAGCCAAATGTGCTGAAAACGGCGTAAAACCCCAACTAAACAAACAAACAAACACAGTGAAAATAAACCCTGTCATGACTACTATGTGACAACTAAGACAAATTTTATAATGAATAATTGAAATGTTTTGCTCTATGTTTATGATTTTTAAAGTATGAAATGTAGTTTAAAATAGGTGAAGAAGGTTATTTACTTGTAGTATTTTGATTGTGAACATTGGAAACAAAAAATCTTATTGATAACGAATCCTAGGTGAATACGTTGTTATTTGTATTATAAATTGTCCTTCTGAGTAATGTAATGTCCGAGTTTACCCGAGAGAAAAATGATGACATTAAAAAAGATAGGGTGATGATATTAAGTCAAAGCTTGAGAATATACTTGGTTTTGCAATAAATTTCTTCATAACCTAAATACATGTATGTGGACAGTAAAAATAAAATTTAAAAATTATAATAATTTAAAGAAAAGTATTAGATAGTTTGTAAATCAATCTTCTATGTCGATTATATTTATCAAAGTGAGTAAATCAACAACCTACATCCTATTAAAACAAATCTCCTGGGTGGTCTCGTGGTGGCGAGATCGCCTCCAGTACGGAAGGTCGTGGGTTCGATCCCTGGCCGAGTCAAACCAAAGACATTAAAATTGGCATTTGCTGCTTCTCCGCCAAGCACGTGGTATTAGGAGTAATAGCAAAGGACTGGTTATGATGGAGTCCATAAAATGTGTGCGGGTGGGGTGAAATGTCTTCTTGCGGACTGTTACCTCTTGAGCTAGCACATTAAAAATCCAGCTCAGCGTGTCCGTCTAGTACAAGGCAGGGATCATATTCATATCATATCAACATGTTCTCGTCCTGATATGCACCTAACGGTTGCCACTGGACGTTAAACGATAATTCATCGATCCATCCGTTCTATTAAAACAAAAATTCCACCCCTGTGTTGTATGACATATAAAATATCGGCACAAGAATACCAAGGCGACAAAACAGTGTTAAAAGTCCACAAATTCGAAGTCCAAGGGAAAGACATAGTCAGGAGAATGGAGAACAGCATACAAACACCACACCACAAGGATACATATATAACTAAAAGAATAAAAAACGTATAATAAACTAAATAAAACTAGAACAAGACAACACAGACACTAAAGCCTACTTATGTGAACTCCCATTAAAACCCGGGAGTGACCGGATGGTTAAGCATGTCCTGCTCCGTTAACGGCACCTGTCACATTGCTAGTGAAGTGTCAAGTCAAGTCTATAACTATAATATTTAGATGTAGTGTTGTTTCCCATGATTATACATTTGATTATTTTGTGAGGGCCATTTAGCGCTCGGGACATTGTGTAGGCCACTCATTGAAGATGGTACAATGTGTGGTGATATACTAGATATCTGTCTTTAGAATGTTCATTTCTCAGATGGAATCTTGTATTTTTGAAATTAAATCAATATCCTTTCTTTCCCATAAACATAGGAACACTTAGACACGTATTTACTTAAAAATGATAACATACCAAGACAAATAAGGCGTATTTATTGTTTGATTTAATGATAAATCATGCATTCACCGAAATTAAAAGGCACATTTACCAGGATATACATGTAATTGGTGAATGGCAAAAGATGACTGTCTTACTGTGAAGGATAAAGTTTGGCTCATAGTTGAAGATCTATCGGTTTTGAATATGAAGAACAACAATTGTTTTTATCTTCCACGATTGCTGTTTTTTTTCCTTCTCATGAACATTACCATCCCACATTTGCCTTAAGGTTGTTACTAATTTAAAATATTATTCCTGATTGAAATGTAAAAGAGTAAATATTCAACATTTAGTCATCTGTCTAGAGCTGTAAGTGTTAAGAATAAATATTCATTTATTATATTTTCTTCATTGAACACATCGGAGTATCTGATATAAAAAAAATTGAGTCGTAATTTGGAAAAGGCTTTACAATAATAGTTTATTTGAAGATTTGAAGATGTAAACTTTCGAAAGTATATATACACGATACAGTCGCAGACGAAATACAATTTTTGGTATATTTTAAGTTTTAAATAAAAAAATATATCGCAGGCAGTCGCAAAGACGATTGTCGAATAAGCAGACATAAACTTGTAGCATACAGCATAAAAAATTCGAAACTACAAACTATAGACAGATCAAACCTTTATAAAAACCAGTATTACACTTAAGGTACTATGGAAGAACAATAAGAGTCTGCTTCATCTGAAAACTTTGTACCCTTTTGAACTCATTGATACCTGATTTATCTCTCAAATTTAATACATATTATCCTAATAACTTGTTATATTCTAAGAATAAATCAAAACTTTTTTAAATTCAGATTGCTTTCGCCTTTGGAATAGCTATAATGGCATTGATACAGATGTTTGGTCACATTTCCGGTGGACATTTTAATCCAGCTGTGTCGATTGGTTTATCGGCTGTTGGCATAGTAACACCTATCAGAGCATTGCTTTATACCTTTGCACAATCCGTCGGTGCTATACTTGGTGGTTTAATATTAAAAGGGTAAGTATTGAAAGTAGCATAGTTTTTTTTATAAAAAATTGAAAATCTATGTAATTTTTATAGTATAAAAGGTTTATCATCATCAGAAGCAGCTGTTTTAAAACCATTACTAAGAACGAGCTATTTTTACACCACTGTCAACGACAAACAGCTAGCGTTCACGCGTGCGTCTTCTTTAGGTTGTTTTCCAACAATCTAGTATAAATACGGACACAGAATACCAAAGAAATATGATAAGGAAGAAAATCCTTTAAACACCAAATCATTAAGACAAGGCAAATTTATGTGAACAGTAGCACAGGGAACCAGTACTACAATGAGTAAACACATACCAAATAAAACATAATTAGAGCATGACAGTCAAAGATATAACAGGTGCTCCGGAAGAGCTAGCTTGTCCAACTCACTTACACATATCTAGTAATTTACAACATCTTCAACCAAATATGCAAATAACATTATAAAACTACAGAGTAAATAAAAGAGTCTTTCATCATCTCTTCTAAATACTAAGTAATGGATAAAATTTTCAATAATCTTCATTAATATTTTACGTAGAACAGACTAATTGTAATTCATTTTCTTTTAAAATTAACAATAACGATGAAGCTTTGGACACATGCTACACATTGATCCATTATCAAAAGCAGTATATAAAATAAGACATCTCATTTTGTAAACAGCTGCATAGGGATAGTTAAAAACATAACAGCCATTTAAAAAAAATATCTCGGAAGTTTATCTATACAATGCATATCTATACTACTAAAATTAAGGGCTCGATTTCTTTCGGCCGTCATCACGTAACAACTGCAATAGACACAATTCAAATCAGAATTTGTATGATTGATGATGAATATGTTTTATGAATGTTTCTTTAGAATGAATAAGAACTATATGTAGACAAAGTGGATAACTATTCAGATAAAACGATAGAAAACTAAAAAGAAAAATGATCAGAAAACTGTTGTATCACTATTTTTATGTAAAAGTCGTATAACTGGTATCTCTAATAATCATTTTGTGATACCCATTTTGATGCACCGCATGTGCACATTTCGACAAGTTTTGTCCAATCAGCCATTCAAAATATGGAGCAGATTCCAATGTTTATATTTAATAATTCTATCATTTTGCAGAGTAACGGTATCAACATACCATAACAATCTCGGTGTTACAGCCATTAATAATAGTCTAAATGTCGGACAAGGTTTCGGTGTGGAAGTGATCTTAACTTTTGTTTTGGTATTTGTTATTATTGCAACCACAGATTCCAACAGAATCGACGCTGGAATGGCGTCAGTGGCTATTGGGTTCACCATAGCACTGTTGCATCTTGCTGGGGTATGTTTTAATTTTATATGAGCCACTTCTAAGTGGAATAAATCTACTTATCAGTATGTAGCTTTCTTAAAATATGTTGAGAACTTGATCGCGTTGTGGTTATTGATAAACTAGACGTACGTTAAAAATCAGTCCTTAATATTGTTATAGTTAAGTTTGATATCCATGTCAATCCAAGCATTTGTTTTATTATTTCCATTAACACTTTCTAATGGCTTTTAACACCGCTGTCGATCGGTTGGAAGTCCCGGATGTCAGTATAATCCCCCAAATAGTCTTTACTTCGGTACTGACACGATTTTAATATACAAGTATCGAACATTTAGAGTTGATAAATTTGCAATAATTTAAAACTTTAACTTTAAAATCTATCATATAACGGTGACTCTACCCTGTTTCAAGATGGCGTCTTTCTTTGTGGCCCGTTTGATCCGAGTCTTGACAATGTTTTACTGGTTTACTTGTTTACTTTCAAATTAATGTTCCAAAGTTTTATAAACGAGCTTAACCTGATTAATGTTACTCTAAGAAATGTGCATACTTCAGAACAAATTTGCTGTTCGAATTCATAGTACAATTTAATATTATTAAAATGCTCTAATGAGGTTAGCTGTGCGATCAGTCAAATGATGAGTCGTAAATCTACGAAATGTGCACATATTATTAAGGTAGGAGGTACCTAATTGGGCTATATTTAAGATTTTTATTAAATTTAGCATGCAACTAGAGTACCTTGAACTGCTTCTGAATATAAAAAAAATAATGTATGTCCCTTTAATAATTCCCAAAATATGGTTTTCAACTTTTGGCAAACAGACACGACAGATGGGTAAATACATAGAATGCACGTAGTTATCTGTCCAAAAAGTCAAATATTTAGACTTTAAATTACGATTTCTCAAAAACCAGTCCCTAGAATTAAAAAAGGGTAGATATATTATTGCCATTGAAATTCTCCTTTTATTGATATACATTTTATTAGGGGTAACCAGATTCGTTTTTTATTTGTATATTAAATTGATTACTGTATGAAGAGTGAAAATAAGGGTAAAACAGCCGAAACTAGTATAACGTCGTCACGACGTCGCGATCAAAATGTAGAATTTTAGTGTTTTTACAGACAGGACCGAATGTTGAAGGATTTCCACATGTTCCACAACGAAAACGAAGCTATGTTAATTTAGAATCATTATAACGAAAAAGCTGACGGCAGTAACATATCGTTTTAATATAAAAGTCTATGGATTAGTTTTTGAGAAATCACGGCTTGATACCTTTGCGCTGCAATATGCGCAAAATCGACAGAGGGATTTGTCTTTAAGGTGGAGATGGCTTACCATTAATGGTATTTGAATCTGATTTTCATGATTTTGGAATTTTGAAAAACATTTTTTTTATTAGGAACTGCTTACCTATCCGGAGCACCTGGGTTCAGTGTTTATTTGTTGTGCTTGTTTTTGTTCATTTGTCTTTCCGGGTCTGTCCAATGGATTAAGTTTTTTTGATTTGCTCCTTAGGTATATTTGTCCTCTTTATTAAAATATTTTGCAATGATAAATTTACAATGCATATCTAGATATTTAAAATTTTATTAATTTTGTTAAATAAATCAGCAGTATTGTTAATAAAGGTATAATTTTGTTCAAAAAAAGACAAAAAATTAAGTTAAGTCTAATTAAGATATTACAGAGAGAATACTTAAGGAAAAAAAACACACAAAAGAGAAAATATGAAGGGACTACCAAATACCAATCTTTTATTCTAAAAACAGTTTTTTATGTACATATACGGTAATTTAACTGTCAAGGGTTGGGCCCAACTCAAAGAATCTAACAAATGAAATGAAATATGAACAGTCGTCATTTTAACTCCAATTTCTTGGATCAAGAAAACATAAATGAATAGATTCCGTGAAAAAGTCTTCGGTACTTGGCTTTCATCTATACATTAATCCTCATTACAGTGACAGACATTAAATACCGATTCAAAGGACGCAATAATGAATTTATTTAGATTTTACGAGACCAAAATTGATTTTTTTCCCTCTGTGAATGATTTTACAAGGATTTGCAATTTTTCTCTAAGAAAAATAGCAACTACTTTAGAAATAGGTATTTTACGCTTAAACAATAATTTGTTATCTCAATGTAATTAGAACTGGAATCAATTTCTCAGTGTGAATAGGTGAACAAGAAATAGGATTGGTTTGGTTCATTGTGGTTTTACTCGTTTTCCGTGTCATTGCCTATATCGTGTCGGTCAAGGAAGCCACGTGTACACATGTGCAATGCAGGGAACAAAAAAAATTAACTGACAGTGCTTAACTCAATTAATTTCATTGTTGACAGACTAGCTGAGCATTAGTGCTTACAATGTATCTATAGCACATGAACACGTAGGCCCTTCAAAATATAGGGCAAAGGAGATATATGCTTTACTAAATCCAGTAGCGCGGCCGAAAGGTTCAAGCAGTGTGTTATAGTTTTCACTTATATAGATTCTTACATAGATACGTGGATTATCGGATTATCTAAATAAATACATTTTATATTGACATGATTTATCCGTATCACTGGGCAGTGCACCTTTCCGTTATTATTTTCCAGATTACATATACCGGTTCTAGTATGAACCCTGCAAGGTCTCTCGGGAGTGCGGTTGCTTCAAACAGTTTCCAAGACCACTGGGTAATACTTTGTTTTCTTCTTTCAATATTATTTTCATGATTCTATTTGCAATCTCACGTTAATCTTATTTCAGTATAATCGCGTAAAATTTTAAGAAAAATGTAACATCTTATAATATACGCAAATCAATAAGAGTTTTCTGATTTCCGGAACTACCGAATACGACTTGTTAAGGCGAGACAATTAGTAATTGACAAAAACTATAAAAAATATTTTTAATTGATGAAATTCAAATCATCAATACTGTTGACATAAAACTGTCGAAGTAGAAATATCAGAGAGGATCGCATACCTAACAGAAAATATATCATTTACGATGAACGAAAAATAAAATTCTGTCCTGCACGTTTCATTTTTATCAATTTTCATCAAAACGACAATGACGAACTACCATCGGTATAAAACCTGCGATAACTTTGCACAAAAATAACCCTGTACCCCTCTCTTAAAAACAAGGTGAGTCTACATGGTAGGCATTTTCTGTTATGCATGCATCACTAGTAATGCTAATAAAATATTTAAACAATTTTTATATTTTGATGTATTTTTATTACACTATTGTACGTGTTTTGATTTTTTTTTCAGGTATACTGGGTTGCACCTATTGTTGGTGGGGTCGTGGCAACTGTGTTGTACAAATTCCTGTTTTCACCTTACCGAAATGGAATTTCTATGGACACGGCTATAAATGATTTATGTAAGTTATTTCACGTTTCCTTAGTAATGGATAACTTTAGTTATGCATGTACGTTTTCCCGCTCTGATTACAAAATATCTTCTGGGTTGTGTGCTTCATCGAACAAGTGTGGCGTTATTTTAGTTATTTTTGCACCTAGCAGCTCAGTGGTCTTGTTTTTTTTCGAAAACATATTACAACGAGATTAAAACATGATGTTTTCCATATCAGCCCTGGTAAAAATCTCGACTCATACACGTATAAGCGCTCAATATGCGTCTCAGGGTAATATGGGAGTCCCTGAATTAAAAAAACGGGCAGTTATGGGAAACATGTTTTAAATCTCTAGTTAACTTATTCACAGGATAATATAACCATTGATACAATTTCACATTAAAATTGTGTGTTTAAAATCGTTTTTAATTGTTTGTTGTAGTGCAAGACAGTGATATGATCGTCATACCAAAAGACTATTTTACAGGAAAGAGTGTACAGAAGTTACAGACAACCAACAGTCATTTGTAACAGTTAGAGTGGTGATTCTTTCTCCAAAATGTTCTTTATGAAAAAATATAACGTTTATGCATTATTGTAACTTTCTCTATTGTCTGAACACAAATATTTATAGTATAACTAATCTTGAAATGCCTAACAATCTACAACGAGTTACCGAACAACACATTAATTCACGAGTGCGCGTAGCGCACGAGTGAATTATTAGTGTTTTTCGGTCATGAGTTGTAGATCTTTGGTATTCGAATTTCAAGATGAGTTATTATGTTTATTACATTGAAATATTTCATGTATGCAGTCATTTTGACGAGAAAATACAAGGGGTTATGTTTTTATATGATTACGCGTCGACCAATGTATAGCAACGTCTGACGCCTATTGTGCGTCACATGCTAGAGTGAAATATGACTTTCGATTTCACTGGGTGAATTATCGAATTTGATTTCACTCGGAAATCCCTTTATTTCACCCCACTCAATGTAATAAGATAAATTATTGGGCATTTTCTATTTGTTGGTGACACCATAAAAATACACGTGTGTTCTGTGATGTACTGTATGAGCTAAACATTTGTGTACACTACTACAATTACTACTGATGTAGAAGCTTTGTGTAGCTGATAGGTTGCACCTATTACGACTGCTCTAAAAGTGCTGAAACTACTTTATGATGTAAAATTCAACTAGGTGAAAAAATATGATAGATAATTAATCTGTTTTCCTTCCTCGATCTATATACATTGTAGAACACTTATTCTAAAGCTTTTGGTTAGAGGTTAATAAACAAGTACTAGTATCCATCATTTTTGAGAAAAGGTAAAAGTCTTATTTTTTTTCTAAACAAACATTAAAATAGTCTAATTTTCTTTCTAAATAAACATTAAAATAGTCTAATTTTTTTCTAAATAAACAATAAAAGAGTCCATTTTTTTTCTAAATAAACATTAAAATTTTTGATCGGGAATCAAGACGTATTTTAAACTTTACATACTACTTATACTATAGTTGTTAGGATTTAAAAAGTGCCAAAATGTTTGAAGACATCTTTATAAGAGGAATGTCTATATGATACTATGTATCCGAAAACCACACCTATGAGAAATTTTACACCCTTTAATAAATAATCCGTTAATAGTTTTTTTTCTTTTCTCTAATGTCTCGGCTTAAGTATCATTTTTTTCACCTTGAATATTTTTTTTGTAGTTCATTAATGCATGAAAAGTTTGTTCTTTTTTTGTGGAATTACAATTTGTCATGAGCAATATGTATATTTGACACTTCTCTTAGTATTATATTTTGTACATTTAGTGCCGTCTATTTTTATATATGCTTTGTAGTTTTATTTTTCACTATTTTCATTTTTATATTAGTGTTAAGTTTAATATATTCTGCATTTATTTTTATGTATAATTTTGAGAAAATGATACTGCGTGAAACCTATATATATTTATTACAAAGTAAATAGTATTTACCAAAGGTACTCGAGAGAAAATAAAATTGCATCCTGAAGACCAGAGGGAGGTAAATGCAATGGACGTTTTTGTTGATGTAAGTTTTTGTACGATTGTGGTTCGAAACACGTCATACATGACAAGTATATAAAATAATATGATTAAGTATATCACAATATGGTGTTAATTATATATGTATATAAAATTATTCATGTTAACCGTACTAAATAAGTTTCAAAATGCAAATGAAATGATCAAACGTTAAACATGGTCCGAAAAGGTACTGCTTTTTTACTTCTGTTTTTTTCTATCTATACTATTCCCTACTTGCGGAGCTCGGGATGCATAGGATTTTATCAATTTTTGACAGAGTTATCGTTCCTCACAGCATGTGCGATTTCGAGGTCACTCGTGGCATTTCGCCAGAAGTGAATGAAAAAGATTGAGGAGTTCGAACGAAAAACGGAATTCCCTACAAACAATATTAAATGTGCAATCGAAAACTTAGGGCTTTTCCATTTTTTTCACTGGTTAGACATTGAAAAGTTTCATATGTATCCCAACTACATAAAATTGACAGCATATCCTATATAATGAGGGATTCCCTTCAGCTTTCGGGGTTTTCTGTTTTATCATTTGGATTGAAAAATAAATCGGCGTGTTCCTAGTGAGACAACTGATGTAAAGAACGACAACTTTTGGCAGGATAGTCAACCACAAGTCAGGAAATACAAAGAAATTTAAATAGCTTCTTAAACAGGTAGAACTTATTTGAATGATATCCTGTCTCTTTTATAATAGAAAGTTTGTTTTATTTCACATTCACCTTATTATTTAATAAGGCATATTACATATCTTAATAAGATCAACACAGAAATTTTAACATCATATCTTTAGTTTTAAGCAGCCAATTAATTCTCGACAAATACAGACTTCTATATAAGTCGACCAACTATATGTGTTTTGTTATGGAAAATAATAAAAAACCAAATCTACACAATCATACATGTAGATTTTATCTTTCACACCCGTGCCGTATGTACAGACATACTTAATCTACTTTACTGTATAGTATATATTATATTTGTTATATATTACACAATAAACAAAATAGTGAAATAGTTTGTATTACATTTTATGCAAGTCATACTTCTCATATTGGAATCTACTAGTATCTCCTAACTGTTCCTGTTAATAACAGTAGCGTAAGGTGAGGCAAGCATTTCTTTCACCGTCCAAACGTACAAGGATAACGTTATTTGGAAGAATTTTCCTGATTTCAGATTAATATTATTAGTATAAATCTGAAGACATTCATTAACTTCATGTTAAGGCGTTTTGCATATAGATACATTGATACCATTTTTTTGAAATATCATCTGGAACAAGGAAATTATAGAAATCATAGAAAAAAAGCAAATGGTTTGTAAAAAGGTTTTTAGAATGTAACCTATTCCGCAACAATCTCTTATTAAAATGATAAATAAACAAATATTGTTAATGTTCTTGGACTCACATGTTTACATTTGCCATTGAAGGAAAATGATACGGCGAAAAAAAGAAAATATCGTTTCGTGCAAATATTTCTACATATTTGGCTGGGATATTTTTGATGGTTTCTTTTTTTTTGCCATGCCAAATTGATATTACATATTGATATCAAATCTAGAAACTGCTACATGGGAGTTCGAGTTAAATCTGTGGAATGGTGTCATTTCTTCTAGATTAGTGCCCAGATGTCTCAGTTAAAAGTCTTCCTCTAGTTCTTACATGGGAGAAGCCAATCACAAAAAAGGAGGGGCCTCGGTGGCCGAGTGGTCTAGGTAGTTCGTTACGACTACTAATGATCACTAGCCTGTCAACGCTGAGTTTGTGAGTTTGAATCTCACCTGTGGCGGCGTGTGTTCGACTCCGAACTTAATTAACGAGGATTGCCAATTTTCCTACCGAAGGTCGGCGGTTCTCTCCGGGTACTTCGGGTTCCTCCACCAATAAAAACTTGCCGCCGCGAAAAAGCCAAATGTGCTGAAAACGGCGTAAAACCCCAACTAAACACACAAAAAAACAAAAAAGGAGACGCTTTGGTTCATGTCTTCTAGATGCAATGGCCAGATGTCTCAGTTCTCATAATAAAGTCTTTATCTAGTTCTTACATGGGAGAAGTCAATCACAAAAAAGGAGACGCTTTGCTTCATTTCTTCTAGATTCAAGGCACAGATGTCTTAATTCGCTTGGCCGAGGAGTTCCTTTGGATAAGACTAAATGTGAATAAGCAATACATTACTTAAAAAGCAACATTGGTTATATATATATATGTTTCTTTAAAGTTTAAAAAAACAAAGTCAACAATATTTAGGTAAGGCAACTGCCTCACTGCCACGATGAAAGCTACACCACTGAATATTAGAGAATCTACCATTTATTTTAATGCTGAATCTGACACTCATTACTGGACTCTAGATAAACTTTGAAGAGACAAAAGATTACTTGATTCGTATACTAGTAAATGTTTTTCTTTTTTGTTTAAAGCAAAACCTCGGTGTATTGATCATGTCTGTTCCGGTACTATACACATTTGTACATGTACCTACTGTGTGTCTCACATACTTCGGCAACTTATTTCTTGATGAACTACTCCTGACTTCATTACTATTCTGTATGTTAAAAATAAAAATTCGGTAAGTCTTAAAAGTCAAAATCGCTCAAACCTTAGGAAACAGAACTTGCAAATATTCTGTAATGTCAAATTTGTTAGTGTTGATGTCATATATTATGCAAAAATCAGTGAAATGCACCCAAAAATTGGAAAATCAGCTCTCGTATAATATTTTTGACATTTTAGCAGTTGATTGGACAATAATTCATTACTACTAATGGAAACGAAAGTTAATATAATACTTTTTCTTTCATTTCAAAGAAACGTTTGAGATATTTCATAATTAAAACAACTTGCAGTTTGAAAAAAGACACGCAGCTGCTTCCGGAGTTTGGTTTTAAGCACGACTGAAGAGATAAAAGTTTTACAACACCACATATTATTTGTGCATAAAAAGCATAGGGATAATGGGCAGGAAAACTAATACAATATTGACACTGTATTGTTGTTCTTCATTAGGAAAGTTGATGTACGGTTTTAGATAATAAATGAAAACCTTTTATGTCAATACAGCGCCCTTGTAACAACTCAGCAGTACTATAGTACTTGACATTTTCCGATAACCGCTACATTTGGCCTTTAGTTAGTGTTTTTGTATTTGCAATAATTGGCGCCAAGGACGAGAACAAACAAATATTTTCGTTTCTATAAGTTAATTCAAAGTTAGCCCGAGATTCTTCTTATGTAAAAACATACGTTTTAGATTTGGCCTTGACCCGGTCCGTCTCTAAAACAGATGGTTTGAGGTCAGAGGTGTCTCGGGATAAGGTGGTCAATTGTGCTTGACTCAGTTCGAGGTGGTAAAACCCTTACTACTTCGTATAATAATGTTGTAATATTTACTCATTGTACATAGTAATACATCAAAGTACTGATAGTACTGTAGGACGGAGGCTTGAGAATATGGGTTTTTTTGGAATTAGGGATTTTGAATAGTTTGTGTGTAAGGCAGAAATATGACGAAGATATTCTATGTATTCAGTCTAATTCTTGACTGACAATTTGTCTAGTACTACGTCCTAGCAAGGGAAATAACCTGCCCAAATTATAATTTTAGAATCAGAATCGTGATACCAGAAAGAAGTTTATGAAAAGGGCTATAGTATGGTTATGTGATAAAAAATAGTCATATACATAACAAAATCGTGGTGCATCTAGATCTAGATCTAAGGCAATTTTACAAATGTAACCCTTAGCTGATTTGGATTCCTGTTTGTTTTAATTGTTTTGGGTTTTGATAGTTGTGCTTATTAACTCATCATTATATCTTTACCGTATTTCCAACATTTTGATCTCGTGCACTGCTGATGTTGTCAGTCAACGAAATGGCCATATACTGCATCAAATTCATTCGGTATTTTGTGATACATTTTATTACAAATAACGATGCACAACTGCAATCACATTTCTTAATGCATGTAACTTTTCGTCCAGTACAGATAAGTTATACGATAAGTACAAATTGAAAATTGAAATTTTAAAATTCGCGTACCCTCCCGTATCTCTTCTCCGCTCATATATAGGTCGAATGGATGCATCTGCAAATAACATTGAATTGATATCAATCTTTCAAAAATTTCTCGCATGCATTTAAACGTAAGATGATTAACAAATAACGATGTACAACTTCAATATTTTCTCTGAATTCATGCAAACGCACAATTTGCAATCATGGATCGTTCATGAGATCTCAAAGTCAGTTATATTTCATTGATTAATATCTCTGACGCCTATCGAAGTTAGGGGACCTTATTTATCCGTGTAATATTTAATATGCATTGTTTATTGAAGTAATATTATTTTCAAACGCTAGGTGCCGGTGAAAATTTCTCCTTAGGTATATTTGTCCTTTGCCTACAGGAAAATTTGCTCCTCATATATATATAGATATATATGTTCTTTGCATACAGGATGTTAAAAACGAAAGCAATGGGCCTCCGTCCTAAAAATGTAAAATAATATTAACTACAAATTTTTTCTCCTTACAGTTTTATCACATTTATATAATATAATATTTATTTGGTAATCTAATCATTGATGAAAAGGGGTTTGTACTTTACCTTTTGGAACAAGATTAGGTAGGCGTTTTACATATTCTTACTGTAGAAACATTTTCATGCACTAAATAAAACTCACAAAATATATGCATCCAGATCTAATATACCACAATTTTTATCATAGAATTTTTATTGTTATTTGTTTATAAAAATATTTGTGTTTGCAATGCATGAAATGTATACAATATCTTGAGAAGGCTGCTGTTTTTTTAATTGTTTGGGACATTGTCTTTTTGAATTCATTCTGTTGATGGTTTGTTATTTTATTACCGATATGTGTCAATATTTCCATTGCATATTCTTCTATCAATTGTAACACACTTCTGATCTTCAGTGGTAATCCTTGTTTTGATAAATATTCTAGAAATTAAAAAAATAAGGCAATAAGACAAATTAAAATAAAATAAAAATAAATAAATAATAATTAAAAAAAACGAAAAAATACAGAATCTCACACAAATTAATTAGTCAAAGTAATTACCTGAACTGGATTTCCTTGTAGACAAAAATTTTCGGTTCAATATGAATGGCGAGGAACTAAGACGTAGTGTAGTACTAAATCAACAAAACAACCTGGATAGAGAGGTAGATATGAAGCATATTTAAGTTTTGAAATCAAAATGAATATCATTTGAGTTCTAGCGATGACTTCAAATTTAATTCCAATAGAAACGTCTGTACTGTGTTGATGATGATGCAAAATGGAAGGTTTCACTTGTGGGGTTTGCCAATCACTTTTATTGTGGCCAATCTCGCACTATTACCAGAAACTGATTCTGTCATTACATCAGAGTTCACCATCAGAGCCATCATCGGTAGTAATAAATATTCAGATAACACTTTGGATGCACAAGGTATCAATCGCCATGAAGCCATCACTTGAGTGCAAGGACGAAGATGATATAAGGCAAAACGCTTATCCAGAATGTTGAGAATCAAGATTCAAATGTCAAAATAACTAAAACTGTGACGTCAAAATTCTTCCTCGGATTTGCGTCCATCTAATATTTCTTTGTTATTAATTTTGATGTGCAAGATGTACAGATTTCGGTTTGTTTCGACTCATAAGTTGTGCGAAGGACTTTATTTGCTGAAAACCTAAACAATAATGCAAAAATGTTAAAAAGCAAATGCAAAAATGCCGAAATGACAAAAAAGGTAAAGCCAAAACCATGTAAGGAGATACAGGGTTCAGTACACCTTCTGTATGTTTTATTTGTTTTATCATTTTTCTTTACTAAGTTTACTCCTGCTTTCTTGGTGTATATCACTATTTATTTAGATATTATAAATATATATGAAAATCATTCTCGACGTTGATACTGTAATAATGCAGAAAAACTTTTTATTATCACCCAGTTAGTTCTAATTTATAGGAAAAAGAAGTGGAAAAAAGACAAAAAGTAACATAGCTTTTGGAAAGCACGGTATAACAATAAGAGCTTGTTTTCGAAATTTATTTTCGTAAATTTAGAAAATGATAGGTTGTTTTGCATTTCATTCTAAAATGATATTTGTCATTTTTGCAGGCAACAACTTCGTGCTCCAAACGGACAAAAAGTTTTTATATGCATGATTAAGACCTTAGATTTAATTAAATATAGAAATTATTAACATTATAGTTATTGGGCATTACAGGAAACAGAGACCACATTTATTGATATAGAGAACGAAGAGGTTAATAAAGACTATAAAGTAAGTATCATATCAAATATGCTTACTGTAAATTCGGAAATTATTGCAATGTGTCTATTATTGCGAAAAATGCGACAGGGTTGCAATCGTAATAATTCAAACTCGCATTTGTGTAATTTTTTATATGAATAAAGTGGGATTTTTCTTAATATCGCAAAAATTAAAATGGCATTTTGGTCTAAAATGGCAAAATCGCAATAATAAATGCACACAGTAATTTCTGAATTTACAGTATCTAAATTGATATAAATTGCAAAAGTAAAAGCAGGACGTTCAAACTGTTTTAAACGAAAAATGATAAATAAAAATTTTTCTGCAAAGCACGGTATAAATGCATGTAACAAGACGTATCATTTGGAATGAGTCCAGGAGACAAAATCTCATCGCATCTAACATGGTAAAAGATTTATATGTGGCCCTAACAACAGAATTTGTGTGTGTGTGTTTGTTTGTTGGGCTTAAGTTTATGAGCTAAAATAGATTTCCTTCTAATTTGAACAAAGTCAGCCAAATTTTAAAGTAGGTCCAGTATTTCTTTGACAGCTAGTAAAATTTATGCATTGAAAGGTACTGAACATTTTCTTTCAACGCAAATTGTCAGAAAACCTTTATATGCATCTACAATAGTGTTAATTTTTTTTAGCATTTTCAGAGTGAGGGAGTAGGCGAATGTGATGATGTAGAAAGAGGTGAAAAAGAAGAAGAAAATTCTGAGGTAGACAAACGTGATGATGTCGAAGGAGTAGAGATACAAGAACATTATGAAGTAGTAAGTACAAGTCAGATGTCAAATTATAAATTTTTTTCACACATGTTAATCATTTGAAATATTATAAGCGTTTTCAAATTGCTTGATAGTATTTCCACAAATGAAAAAAAGTTAGTTAACAAACTTTAGCATATTTTATGATTAATCACAATGATGAATACGAAATATACAATTTTAACGTATTATTTCTTTGAGAATCCCAGTAATCTGTATGGCTATGACATTTATCTACAAAAGCAACTGTATCAAAATTTCGATCATTTCAGAGAGAAGAGACAATTCAACATGTCCTTGGTGCTGTAAATAATGCAGCCAGACGTGAAGATAAAAAAGACACGCCCAAGGTATGTAGTAAGCCTGATTTGCGGCTGAAGGAGGAAAGAGAGTGAGCCTGAGGACAAAAGGGAGAGAATTTAATTATCTCCCTTACCTACATTGGTGAGGAAAAGATAACTCACTCTGGTTCCTCATTGCTGACCTGGATTTTATGTTACCATTTTATTTTAGTATTTGGTGTTAACTCACAGAATAATAAAAGAGACTGTTATCTAATTTGTGCACTGTCGGTACTACCACAGACCCCACGTCTCTAGATCAACAGGAAATGAGGCATCTTCTAAGAGGGTATCATTCATCATTCCTATAAAGTTTCAGAAGATTTGTCATTGTAGCTTCAGAGGAGAAGAACCCCGAAAATGTAATCAATCAATCGGCCATGTCTTTCGTAGGATCCAAATCGTATGACGATATCTATTAAAGGTCTTTCCATGTAGTTTCAGATGAGATAATCAAATTGTTTTTTCCTTTGGCTACCATATATGCATCCCGATCAACACCAAATGAGGAATTCTTGTACAGGTATTCATAATCATCAGTCCTATAAGGTTTGAAAAGATCTGGAATTGTAGTTTCATAGGAGAAAAAATTTGAAAATGTGACCAATCGGAATCGAGAATTGCCTGTTGTGGCCATAATTTCCATCCGATCAGAATTAAATGAGACTTAGGTTTAAAACCAATGACCTACCATACATTATTTCTGTCATGGTCAGTTGTTAGTTTCAGAGGAGATGATTTAATTGGAATTTTCCATAGGCTTCAATAATAACCTATGTGGCTCTGTAACCACAATGTTTGGCACCAAGGATATTCCAATCACAATTCCTAAAACATTTGAAAAAATTTAGCATTGCACTTTTTGAGGAATAAAAAAAATGACCAATCAGAATCAAGAACTGCCTCTGGTGGCCACATTTTTCATCAAATCAGAATGAAATAAATTTCATAAAGGATCTTACGCACATTATTTATGGCATGTTCAGTTGTTAGTGGCCTTTTAGTTTCAGAAGAGATGAATAAGATTAAATTGGCATTTTCCATAGGCATCTATGGAATAATATGTGACACTGTAGCCGCAATATATGCAACTCGATCATCACCAGAATAGAGGGTCTCCCTATCATAATTCCTATAAAAATTTGAAGAGATTTGGCACTGTAGTTTTGATGGAGAAGAAATTAACCAAACAGAATCAAGAATTGCTCTTGTGGCCATGTTTTTCATCCGATCAGAATAAACTGAGGTTTAATTTGGCCTATTGATTTCAGAGATGATAAATTGTCTATTGCGACGGACAGACGACGGACGCAAATGATGTCAATGGCGCACGCGGCTCTTTGGGCCTGGACAGCAAAAAACCTGTTTAGATATATAACTTATATTGTTAAAAGTGCATTTATCCTTTTTATTTCAACATTTGAAGGATGAGGATGTAGATCTAAAAAGAAATGAAGATAAGGAAATAACTTTGGTAAGCTTAATATCAGATATTCAAAAGGCTTCGAAATGCGAAGTATATTATTTAGCTATTGTTAAATTATTAATCTTTAAGATTTAAACATTTTCATATTTCCATAAATGAAATTCTCAAAATTCAAATTTTTAATAAAAATGATTGTTTTATATCATTATGGCATGTGTCAAATATGAATCTTAAGTTGTTTGTTGGTTGACATATATTTCATGCTCACTTCATGAAATTCATAAATTTGAGGCAGAAATGTGATCTGCTACGGTATGGATGAAAAGTTGAACAGTATAATGCAAGGTGGCAGCTTTGGTAGGGTTTTAAAGTTAGCCTTTCAACAAATGAACTACAGAAAAATCTGCAGAATTGTTGAATGGGTTTCATTTCGTGCAAAGGTCAAGGCAACCTCAAACCAAGGGCATGGTATTCAACGCCTCCATTTTGACCAAAAAGGTATGCCAATTCGAGCTTGTTTTCATAAATTTGGGAAATGATAGGTTGTTTTGCAATTCATTCTAAAATGATATTTTTCATTTTTGCAGACGACAACTTCGTGCTCCAAACGGAAACAATCTTTTATATGCATGATTAAGACCTTAGATTTAATCAAATATAGAAATTATTAACATTATAGTTATTCGGCATTACAGGAAACAGAAACAACCTTTATTGATATAGAGAACGAAGAGGTTAATAAAGACTATAAAGTAAGTATCATATCAAATATGCTTACTGTAAATTGGGAAATTATTGCAATGTCTCTATTATTGCGAAAAATGCGACAGGGTTGCAATCGCAATAATTCAAACTCGCATTTGTGTAATTTTTTATATGAATAAAGTGGGATTTTTCTCAATATCGCAAAAATTAAAATGGCATTTTGGTCTACAATGACAAAATCACAATAATAAATTGCAAAAGTAAAAGCAGGACTTTCAAACTCTTTTAAACGAAAAATTATAAATTAAAATTTCTCTACAAAGCACGGTATAAATGCATGTAACAAGAAAAATCATTTGGAATGAGTCCAGGAGACAAAATCTCATCGCATCTAACATAGGAAAAGATTTATATGTGGCCCTAACAGCAGAATTTGTGTGTGTGTTTGTTTGTTGGTTAAGTTTATGAGCTAAAATAGATTTCCTTCTAATTTGAACAAAGTCAGCCAAATTTTAAAGTAGGTCAAGTATTTAGTCATTTCTTTGACAGCTAGTAAAATTTATGCGGTGAAAGGTACGGAACATTTTCTTTTAACGCAATTTGTCAGAAAACCTTTATATGCATCTACAATAGCAACGGTGTTAAATTTTTTTAGTATTTTCAGAGTGAGGGAGTAGGCGAATGTGATGATGTAGAAAGAGGTGAAAAAGAAGAAGAAAATTCTGAGGTAGACAAACGTGATGATGTCGAAGGAATAGAGATACAAGAACATTATGAAGTAGTAAGTACAAGTCAGATGTCGAACTGCAAAGCATATTATTTAGTTTTTGTCAAATTATAAATTTTTTCACACATTTTAATCATTTGAAATATTATGAGCGTTTTCAAATTGCTTGATAGTATTTCCACAAATGAAAAAAGTTAATTGACAAACTTTAGCATATTTTATGATTAATCAAAATGATGAATACGAAATATGCAATTTTAACGTATTATGTCTTTGAGAATCCCAGTAATGTAATGTATTCTCAAAATTCCAAGTTCTAATAAAAATGATTGTTTTATATCATTATGGCATGTGTCAAATATGACTCTTAAGTTGTTTGTTGGGTGACATATCTCTCATGCTCACTTCATAAAATTCATAAATTTGAGTTAGAATATTTCCATTTGTCCCTATTTTAAACTAAGTAATAGGCTATGCAAGACATCTTGGTTGTTGGCCAGGTCATTTCATACAAGTCTATTCTGCACGAGGACCACTTCAAGATCATTGATACCAAGTTAAGTTTTATTTGGCTTAGTGGTGTCAGAAAGATCTTAAGTGTATTTTTGTACCGAGTCCTATGTTAAACTAATATCAGCTATCGCGGCCGCCAAGGAAGGCAGTCTAAATCATCGGATGTAATTCTGAAAGATGGTCACCTTATGATCATTGATGAGAACGTTGATTCTAGTTGTCTAAGTTGTTTCAGATATACGATCTATAATATAATTTAAAGGGTCTCTTTTTAGCCTAGAGTATATGCCTGCCATTTTGGTTTGCAGTCTGCCTTGTTGGATACACTTCTGATAAAGGACCACCTACCAGAAATTCCTGGAAAATGTGGTTCCAATTGGCTTACAGGGGATGATTGAAATTTGGTTGAAAAGTCATATTCATGAACTTCTCCAAGTCAAAAATCCAATGTTCGTCAAAATCGCATATATATAATCTGTGACTACATCTATGAAGTAAACATTAGCTAAATATGTAGAGAAACGCGGTATACTGATTGGTTGGCATCGTCGGATACGAATATAAAAGCAGACATCCTAAGAATGATTTGGACAATTTGGATTGGAATTAGGCCTAGATATAAGAGGAGATGATTTATGTAAAATAATCATTGAGAGATACTCAAGAGACCAAATACATGTACTTAGAAAGCAAAGCTGACAAAAATGTTGTGAACGAACAAATTCATTTGGAACTTCAGTGACATAAATATTGTTGAAGGGAAGGATACACGTGAAATGAGGGTATTTTTGTTTTTTTCCCTTCAAGAAATTTTGTAATATTGAATTATAATAGAACTGCATGAACATATCAATTCGTCTTTTTAGGAAAAAGAACTAGCTGAACCTGGGAACACAAGTGAAAAGGTACATCTAAAGTACAAATACTTTTGTCATAAACAGAAATCTTTTTTCAATACACATCCACAAATTTCCTCTTTGGTGAACAATAAATAATATCTCCCTAACATATAACAACTGGTGATGGGTAATGAGATTCGATGAAATAGTTTCCAATTGAATTAATTTGCCACGCCATTTAGAACACACAGCTGCGTAGTTAACTAAAATTGAACAAAAACAAGGCGGATTTTAAAATAAAGTATAACAATGCAAATATTTAACTTAATCAGTCGTTATGCAAAGAATAAATAAGAATATATATGTTCTTTTTGTCTGAAATCTAGGTTAATTTTTTTCTCTAGAATTAGTCCCGAAACTGGAAATTCCATTACAATTAAGACCCGCTTTAACAATCACGTTTTTTGACATGACATTTTCTTAATGTATTACAGGAGGTTAAAACTAAAGATGAAATAAAAAGTGAAGATATAGAGGTAAAAAATTTAGAAGCTCAGTTATCGTTTAACCGTTAATTGATACCAATAATTAATCTTTTACTAAAGTAAATAGTCCCGATGTAGTGTTTACAACCCTCTTCACGAAAATGAATATAAGTACTCGATCTGAAATGACATAGTCTTCTAATAAATACAATGTATTGAGAACAATCTTTTTCTGACAATATTGCCTTTTCATTATTTAACACTGACAGCATCGACTTAGGCTATTTCACTAAAATCAGTCTACTTACAGGCTGGAACTAAGCATTTGAAGTTCTGATAAAGTTCTGTTGTTCTTATTATTAAACTAATGTTTTTAATTCTGCATAACCAAATATAACTTTTCAAATAATAAATATTATATAAGCAATAATTTTGATGCACAAAATGTGCAATAACTGATTTATGACTCTTCCGTTGTGGTCCAGGTCTAAAAAAATTAAAAGCCTGAAACAATTAACCAAAACGTTAAAAAGCGTATTCAAATGTCAAACTGATAAAATGGTTTTACCTGCTAAGGACGGGCTAATGGCCGAGGGAAGTACTCCTTAGTCTTTGTAAATGTTAACATTGCTATTACAGTAACTTAAAATTATCTTTTTCACGCTAGTATTGAAATACGAGCAGATGTGTTGGTAATAATCTCAGGTATTTTTTGTGTTCAACAGTGTGTAAGTTGAAAAAATCAAATAAATGAACATGATTGAACGTGTAACGCATCAAACCATGCATAAAACGATTCGTACACTCATGATTCGAACGATACAAGCTTACGAATCGCACGTATGTTACAGGCAAAGCACACGATGCAATGCTACAATAATAACAAACACCTGCTCATGTTATAGCCTTTCTACTTACAAAAATGAAACTGTATTAATAAGTACATGAAAACATTTTTCTTATTGTTTCCAGTGTAAATATTAAAAATTATTCTTAAAAAACTAAACACATCGTTACTAAAATGGTGAAAAATGGTTACAAAATATTGCCAAGTTTTTTGTATCTGTGATCAGAATTTAAAAGTTACTAAAAAGACTGGTACAAGACTCACTAGACTTGTCTAGTGACATTTTCCTTAGGCTCCTCTACTGTTACCTTATATAAGTCAGATGTTGTTCTGGAGTTAAGTCGCCTTGTCCATAACAAAATCAAATATGCACAAAAAATCACAAAATAAGCAATTTTCGGGTAAATTAAAAAACGTGTCGACTTAGATGGGCTCAATATATATTGTTAAAATTTGAAACATACTTTGTTAAGATTAGTATCTTTCAATGGTCAACTGCTAATCAATGCTAAACATATAGCTTCAACTCCTATTTTGTGTTTTAATTTAATGAAGTTTACCCTTGACTTAATGATAAATGTCAAGTAAAAAGCCTACATGTTAAAATGTATTGTGAACCCATAAATTGTAACATGACATTCGTCAAAATTTTTAAAACGTTTTTATTTTTATAGATTTTAATAATAATTTGAAATATTTTTAACAAACAGTCAAGTTGAAGTTGAAATCTACGTTTTTAAAATATGACATGTATGATCATTCAAATTAAGAAACATTTTATTTCATATATTCTTTTCAAACCAACTTATGGTCAATAATTGAATAATTAGCATTTATATTAGAAGGAGTTGTGCGGGATTATTTATATGAACATTCTTAACCTTTGACAACGTTGGAAGTTCGTTCCGACAATATTTCATTCTAGTTCGAAATATGCTGTGATTTGAATTCATATATTTCAACCCTTTTCTCTACGCGATTCTCATCGCAAGTTTCTAATCTACACACACACGATTCGTACGTTCCATGCACACGATTCACACGTTACACGCTCAAGATCCGCACGTTACACGATTTTAAAGTTCAGCCATTTGTACTGGTTTTAAACAACATTTTAGGTTTAAATCGACGATTTATGCACACCTTTTGAATCAAAATTGGTACAGCAGAACTTGGTTTAATCATTTATATAATTGCTTATGTATATTTTACTGAAAATCACATTCCCCCTCAATTTTACTTTTTCTCATGCACAATCCTATGGAGTGTTGTTTATTGCCATTAACTCTAAACCCTTGCTTTTTTTAAAATATGTATTATTTGTCAAATTAATTATGAAAAGATCCTCCATAGATAACTATCACTACAAACTGGCCAAAGTTAAACAGTTTTTTTGACGCATAGATTAAGTCTACAATGATAGTATTTCATTTTTTTCACCTGATCGGCGGAGCTTATATCGATTAAATAATTTCATATGGGGTGTCAGGTATTCAACAGTTATATGTCCAGTTATTGTTTTTATACACAATGTAAAAAAAGTAATACTTCATAATGTAAACAATATTAGACTGAAAATTTTTTCTGCGATCTTTCATAATGCACATTGGCACCTAAGTCTATTCTATAGTTTTAACATTGTCACTACTGAATACATAACGGCAGCCATCGTGAAAATATCAAAAATGAAATTGACTGGCCTTGTGCAAATAAAAGGTCAACTCCACCCGCTCAGTCCAATGAAATAGAGTAATACTTGCAAAAAGGATAGTTTTGGGGAAAACTATATATTTGTTTCTTGTGTTCGGTTCTTACCTAGACCAATTTATGACCGTTCTACCCTAGAAGCACTCTGGACGGTTCTACCAGAGAACTATTTTGAACGGTTCTCCTTTTAACATACCGAAATATTTTATAGAGTAAAAAATTTCAATCACAGTAAACTAAATGAAAAACTGGAAATGTTTTAATTGAATAGTAAAGTGCTAGCAACAAAATTTTATGTTGGAAACAGGTAACATTATTCAGAATTTGACAAAGCAAAAATAGTTACATTACAGTTAAGTGTATTTTGGGGCAAAATGTATTAAAAGGGACAAATATACCTAAGGAGCAATCAAAAAAAAAAAAAAAACGTAATCCATTGGACAGACAAACCCGGGAAGACAAATGAACAACCACAAGCACAACAAATAAACACAGAAAACTAAAAAAAATGAACAACACGAACTCCTATAAAAACCAGGAGTGAACCCAGGTGCTCCGGAAGGGTAAGCAGTTCCTGCTCCGTATACGGAACCCGTCGTGAAGTTCAACTAAGTCAATACGGGGGAAGTCACAAATCGGTGGAGGCACATGAAAGGTTACGACAGTGGGAACAGGTCCAACATCATCTTAGATATTGGAACACTGTAATGGTCAATCAATTCGTGATGACGACCGTAAAATTTGATGACAGGGTGTGTCCTGACCTAGAACCATTTATGACAGTTCTATCCTAGAAACATTCTGGACGGTTCTTACCTAGACCCGTTTATGACCGTTCTACCCTAGAACCATTCGGGACGGTTCTACCATAGAACCATTTTGAACGGTTCTACTTTAAGCATACCAAAATATTTTATAGATTAAAAAAAAGAAAATTTCACTCACAGTAAAGTTTTTATCGAAACTAAATGACAAAGGGTTTGTTGTCCGATTTCACATGTTAATCCTAAAAAGGACTGTTCATCACTTGGTGCCAGAAACATGAGCACTAGGCTTTATTTTCATTTTTGATAGGTTGAAAAATGCTTTTAGGAATAACCAACCATATTGAAAATAACTAGAAATTGAAGACTGTTTGAATAGACTGAAAATAAACTTGGTAAAAATCATTCATATAAGAACCAGATATGCCGTTGTTGACCTTTTCTGTTATCAAGTTTTTTGTTTATTGTCAACTAAATTGAGATTTGTCATAAATCATAAGTGCAATGTAATATCCAAATGTTGTCATTTTGGTGATGATCAGAAATCATACACCACAGGAACATGTTAGCAGTGGCCTGTTTTTTTTTATAGTGTCAGTTAACATAACTATCAATTTAAAATTTGCATCAAAATATCAATACTAATGTCACAAACACAAGTAAAGTCAAGAAATACCAAAGTGATATTCGAAGGAGGGGAACATCGAAACGACTGACAAACTCCGGAGAACAGCGAAGACAAGACCAAAACAATACGTGCACTGCAATTAAAAACTAAAACCATATGAACAACATGAACCCCTAAAAAAACCGGAAATAGACTCAGGTGCTTCGGAAGAGTAAGCAGTCTCTGCTTCTGCATGACACCCGCGTTGCTGCCCATGTGAAATCCGGTATGAGGAAGCGATATCATCAACGGAACAAGTCCATTTTAATTTGGGAAACGGTTTTTCATAACTGTCAACCAAGTCATGCTGACATCCATAAAATTTTAATAAGGGTGACTCCAACTTAGGAGCAACATACCCCTATCTGAGCAACTTTTCTGTCAGGAGCCGGGCTCTGTTCAGGAAGTCAATGTATATGTCACAAGCTCTGGAATAACGTATGAGTTGTGAAATATATACACCATACGCCGGCGCTTCTGGAATATTCTCAAAAATGGGAAGTTGACGATTTGAAAGTCAAAGTCATCCCGTTTGTCGTAAAGTTTTGTATTCAACCTTACTCTTGTATCAATTTCGAGTGTCTGTGGTATCCTTAATTTCGAGCTTATTGGGATAGATGAGATGGAAGAAATTCCCAAAACGTGAATTGTTGAGTGATGAAACATCATCTATGTAGCGGAAGCTGAAAGTAAAGGTACGGTCTAACTTCTTCTGTTTTTTCTTAAAGAGCCCGTCAATGAAGTGTGCCTTATATGAGTAAAGGAACAAGTCATCTTATGTTGAGAATAAAATAATTTCAGTTTTCCGTTTTGGCATTTTCTCTACAAAAGTCATATTTTGTCCCCATAATACACCAAAAATTATTTATTTCAATATAAGTTATATTTACAACCTAAATGATTTCAAGTATCGTGGTGAGTATTTGAAAGTTCCATGAAAAATCTGTTTTCTGATTTTTCAGGTTTGTTGTCATAAAAAGACAGATTTACCAGAAAATTTAGTCTAATTATGTTTAAAATATGACGTGCGTATTGTCCCCCGCCGCAACGGGGGCCTAGTAATGGTCTACGTCTGACCGTCACAGTTATTTGTGGACGCAACTCCTCTGAGACCACAGATCGGATTTCGTTCAAATTTTGTAAGATCGTTAGTCACCTTTTGTACCTTGGCCCTTTTGAAATGCCATTTTGATTCAATAAGTTTTACGGGAGTTATGAGACTTTAACTTTGTTCAGCAATATACACTATAAGAACACTTTGTGGACGCAACTCCTCTGAGACCGCTGATCGGATTTCGTTTAAATTCTGTAGGTTTGTTAGTTACTACATTTACTTGATCCTATTGCACCGCCATTTTGATTTGACAAATTTTATGGGAGTTATGGGACTTTAATTTTTTTCTGCATTCAACACTATAGGAACACTTTGTGGACGCAACTCCTCTGAGATCCTTAATTAGATTTCGTTCAAATTTTACAGGTTTGTTAGTCAACATGTACTTGATCCTATCGCATCGCCATTTTGATTCTACAAATGTTACATGAGTTGATGTTGTTCAAATGTTATAGGACTGTTATTCACCGAATGTACTTGATCCTATCGCACCGCGATTTTGATTTGACAAATTTTACGGGAGTTATGGGACTTTAAAGTTTTTGTGTATGTGACACCATAGGAACACGTTGTGGATGCAACTTCTCTGAGACCGCTTATCGGATTTCGTTAAAATTTTGTAGGATTGTTAGTCACCACATGTACTTTATCATTATCGCACGGCAATTTTGATTTGACAAATTTTATGGAAGTTATGGGACTATAATGTTTTTGTGAATGTGACACTACACGAACACTTTGTTGACAGAATTTTTTTTTATTATATTGTACTGCAATTTGTTTTATTAAGTGTTGATATCCATACTGTGCCACCATTTCAACAATACAAATTTGCATATCTTGTGGGGCTTGTACTACTATTTCGATAGTTTCGAACAATAGATATTTTTCTCGTTCTCAGCAATTTGTGAATAAATATTGTATAGTTCACCTAAAACAATACACTTTACAATAATGTAAATGCTTTTTCTAACTAAGTTGAATAATGTTTCACTTTTACAAAATATTTGGAAACAGAATATTGTTGCTAGCACTTTATATTAAGATTAAAGGTTTTTACTCCAAATCACCTCTCTGCGCGCGTAATATCATCTTAGACTCAGTGCGTGTTTTACGTTTGGCCAATAGTGATTAAAAGGCGAATTTTGTTTAACCTTTGGTGGTATATTGACTGTACAAAAAGGATAAAAATAATATATTGTCCATTTAATTCGATGAAATTCGAAATGAAATATCATTAAAATATAGGATTTAGTCTACATTTATTAATTTATAGTGGATTGGAAAACAAGTTATACCAACTTATGCTAATCACTCTACATTTGGCGGGTGCGGATGCTGCCTCTGTGGCGGCATGTTAGCCTACTCTTTTTCGATAGCATTTGATATAAATAGATCTATTTCAAATAGACGAAATAGACAATAGATAAGCAAATGGTTGGTAATGGCAGTGCCTTTTGTGTACTAGGTGCAACCTTTATATTATGAGGTATTACAAAACTATACCAGCGCAAGATTATGTTGAAAAATGATGGATCTAAGTATGAAGCAATGTTTTACATGCTCTTTATCTTTCAAATAACTGAATGATGTTACGAACCAGGAATATCCTTATTGTAATAGAAGTTGTTTCTTATTAGTGCCTTTGGATTGCTATTTTCTTATTGAACCTCGAGATTAATAGTTTTGATTCCCCTTTATGTTATTGTGCATTGTTTTTACCAAACGTTTTCTGGCGATTGAAGAGGGTTCTCCTCTAAACAACATTCAAAACTTTGGTTTAACGTGCTAGGGTGCTGCTCCCCCTTAACACTGGACAGAACATTTGCGTCCTATTCGACGGATTAATATCTTTTTTTCGGTACCATCCAGGCAAATGGTAATCTCTGAAATTCAAAACTAGAATCAAACTAGGGAGTTTTGTTGTCAGATGCCATATACAATGACCACAACACCTAACTCAACAAATAGATCTTTATACAATGCTCCTTTTTAAGCCTAAAAAGGATATTCCAAAATACTGAAATGGTATGAAACTGTACTTTTCAGTAACTTTTGTAGATGCAGAGCAATGAATATATCGGTGTCGAACCTTTTTCTACATTTATTGCGACAGTGACTTCTTTGCACAGTATGGTCAAAATATATGATTTTTTTATTAATTAAATTCTAAAAAAAAATGCTCCAAATGACCTGAAGGCTTAAAAATCATACTGCTCTCTCACGAATATTGGAGATTATAATGAAGCCCATGACAAGATAACAGTAAATCCTTTATGGGAGTGTCATTTGTAACCATTTAGGATAATTTAATGACAGTATCCGATCAGTACTTATGAGAACCATAGCTAGTTTTACAGTTAAAACAAGCACATTTTTACCCTGTCATCTCTAATTATAAAGCCATCGTATTGTTGCTTGTTGGTAAGCATACTGTAAAGGCCCATTATTGTGTGTTTTATACAACAAAGGGTCACGATAGATAATGATGAGGTTTGGAAAGCCATAAAAATGTTCAGACTATCCTGACACTGTCTGTGTTTTGTGTTCTTTTATGTTACTTCTGTATGTAGACTGGTTCCCTGTCCTTTATCTGTTCGACTCTGTTATGTTATGTTATGTTACCCGTATGTTGCAAGGGAGAGGACCAGCCTACTTCTGTCTGACGGTTTGTCGGTTGGATTGCGTTTATTGATTGGTATTTCATTGTTGACCTCCTTTCCTGTTATCTATGTTGTTGTGTCTGTATTCTCTGCATTAATCACAGACATATTTAATATACCAGTATGACTTCCCTTCTTGAGTAGCAATATACCAGCATCGCCTGCATATGGCGTCTACGTTACTCATCTTATCCGATCTTCAAAGGTATGCGTGAGTAACTCTGACTTTAGAAAAAGAGGAACTGCTGTCACAAAAGCTTCTTAACCAGGGTTTAATCAGGGATAGGTTGATGTCATCACTTACGAAATTTTACGGTCGTCATCACAAATTTTTAGTTTTCAGTGTTTATTGTTGTGCTTGTGGTTGTTCAATTGTCTTCACGGGTTTGTCTGTCCAAAGGATTACGTTTTTCGATTTGCTCCTTAGGTATATTTGTCCTCTTTATAGTTGAATAATGAAATACATATATAGAACTTTTTGAAATCGGTCAGGTGAGAAGAAGAAAATGTTTACACTAATTTCTTTCGTATTCTAATCTTACATATTCAGTATAAAAAAAATCTATTGTTAAAAACAACTGTATTCATTGCAGGAACGAGTTGAAAACTTTGAATCGCTGCTAAAGATATTGAATGAATCAGACATGTCCAAACACAGTGGATTAGATCAAATCATTCACTTTGAAGTTATCAGAAAGAAAAAGTGTTTCCCTGAATATGGTCATCATTTCATTGTTACAGATTATATTCACGACAAGAATAAAAAAGAACTACAAATGAATGTTGTTCACTATACAACGTCAAAAGAAATCATTTGCGAGAGAAATAGTTTCGGATTAGGCAAGTTCACAGCTGAAACTGTTACTCTTTCGGAAAATGATTGTGGGAAGGATGGGTCAAATTTATTTGATTTCCGTTACCTTAAATGGTGTAGACGGAAAATCTATCCAAAAAATCAAAATGAGTGGTTTCGTGCAAAAGAAAGAATGTATGAACGTTTAGGCGAAGGCACTTATAACCCATCATAGAACAATTGTGAACATACCATAATTCATATTCTATCCGATGAAGGTAAGGGCCAAATTAGAGAATATAATGATGAGAATGGTCAAAATGGCGGAGGAGATAAAGAGAATGAAAAATGTAAATACTGTTGTGTAGAATTTTGTAGCATTTTTGCCGATTTCAAAGAAGTAGGTTTTAAAACCCTTGTTTTAACAGCAGTAATGGCTGCAATGGCCGGATCTTTGATTCGATACTCCTATGTTGAACTAATAATTTCCTCGATTATTTTTGCAGAAGATGATCCAAACTTTGAATTTCATAATTGTTCCTCTATTTTAGGTAAAAACCTAATATCGGAGGCAATAGGTGCGATTAAAAGGGTAGAAAATATAGATGCAATTTCATCACTTGAAAACCATTCTTCCATTATGGATTATCTAAGAAATCAACTTCATAATAAAAAAGTTTGTGAACAGTCAGAAAAACTTGCAAAACAAGGAATACTTGAAACGTGTACTTTCGCACTTGGTTGTTCTATGGTTTTGGAGTTCGTATTTTTTTTTGGATTTTTATTTTTTTCTTTGATTCCACGTAGGAAATCCAAATCCATCGAAAACAAGATCTTCTGTAGAGTTTTATTTATAAGATTAACAGAAGCTTTAGTAACAAATCCGATTGCAATACTCTGTGGTGGTATTGCACAATATTATAAAACGCCTCCTGCAGCTTACTTTTCTGGAGTTACCCTTTCTGTTTCTGTTGTGCTCCGAATTCTGCTTGCCCCCTTATTAGGACAAATGTTTGATAAATGTTGTCCTTGTTGTCCTCGTACTTGTTATTGTCATTATTGTTGCAAATGTGATGGAGATAATTGTCATAAAATCACGTTTTTCATAATTGTTCTTGTTTTGGTTTCATTGGCGGTTGTTTTGTGCGTTTACTATTTTCGCATCTTGGATTAGATATATTTTTGATAGACATTCAATATATATATGATAATTTTCATAACTTCAGTTTATTCTATATTTTGCGTATATGACTTTTATGATAAGGAACAAAACATAGTCTCCATTTTAACTGGTAACGTTACTTCATTGTTTACGTCACTCTATTGTTAAGGTTGTATAGTCAGTAAACATTGAACATGAAGATCTGTAAGAGCAGTGAAAGCGCTAGTACAGTAAATGTTGTGACGTCGACCGATTTATTCTCTTTTTAGCTCACCGTGCCAAAAACCATGTGAGCTTTTGTCATCACTTGACGTCCGTCGTCAGTTAACTTTTCACATTTTAATCTTTTCCGAAACCACTGGGCCAAATAAAATTTATTTTGGCAAGAAGCATCTATGTAAAGTCCTTAATAAAGTATGCTCATTTCGTCCCGATCGGACAACAAACATGGCCGCCATGGGCATTGTTGATTTTGATTGGCTGAGTTTTCAAAAATCTTCTTCGCTGAAAGTGCTAGGCCAAATGGAACAAAACTTGACAGGAAGCATATATGGGAAGTCCTTGATAAAGTTTTCTCATCGTCTACAGATATGGCTGCCATGGGTAGATTTTGTTTCTGATCGGCTGATATAAAAAAAATCTCCTCTGAAATTGCTTGGATAAATGGAACTTAACTTGACAGGAAGCATACATGGGAGGTTATTTACAAAGTTTTCTAATTTCGTCCCGATCGGGCAACAAACATGGCCGTCATGGGAAATTCTTGTTTCTCATTGGTTGATTAATTTTTTTTCTGGAACTGCTTGGCAAAATGGAATGAAACCTGACAGGAAGCATCTATGAGAGGTTCTGTATAAAGTCTCTTCATTTTATGCCGATCGGACTACAAATATGGCCAGTTCTTGTTTCTGATTGGCAGCTATAAAAAAATCTTCTCCTCTGAAATCACTGGACCAAATGGAACGAAACTTAACAAGAAGCATACATGGGTCCTTTATAAAATGTCCTCATTTCGTCCCGATTGTACTACAAATATTGACGCCATGACCAGTTCTTTTTTTATAGGCTGATATAAAACAATCTTTTCCCTAAAGTCGCTTGGCCAAATGGAACGAAACTTGACAGGAATCATCTATGGGAGGCTCGTTACAAAATTTCCTCATTTCGTCTCGATCGGTTAACAAACATGGCCGTCATGGACAATTCTTAATTCTCATAGGTTGATTAAAAAAAAATCTGGAACTACTTGGCCAAAACTGTCAGCAAAACTTGACAGGAAGCCTCTATGGAAAGTCTTTTATGAAATTATTTTTTTCATCCTGATTGGACGACAAGCATGGCTGCGGTGGGCAATTCTTGTTTCTGATAGGCTGATATAAAGAAATCTGCCTCTCTGAAACCGCTTGGCCAAATGAAACAATACTTGACAAGAAGCATCTGTTGGGGTTTTTAACAAAGTTTTCTCATTTTGTCCAGATCATGCGACAAACATGGTCGCCATGGACAATTCTTGCTTCTGCAAGGTGAGCAATACAGGCTCAGCCCTCTGAGCCTCTAGTTTCCTTTGTTTTCTATATGTGTTACCAGCATACGGATTTCATTGAATAAATATATATAACCCAACAAGTCAATTTAGTTTGTTCGAAATTCGTGGACGCCTGAGGGCCTTTTGATTTTTTGTTGTTTACACACTCAATATATGGAATTGATAAAAAAAATTTGAAGAAATTTACAATTATTTCCAATTACAATTAAAATTTTATTGAGGAAACTTAAGATGTTTTGCTTTTTCTTGCATTTAAATTATCATTTCCAAAAGCATATGAAATACCAGCAGACGGACAGCAAAGTTGTTTCGAATTTATTTCTGAATAATAGGTACTGGGACATTTTCTATATAAGATGAACATGGCTAAAGACGTTTAGTTTATATATTATGTAGTCAAAAACAGTGGTATGTCTCGTTTGTGGGATGAATCTGCAAATTTCCAAATTTTATAAACTGAAAATGACTTGCATGGTTTTTGTCTGAATTTCTAAAGTAAGAGTCAAAGTAGAAGGCGTTAGATTTCAGAGAAATGTCGGTTCCTGCTGCTTGATGGGTATATTCAGATTATGTTCAGATAACTGTGAAAAGAAGCATAATCAATTTATTTTTTACTTATGCAAGGGTATATCTATGTATTTTTTATATAATTATGCTACTGTTGCAATACCAAACATGATTTTTTTGTCATATTCTTTTTCCCACAGTGTTTGATGATCTATGGATAATGTTACAAATATGATTGTAGGTTTTTTCTCAAATGTAAAAAACGATTACATGTTTTTAACTTTGTAAACAATAAGAATACTTCATCATTCTCTTTCCAAAGGCACACAGTTCTGTTTATTTGAAACACTATTTGAAGATGAATATAGGATGAATGTATATTTAGTGATTGCAATAATAAAGTAGTATCAAGAGCTGGTGTTTTGTGTTTAAAAAATATTTGATTTTGAAATGGACGATTTGAAAATTGATTAAAATGGTTGGTTTGTTTGTCTATATGGATATATACAGATGAACAGTTTTTATATCAAAATATTTTGGAATATTCAAATACTAGATTTCATTTTGTGGAGATTGGGAGATCAAGATACATAATGTATATTTCATTACAGAAATCCAAACTAAAAACATGAAAAAAAATCATACAAAACTTTAAAATACACAAAATAATTAAGTTTCACATCATGGACAAATTGGAAAAAAGTATTCTTAAAATTACATCACACTTCTTCATTCACATCTTTAATATACTAGTATCACTGTTTTGATAATTTTTCTCTTGTTTTATCCTGATTTTGCCGATTTGTAAACTTTCAGACAAAAGATAACATGACCAAACCGTTTAAATGGTTTGCAGTCAACCAAGACTGGTCGAGACCATAAAAGATATTAACCAATGTATAGCTTTACCTGGTCTGAACTGATAATCTTGTCTGGATAGATCTTGACTAAACTGTAAGACATCATGTCTTGATTTGATCTTAATTTTTTTTTGAAATACGGCAATGTAGTAAATCATGACAAAGAAAAATTAGCAAGACCAGATTGGCTGTTTAAACGTATTACAAGTGAACGTTTGTTCCTAGTGACATATCCAACAACATTCTGCGATGTTTCAAAGATATGGGTTAAAATGTGTAGGATTTGATTACACAACATTTGTACCATCTAATACAATTGTTGCGAAAAATTTCCACAACAAAGAAAGTACAGAAACAATTAATTGATGACATCATAATCCATGATGCAGATCCTCGATGTATTCATTAAAATTCTGAAAAGCAAAGATCATTGTTAAAATCAGTAGGAGGAGCTGATTACACAATAAAGGTAGATGGAAATACATGTACATGTTTACCCCAACCACCAACCATACTATAAAACGATTATGTACACCCGACCAATAGAATTTGCACATTATAGGCATGTGATTGAACAGTTTACTGATACCTTTTTTGGTATTTTATTACTTAACTTGTAATTGTAAAACAGTAGGTATCTTTCCTCTGATCATATTTGTTAAGCATGAAAATTCAGCGTTCTGTCAATAAATTGACACCAGCACTTAAAATCATTCTTAAGCATATTATTAGATTATTACCATTCATTGAATTATAACTGTTAATTCGTGGGATTTATACATTTTGTAAAATTTGCATCAGTGAAAGAAAATAACAGAAGAACATATTAAGCAAATAATGCATTTTATTTTCACCCGATTTTTCAAAAAAATATGTGTAGCCAACGGATTAAATTCAAGGATACTGATTATATCGACTAAAGTCAACTGATTTCCAAAAGTTAAAATGTTCCGTAAAGACGATTTTTTTTAAAATCCCTGAAACAAATCCGAACACTCAAAGTAGTCACAGTATACATATAGGTAAATGAATATTAAAAAAAAAACCCAAAGAAATTAAAACTCAAACTACAGGTGTATTTCATTTCAACGCATTTTTGACTGATCACAACATATTTACCGTAAAAAAAGAAATTATTTAAAATAGTGACTTGTTACAGTTTTCATTTCGTTTCCCTAAGGTTTTGTAAAAACCTGACTACTGAAAAGTATGTGAACATAATAAGAATTACATCCTTGCTGCATATCTACCAATTTCATTCCATCGAAGTATATATTACTTCTTTTCAAATTTTTAGTGTTTCCGAGTTTCACTTCTATAACTATAATTCCAAGAGTCATTATGATGAGATTTACTTTTCAACAAGATGTTTTTGTCCCATACAACACTTTTAAAAGGTAAACAGTCGCAGGAAAAAAAACAGACAGATAAAAACACGAGAGATTATCAGTTTTGGGGCATGTACCAAACGACTGAAGACAGTATGTACAAAAAGTTTCCTTATTTTAGAAATGAATTAAAGTGGTGATGGACATATAGAATCTTAATTTGCGAGAAGTATATTATAGCATTTCTACCGTTCAGACAGTAAAACCTTCGAATTTCGAGCTTTGACGAAAAATCTGTTTAACTATCGAGATGGTAGACATATGATAATCAACTGCAAAGTAAGATTCTGTTTCTCTAATTCGTTTAAAAGTTTAAATTAGCTGTAATTATATAATAGAACCAAGAACCCATATAGACCCTCTTACTTTGTTCAAATGGCACAGCATATAAATATGTCACATTCGGAAACTTGTTGATGGACTCTTTGATTATCCCCGGTTTTAATCCACGAAAATGTCCGACAGTTTTTCCTTTTTGTAAGTTCGTATTTACTTTCATAAAATACTGTAGACGTTTGTGGTAAACAACAACATGGATTACAGGAAAGGTCAACAATAACATACCAACCAATCAAAGCAACCCAACTGACAAAACACCGCACTGAAAATAACATAAAAGAGTATAAAACACAAAGATGAACACAACAGAGAGTCAGGATAGTCTGAATTTTTACAGACACTGAATAGTTATGCGGTTTTATGGATACCCAAACCTCCCCTTTATCTATCCTGACACTCTAGTGTATAGTTTGTTTACGTTGCAACGTATAATGTTCGAAGGATAATTTCATCGACCAATCAGCGATCGAGAACAACAAATGGACTATCATTTCTTCCAAGTAATCGGATGGCATGAAAACTGCCAAAGAATTAGAGACAAAATTGTTTCATATTACCCTGGTTCTACACAGCATTTTCGTACCATAACAATATTAACATTTTTGGTATCAAGACCCTAATTGACCACGTTATAATTTTGAATGTCGCGGATGTTCCATGAAAAGTAATGACAGTGTCTTCGGTAATTATCGGCAAACTTCTGAAACACTTTGCATGTACATTAAACGTATTTTCATAGACACCAAACACAAACTACGAAGTACAAATGTATGTTGCAACTAGGTAAGGTGTATCTATGCAATTCTTACTTAAAACCTTTAGTTTAATTATTATCATTCAAAAAGAAATGTTTACGGTCATTATCTTTTATGGCCCAGATACCTTAACACTGTTAACAATGTTAATTTGTCAGAAAGTAGTCACTATATGCCAATGCTTTTTTGAAGGTCATAATCACAGGACTTGCAACAGAATTCTGCAGATGTGGATATTTACAACGACAATAAATTAATAGAATTCAGTTTATAGCTCCGAAACATCAAAGTGTCGAAATTGATTCCACTCTCAGGCGTATGACAGGTCGTGCGGTGTACATATAAATTAGTCAGTAGAAAAAAATTATATAAAATATGATCATAGGGTTAACGTACCGGTGATAATAAATCTGAAAAAATACTGCCGATTAAAATGGTAATTAATCTAATGAAAATAATAATTTAGAATTAAATGTGTCATAAAATTCTAATATGACCTGCTTCAAACGCTTTTTACATCTGTGCTAAAATGTGGATATTTTGATTCCAACAACAAAGACCTCAGACGGCTTGTTTGGCAACGTCATAGTAAAGTTTCCACAAGCTTTAAAGACGTCATAGGATAACTCGCGTTGTGTAATGGCGTCTTTGTGTCTGAATACCTATGCTGCGGCGTTTCAAAATGTCGTAGAAACTGTCCTTTTAAAATAGAAATAATTCACGGTGGCTGATTTTACTGCGGGTATGCCGTCTATACCAAATACTGATTACGGCCCTTATAACAGTAAGTTGTGTGATCCCGCAAGGGTCAAAATCTAGTACACAAGTCAGATGTTATTGCCAAAGAAAAATATAAGAATTCCAAAATCACGCAGAAATTCACTCTTTGTCAAAGGAAGAAATATTAGAAGCATACAAAGAAAACCTGGACTGTTAGATTTTTTACTTTTTAAGCTGCGGAAATCGCCACGACAAAAGATCTGGGTTTATATGCATGACAAAACCTACATCTACACTTGTTGATACTTTATAAAAAAGAACATATCCAAAAATTATTTCAAACTGCATAGTTCTTATAGAAACATGTTGTTCTCGAAACTATTCATAGTTTTTGAATGTTCTGATTTGTAGAGAAATCTATATGTTAAGTCCCTGTTTACAAGATCAAAGTTTTCCATCAAAAACCCTGTGAAAGTTTCTTTGACAAAGTTAATGACAGTGTAAACCTACATCAAAAATTTTGATAAAAGACGTTGACAAATTTTGACGGACTTTAAATAGAACTCCATCATATTTTATAAAAACTTTGATGGACTTTGATGGGAATCGGTGAATCATAATGCGTTCTTAAATAATAAGATCAGTAAACATGGTAAACAAAAGTATATGCCCTACGTTAATATAATTGAAAGCCTCAAACTAACAAGTTCTATAGAACTCAAAGGACAGAATCCATCAGCAATTTGAAATTATATTATAATTGGCTGCGATTCTGGTAGACTACATAAGGCGAGTGATAGAGATGCAAACATGAGGTCCTCAGTGGTCAATCCAATTGCATATGACCAATTAGAATTTTGTTCTGCATCAAAGTTGTTATTATTATTTGTATTTTTGGAAAATTTTCAGTATGATAAAGTGTTATGAAAAGCTTGTTATTTTAAAACTGAGCAGCAAACACCCTTAAACTTTTATTTCAAACTATTTTTGGTAAAAAAGAAATATAATTTATAGTCATGATCTATAATGGTCCGGATACCTTACAATTATTCAACATAAATTCATGCCAATTTGTTGGAGACTCTTATTTCATTTAATTGAAACAACGTGTGGTCTACAATTCTAATATGACGTTCTATATATCGTCAAACGATATGTTACCCGGTAAATCAACTTTACGTTCGTGTTGTTCATTGTTTTTTAGTTTTCATTATTTATTTGTTGTGCTTGTGGTTGTTCATTTATCTTCCCGGGTTTGTTTGTCCAATGGATTAAGTTGTTTTTATTGCTCCTTAGGTATATTTTTTCTCTCTCTTATGCACATGCGTATAGAAGCTTTCATATAAACGCGAAATGGGTAAGCTTTAACTACAAAAAGTATTTTTTCCACACGAAATAGTTTATCTTGCAGAAATTTTGGGATATAACCACAATTATGACAATGTTGTACACTGCAATACACATTTATTGATTTTTGAATGACGTGACACTTAACGGTAAGTTTTGCGTTTTATTATTTTTTCTTGTATAATTGATGATTTATATTAATTGACTGTGTAAAAGGTTATAATTTGAAAATTGTTTAATTAAGGAATATTTCCAATTTTTGAAAGGTTATACGATATAACCTTATCTGGGTCATTAATTTGATTTGAATACTGCATTTTAATTGGCTGCACAGCATAGAGCAACACTGGTTATAAACCTGGTCTCTTCTTGTGACGTCACCAACGGATTAATCTTCCACTGGTAAATTCAAATAGTGCCATGTCATTATTGATGCTTGAATTGAGGAATCATTGTACTTCTGTTTGGAAATTAAATTATAAGGAATGTTTCCAATGTTTGAACAGGTCATACTTTAATAACATGGTTTAGGTCAGTTTACGGCATTCATAAACCGCTTCGCATAATAAACCTTAATCACAAAATGTTTGGAATGAAATCCATTCACCAATTTATTTAAGGAATGTTTCCAATAACCTGGTTTGGGTCAGTTTTCGCATAATAAACTGACCCACACTATGTCATTAAAGTATGACCTGTTCAAACATTGGAAACATTCCTTATGATTTAATTTCCAAACATAAGTACAATAATTCCTCAATTCAAGCATCAGTGATGTCATGGCACTATTTGAATTTACAAGTTTCAGATTAATCCGTTTATGACTTCACAAGACCAGACCAGGTTATAAAGAATAACCAATGTTGCTCTATGCTGTTTAGCCAATTAAAATGCTGTATTCAAATCAAATTAAATATTTCAAAATATGCACCACATTAATTCGTAAGAGAAATGAAACACCCAAATCAATATCGGATACAACTCAAATGAGCAAAATTAGCGTATTTGTCATATTAGAATATACATAATTCATGGGAACAATGATAGATTGTGAAAGTTCGATCATTATACTTTAAAAATATTTTAAAATGATACAAATTCGAATCTGAAATCTCAGTTTTAATTTTTCATGTCATATTGGGCCAAATGATGGCTGGAATCATACCATTTTCTAATGAATCATAATTAGCATATTCTAGTCTCTATTGCCCTACATAAATATAATCGAAAGACTCAAACAAACAGGTTCTATAAAACTCAAAGGACAGAATCAGCAATTTGAAATTATATTTTGACGATATATATTTATCATGTTGTTGATAAATGTAAATGCATTTTTCAACATCCTTAAAAAAAGTGCTTTTTAGATAATTTCATAATTCAGGATATCAATATTCCAACACATAAAGCTTTCACCATACTAATAAAACAAATGAATAAACAGTGGAGGGTCATCTGTTTTTTTATATAAATTACCTCTCCTGGGTAACTTGTTTCTCTTTGCAGCAAATTTACATGGAAATTAAAGTTTTAATAATTAGATAATACAAGCTGAGAGAATAAGAAACGAACAAACAAACTAGCACTACTCCAAAATTGATTGAAAATGAGGTCATTGTCTATATTATTTGGAACAATGAACGTTAACAGGGATATTACTTCAAAAGTCATTTTTGTGTCGCCTGCGGAACGCATGGTCGACACATAGGGATCACTATCTGTCGTCTTGCGCCTTGCGTCGTCTTGCTTCGTCACACTTTCCTTCTATCTTCAACTACTCGTAAACGCTCAAAGGAATTTGATGAAATTTCCTGTGCACAGGTGTGCATATATATTTCATTTTTAGAAAATGAAAAATTTTTTTGGGGTAAAAATTGACATTTTTGCAAAAAAATGGGGGTCCTTCTATCCTCAACTACTCCATAACCGCTGAAAGGAATTTGATGAAACTTT